>JAHXMQ010000807.1:65625225-65794492 GCA_020466415.1 Ammodramus savannarum pratensis
CCCCCCCCCCCTTTATCTCAAAGCAGATATTTTTTTAGTTTTTTGTTTGGTGAGAGAAGAGGAAATAGTATATTCAAGAACTTTATTTTGAAAGGTCTCTGTAATCAATAAAATTGTATTGCACATAAATCCAGAAAGTGATAATTAAGCAATCAAATGGAAAACAACCTGTAGTCAAACTGCTGACATGTAATTTTTGTTTACAATATCAACTTTAGTATACTGTGGTAAAAACGGTCTGGTTCAAGCTTTTGTACCATAACAGTGCAGGAGCTTGCAGTATATTCTTCCCATGTTTCCTTACATGCCAATGACCTCGTAGTGAACTCAACATTCCTGCTATTTACTGAGGTAAATCTTGTTTTATCTTCAGCAGAAGGCTGGAAGTAAAGGCAAACCTTCAGCATCTGTCACTCATCACATGGTATTGGGAATGAGCTGTACCAGCTTCAAGTGCCTTTGCATTTTGTACTGAAAGCAGCTTTAAAAATGTCAGTGGGTACAGGGAACAGGAGGAGAAGTCAGCCTTCCTTCAAGCTTCCAATTTCTTTGTCTGGTTGGCGTGTCTTGTGCTTTTTGTGACAAAATTGCTTATGACTGTAAAATAAATTGCTGGCTACAGGCTTGTTCCTCCATGAGAAAGGCCTACTCTATGACTGGTAATTTTCGCAAATAATTTCAAAATTTCAAAATTTCCAAAATGCTTTAGAAAGGGCTAGCAAGTATCTGCTTCTGTATTCAGAAGAAAGCAGTTGAGAAAGTGACATGAGAAAGCTTATATTTTGTCCCCTACTATTGAATTTCATCTGTGCTCAGAGGCATAATTAGTTAGGCGATATACTTTTCCTTAAAAACAAGCCTTTTAAATAAAACATGCAAAGAAAGAAGTCAAGAGGATTTGCTTTGTTATGTGACCAACTTCAGCACACAAAGTAAACAGACATTGAGTAGAAGTGGCAGAACAAGAAAACCAGATGTACATTGTAGACTGAACAAGATGAAGCTTCAGAATATGCATGTGCCTATGCATTCATTACCCATCACTGCAAATTCACCATGAAATCCTCAAAAGTAAGCCTGTTACATCTGTCCTGGAAAACAAGTATTCTCTCAGAATATGACTGGCCCAAAATGCCCTGGTCAGCTTTTCTTTCTGTGTGCAACCGTAAGGATTTTTTATTCTTAGTATTGGTGGCTTCCATGCCAAAAATTGTGTGTAGGTTAGCATCTTCCTGAACTGATCTGATAACCCCTCCAATACCTTCCTTTTCTTCTGCAAGGAGGAAATCATCTGCTCTAGGTGCAGTTCTGGTGCTTCTTCCCTGGTGCATAATTTCGGAGGTGACTGAGCCAATATCAGAGCCATTAGATACCAATACACCAGAGGGATGCAGCCCCTACTAAATCCAGCCTTGCTGCCTCTGAGGCTCCTTCACTGCCACCATAGGGGTGTCACCCATGCTTATGCTGTTTGTGATCCTCACACCAAGAGCAGCCTAGCAAGCAGCACGGCCTTGCTGCTCTGCTCGCCCTGGTTAGGACCTACAGCACATGGGTGTGCATGACTGGGAAATGTGGCCCCACACTGCAGCAGGGCAGACTACACAGGTGGAAGACTGAACAGAAAGATGGCTGTGACTTGATTTTCAGTCAATTTGGACTCGATTTTACTTACATTATGAATTCCTGTAGATCCCTTACATTCCCTTTGCACTGGTCAAAAATGCTACAAACTCCTACATCTGCCAAGGAGCCAAAGCGCTGGTTTGTAAAGGTAGGAAAGGGAGAGAGTGGAGAGGAAGAGTACAAAGAAGAGCTAACACATCTCTTAAACTCCAATATCATTGTTCACTGGCCACTGTTTTGTGCTCTCATTTCCCAGTTCGCTTTCTCAGTTCAAACAAATAGCTGCCTGGAAGCCCTCCTGCTAATGCAGTGGCTACCATACGTGGAGCAAAAAATCTTTAATGATTTGAGTAGTAACATCTGCTTGTTAACAGCTCAGCCTCAAGATTATGGAGCTCATGGAACCCAAAACACATTTACTAAACTGGCACTTACCTCCAGCTGGAATCTGTGGACTTGACTACCAGAAGTAAAACCATACTCCTCTTCACAAAAATCCCATGCTGAGGAGCCTAGACTGTAAGGTCACATCACGGACTGCTTTGCTGGTCACAGCTCTTCTGGAAGGTGCTTGGGAGTTTTACCATCTCAGAAATGATGGTGTTACAGGAAGAACACTTGGAAAATACTTGCAGAAAATTAAAACTTCACATTCTAACAGGTGGCTTGTCTTCTGAGTTTTGTGTCAGATCTACCAGCAGTCAGGCCTCTTCTAGTGATTTTGATGAGAAAAGATGATGCCTTCCTTGTCCCATAGGAAAATTATCAGCTTTTTAACTCACTAAATAGAAGCTGGAGGTGCTGTTTGCATGGCCCAAGTGGTTGTTACTGAAATGAACTGACCTTCAGTGAAGGACAGAATGGCAGTGTGGTGGCAACGGCAGCCGTGCATGTCACCAAGGCTGCCACCTACCCCTAAACAAATAGGAGCTGCTGGGCAATCAAAAGCAGCATCTGCTTCTGCTACATGAAGTTTTCCAGTTACACTGGTGTTCGAACTGTGACTGATAAAGCAGGCAATGTCTGATACTTCTGTGCTGGGGTACAGTCAGTTATCAGCTTCTGCATCTCCACAGATCCCACTGGTCTTCATCTTTTTCCTTCAGAAGTTTTTCAGTAAAGCTTGAACTAGTTTGTGTGTGTAAGTAAGTGTTGAATTTATGTACTGTGACAACCTTGATCCTGCCATATGTCAGGAATCCCCAAATGCTCTTTCATTTGTAGCATCCACAAGGTTCACTCAATAAAGGCAAAAGGTACAGCCTGGCTACAGACCCTCTGTCATTCAGCTACAAACAGCTGGTAGTGCACATTACAAGGCTTATTTAAAGCTCAAGTACTTTCACCCATCCTCTCTTATAGCTAAACTTGGCACGTAAAAATGTGAAAATAAAAATATCAGTGTAGTGTAGCATTTCAAAGAAGCATTCAGGAAGCAGACAGCCTGTCTTGCTCCAACATGGAGAATCCTGTGGCTGAATGCACAGCCCATGCTCTGAGAATGTACTCATCTCTGGTATGAAAAAAACAGCTCCTCTAGGTGTGGGGTACACAACTTACCACCTAGCTGCTCACACTTGCTTTTGGTAGTCTGAAGCACTGAATCCTTTGTGTGACCATCTACTGCTAACATTTTGACTTTAGATAAATCTCCACAGCTGGCTCTTGACTGGAAGCAGAGGAGTGTTTTTGCACACAGAAATGTTCTCAACAACTCTATGGACATGTTGTTAGTTGAGGAATAATGGGTTAGAGGCACAAGTACAATCTGACTCTTTTTCTGGAGGAGCCACTTCAATCTCAGCATTTACAAATATTTTTATCTTCAGCCTCCTCAACTGTAGTAGTTTGACTCTTCACAAGCCATTTGCAGCTTGCTCTTGGCACAAATAGCACAATAAAGAAACAGCTTTAAATCTAGTGCTTCCAAGCTGAAGGAATAAAGGGACTGAGAAAGGTGGCTGTATTGGTATATGACTAAAGCTGCTGTCATTTATGAAGGTTTAAACTCTTTTCCATGCCTACTTCAGGCACCATAGATTCCAAGAAGACCTCATTTCAGTCAGTTCCTGATCTAGAGATACCCTTCATTGTGAGAGAGTGGGAAAGGACAGGCAAGGTACACAAAATAAATTTATAAGCAGTAGTAAGACAGTAGAAAGAAAACTAAAAGATCCCATAAATTCATCTCCTAAATGAGTACCCAGGGCTTCCCACAGTCAGCTTCCAGGATGGGAGTGGTGTCAATAGATGTCAACAGGGGTCACAACAGCTGACTCCCAGGAATATTTGCCCCATCAGAAAAATTTGTCCATGTCTGAAAAAAATTTCCATCTTTTTCTATCTTTCTCTCCTTTGACCCTGGGGCAACACTGGCACTGTTAGGAGAGTTTTAATTATAAGACTGTATTTGCAAAAGTACAGATGTAGGTGATCCTCATGTGACCCAGCTTAAATCCAAAAGCTGAGCTGTGGTACCAGTGTCACGAGTGCCTTCACCAAGGAGCAGCATGCCAGGTAAACCAATTGCTTAAGCTGGAGTCACCTCAAGGAACTGCAGGTTGTGCTGTCTTTACACAGCTAATGGAGGTGCCAGCAGGCCCCTGTGACAAACTGGGTATTGCAGAGCAGCAAGCAGAGGGCTAATCCACGAGGGAGGAGGAGTCAGGAGCTGAGAGAGGGGCAAGTTAAGGAGATAAACCAGACCCAGGGTCCACCCAGAAGCTTCAGTCAGAAGAAATAGAATATTGGGTCAGAGACAGGGATGGGATCAGGGACAAGATTGGTGTAGCTGGGACAGGGACTGATGGCTTGGGCTGAGCTGGAATGGGGCAGAGGTGGAGGAAGTCCCAGGGGAGGCTTGGCAGGGGCAGTCAGGGCCAACAGTGACTTTGGGGCCATGGTGCTGGGGTTCACAACCAGAAGTTCTCTCTCAGGGTAGGAATCCAAAAATTTGCGTTTCAGACAGAATAATGTTTTAGTTCAATAAGTAGGTATGCAAGCACCCTTCATTGCAGAGGTCAGAACACCAAGTACTGGAGCAAAGAATTGTTTTTCTTCTCTGAGGGTATTTGACACTCTTTTCCGTGCACTCACTTCTGCCTTTTAGGAGGTACATTGTAGGTAGCTGTCACATCAGTTTGATCATCCAGTCAGGTGTGTATTTGCTCCTGCATTACTGGCATTCTTGCAGCTGAAAGAAAACAGAATAAAATACTACAAGAGAAGCCAATTCTGATCACTATCAAGATATTGATATGGTCACTCCAGCTGTTAACTGAAAGACATTTTTGTGGCCATAGAAGCCAAACAGTGAATACCTTATTCAGCTATTTCTTCGGTGAAACTTGCCAGTGAAAATGGAGAAAAGAGTCTGAGATCTAACCTATAGATGGCCATGGAGAAGCCTGGCATGAATAAATCATAAGGGAAGCTCATGGTAGTTGAACACATTTGCTTTTTTTGCACATAAGTAACTCTAACTCTTTAGGGTAAGTGGGGTAAGAGACAGAAATAACCCAGATAATTGTACTGTCAGAACAGCAAATATATCCATCTTTGGAAAAACTTGCACGCAGACTTCAGTGGAGCAGAGAAGCCTTTTAAAATCGATGGCTAGTGCAGGACCTCCTGGGAGGCACATATGCTTTGTGTTATAGACTGAGCTGAAGCCAGAAATGCTGGGGTAAAGCAGGGTTCACAACCTACATATCCCTACCTGGCTATAGGCACAATGTGCCACTTATGATATAAACAGAACCAGTCTAGTAAAACTAGACTCCGATACACCTACTACCCTAGGATTTTGGGTTGTCCAGATTAAAATTGTTATCAGAAGTTTCCATCTGTCTTTATGTCAGGACTTAAACGTGGATTGAGGTGTCCCAGTAGTGATTTATCAAAGTTGTTATTTTGGGATTTGATCAAAGCTCTTCATTTTATGTGCTTTGTCTGCAAATTTCTGAAATAATACCTTGTGTCTGTCTATGCCATTGCAGTCAATTTTTGAAATTTATGTAGCTAGTAGTAATATAGGAGAGGAGATGATATCCACAGCAAATAGAAAATTTTGGGTATGTCTTAGACCAGCATCTTGCATTTGCCCCAGAATAAATGACTCTATAACCAAGAGAATCAACAGAGAACTAAACTCTAATTACAGTTTAGATATTAATTATAAAATTTACTTTAAATTAATAATAATCTTAAGAAACACTTAAAATTTGCATAGCATGGTGAAAGAAAAAAACCCCATTATTATTACGAAAATGCTTATGGGGTAAACGGGCTTGGGAAAATCACTACATACGGGAAACTGGGTTTTTCTCTTCGCCTAGATACCGGGAAAACCAGGATCTGACAATAAACTGAACAAAACGCTCCCTCTCGTGGTGTGAACTCGGGAACAGGAGAGCGCAGGGCAGCAGCCGGAGGCCGAGGCGGTGGGGAGGCTGCTCCTGCAGCTGCAGAGGGAGCTGGCAGGTTGGGGAAGCCCTCTGAGCTGCGAGGAGCCTGGGTTTGCTCCTGGCTTGTTGTGATTGTAAGTGCGAGGAAGGCAGTGTTTCATTTGCAAGGCTGAAAGAGGGGCACAGGTGGGGGTTTTCACTTGTTTTTGGTTTGTTTGTATTTTTTCCTTGTTTGCTGGTCGTCTCTCTCTTCCTATGGGATAAAATGGAAAGCTCCCCTGTTACCCCAGCACAGGTACTCCTTACTGATCCTAGCGTCTTCTGAGGAAAAAGCCCAGAGTGCTCAGACACAAAAATGGAATTATGGTTGACAAGGATACAGGCAGAGAGGTGGAAGGAGATGGGAGGTGGGCTTGTGAGTATTTTGGACTTGTGTTGTGGACATGCTGGGCTAAGAGATGTGGCTCTTGTAATATAATCACAGAACAAAGACTTGATTATTAATCAGAACAACAAACAATAAAAATTAATGAGGAAAGATTATTTAGGATTGAATTTGTTTCCTTCTGGAAAAGATGGAAATATGACAGCAGGTGACACCCCTAAGAGAGACAGGGTTGAACAAATCTGGGCCTGAAATGTTGAAGCTGGAGGGAGGTGCTGAAGTACAGTAGTGGCAAGAAGTGACAGGAAGAGCTGGCTAAGAAAACAGAGGTAGCTTGGGTATTTCTCAAAGCAGAGTAACAGTTTCAGAAAAGCAGCTGTTAATTACACAAAAGGGCCTAGACTTGCCTTTCCACAACAGACCTGGTTATTCAGCTTTTTTGCAGATGTCTCTGTTCTGCACGTTTTCTTCTTCCAGATACCATTTTTTCATTTCAGAAGAAAAAGGAGAGGATATCTTACACACCCTTAGTTAAGACAAAGGCTGTTTAGAATACTTATTTGCCTAAAAGTATCACTTTTATTAAACAAGACTTTCAGATATGTATCTTTCCTTGATGCAGCCGAGTAACTGAAATGAGCATTTAACAAATTTTGAATTTGGCTGCCCTGAGATACACAATTTAGCATGTAGCTGTATTTAAAAGAATACTGGCTGGTAAACTATGGTTACCATCTGAGCCCTCCAGCTGCTGAAAACAGCAAAATGATCATAACCTCTCACAAACTGATAGTAGCAAAGACTATTTCTGTACCATTTTTAGTTGTACAGGCTTTTCCAAGCAAATGACTCAGAACACACTTTTATTTCTGAGATATATTGTGACCCCTGTGTAACTTGTAATTCAGCTACAAAGTCTGATAGTGCACGATTTCATGCAGGTGAGCATTCATTGCCTCAGCCCATGTTTAAACACAAGCCTCTTTCTTTCCCTCTAATATTGCTTCACACTAATTGTGTGGTGCTTGGGCAATTTTACAAGACAATCTCGACAGTCAGAATGTCACGGCCTCGTGGGCACGGTTAGCCTTGATCATCTGGGCCAGCATATCAGGGCTCCATCTGAGCCCTGCCCACAGCCCAGGACTGATTTCAGCCCAGCCCAGGCCCCCAGCCCCTCACTGAGCCTCTCTACGCTCACGCTGCTGCGTTCTGCACGTCTCTGCTTTACTCCATGGCTGGATTTTGGACCCATATTGCCTCTCGCTTCTGGCCAACGCTGCCTCCCAAATACTCCTGGCTCAGAAATAAAACTGAGGAGAGGGCTTTTCTGCCTTGACCTTGCAGCACGCCCCCGCCGGGCAGGCGCCTGCCGCTCCAGGGATGCTCCCGGGAAGGAAAGCGGGCGGGAGGACGGACGCGGCTCCCGCGGGATGCGCAGCGGCAGCGCGGGGGCGGGACGCGCCTCGCCTCCCCGGGGAGCAGCTGCCTCCTTCTCCGACGTGTCAGGGCGTGTCCCCCTCCCTTTCTTCTCTTTCCTCGATTACCCAATTTAACGCTGGCTGCTGCATGCCCAACCCGCGCGGTGCAGCTGCCCCCCCCGAGCTCCTTATCGTGAGCGCAGAGATATCGCGGCCGGGGGGAAGGGTCCTGCCTGCCCTCCCTCTCTCCCTCCCTCCCTCCCTTCCTCCCTCCCCCAGCTGCGGCAGGGCGCAGCCAGTCCGCACCGCGCCTCGGGAAGGTGGGATGCTGCATCGGGCAGGTGTGGCATGGCGAGCTCTGCGCCCCGGCGGCTGCAGAGCGAGGGTTAAACCACCAGCAAAACGCGGAGATACGAAGCAAAACTAGGAAAGAAAAAAAACCCTCATAAAATAAAAATATGAGAAAAAGACTGGCTTGCAAACGCTTTCATGAAAATGTACGGAATTATCCCTGCCCGGTGAGCCCGCTGCGTCCAGGCTTCTCCTTTCTTCCCTCCCTTCACGCCCAGGGCTTTTGTGTTACCACGGGGGGACAACGGGGGCTCCCACCGTGCTGCCACGTCCTCCTCTGGCGTTTCGGACCGGCTGCCCCCCCCGGCAGCGGCTGGGAGGATGCTCGGCACAGCTACAGGTTTCAGGGTGCGGTGTGTGAAACACAAACTCAAATCCATTTTATTGCCGGATAGTTTTCCCTCGTGGCAATGTCCGGGAAGCGTGACATCGCACATCACACCGCGCACCACGGCCCGCAGAACAGCACCCTGACGGCCGCGCCCTCCCTCTCCACATGCCCTGCTCCCCTTTCGATCCATATCCATCGAAAATGCAAGCCGGACTTAACCTTATCAGGAGCCTACTACGCGTCTCTCACTCGGTCCTTGTCCCCAGACAAATGGGAAACAGCTTCCATTGTTCTCGCTGAGAGATGGTGCTGCCGGCTTTGAAGCCCCCGCGTAGCCGGACCGCGCCCCTTGTGCCAGAGGTTTCCCCAGACGTGCCGCCACCACGGTCCGTTCCCAGCGGCTCCGCTCCTTCCCGGGATGCGGGTCCGGGGCCGGTCACCCGGCGGGGCCAGCGCCCGGCCCAGCCCAGCCCAGCCCGGCCCGGCCCAGCCTAACTCGGGGAGCAGAGGGCGCCCCAGCCCCGCGCATCGCCACCGCCGCCGCCTTTGCCGGGCTCCCGCAGCGCGGAGCGGGCTCGGAGCAGCGAGCGGGGCGCACCCGGCCCCGCCACAGCCGGGCTGTAAAAAGAGGGCGGTGGGAAAGTGCGGGCAGCACCCTCGGTTGTGCTGTGGCGGCCCCAGGGATGCTTTGGAACAGGGGGAGATCTGGAGGGATACCAGTCCTGAAGCCCCAGCGACGTTCAGGCCAGCTCTTCAGCTGCAGGAGCGCCCGGGAGAGATCCATTCTCCTGAGAAATGTGTTGCTTTCCTCTATGTGTTGCTGCCTTTTGTGTTTAACCGGCAGACCCTCTCCTTAAGCGTGCCAAGAGCATCCAGGCCCGGGAATTTTTAGTCTCCTCCGCCCGTGCCGCCCCTCTCCGCCGTGCGAGCGGCTTTTCCGCTCCCCGGGCGGGCTGCAGGTGTAGGCAGGCGGCCCGGCTCGCCCGCTGCCTCCGCCGCGCAGCATCTCAGCTCCGCCGGGCGCGGCCCGTCCGCCCCACGGCGCGCTCGGGGCGCGGAGGGTGGCGGAGCGCCCCGCACCTCGCCGCGCCGCGCCCGCTCTCCTCGGAGCAGCGAGGCTGGCCGCTCCCTTCCCTTTTTTTTTGTTTGAGGGTTGTGGGGTGTAATGCTGCAAGGTGCGTTCGCGGAGCCGCGGTCCAGCCCCCCCTGCACGGCCGATATTTAAACGTGGGGTCCGTGCGCCCCCTAAGCGCCAGCGCCGCGCAGCGCATCCCCCGCCCGCCAGCGCGGGAAATAAATAAATAAAGCGTGTGGCTTTTGAACTGCCCACAGACTGTCACAGGGAAGGGGGGAGGGAGGGAAAGAGGGAGGGGGAGAGAGTGAGAAATGCAGAGGCAGCAGCCGCGGTAGCGGCGGCAGTGCTCCAGCAGGCACTAGGCACTCCAGTCCCGGCGAGCGAGCGGGCGAGAGCCACAGCGCTCCGAGCGAGGCGAGGGGGCTCTGGGCTGCCCGGGACTCTCTTTGTGACACCCCAGCACACAAACACACCGACAGGGACAGAGGAAAAACACAAAAAGGTAAGACGCGGTGTGTCTCACTTATGCCATTTACACAGCAGCCCGCGAGAGCTTTGCCATTTTTATCATTTTCCCCCCTTCCGTCGTGTCTCGATTTGTGGGGAGGGGAGATGTGCCTGTGAATCGGTAAGAGCAGAGAGAGCGGAGCAGCCCGGGAGGCGCCTGCCCGGGCACATTTTAGGAATATCCCTGCGAGGAGCTCGATTCCTCGAGAGGGGACCACCTGGGAGCGGGATCGAGGCACACAACGGACCGAAGGCGATTCCGTGAGATTTAAATGCCCGGCAAGGCTCTCCTGGGGAAGGGTGAGGGTAGCGGTGGGTGTGGTGGAAATAATAGTGGTTTATGCCCAATTTCTTTTCGGCGCTTTTAGCCTGTTTCCAAAGGAAGTCTCCTTAATTAATAACAATAATTTAAAATAAAAAGGAAAAAAAAAAGGGGGAAAAAAAGGAAAAAAAAAAAGGGAAAAAAGGAAGATGCCCCAAGCTCTCCATGAAAGGAAGCGCTGGGAGAAGAGCACGCACGGCGCCAGGAAGATGGCAGGGCGGCTGGGTGGGGGGCGGCGGTGCTGCAGGGGGATTGCGGGCTCCGGGCGGCTGCTGGGGCGCTCCGCGGGCTGCGGGGGGCGTCGGGGCGGGCGAGGAGAGGCCAGCGGCGCTCGCCCATTGTGGCCGGCGACAAGGCAATTGTCGCTTGCCCATTGTGGCGCGGAAGCGGCGCTGCCTCCGCGGTCACGCGTGCGCGTGGGCGCGCCGGCGGGTTTGAAGCGCTGCTCCCGGCCGGGCGGCACACGCCGGGGCTCGGCTGCCCGAGCAGGGGCCACGGACCCGCCGTCAAACGCGACAGGGACCGCTGCTGCTGCTGCTGCACCCCGCGCTACGCCCCGATGCGCCTGGTCTATGAATATTCACCGACTGCCGCCCCCCGCTCCCCACAGGTCCCCATCAACCCTCTGGCTTTCCCCCCACCAAAGAAAGCTACAACTCCCCTCGACCTTTCCCCCCCCGCTCCTTCCCCTCACGACGCGCCGTGTCGCCTCTTCCCCACGCACACGGGTGTCATTGAACGCGGCTCCCGCAGGGCGCTCTCCCCGCGCCTCAGCTGGGCGTGGCGGCACACGCGGGGGAAAGGGAGGCGGACACACGCACACCCCCGGGACACCCCCGGGACACCCCCGCCCTCCTGCCACGCCGGGTGGGCGCCGCGCAGGGGGATGCGGGGCGACAGGGGGGTGCGGAGTGGAGCGGGGATACGGGGTGGAGTGGAGGGGGGATGCGGGGCGGAGGGGGATGCGGAGTGGAGGAGGGATGCGGAGTGGAGGAGGGATGCGGTGGAAGAGGGATGCGGTGGAGGAGGGATGAGGATGGAGGAGGGATGCGCTGGAGGAGGGATGCGGTGGAGGAGGGATGCGGGAAGCCCCCGCCGCCCTGCCCGCGCCTTTGTCTGCGCCCGGCGCATGCGCGGAGGCGGCGGCGCGGCCGGGGCCGGCGGCGGAACAAAGGCGGCTCCCTCAGCTCCCCGAGCCCCGGGCTCCGACCGGCCGCCCTCGGCAGCCCCGAGGCTCATCGGGGTGTCCCAGCCGTACCCCGCACCCTTCCTTCCCCGCGCTGCGCCGGGCTGAGGTTGGCGTCTGTTGCTGTGCGCGATGGCGGAGCGGACCCGTGCCCCCCCTCACCTCACCTCACCGACACAAAATTCGGCATTTAGGAAGGGGAAAAGGCCGGCCCGCTGCCCGCCCCCTCGGATTCGGTGGGCGGCAGGCGAGCGCCCGCGGGTGCCAGCACCCGTAGAGCTCCCCCGAGGCAGGCTCCAATACCGCCCCCGCTGCTCTCAGCGGCCTGAGGGGCAGGAGTCGGGGCAGGGGTCCCTCTGCAGCGGCCTTGGGGGGCAGGAGCCGGGGCAGGGGTCCCTCTGCAGCGGCCCTGGGGGCAGGAGACGGGACAGGGGTCCCTCTGCAGCGGCCTTGGGGGGCAGGAGCCGGGGCAGGGGTCCCTCTGCAGCGGCCTGGGGTCGCTCGGGGGTCCCTTGAGCAGAGAGGGCGAGGCGGGCGGCGCGTACGTGCCGCAGAGGCAGAGCCCCCGGAGCAGCCCCGCCGCAGGGACGCGCTCCCTGCCCGGCTCCGTCCGTCTGGGAGGCACACGCGTGCTCTGTGTGCCCGGGCGGGCGCTCTCCTGGAGCATCGCATCTCCCTCTGCCGAGGGGAAGCAATCTATCAAGAGGAAGATTGTGTGCGTGCGTGTTAGTGCGACATCTTGAGATCTCTTTTGTTCGAGTTGTTGCGTCTCGATGCCTGTTCCTTCTTCACCACTCTTCTTTCCCAGCTCTTGTCTAAAATTCGGATATATATCTCTTTCTAGAGGGAGCATGCTTAAGCCTGTTTGAAATGTATGATTTTGTAAGCTAATGACAATTTCTGAGCAGAGGACAACTGGTGTGTTAGTCAGGCTAGAGTTAAAGCTGACAAAAGAATATTGCCAGTGGGCTGCTAAACAGGCAGTGGATTTTATTGCTTCCCTGCAAGGGTGATGAACATTCACTAGAAAACATACACCCCAAGGCCCCTTGCATAGCAATTACTTGATATTTCCAGTGTTTCCAATTAAGATCTCTTCTGAAGAAGCCATCAGAGCCCTAAAAAATGTCTAAATGTCCCCTTTCTGCTTGCCAGATGCTTGCCAGGCACCACCTAAACTGGTGGCCAGGCTTCAAACACTGAGGGTTTTTTTCCTGTGTAGATGTTCCCCATTAAGCCAGGGAGAGTCTGGAGTGGGAGTGCCATACTGAAGGAAGATCAGCATCTGCTGCTACTGCTCTCTCCAGGGGAGATACCTTGTCTCACACAATCCTTTTGTATTCAGGGTGTTTCTGAGAATTCTGGGCAGCGTTTAGGGGTGAAGAAAGAGAAGAAGTGAGAACATGGCCGAAGGTTTTTGCACTTGCTGTCTACTCATTGTCTCCCACAACTTCATTTGAGGGAGAAGCTTTGCTTTGTGATCTCCCTTGCTAGTGGATTGTATGCAGTGGATATTTTCTTTCTGTCCAGCTGTTTCAGTTTAGCCAGGGAGCACCAACTCTGATCGGTGGACAGAATAAACACAAAATGTTGGGAAATTCTTGGTGGCTCTGTCTATTCTTGTGTGCTTCATGTATGGAATAGCTGGTTGTGTAATACAGGGAAATTGTACGTAGCTGCCAAAATGCAATCATGCAGCAGTTTTTTTCTGTTCATTTCAACCTCTGAGTGTATCATATCTAGTTAAAATCAACATTAAAAGACTGGAAATGGTAAAATCACTGTTCAAATTATTGCCTGAAGTAATGATCAGGTGAAACTTTTTTCTCCCCACCCCGCCCTCTTCCATACATCATTGCATTTGAGATACAACACCCTCTAAAGCAACGTGGTGACACAAGGTTGATTTATTTCAGAAAGTGGAATACCTTTGGTGCATACCCTTACCCTAAGTCTACAGAGTGTGCAACCTCCATAATTCCTGAGCCATGTCCAGAGCTGTCTCCAGTCCTCAAGTACTTGTGTTTTGATCTTTCAAAATCAAGTCTGTGGAATAAATTGTATTTTCCAAGTGAAGCTGCTTCTGTTTGTGCTGTGTTCCACTGGTAGCTTTGGCCCATGCAGTGAACCATGAAGTCCTTCAGCAGAACCTCCTGCCTACACGACGGCTTCCGTCTGAACAATGGTGAATTCTTCCCTCGTGCCAGCACCCACCCATGGCCAAATGGCACACACTGAGCAGGGTAGGAAAAAAAAAAGCTGGTTGCAGGGTAGAAACAGGCCTTCGCATGAAATCTTGGGTGAGTTCTGTGTGGTTACATTTTTAGACACTCAGCTACCACTGAGTTAGTAATTATTTGGAAATCTGCCAAATATGGAAAGCTGATCTTCCACTGATTTACTAATTTTGAAATTTTGAAAACAAGAGTTTTGGAGGGCTTTTGTTTGGTTTTTTTTTGGGTCCCATCTCTATGAAGAGTATTCTGCAGTTTTTTGTACACCTTTGTGCACAAATCCCAGGTCTTGGTTTAGGTGCGTAGATGCAAGTGTAGTGTCCATGGGTGCAGTGTAAATTTAATGGGTAAAATCTAGCTCTTCAAATAAGAAAACTGGATGATCTTCAAATACATAATGAAGAGTATAATAATCAACCAGTATTCAAGTCCTTTCCTTTATTCATACAAGGGCAGTAAAGGCAAGCCATTTTGAGGAACGCTACAGAAGTATGGAGACTGATTTATAACTAAAGAAAGATACTTAGGAATGACTTGAGTAGCTGCTTCTGTGTCAGTCAGGAATGAAAAGAATGAGGTAACAACCAGAAAAATCAAAGAAATTCCTGAAAGCATTATAGACTTGATAATAGAAACCATATGCAGCATATTGGGGGTTTCATGCATTAGTAGGAAATGCTTTCGAGATTAAAAAAGTATGCAGGGGGAAGAAGGGGAGAAACCTTATGCAGAATGGAAAGGACTTTAAAGTCTTCCTTGCAATATCTTGTATCTCACACTTCCCTAAAACTGATGCCACCTAAGATTTTAACATCAAGATGGAGAAATGTGATTAATATTAAAATGTATCTACTGGTTATTTGGTATGAAAATTCGTAAGTTTAAGATAGAAATAAATTGATAGCAATGTGATTCCTCAAACATGAAAGATTCCTGACTTGCCAGAATCTGAGAAGAAATCTTTGGCTTTCGTCTGCACACCAATAAATGTAAAGAGATACTGATTTGTAACACATGTGGAATGGTCAGGTTTTGCCTGGGAGCAAGATGTGTAGTAATTCTGTCTTAAGTACAGTTAATGGAATTTAACTCTGAGGAAACAGTTTTATTAATAAAAACCTCGTGTCTTAGGATATAAATAATAGTCTGATCTCTTTTGATGTGTTTAGTATTGTCTTCTGCAGAATAGGAATGAGGCAGTCTGTATGGTTGCCTGACTTGTTGGGTATATACTGCCAAGTACCCCAGCAGTGTGATAGCATTGGGAAAGCCACATGCTTTTTAGTCACATGTTGCATAGTTTAGATTTTAGCCTGGTAAGTGGTGCCACATATGATTATGATCTGCTGATCCAGGGATTTTTTTTTTACCCTTTAGGAATTTAACCGTCTTTTCAAAAGATTTTATTTTGTGTACACTGCCTTAGCAATTGTTCAGAGCAGCATGACCTGGCACTTCATGTAAACTGTAGGACTGATGGCAGGATCTTCATTTTGAATAGAGACTTACTGTCCTTACAGAGGATACAACACTGAATATATGATAACACTGGGCCTTAGCTACCAACCTTGATGGATGATGTCGTGATGGTGATTGTAATACTACTGATGCCTTGGCATGAAGAGGATATGAATACACTGTTGAAGCATAATCTTTTCCTTCAGGCAAAAGCCTAGTAGCTGTGATGACAGTTTCCCAAGAATTAATTTTAATGATAGAAATCTGTGCCATCATGGTGTTGTGTGACAAATGGAGGCTAGTTCTGTGAGAGTAATGAAATCAGGGGGCTGCTGGCTATCTCCTGTTTCAATAGTCTTTAAATACTCGATGGGATACAGAACATAACCCCTGCAGAGGGACAGAGCCTGGTTATAGTTTTTGAACTTATTTTTTGCTATTACTGTTTTCCTTGTGTGATTGGTTGGTGATGGAGGGGCTCATATTCAAAATTACATCTTGGTATGATTAACTGTTTTAGAATGAAGTAGATGGTCACATAGTGGGATCCTGTAGATGTGCATCTTCTAGACAAATTTAAGATGATTGATGAACTATGGAGAAGAAATGAAGCAAAGACAAAACAAAGAATGGATCAACAATGGTAGAATTGATGCAAGTTTCCCTCATCTTCCTACCTTAGAAAAACATATGCCAAACATGCACAAATCAAGATGTATAAAACAGTGAAAACCCAATTACAAACATAGTCAACATGGAAGAGTTACACCATGGGAAATGCTTTGGTATGTGCTTGTCTGAGATAGTCTGGAGCCAGAGAATTGCTCCATCAGCTTCCTGTAATCATCCTTCATCAAGGCAGTGAAGCTCGTCATTAGCGGAGAATGAAAACAAAAACAAAAACAGGGTAGAGGTGGTATAAAATTAAGAGTCTGGAAAAGGACAGGGTGAAACCTGTCACCACTGGATGAGGTGTTCAGATTATTTCTACATTTCCCTTTCCAATACAAAGCCTCCAGTAACACAAAGTTGCTGTATTCTGGCCAGTGCTGGTAAGTGCATGATTGACTTTTGCTGCTAACTGTGCAGATCTGGTGGGAGGAGGCAAATTCAGTGAGATCTGAGGTGGTGAAAACAGTCCTTATGGGTTTCTTGCTGTCACCAGGAAAACTTCAGCAAATGGGGAAGATGTGCTAGCTGCTCTTACCACTGTTTCCTAACTAGATGTGCTGAGAGAGTGGGGCTCATTTTCCTCCAGCAGCATCACTAAACCCTGCAACAGTGAATGCACATTCTGCACTGGGAATAGCTGGTGTCACTGAAGAGAGGGTGAAAGATGTGTGTTGGCCCTTGCTTTTCTTTTCAGATCTACAGGCCTTGCAAAGCAAGGGAGACATAAGTTCTCCAGATGATAAAATTCAAAATCAGGCCAGATTTTCCAGGCTCTTCCATTCCATGCTTTGCTTGAGATGTAGGAGAGTACTGTTGAATATAGGAGAGTACTGTTGGTTTGCAACTTTATTTCACTTGGAGCTTTCACTAGGAGCTTGTGAGGCTTCTGTAGGGGACCTGAGTACTCAGGATAGCCCCCGAGCCTGTAATTCAAATGCTTCAATTAGCAGAACAAAGCAAACGAAACCCTTTCCTTGTTTGCAGTCCACACATGCTCTGTGTAACTCCAGCAATCATAGCTAAGAGCTTTCTGATAGACCTAGAATGCTGCATGTAGGATGTGAGGTTCAAGGAGAGTGACAAGTTGTCCTTGAGGATGTCTTTTTTCTGAAGGATCTGCTGTTACAGGCGAGAATTTTGGTAAGAGAAATTTATCCATTCTCTGCTTCTGTATGCTGTTCCCTTTTCTCATTTCCTACCCTGGGAGATCTTCATCTGGAAAAAAAACGTCCTCCGGTGAAGATGTACCAGCAGAAACCTTTTTAGCTGCTTGTAGCCTTCTGATGTTCCACCAGTATTGTGCATTTGAATGATTTATTCAGTGCTAGTTTCCTTAGTGATATCTAGGGGAACATTCAGCTTTCTGCATAGTGGCCCATCCTTTCCATCCAGTTGCCTTGAACAGATGACATTACCTTAATGAATAATAGTTTTAGAGCCAAGCTAAGTAAGAGCTGCCATGTGCACTGAAATATGATAGTTCACTGGGGTGCACTCTTTTCCTCTTCGTGTAATAGTGAGTAGAAGCCTCAACAGAGCTCAAGAAAACTAATATTACAGTGTATTTTTGTAAGCACTAGAATGATTATCAGGTCACTGGAAGTTCAGCTGTCATCCTCTTCTGTGGATGCGCCAGTGACTGACAGATTCATGAAGAAATTATTGGTGCTGCTAGCAATAGGACTGTGGCACTCCTTATGGTGTCTCATTCCCCACTGAACAGCGCACTGTACTGACAATCCACTGGGCCACAGTGCATGACAGTGGCCCTCAGTGCTGAGGTACCTTCTGTTACCAAGGGTTCAAACTGGACTGCAAATCACCTACAGGTGTCCTTGCAAACACCTCTTGGAACGTCACGGTTACCAAGACATTACGGAGAAGAGGAAATATATCAGCTAATAGATGACAAATGCTGGAAGCAGGATAAATATTGTGTCTTTAAATACTTGCCATGTGTGTTCTGAGTTGGAGTTGATATATGGAGTATGGTATTGAGGGAAATGAGCTGGCATTGCATGCTCTCCCACAGCCATTGACCCTGTGAGGAACATCCGAGTGCCTCACCATCTGAAACACAGAGGTGATAGAGAATGAAGGAAATTCTGCACTGACAGATTTGTGGTTCAGAAAAAAAATGTCTGTCCAGGAGTTTTCTGTGGAACAATGACAGTAAATTTACAGACTAAGGATAAAATATTTATCTCAGCAGCTTTTATTTCCTTTCTACTTAAAACCCAAGTTCTTTGGCACATTTTCTCCTGACTGAAGAAGCTATTTTAAATGCTTCTTATTAGAAATTGCATTCTAACCTGTTGGGATGTACTGTATTTTCTCTGTCCATATTTGTAAATGTATCCTATTAAAAAAAAGTTTTATTGTCTTCACACTAATTTTTCATGTAGCTTTGGCTCTGTGGCCTTCCTTGCCATGTTACTGTAGCTCACTTATCTGTATTTAAATGAAATTATCTATGTAGCCATTTCCCTTGCTTATCCTTTCTAGAAGCCCATATTTTCAGCCATGAACTAACTCAGCCAATTTCAGGGAACACCTTGATAATCACACAGTGAGAGACAGTGTGTGCTTAAGCAGACATGCAGAACACAGGAAGATCTATGTCATCAGCTTAATTGTGTGCTGGCATTCATATATAATGAGAGTCCACAAACACTTCTTGTAAAACTTTATTTTTAAACTCTGTAACTCATGCTACTAGACCCCATGCTACTAGGTTTGCATGCATATGTCTCCCAAATCTAGATGTTCACTAAAGTGAGATCATATCAACATGAGAACTTGGTCTTAAACAAAGTTTCATGCAAATCCTGTAACAATATGGAAAACTTGGAGCTCTGCCAGCTGAAAGAATTCAACAGTTTTAAACTTCTTACCAGCTGAAGAAATATTAATGTGATTTCCTCTGCTGAGTGAAAAGGGAGAGAATTTTTCCTTTTTACACATTGTTTTACTTTTAAACAAAAGTGGCTCTTGACTAAATGAAAAAAAATTCCACCAGCAAACCCAGCCCTTCTGTGATAGCTTGAATTGTGTCTTGTTTTCAAGAAGAACTACATTTGTTTGATCCTGTAGACAATTAAATTGCTGGAAGCTCATAATTAGACTGCATTAGTGAGTTGAAAAACCATCCAGAACACAGTTTTAGGGGAAAGATTGCAGTTATAAAGGACAAAGCTTGTCTGTCAAGCTGTGGCTGTGCTGGGTTGCATATTGCATAAAGGCCAGTAGCTGTCACAGTCATACTAGCCAGGGCTTCGTTTATAGAGAACCATTATTTGGATCCACTTCTAATTGCTCTAGATTTTAATTGTGTCTAAATAAAACATTATGTCTATAAATGATGGAGATGACAATGTGATTGCTGTGGACATTGAGTGTGATTCCATCAAGGTGAGGACTATGTTCAGGCCAAGTGAGTACATGATGACAGATGTATATGTTTTTTATTCTGAAGGACAAGTTTGTAGCTACGGGGTGAAGACACAAAATAGCCTTTGGTCTCTCTGGAGGGTCCCAGAATTGAAAGGTATTGATTTAGATCATCTGCTGTACATTGTGGTCCCAAAAAACCCTCTCAAAGGACATTCTTTGCATTAGAATTACAGCTAGTCATCTCAGTTAATTGACTCCGTACACAGGGAAAACTTACAGTGTTGATAGAGCCAAAACAATAGATAAATATAAGGTTTATTCACAGCCTCATCTCCGCCCACAAGCTGTTTCAAGTTTTGAATACTAATACTTGTTTCAAGTACGCAGAAGTTTTGGAATGAAAATCTGGAGTCCTCCCTGGTCCCAAACTTCCTTTTTAACACCCTTGGAATTGACTGTGGGTCCACTACCTGGTCATCAGCATTTTAATGTTTTTTTTCCTAAGCTTCAAGTTCCTGGCTTGAATCTCTTGCCTGTCTCACCCTGCTGTCTCTGGAAACATCATCTCTGAGCAGCCTTAGGGAAGGAGCTTCTCTCGTCATCTTAAAGCAAACAAATAAAAATCAGACTGTCCAAGGGAGCCCTCTGGATTGTCTTGCAAAAACAGTGGCTTTGGTGAGACTGCGTCCGTGGTTGGAAGTGCCAGTCATTGGTTGCTCACTAGTGATGTTCGTTGACTCCCTGCTCTGGAAAGACCAAAGAGGTGACTTAATTATTACAAATGCCCTGTTTTATCCTTATCTTTTATCTAGCCATATGATTCTGGTCCCCTGATCTAGTTAGTTAGGGAGATAGTTAAATATGTTAATATGATACATGTATCTAGGCACATTTAGCTATTTGTGGTTAAATCTGCTCATGGTTCCTAAGAGACTGTATTTCAAAGTTTCAGAGACACAGCCAGGAATACTTTCATATGAAATAAAAAATACAGAGAGTTTGTCTTAACTAACACAGTGGAATATTTTTTTTATCTTAGCAATACACCTCACAGCTTACAATCACATTAAAGCCTTTCATGGACACAAGGAGTCATTTTTCTGTCTTCTGTCACTAAGGACTAGTAGGTAACTGAGTGGGATTTCTACTGTTCATGTAGGTAACTTTGGACTGCATGAGGAAAACAGTTGCTCTTTGCTCTTTAACAAATGACAGATGATTCAGTAAGCTAAAATTATTTAAATGTTTTAATGAATAAATCATAGTAAAAATTCCTTGTCTGTGGAATAACTTCTAATAAAGACAGTATGTGGTAGTTGTTGAGAATATATGGTCAGAATTGCCATAAAGAAGATTTTGTTGATGAGAAAGGGAAAACAAGCATAACAGAGGTCCATTCCTTAGTTGTGTTAAGTGTTTAGAACCAGAATAGAATAAATTGCCTTTTAACTATCCTAAAATGGACATCGAAGAATTTCCCTTTTTATATTGTGCTTTGAACATTTAAAGATATTACTTGCATGGGTCATATGCCACATAAAAGAGAGCTACTGTTCAAGTGGATGCACATGTAAACAGTGTGATCAAACAGGACCTATGAAAGGGAGAAACTAACACTTTGGTTTTGTGCAGTGTAAAGAAGCAAATGATTATTTTAAGACTAGGTAAGAAATAACCATTGAGAGATTACTTAAATATGACTCATTCTGCCTTGGGGCAAGGAGAGGAAATATCTTGACTTCTCTTGAGGTATCTTTCAGTCTTGCGGTTTGTGTGATCAGGGACATGGGGATCCTTTGGAATGAGCTAGTTCTTGAGTGCAGAAAAATTAGTTCAGTGGAAACAAAATCCTTTCCCAAGTGATTTATGGGCAGTTTGTCTGAGCTCTGTTAATGTTGAGATCCAAAGATGAACCCTCTGCTGAGATGCTTTATGGACATGGTATATGCTGTAAATAAATACGCAAATGAGGCTTTTCTAGAACTGGCAAGAGGCTGTTTAGTTTATTGATGGTGAACAGCATAGGTTGTTAAATGAAGATTTCTCATAGTACTCTTGACAGGATTTTTAAAATGGACTGTAAGTTTGAGGCTATTCTTCAAAATGGGGCTAATGTGCAAGAAGGAGAGTAAAGCTTACAAAAATGATTGAGGCTTTTCAGGTCATAGGTTTTATTTCCAGACAGTGATATGTAACTGTATGTCTATATTTGAAAATTTTACTCTTCAAGCCCAGAATGAAATTTTGTGACTGCATCTGAGTACAGTTGCGTACTTCTGATTGATATGACACTAGGATGTCTTTTGTTACTTAGTCTATAGGCTGCAGAAATGTTTGCAGCGTTGTTCCACAGATGAGTGGAGAAGGCTATTCACATATTTTCAACACATGATGACTGAAACCTAGTGATATAATAACTGTAGCTTGGAAAGTGATATAATTTCTAAAGAAATCCTTGGTATATTCATAAATGCTTTTGAATGAACATAATATTTAGCTGAACAAATATCTTTGTGCAGTTCATCTTTTGCATAAGGGTGGGCAGCTGCCGTTGAAGTTCCTGGCTCAATACCAGGGGCTATATCCATGCTACTTTGGACTATGTGTTTAAAATCAATCAATCAATCAATCAATCAATCAATCTTTTCCTACCTGAGGGCAACCTAAGAGGTATTTAGTTTCCACATGTGCTTACTGGAAACAGTGTACTCTCAAGAAGCACTTGCAGATTTTGCCTGTGTTTTTCTGTTTAATGTACCAGATTCTTGGCTAGCTGCCCATGTCTTGGTATGATTAGAGATAAGGGAATTCTCACCTTCGTTTAGCTGCTAATTGTTAGATTATTTAGCAATGTATGGATGTCAAGTTGTGCACAGCAGTGTGTTGGCACTTTTTATAGTAAACCTTTCCAAGAGGGAGGCATGTTTAGGAGCAGAGCTAGAGTGGTGGGCTTGATTCTGGTTTTATTCATGTTGATCTGTGAATATCTGATTTGAATCTAATTGAGTTGCACTAACAAAGTCAGAGCTGTGAGCCACTAGAATTTCACTGTAATTTGGATGGTTGAGTGGGCAGCGCTGATTGGGATTGATGTTTATATATATATATATATATATATATATATATATAATATAAAATGCTTGTGTTTGCAATCATAATACAAAAGCATTTACCAGACCATTAAATCCCAGTGTTCTGTCACCTGTCTGCTTTTCTGTCTGTCTTTCTCCTTGCTTCCTTTGAGAAACAGTGATAGGTTAATTTGAATAGTATCAATGTTGAAGGCGAGTTTTCTACTGCCTGAAGAGGAAGGAGCATTATCTTTTCAATCTGTGCAAGGTAAGTGTGTGCAGCAGTGAAGTTTTCATGTTGAGAAGATAGGTCAGAAAACAATATGCCTTAGGTTAGAATTCTTTTGGTTGGAAACAAAATCCTTGGCATTAGGTCTTATTAACATTAATAAGCTCATACAAACTGACACAGAGTACTGCAAAATGGAATGGGGTTTTTTTCCAGTTCATGGGCTTGTACATGAGAAAGAGCACACCTACTAGTTATGGCAGTGAGGAAAAGAAATCTGCCCTGGATAAACTGGGTTCTGCAATTGTGTGTTACTATGCAGTAGCATGTGCTACAGTAGGTAGGGAATGTGTAGTAGTGTAGACACAGGCAGTGTCCCCTTCTCTGTGGGAGATCTCTGTGTGGGAGCTATTGAATGAGGGTTGTGGGTTAGAGTGGTTGTGGGGATTTCATTGCTTGTCCTGGGTTTAGTCAGCACCCTGAATCAGAGCTGCCTTCAGCTGTGTTTTGATGGTTAATCTGGTTTTGTTAAAACTGTTCACACGTAATCCAACCAAGCCTGTTTCATCACCTGCCTTATGGAACTCTGCCAGGCAAACAACAGGTAAGCAAGATGAAGGCTAAAAATGACATGTTGGAGCTTTATTTACAGGCTGATAAATCCTAGAAAGCAGTTTTAGCATTTAAGTATTATGTTCATGCTGATGCTTAAACTCCTGGCTGGTCTGATTTGTCATAGAGAAATACCTCACAGATATCAGATATCAGTCAGATATGGTTGACAGAATTAGTCACTTTTACAGAAAGTGACTTTTCTACTGAACAGATAGGCCAAGGAAAATAAACATGAATTTTAAAATCAGCACTCAGATTTGTATTTCAGGAGTAGAATATGTTTTTGAGACTACTATCTGCAACATCCTCTGCTATTAGGACAAGCTGAGAAAGTTGGGGTTGTTCAGGCTGGAGAAGAGAAGGCTGCAGGGAGAACTTAAAGCAGCCTTTCTGTACCTGAACTGGCCTGTAAGAAAGCAGGAGAGGGCCTTTTTACAAGGACATGTAGGGATAGGACAGGGGGGAATGGCTTTCAACTAAAAGGGTAGATTCAGATTAGATACTAGGAAGAAATTCTTTGCTGCGAGGGAGGTGAGGCACTGAACAGGTTGACCAGAGAAACTGAGCATGTCCAAGCTCTTGGTCTGGTAGAAGTGTCCTTGCCCACGGCAGGGGATTTGGAACCAGATCATCTTTAAGGTCTCTTCTGACTCAAACCATCCTGTGATCGTAATAACATTTCTGTTTTCTACTGTAGGTAACTAGCCACTTAATAAAGAGTACCATTCATAAGAGTTCCTAGGTTTAAGACCTAAACCATGCAATATGACAGCCTATGGACTAATTAGTATTAATTAATGAAAGACATATATAACATGGACAGTCAGGATGCAAAGCCTTGCTTTTGCTGACTTCTGCTGGGGTATTAGTTTTGTCTTCTATAAAACATATTCAGCAGAATATTATCATGTTTTGCTTGGATCAGACTCAGCCTCTACTGACAGAGCTGTCTGCTCTGTGCTATACAAAGTACCAACTGGCAAGAGAATGTCTCTGGTCTGAGCCCTCACCAAGGTGTTGAAAGCTCAGATTCAAGCCTAAAACTGGCAGGGGAGAATTGAAACATGCTCTTTTATAGAAAAAGTGACCCTCTTTAAGCAAGGAGCAGCTAAATTTTTGCCTGTAAGACTGTGAAAGCTTATATAAATATGCCACAAATTCCAGTCTTTTGGGAGACTGTAATAGGTTTTTACCATTTAGTTCTAGTATAAAGAAAATGTCTTTGTTTGAATTCATAATTAAATATGTAATCCTTATGCTATTTTGCAGTATTTTGTTTGTAGGAGTTACTGGGAAGATGTTCAAGTCCCCAACTGTCAGTTAAGTGCCTGGTATGAATCTTACCCACAGAGCTGGTCCCATTACTTTACATTAAAGACAAAAACATAATGTGAATGCTTAAAATTTACATTACGATGTCTGTGATTTTTTTTCTTACTTGAGAAATAATCCCATCAAGATATTAAATAGATACTAATGTGTGGTGGATGCTTCTACCCCAAGGGTGCAGGTTTGACAGCTGACCTGAACCAGCAGCTCCATGGGGTGGGCTGGCTTCATGCTCTTCTGTGTTTGTTTTGTTTTTCTTCTGGCTGGGCTCCTTTCCTCACAGCTCAGTGAACTGAATCACCTCACACAAGGCTCAGCTAAGAGCCAGACCAGCTAAAAGGCAACAGGAGCTGGCAGTGGCTGTCCCACTTGACAGCAAACTATTTCATTTGGCTTAGCTGTATCACCAAAATACACCTTCATTGCAACATTGTAAAGATTTTTAGTCTTATCCGTCTAAGCATGCTTTTCATCTAAACCCACATTTGTAAGATGATTCATCTTATGACTAGAACATGGAAACATCACATTATGAAATTTAAAAAATAATTGTACTTTAAACCCAGTTGAGAAGTCTTCCAAAAAAATGCATTTGTTTTAAAATATAGTAAGTGAATTACTTCAGTCACAAAGGGCTAAATGTGCCCAAAGACCACTGTATGTCTTGCACAGGATTTCCAGTATGGGAAATCAGAACTGAGTTAACTCACACTGTGACCTTTAATGACTGTCTGCATCTCTTACATCCATTATTTTGTTTAGAGGAAGACTGACTCAAGTATCAAGCTTGCTTCTTTTTTTCCTCTTTTTTTCTTTTTCTTTTTCTTTTTCTTTTTCTTTTTCTTTTTCTTTTTCTTTTTCTTTTTCGTCTTTTAAAGTAGTTTCCTGTCAAAGCAAGCAATAACCCTTATGGTTTATCATGCAATCCTTTTTTTTTACGTCTGAGTGAAGATTGATGTGTAAATCTCAGATGTGACTAAACTGGTATGGTGAGTAAACGGATGCCTCTGACCATTCCACACTTTGGTGTCTTGGCCAGGAGCCAGATTGTTCAAGGGATATTGTGATCTTGGCATTGCAATAAAGTTGCAGAAGGCTCACTAAATTCTTATTTTATGTTGTCTTTTGATTTGAATAATTAAAATAGTGAGTGGGTTGTTATTATAAAACTGTTATGTTGAACTGGAAACTTGGGTTCAGACTTTCAAGTTTTTAGTGTTTGCCTAATGCTGGTTGGAGGGAGTTTGGGGGGATTTCCATCAGTTTTAATCAAGGGGCCTCTACTTTAATTACTAATACATATTTGTGATCTCTTCAAAGGAGTTGTGGGTTTTTTGTTTCAGTTTTTTGTTTAATACAAGAGTCACTTATAGTTTAATTCAAAAGATAAATGTTATTTTAGCTTGACAGTTTCATCTGTAATTCTTGATTCCCACTACAAAACAGGTCGTTCAGACTACAGGCTGTACTCCTTGATAGAACTAGTTCAGTACAGCAGCAATCAAAACATGTTGCACGTAACAAATTGCTACATCAGTGCTGGTTTAAGAAATCCTTTTTATCGTAAACAGGAACTTAGCATTTTTCTGAAATGTCATATCCTGTGGAAAGCTGCTCAGCATAATTTATGATTTCTCACTTAGCGTATTTATGAAACAGCTGTAAATCTGCACTTCATTTTGTAAAGGGGTTTTGTATTTATGTCTAACTGTGTCAGCCATTTGGCTGCAGGAAAACGGTACCACTTGCTCAAGGGAGGGGAAGTTAGCCTTGTTAGCAAAAAATGAGACAGTTTGTCAGGACAGCAAGGTAAGTGTGCTATTCTTGTGTAAAGCTGTGTTTTATGAGGTGAGCCCAGCAATCATATTGTCTTTTCATGCAGTAACTCATTGGACACTTCCTGCCTACCAAAACTCCGGGAGAAGTCTTTTCTACCATGTCCTGAGGCAAGGCAGTAAAAAGAAAGGCCTATTGATGGGATTTTTGAGAAACAAACTGCAAGTAAATGCATTTTCTGATTTTATCTGGAAGTGGAGAATAGTTGGACCAGCCTCATCCATCAGTTCTACAGCTTTCTGCTTGTTTATATTGCCGTCATAAAAGTGGGAGTCTGTCCATCATGCATTCGGTAGCTTTAGAAGTGCAGGAGTTGGCTCTGTTCACAGCAGCACCATAAGCCACATTCATGAGGAAGCTCTGTGGGAACTAATTTTATCCTTCTGAGAATTTTAACCACCTCCTATAGAATTTCACAGGCATTTTGCCCTACTGCTTCCACTAGCATGGACACCAGTATATTATACTTCTCTGTGCCCCATAGTTCTGTCTTCCAACTGCATGCTTCAGTACCAGTTTGCCTGGAGTAAGTGTTCTTGTTTCATTCTTTTCAATTGACCTAAATTGAATTGAATAAAAGCAACATAGCAAAAATCAGTGGTAGTCAGCTTTATCTTTCATTATAAAACTTTTTTTTGCACACACAGCTTTTCAGAAATGCTTGTAAAATCTAACAGACCCTCTTCAGTCTTAAAAAAACTGAATAATGACCAAATGGCAACATGAGAGATGATCGTAATGGTGGAGATTCTGCTGCCTTACATTTGCACACTTCAACATATGTATGGCACTGCAGAGACTGAATCCATCCTACAAGTGTTAATGGGTCCAGTATCATTCCTTCAGCACAGATAGTCAGCATAAATGCAGGTTAAAGCACACCAGTGTTTCCTCTGTTAAAGGGAGCAGTTCACTGACCCCTGTTATCTAGTGGATTTGCTTCTGTAAAGCAAACTCACACTGAGTGAAAGAATGAAGCTTCTATAAACTGTTATGGACACTCAGATAACAAGTGTATGGCTAGCATATCATCCCTGATAGAAATACTAAATACTAAATACTACAGTACTAATGTTCAAGGGGAACAGACTGAAAAAGAAGCAGTTTTTGACTTGAAGTTGTGTTTTCACAAAACTTCCTGACCTGGCCACCCCTGGCTGATGCCACGTGGCTTCTTGGTGGGGAAGCTTCCCAGCAATGGGGTGTGAGGAGGAGCTTACCCAATGGTCCTGCTGGGGAAACTGCACAACTGTGCTGCTGCATCAAAACCTGCTTCTTTCTCCTTCTGCCTGTGAATTTTTTTGTTCATCTACCCTGTTAGTGCTGCTGGGATGGCTCTGTCATGCACCAGTGCTTTTGAGTTCTCTCAAGGTACATGCTAGAACTCCATGGCAGCACAGGGCTCAGCAATCTGCAGAAACCATGCAAGCAGCCCTGCAAACACACAAAAAGCTGGCCCAGGCTGTGCTTTGGGTAGCCACATGGCCAGCAGCACCTGGTGTAGCTGGTGTTGAAGCCAGGCAGTGTGCTTCAGCGCTGCAGGCGGTCTTGTGCGAGCCTGTGCCTGACGAGGCCTTGTAGCACTCCAGCTCCTCACCTGCATTAGCATGTCTGATTGAAAAGCTGTTTGCTAAAGAGACTCCCATAGGTATAAAAGCCGCTGCCTCTGAGAGGAGGAAAGGTGACTTTTTGAGAAGAACTTCTTAAGACAAGGAAGAAGCTATATGAATTTTGATCTGAAACTCAAGTGCTAGTGCTAATACATAATCACTACAAAAATCTGATCTGAATATTACCAGCTCCCTCTGCTCTTTTGCGAGGACAAACCTTTCTTTCTAGATCTCAACAAAGCAAGCTTTTAATGTGGGTCAAATGGAAATCTTGTTTATTAAAAAGTTGCTAAAGACAACTAGATTTTTAATTTCAATGGAAGAGGTTTCTCTGTGACCCTTAAAGGCATGCCAGTGGACTCTTCCAGCACATGCTTCAGTAAACAACAAATGAATCACTGAGGTGCTCTAACAAGGATTGATGTGTCCACCCAATTAGAGGGATATAAAGAGCTCTCCCTTGAAATTCTGGGTTCATTTGGGTTGCTCTGCTATTTCCTCAGTCTAGCGCTGAAGCATTGCTGCAGGGGTATTGTTGGCCTCAACAACTGGCTTGTGTGCGTTGTCCTAGCTAACGAGTACAATTTTTGTACAGATATTTCTCCCATGAAGTACTCTAGCAGAGAAATAAAAAAAAATAATGCTGAAGGTCAAACACAAATCCCTCACTAATATCTGTTTAAGGTAAGAGCAAGATCTTCTCCAAATTTAGCACTGCTATGAGTGTGATTGAAGAGACTTGTTAATCACCTGTTTTCAGGGGCTTGCAATTTCTTAACTTTACATGGGTTTAGTGTTCTTTTTGTCTAAAATATGTGCAGTTTTGGGAGGTGAGAGGGTGCATGTTGTATGATGTGGGTAATGCAACTGGTCAGATGAAGCACACATGGAAAATTCATTAAGTATTCTGAGGCCGTTTCCTCTTTCTCTTGGAACAATGTTTCTATTTCCCATTTCAACTGTACATGTAACTTGTACTCCTTCAGAAGTTTCTTACATCATCTTAAAAGAAAGCTAAAAATTAAAATCTTTTTTCACTCTATAAATAATTTCTATTTCAGATAAATAACCCAATTTTTTGCACAGAACTTCACATAAAATAGCCTAAAGAAGGATATCATGGACATCAAGAATAAAGCAAAGATGAGAGTATATTTTGTTTTTCGACCAGCTGCTACCTCAAATTGTGGAGCACTTCAAGACTGCACAGGGTATCTTGCAGTGCTATTTAAGGATTCACTCTGACAAAATGTGGTGGCAATTTTCCATTCCCTTACCATGCTTCTAGGAAAAACATATCGTGTTATTATATCTGAAGATTGCTACACATCGACACCTGAAATTTCATTTCCTAGATCAGAAATGAAAGCCTGACTTTTTTGTTGAACTGCCTTGGCTAAGCAACAAATAATTACAGACCATCTGGCTAAGATATTCAAGTGACTGTTAAAGAAGCTGCTTTAACTCCTACATTTTTGTTGCTTTTTATCCCTCCGTTGTGAGCTGGGGATTGTAACTTAGCTATGGTTAGCAGGTATTTGAATTGCAGTGACATGCCTGGGTTTGATGGTATTTTGATGCCTTGGTTCATCATCTGTGAAGCTCCTTGCACCAAAGGCCTAGTGCTCTGAAACACATCATTGTTATATATATAAAAGATTTTACTCTATTCTGTAGGTTTTATAAAAATGTAAATGTAGTGTTGCAGTTCTTGCCAAGTACCTTAAGAAGCAAACTCAAATGCCTAAATAAGAAGCCTTGACATCTACCATTGGTGGAGTAAGTCACATTCGTCAGTATTCCTAATTACCCACTGAAGATAATTAGCTGACCATTTTTGGACATGTTTATCAAAACTCAGATATGAAAGCAATGAAAATGATCCGAGGATTTATTTGAAGTAAAGTAAAGATGAGAAGTGTGAGTTAGAAACAAGTTCTTTAAGTTACTCTCTCTCCTCTTTGTATAGCCAGAATCCTAAATACCAGGTGTTCAGTGAAGCTGAGCATATTTCAATAAATTTTAGATGAAAATTGATTTTAGCCAACTTTACTAGAGTCAGTTACTTTAAATTTGGGGTTGTGCTGTCTTTTAAGCCCAGAACCTTCCTAGATTATCTTTTGCCAATTCCTGATTTTTCATACACAAGACTTAATTTTTTTCATAGATCGGCTGTGATGGGAATTGTTTGATCTCTATTTCCACTATTTATGTAATCAAGTCACTGAACTACTCTGAAAATTCAGTAGCAGGCAGTTGTGTACAGAGTGTATGTGCCTTATGTCACTGGCCTTTGTGTCCATAAACCTAAAAGCTGCTGCCTGGCCATTCCTCTGCTTGAAAAGTCTTCCTGTTTGCCAGGTCCTTGAGGACACAAAAGAATTGACATGTTTTCATAAAATTGAGGCACACATGTGTGTGTGTGCCTGTGTGAAGATTTGCCTTCAGACTGAAAAAAATAAAAAAACGCAGCACAGTGAAAATATCTTGGAATTATTTCAGAAAGTATTGCTCTACAGTATTGAGTGAGAGCTCTTTATTTAAAATAACCTTAATAGCATTAAATGCTAAAGTGAATGGAAAAACAGATGAACCTTGTGCTTGTATTTAATCCATTGCTCTCTGCCAGTATGTGCGGTTTTTTGCATATTGTTTCACCTCTGTTACTCTTGGGCAGCTGCTTTGGGACTGGACCAGCATAATGGACAATTCTCACTAGCTCAGATAATGGGAAAGAAAAAAAACACAGATGAGAAAGGCTTGGTAGAGAGAAGTTTGATTGTACCAAGCTCCATGGTTTTAACTCCTGTTCAGTACCAGACCCAATCTAGCTGTTTCCAGGACCTCATGAATCTGCAAGGCAGCAGGCAGGCAAAGCACTTATTCTTGTTCTCTATGGAGTTTGGAACATAGACCAAAATTTGTTTTTATGAATCAAGGATTGCCTTGATACATTGAACAGTTTGCTTCCTTTTTTATCTTCTTTCCCCTTGAGACCCTCCACCTCCCATTTTCCAAACCAAAACAAGGTAGGTAAAACTCTACTCACGCAGGGGCTCTCAGGCTAAAACTTCATCTCTTCTTGTCCCTTAACAGGGTGATTTTCCTCTGTCTGGGGCTTCTGTGTTTCTGCTCTGTGGACATTGCCCTTACAATTTGTCAGTTGTCCTATTTCTTATCACAGCAACAGCTTCTTTCAAATACATTCTTTTATTGTGCTGATCCCTCTGTAGTGAACTATTGGCACAGGCATCTCTGCCATTAAGAATCCCTCTTGTGCCATTTCCTCAGCCTTCTCCCAAATCCTGCATGTCTTTGGATCTTAGGGCTTTTCTTGCAGTCAGTTCCCATCGAAGTTTTGCTTCTTTTCCTCCCACGTGCTGCAAGGTAGTCCCAGCTCCTGACTGACCATGGGCTTTCCTTTGTGCTCATCTGTTCTCCTTCATCCCCTCTCCCTGTGTTCACTCCTGCCTGGATGCAGATTAGGTGAGAGACTGCCTGGTGCTGCCAAGGCTCACGGGAAATATACTTCCAATAGACATTGCAAAGCTTGCCAAAACCTTGGGCCAGGGCACAGGATAGTTTATTCTGGCAGCTTGTATGGTCACCAGGCTGCCAGCTGGCAGTGATTCTTTTGTGTATTTGCAACATCTCAAAAAATACTGGTCCTTCCTTACTTTTGTTTTATTTTAAATCCTCTCTTACAAGTCTTAAATGTTAAGGGATCAGCTTTTCCATTGTGGGCTGTAGGATAGGGTGGAGCCCAGGAGGCACACACTGAGTGCACACATGCAGCACATCCATGAGCAAGGAGCTCCTTCTGCTCCTTGACCCTCAGCCACGTCTTCAGCTGCACTGAGCTGAAATCCTCTCATGGGTTAAGAAATTCTCTGTGATACTTTACACCCCCACAACCTCCCCCAACAAGTGGGAGGTGCAAATGAGTACCTCAAAGCAGAAGTCTCTATATCTGGATTACTTCCTTTGCTGGAGAAAATAATTACTTTTAGCTGGCAACTACAGTCATTTGGAGACAGAGAAAATATCCTGTGTGCTTGGTATGTTGGAAGTAGTGAATAATTGAGGTATGTAGAATGGAAAGAACTTACATAACACAGTTTCACAGACCTATGGGGAGAACTGGATTTGCTCAGCCCTGCTCTGCTGCATGAGGCTCTCTAGTTTTCACCTTGCAAATACTGATTAAACATAGAAAGTGAATCAGACCAGCCATCTCCTGATACCTTCTAGATCAGTTATGATCTTTTCCCAGTGTCATTCCTTAGGATGTTTAATGAGCAATTTCAGCTATTGCTTTTGCATCTTGCCTTTTGGAATATTTTCCTATACGTGAATGACTTCATCCATATCAGCAACTCCTAATTCTTTCCTTTCCATTCCTGGAACACCTCATGGCTACCACTGTCAATATTGAGTAATAATGAGTTTTCCTGCCGTCACCTCAGACCATTCACTGTAAACAGCTTCTATTTGCATCCATTTGACTCTTTAAAGACTTTCTATTCTAATCTGTTGGAGCACACACAAAGAATATATAAAATGGAGATGTCCGAATAAAGTTCTTTTTTTGTACTGACAACATGGCTGATTCCTTTAAAATAATAATGATTAAATATTGCCCACATCACTGTTGTACTTTTAAAATTTTAATTTTCTTTATTGAAGACACAAGAAGGCTGAATCACTTAAAATTGCAAACTATTTTAGAACTATGTCACAACTACTGGGATGGTCTCCGGGATGATCCTCCATGTTGCTTCTCTTACTTGCAGGCTCCTTACTGGAATACTGATTAATTCTCTTGCAGACCACCTGCTGTTTATACTTGAATTTTCATTTCCATTTATGTAGGCTTTATTTTTGACACACTGATCAGAGGATGACAGTTACTTGCTTGAGAAGCTGTGAAAATATTTATCAAATAATGCTCTGGCACTGATGTTCTTGTGTGTAAAGCACCTTTCTCCTACCACAGGTGGATTAGAGTAAGTTACTGCATTTCTTAAAATAAATTCAGGATGGAAGTCGTAGGGTTGACTGTATCTGTTAGGTGTTACTTTCTTTTTCATTCAGATCGTTGTGCTGAGTCTCTGTTGCTGCAATAAAAGTCCACTGCACTCCTGTTAGAAAGTCTTGCTTAATGCAGGACACACCAGGATGTGTAATTCAGATAGGGCAAGACACGTACAAACCATGCCAGGAATCATTGTGTAAAATTTAAGGAATAAATTTCATGAATAACAGGAGAAATGTTGTCCTGGATCTGACATTTATATTGTGTACCGTGGAATAAATACCACAGCTGCTTTTAATAATAAGACGTGCCTCTCTGAGAGAGTACCACTTTAAGTTCTCTTGAATTTGGAGTATTTATTTTTCTAAATTTATTTTATATTGCACACAACTAGTATCTTGGTAGTATTGAGTTTTGAGGATACTGACAGGTAAAAATTTATTCCTTATTGCAAGTCTCTATACTGATATTCTGCCATTGAAATCCAATTTATTGCAGTTATTTCCATCTTTCCTTCAGAAATAAGTGATACTCCTGTCTTTTATCATGTTCAGGGCAATCCCACAGCACATAATTTTGCAGTTTTGCACTTCTCTTTTACAAGGTTTGTGGCTATATTGAGAAGGTTATGTTCATTAGGAGTTCCTGTCTATTCTCTTGCAGTGGCCTGTGTGCCCAAAGGAACCTCAGCTTTCTCTGGAACTGTGGCTTGCTTTCTGTCAAATGGGAATTCTTTGCACCAAATTCTTTTTAAGGCAATAAAGCAAGCCACATCCAGATGTGGCAGACCCAGTTCCTTAAATTGTGTAGTGGTTGGTTTCATAGAAAGGACACAGCTGTAAGAAGTCCTGGTCATCCACATCATTGATTCTTCGAGAATCTGATGTCAAAATTGAGATGAAAACCTGTTTGTATTTAGGTCTGGAAGCAACAGAATGCTCTCTGAATCCTCTTTTGTCTTTGCTTAGGCTTGTACCAGACATGTTTTACACTACTGTGGTATGCAGGTAGAATCTTAAGTGGTGAAAGAAAATGTTGATGATCTCCTTCTCCTTCCTTTTGGCCTCAGAACTGTTACTTTCAGGGTGGTGGCAAATACTTCTGTGCTTTAGGAAGCCTTTCCTGGTTCTGATTGAAATTCCAGTCATGCCTGAGTGCCTGCTTGTATGCAGGTCTTGTGTGGAGCAGCCTATCTCCAGTTCTGCTCTTAATTAGTTCAGAGCCTACAATCATCCTAAATTTGTAGATATTGAGAACTCTGCCAGTGCAACTTGATAGCTGGCCTTAGATGTTTAAATGAGTTTTGCTTTAGTACTTCAAAGGTATTACAACAGCAAGGTTAGTGATGACCTGGTGACTACAAAATTTTCATTTTTTTAGATTGCCCAAATCTCATACAGTTTGTCAACAAAACAAAACAAAACAAAAAAAGGAGATATTATTTGTAAATTCTATTTACAAAACATAATACATGTGGAATATCAGCCAGCTTGGCTGCCTGTGAAGTGATCGAAAACCCCATAAATTCTTTGCTCTGAGTTTTTCTGTCTCTCACTGCATTACATGAACCCAATCAACTCTACTTTTTTTTCTTTCCTTCCAGCTAGATGGTATCTATATTCAGCTGTATATTAGAAAACTTGTGAACTTAGGGTAGTTTCACTTCCTGCAGCATTTCTGCCATCCCAGGCCGGTGTGTGGTATGCCGGCGCCTGTTGTGAAACTTTCCTCTTTCAGAAGCTGTGCCCCGGGCTGTGGGAAAGACATGTTGTAATGCTGGGGAGGAGACAAAAAACACACCAGCCTCATCTACAAAATGGTCATTTCTCAGAACCTGTGTGGTCATCTTCTCCCCTGAAAATGCTGAAATTTGGGCTGTGTTTGTATCAGTTTTTCACTTATTTTTTTATGGACAACTGTTGACTAAACACACTTGCTGAAGGAATAACTTTGCACACATGCTACCTGTGCTGTACCTTTTCAGACAGAAAAAACTTTTGCTGACATTAACTGTATGTCTCTGAAAAGCCTTTCAGAGCTTTTAGCAATTGTTTTTTAGCAATTCTGACCTGACTGAAAGACAGAGTATGGAAAAAAATGGTCTGCAGTATTTACTTGAGCCTTCCTTCTGTCCACGCGAACCAAAATTAGCAACGTCAGTGCCGATGTTGGGTAGTTATGCCACACATGGATTTATGGGCTTGCGTAAACATCTTGTTATTAAAAGTTTAAATATTTACACTGGGAATCTGCTGCCGTATGGACTCTTGTGAGACTATTTCTAAACAGTGAGGATTTTTTTTTCAAATTGAGAATATTCTAAGGTTGACTAACATAAAACTGCTTTAGTGTTCTTCTAATCAACAGTTACAGATTAATTTATGCTAAATCAGGGCTTAAGTGTTGCTTAATCCTTTTAGAGTTCTAGCAAAGACTGACCACTTGACCAAGATTATGTAGCTTAGAAAAAAACCCAGTTTTAAATAGAACATTGAAGCAAAATTAGGTAGAGCTCAGGGTGCTGGCTTTTGTTGATATTTTTGCATTGGCATTTTGCAATGCTAAGGCATATTTTTGTATGGGATCTTTAGAAAATCAAGGCTTATGCTGTCTATTCCTCTTAAGGACCCAATGTAAGTCCCCCTAGAAGAGACTCCTTGTTTTTGGTGAGGCTTAAATTGGAGTATTAAAGCAGAAATCATTATATTGGGTTAAAATTTAAACTACTTCCTGTTTAGTTGTACATACATATAATAAAATATATTATTTTAATAATAAAATATGCCCTTGGCTTGCCAAACGTTATCCAGTTGGCAATCACATGGCAAACAACATGCTGAAAATTAAAAGTCTGTGCTTTAAACAACACCTTCTGTACTTGATGTAATATTTCCCTTTTTATGTCAGGAACTAGAACTGTTAAGTGGAAGCAAATAATTGCTGTGAAAAAGTGCAGAATTTCTGAGCGGAAGTTTATCTACAAAATCGTAGTGGGTGGTGGGAGATAAGAAACAACCAAATATACCCAGTGGAAGGATTGGCTTATAAGTGACTGTGTGCTGCACTTTAATATTGTGGGACCGGGAGGAGCTGCAGACTGCCAAACATCACCCATTGAGGAAGGCAGAGACAGCTCTCTTTTAGCAAAACAGCAATGGACTTCAGTCAGTGTGGAGAGGGAATCATGGCATGAGGCAATTTGTGTCAGGGAGGCATGTTCTAGCACCAGCTGTCTGCAGTGGGTCTTTTAATTCTAATATTTTTAGCCAAGTTTTAATTCATTCAAAGAACAAGATAATCTTATTTTTTCCTCTTTTAGAAGTTTGCAGGGAGGTAAAAGAAGGATTAAGTAATGACTTCGGAATTTTGCACTGAACATGGATGTTGGCTCTGTTGCTGTAGCTACATCACCCATCTCAACATACAGTAGCTATGGGAACAGAGCTATTGCACCTTGTAAAAGGAATGCAAACATTTCATTGCTGGTTTGCCATTTGTCAGAGTCCTTTTCTCAGAAGTCTTAACATAATTTCTATTCCAGTCTTAGCTCATTCAAGCCTAAAATTCTAACCATGGCATCTTCCCCCTACAGAGTCAGTCTCAATGCAAACTCTTTTCTCTGTATTCTTACAAGTCTTTCTATTAAATTTTACTTTTTTGACTGAGCAAGGACACTGAGAAAAATATAACTGTAGACAACAGGAGAAACCAAATGGGCATAGAATGGCATCACAAATAGCTTCATTGTTCAGGACACACCTGCAGTTGGACAATTCAGTCACAGAATCCCATGGTATTGCAATTCCAAATGTTCTGGTACTGCTGGATCTTGGGGAATATGGTGCTAGTGAGCATTTAAAAAGTGTTTGATAGACAAGCTTGTGCAAATAACCAGTAACAATGAACTTGTTTCAGAAAATGTTGCAATCAACTGCAAGGAGTTGCAATACTGTAATTTAAATATAAATACAAATGAAAGTTGTAACTGTTTAGTGCTTTCCCCCCCCGCCCCCCCACACAGCATCCTGACATATCCAGCAAAATTCTTGTTCTTTCCTGGCCGAAGAATGAACAATTAGGTATATCTACAATAGGCTGCTTTACCTGAGCACTCTTAAATGTTGGTGGCCTTGGGAAGGAACAGAAGGAACCATAAATATTGCTCTGTCAGAAGGCTACAGGAAAAGAAACAGGGCAGTTAAAGTAAGATACTTATGTTGATGAAATTAATGTTCACAGCATGGCTCTGTCAAAACTTGGCTTAGTACATTATAAGCAATTTATCAAAGAGAACTGGTATATTCAAGATAAAGACAGCCAAAGTGTCCTGGTTTTTGAAAGCGGAATATAGTTGAGTTTGAACCTCAGGAACTTGATCCAGGCTTACAATTTTTGGCTTCATATCAAACCAGTAATATTCTACTTCCTAAGAGATGAACTAAAATAAATCATCCGTGAAGCCTGATTCTGTTTCTTGCTTCTATCTATTCTACTGCAAGTAAGGTTTCTTATTAAAATCACCATGGATACATGATCCTTATAATCCTGTGAGTCTTTTTCTGATTGTCTGCTTAGCTGCAGAAATTTAACTAATGCTGTGCCTGAAAGAAATGAGCTGCTGCCCCTCTCCCAAAATCCCAAATCTGAGCAGCTCACTTTTAAACTAGCCACAAACATATTGACTTGGTTTCACCATGGCAGATGCATTTGACAATGCTTCACATCCATCCAAGTGGGATCTGGGCTATGTGCCCTGTGCTGCATGGCCTTTTGCAGTAACAGAGAAATAAAACATGTGTGGGAAGTTGCTTAGGCATCTTTGGGAAGAGTGGAGTAGCAGTTCAGAAGCAATTGCCCCAACACAGAGCTCTTTCACAGAGGTATGTGCTCACTGCAGACAACAAAGTGCCTTTATTCAACAACCAGTGTGATTGCTGTGGACCAGCTGGTTATTGCTGGTAAATGGTAAATCAGTATTCTGATTGGTATGTCCCTAGGTGAAAATATGAACGTGCAATCTCTGATCTTCTATTCTACTGCTTATATGTGTGAATTTGAGTCCCTTAAACTTGGTGACATACAGTGCATTGAGCAGCTTGGTGGTCATTGAGAGCATCTACTGGCTGCTGGACAAGCAGTGGTCAGGAAGGGAGGCCAAGGATCAAAGGTCCTAATTTTAGTAACTGCAGCAATATTTTGTACATAGCCATTCTGCCATCATCACCTTCTACTGGTATGGGCTTTAAATAAAAGGTAGCACAGATGACTTACACTGTACATGGTTTCTGGGCTCTTCCTTAGCAGCAGTGTCATTATGTGCTTCTCAGAGAAAGAGGCTGAATTAAAAACAACTTCTGTTGCTGTTTAATGTACTGCAGCAAATGCTCTGTAGATCTGTAAATCAAGACATTTGTTCTTCATTTTTAGCAATGCCCTTTCCCTGAACTCATTTAATGAGACAGTTGTAAGATGTTTGTATGTTCTCCAGCTGGACTGGATGCACAATTCTTGAACTCTGTCTCTTACTACATTCTCATTTTAAAGTATCCTGTGTCAATAGATAGTGGCAGCTATACTCTTAAGGCAGCCTTGTTCCACAGAATACCACTCTGTAAGCAGTGTAGTAGACAGGAAGATGCTTGAGAGTGAGAGAGTTTGGGAATTTCTTTGTTACTGAAGATCTTGACAGCTGTGTTTTATAAAAGTGAAGGGGCACTGTAAGTAAAAGGGGAGGGTAAATTATGGAAGGTACTGTACAGACCAAAATGTGATACATAGCATAAGGTGATAGTGAAGAATAGAAGACTGTTGCTTATTATCCCTGCTTGTCACAGAAAACATCCACATAAATAATTTCTAGCATATAAATGAAGTTTATGCAACTAAAGCAATATGAACAATTATAAAAGTTGTTTTAGAGGTGTAGATTATTGCCTCTAATTTCATCTATCTCTTAAAAAAATTAAAAATACGTTGCTAAGTAACTCTACTATTTTCTATCTGCTCTAGATTAAACTGGAAGTGAGGATTTTCTCAAACCATTTTACAACGTGATGCCCCTTTTCTGCTGAATGTTATGGCAAATGTGGAGTGCTCAGGTTCCTGGGTCAGCCCTGCATCCCACCCCCTGTGCATTGAGCAGCCATTTACCAAGGATGGGTCAGGCAGAGCACTTTTCTCGGAACACTTTGCTTAGGCTTCACTTGATGCCTTGCTGGGCTTAGCCTTGTGCATTTGAACTGTGCCACTTCCCTGGTGACACCAGGCCCTTGGGCAAGCCAGCCCTGTGCCCAAACAGATGCTGAGCTCCATTGCTGGAATTGCTACTACTGAGAGGTCTGAGAGGGCTTTTTTTCTTTGCTGGTTTGCTGGTTTGTTTTGGTGTTTAGCTAATGCTGTACCTTCTTCATTTAGTCCAGGGCATCATCTTACACCTGTGTACAGCAGCTAGTGTATCTAATTTCCACTTATGGGTGGGGAGAACTTTTTGTTTGCAAAGATCCCATGGAAGAATGGATGAAAGTTCATCTTGTGTTAGCATTTTCTTGCCCTTTTTGAACATGTGAAGGATAGATTTCTTATATATATCCTTTTGTCCAGCATTTTAGTCTCTTTTGTCCCTCTCCTTCTCTCCCTTGCAGAGTAAAAGTGTGCATTTACTTCTGGCAATTCCAGGTTTTCATGGCATCTTTTGCTACATGCCAATGCAGAGGAAGCAGCAAGATGATAAATGGCATCAGGAAAAGGAAAATGGGGCACATCCTGTGCTGAAAATGCACGGGAGAGCCTGAAGCTGAGATGCTCTGTCATGGCAATAGAGAATGATATGAATCATACCGACCCTGTGTACAAGCTGGTTTGGGTTTTTGGTTAGAAAAGAGGACATCTTGCCTTCTCTGTGTGGTGCTCCACACTACCTTGCATGCTAGAATAATTTTCTGGATATTACTGCAGTGAGGAACATGGTAGAAAAACAGAGGAAAGACAGTGAGAGGGAGGTGACCTGCCATTTTCCAATATCCACTTAAAAGCTAAAACACATCCCTTAGAAATGTTCTGAGGGGAAAAGGTCACCCTTTTGTCCTTTCTCTTTCTTTTGCAAACTATTGGATGTAAAAGCAGTTTAACTCTAACATTTACAGACTGACCTCAAAAATAATCAGTGGCATCCTAAAATGACTGTTAATCCTGGGGGCTGCAGAGATGTCTGCCATTTGTCAAATATTTATTCAACATCTGGATTATCAGAAAAGCACAGGACCAGTTTAGTAAACTTCTCCTGGCATTGTTTGCTTAACGTTTCCTATTAAACCATGCTTACTATGGACAATATCATTGGCTAACTTAGTTTTCTGAATTACAGTCATAACTCATGCTTCAGTACCTTATGTTCTGGCTAGTGGTCTTAGTTTAAATCTGTGGTTTAACTTTCCTCTGTACCTTTAACTTGCAGATTCTACATAAGAGCTTTCCTTGGTAACCATGCTTGCAATGTCCAGATTAGTGCCCTAATGCCTTAATAATTTTGAGATCTAAAACACTGCTGTAGAAAAGAGTTAAAACATAGCCTAGAATGAAAGAACTACTCAACAAAGGTCTCCTATGCAGTGTGACCTCATCATACTAAATCCAGATGAGATGCGAAGTCCTGTGTGGGGGAAATGTGTGCTAGGACAGTGTATATTTTATTTTCTTTTTGCATTTAAGGTAGAGTTGAAAATTTAGGAGGATTTAGGTGAACAGGAAAATTAACCTCCATGAACATATACCACCACATTTATGCTAATATCTGAAAGAGATGTGTCTCCTTAGTGCTACAGAAACCTCCCAGCAATATCATGCTCCAAGAACAAAATGTATGGCTTCGGGATGTTAATACGATAATTCTATGGAAGTGTCTTCATGTAGACATCATTGTTTCAGGCTGTGATTTTTTATTCATCCCACAGTGCTTATAAATCTGCACAGAGCCCTGAAGTGCTGGTGGTCTCTCAAACCTTAGGAAGGTCAGCAGTGGAGCATACCCTTTCAGAGGTGCAAGATTTCCATATGAGGTGTTAAAGGGAAAATAAACATTTCAGTGATGCACTCCTATTTTCTGTGGGTAACCATTTATTCAAAATAAGTGCAGACTGACAGGCTTAATGAAGTCCCCACATCTGGATGGGAATGGAAAGTGGTAACATTTAACATTTACTTTTTTGTTCTCTTTTTTTTTTTTTTTTTTCCTCTACTTCCTTTCTAGTACCAAGGGAAAGAGAAAAAAACCACTCTTTTCTCAGATGTTATTACCTCTTTAAAAACTCCAGACGTTTTTTCCTGGCGACTTTAATTGCAATTGTGCTCTAATGTCTTTCTTTTTTAATACAAAAAATGGCTACGTGCACAAAGTTGTTCTTCAGTTGCTGTCTTCTCCTGTCTACTTATGAACAGAGATGTAAAGTGGTTGATCATGTCACATGAGGGATGGCAGACCTTTATATTTTCTTAGACATAAGTCCAAGGTAGAGTTACAGAGGGCTAATGGAAACTCAGGCTTTTAATTTCATCCTTCTGTCGTTAAATATTTAATTAATTGTTGAATGTTTTTGCAGCTGAGCATTGAGTCTTTTGTTCCACTTGCTTAATTCCATGTGCTGAGCTTTCATGGGCTCTGTGGTGCATTCTGCTTCTCAGCATTGTGCTGAGGTGCTAGTCAAGGGGAGGCTGAAAATCTCAGCAATTTACAGTGAAGAAATGGTGGTGTATCTTGCAAATGTAAAAAATTTGCTTCCACTAACTTCCTAAACACTGCTGGAAAGTCATTACAGTGATCTGAGGAGAGTGATGCTCAGTTGAGAAGAGACTTAATTGCTTTCAATGTGTATAGACAGGTGGTCATGTGTAGCTGCAATATTCCTTTTCCCTGGCTATTAGCTTGCAGATTCTGATATTCACCCAGGTTTGCCACTGAGACTAATGTTTTCCAGCTGCTGCTTGCTCGTATGAGCATGTTTCTGGCAACTGAGCCCTGCATTTGAGTAACTGTAGATGTCATACAGTTGGGCTGCGTATGGAACACCGCTTTTTTAAAGAAATCGTTGAATTTTAGGTTCAACAAAGCCAACTGGCTTCAGAGCCTCTGGTTAAGTATTCTTTGCTCCAGTTTCTAACTTCATTCATAGAATAAGCAGAGTGTTGGAGTCTTTCTTATTGTTTTTTTTACTGAAAGGGAGTTGTACTGGTAAATGCTGGAGATGTGATTAAAGATCCCAGTTAAATTCCGCCTTCCTAAATATAAAACTTAGTTTTTTTAATACTTATTTGAATACTGAATTACAGACATTCATTGCAGATCACTTTTGCTTAGCATTTCTAGGCATTATTTTTGTAGTTGAGTCAAACTGTAAAATTATTGTTAATGATGATGTCATTTTGTAAAGACTGAGTTCTTGCTTTACACTATCAATAGTTATCCTTGAGGAGAAGATCATGAGGAAAAACTCTCAAGACCCCTCAACTGAATTTTGAAAATGTAACTCATGCAAATAAAATCTGGAACTTAAAAAAGTGTGAGGAAGCCTCCATCTCTTCAGCAATACTGAAATTGTGCAGTGATTTATATCCGAATTACCACATTACTCTGAACAAGTTTTAGAACTGCTCTTTTAATCTTTTCTAATAGCAAATAGTTATTTGCCAGTTTCTAAAAATAAAGATGAGATACAAAAAAAGGTATTCAAAAATATCTAGGAAAAAGAGTTGAAACGGCCTGATAGGCAGCCAGGTAAAATTCCCATGTTTTCATTTGTGGATTAATTGAAGTCTATTAAAAAAATAAATAAAATCCAATTATTGTTATAGTGTTCCAGCTGGAAAACCTCTCAAGAGCATCAAACATAAAAATATCAGTAATGTTCAAGCGAGCAAAGAAATTTATATCAGAACACTCAGTAGCTGGAGAGTTAATGGCATAGATTGTCTTGCAGTGATTCAATATATCTAGCTTGTAGATGTCAAAATTGTTCTCAATTTTATAAGGTTAATTTAATATTTTTAGGGCAATTTTGTACTTTTTGTGGAGGTTTGAAATGGAAAAATGCCAGAGATATCTTCTTTCTGTACATGTGCTGACTTTGACAGACTCCCATCTCCATAGTCCTGGCACACTTGTTACCAGGGACTCAGTTCTCTACTTTCCATTTACAATTCTTCTGTCTTCTCTGTGGCCTTGTAATTCTGGTTATTAGGTTTTTTTCAAATGGTGCTATATAGCTTGGCTTCTGAGTATGTACAGTAAACTTGCCAGAACAAAGCATGCTAAGTACACTCACACAAATTTAAAACTGAATTTAAAGGACTCTAATCTTTTTTGAACTTATCTGAATACCAGCATAACAAGTATAAATGATTGAAATAAATTAACATCCATTTTCAAAGTTATTGTTTCACATACCTTTCTTGCAAGCATGCAGTATTCTCAGGCATAAACATTTAAAATGAATGATGCTGTAAGAAATCATGAGACAAAAATTGTCTTATGGTTTAGGACTCTTTCAAGAATTTTCTTGCTAAATCCAAGATTAGAAGAGAAATCTAGATTATTTTTGTAATCAGTACTAGAGCTGATGGTTTAAAAAACTACAAATGCTTTGAGTTTATGATAAAATTATGAGCTGTCAACTTAAAAATACAAGAGTTCATAGAAACTGAGTGAATTTGAAGCTGAGTGTCATTTGTCTAGGATCCCATATAATTTATTTACTTTAAGCTTTCTTCTTTCTCAGGCTAGAATCTCTAGTGTTTTTTGGCACACATGAATATATTCCTGACTGGTCTCTGAAAAATTTGATAATGAAAGTAGGTTTCTTTTAGTTTTAAAGGAAAAAAAAAAAAAAAGCCTCCTAATTTTTTCTTTCTTCCTTTGTAACTTGTTGAACTTTTTACACGGAAAGTGTGTTTTCAAAAGACTTGGGTTATGTAATGTAAATGTTCAGACATAACCTGTAGAAACATAGAAACATTTAGGCTGGAAAAGACCTCTAAGATCATTGAGTCCAACCCTTAACCCAGCACTGCAAAGTTCAGCACTAAACCATGTCCCTTAGTGCCACATAATCTACTCATAATGAAAAAAACCAAATCAAAATGTACAAAGATAGCGGTTCACAAATTCAGTCTGTGACTCCGAGCCCCTCCTGCGGTCCTTTGTATCTCTCTGTCCCTTGGTGCAGGTGCTAAGAACTGAGAGCTCTGGGGCTGTTCTTCATTCCCTTGATACTGACCTGGTCAAATTTGTACTGCTGATCTTGATTTACTTACCAGGACTTCTGAAATTCCAGAATAGAATCTAGTTTGAGTACCATGATAGAGGGGAATGTACCTAAATTTGCCACCCTCCAAATCCCTAATTTCTGCCATTTCTTTCAGATAACCATCTCCAGCAGTGTTGTGTTGCTGTGTCTATTTGATGCTTAACCACACTTTAAAGGAAGACACTTCCGATTTTCATTACTTTCTATGACTGTAATAATGTAATTGCCACAGCTCAGATCTGTGGGTAGGAAAGGAAGCTTGTGCAGAATGTGACAATTATAACTCAGAATTTTCAAACTTGTGTAATCTTAAAAAAGGTCTTGGAAAGTTAGTGAACCAATTTAGAACTTCCTCTTCTATCTGTTCAAATTTGAATAATCACTAAGAAAAGGGATGTCATTTTAACAGATACGTGTATCTACTTGAGAAAACATAAATATAGCAGTGACCAGAATGTGTCCAATGCCCAGAAACATAATGAAAGCAGATTAAAAAGGGCTTATGGTTGTTTTTCAAAGATTCAAAATTTTCTGTTTAAGAAAAAATGGCTTTGTTTTCTTACATCTGTCTTCAATACAGCACTAAGATGGCTGCCAAGCAGTAGCTACATCTTCATCCAGCTGGATACACCTGAGCTTTCTTAGCTTGAGAAAAAATCCTTCTCAGCAAGTCAGCCGTAACTGAGCGAAATGTGCATATTTGGAACTATAAATCAAAATGTCCATGTACAGATGTTCTCAGCCTAGAGGCATAAATGTGAAGGAGATTGGTTCCAGAAGGATTTTTCAGCAATACCTGAAATTGGTCAGAGATGCTTTACAACTGTGGAATTGACATAGAACTGTGAAATCACCGTGAGTGACTTGCTTGTTATGCTGTTCTCCTGTGTGGTGTACAGTGGGAAGCTTCAAAGAGGGCAATTCAGAGCAGTGCCAATATGCAGAAAAACAGCCTTCTCTAACAGAGAATTGGGGTGAAGGAGTCATATGGGATGGGCTTGCTTTTTAAAACAAGGAGAAATATCTCTGAGCCCTTACAGTACCTACTGGCATCAGGCTTTTCTGAGGATTGAAATGGATACTATCCCATTTTGCAAATGGGGAAGTTGGGTTGCAAATTTGATGGCCTTTCATGCAAAAGCAACAGGGACAGATTGAGTAGGTTTTGGGTTCTTGCCTCCTCTGAACCCAGGCTGCTGTGGATCCCTGAAAATAGAAAGAGGGAGAGGTAATCTTATGACTTTGTGATGTGTTACAGGTTTGGTGCAGTGGTATGTGTCTGCTTTGAAAGGGAAGAACTCATCTGTCATTTTTACTATGGTACACTTGTACTATGACAGGTCCCAGAGGCTTAAACCAAAGAATATTGTCTCATGCTCTACGATGGCTATTTCACCCTCTGAGAATCAGATGCCACCTGCTGTAAATACGCATGTTGTGATTTTAGGGAAAATGTGATGGGTGGTTGTAGTTTTTGCATTATCTAAGTTCCCCTGAGTAAAGAGAATAAATCCTTCTGTATCTGATTTCTGTTTAGGAATGAAATGGCTCATGTCAGATTCTGTGAGGAGAAGTTTGTAACAAGCAGAGTTTGAAGTCATTGGCAAGCAACATAAAAGAATCTAAACATTTTAGACTCTTATATTCACACAGAGTTGAATTTGAAAAGGAAACTTCTTTTTAATCACCACATTGCAAAATCTAGGAAATACTTATATAAAAGATTTGTCCACTTATAATGAAGAATTGCTGAGCTGAAAATGGACAGGGAAATTGAACGTTTCTGTAAAAAAAGGATTTTTTTCTTGGTTTATGTGTAAATCATAGAATAACCTTACCTGTGGTATTGCTTACCAGTTACCTATGATTAAAAATAAAAGAAATACAGAAAGTAAGAGATAGAGGTAGGTAAGAGACTGAAATGAATATATTTGGGGTTGTAAATATTCCTTAAATAGGTGTTTCTTGTGATGTATTTCTTAAAACTGGCTCACTTGGCATTTTTTTGGGATAGCATGAGAGCTTTGAAAGTAATATTTCCAAATATGGATAAGAGACTTCAATGCGTTTGAATCATATTTCAAGCCAGCCCCCTTGTTTGGGATGTGTGAATTCAGTGCTCAGCTTGTGCATATGGGGGGGGATAACCCAGAAAACTGCAGTGAGCAGAGCTGTGAACATGATTTCTGCAGAGCTGTATGCCTCCTGGCTCCTGACAGCCAACATCTTGAAGTTTATGAAGTGCAGCTCCCTCTCCCCAGTGCCCAAGAAAATGAATTGCCAAACTCTGGGAGCCAGAGATGAGGCAGCAGGGCAGAGGCATTAACTCAGTTCACATTTCTTGATGACATCTCACAGGGGAATGCAAGGGCCCTGTTCCACCAGCTGACCTGCTAGAGCAGAGAGGGAAAAATCCCCAAATTGAAGTGTTGGCCAGTCTGATCACTGCTACCTCACCAGCCAGAACTGATTATAAAAAGCCTCTGGAAAAGCCAGTTACTGTTGGGAGTTGTAGCAGCTGTGTTCTGTTAATGGAATTAAAATGAACTTCTATCCTCTTACTCCTACACCATGGGCTTCCTGGGGCACACATGGGTTCCATGTATCTGCTAGTATGGGGGACAGAGAAATGGAGCTGCAGGGCTGGTTTGAAACATGGACGACTACTAAAATATATTAGTGCTGAAACAGCTAGCAAAACCTTTTTAGAGGTATTTTGCTTTTGATTTATGGCTCTGTCTTGAAACATGAAAACCAATTTTCCATATTTCTGCAGTCTCCATTGCTTTGATAGACTTCTCTCATTTAAATCCTGAAATAGCTCGGTTATACTTTATATTGATGTCTGCTTACCTTCTTTGGTTAGAATAAATAATTTTTCACATAGCCATGGGCTGAAATCTTCTTAAAGTGAAGGGTGACTGTAAGAATTCTCTATAAATAGCAAGTAAAGTTTTTTTCTGGTATATGGTATGAGGTGACCAAAACTGCAAAGTGGCCTACATACAGCCTTGATGGAGGTGCATCTTAGAGCTATATCATCAAAGACAATTGGTATGGATTCTGAACCACTGAAATTGAATTGTGGCCATATTAGGTATGACTAAATTCATTACATAAAATGCAAGTTAATGCCCAGGTGAGGGGGTGGAAAAGGGCATCCAACTCCACAGCCCTCCCTGCAAAGTTATTTTTGCTTTCATTTAATGAGTTTAAATTTGATAGCTCTTATGGACAGATTTTCTACTGATACTTAAGTGGAAATGTAAACTAAGCTATTTTATCGAGAGGAGATATGCATCTGATCATCTTTCCTGATTTCTAGTTTTCATTGCTGCTGCAGTGGTGTTCTTTTTGTGTAGTTGCTAGCTTGGAATGGTTCTGGCTGAGTAATTATTAAATTGGATTTCTGCCTTTCCTGGTTTGAACATAAATGTCTCAGTGCAATTCATGGGTTGCACTAGCTGCTCACTTCATATCTTGCCAAATGGACTTGTTTGCCTCTGGTCTTACATAACCTTCCCTCTAGCTGAGATGATCAGACATCCCAATATGACCCAAACCAAAACAAGCAAAAAGAAAAGAGAAAGTACAGTCGGTAAGATTTCAGAAAGAAATTTAGGCAATCAATCCAAGCCTGGGAGTCTTGAATCCAAGCTGACGTCTAATAGCTTAAAACATGACATGGTACAGCTTACTGCGTGCCATGGTCTTACTTTGGCATGATTAGGAACACTTTACGTTTTTAAAGTGAATTTTTTAAAGCTGACCCTTATCCTGTTGGATCAGGAGATGAAACTCTCTTACAGATGTTGGTTTTGTTCTGCAGTTCCCACTGTCATCTTGCACCACTGAAATCAAAAAGCAAACAGTGGTTGTTTCCTGCGGCACACAGAATATGCTGTACCTTATTAGCATCATGGGGCACTGAAGGAGGATAAAAGGCTCCACTGACAGTGCTTATGGATGCAGACCTATGGTCTCCATCTGCATCAGGAAATACAGCTCTCATTTCTCAGGTTTTGGAGAATACTGCAAGCCTTAATTAAAGATTGCCTAAGATGTCTTGGTATTTTTAACAATCATTAAAGGAGTGCAAATGGGTAGTGGTGGAAAAGATTGAGAGAGATGAGACACAAGTAAAAATTAGCTGGTTAATACTCTTTTCTTTCAGTAGTTTTTGAGTACCTGTTCCATGCCATTTTGATAAACTTCCCCTAGTGACTAAAGTGAAACTGGTAAATCAGCTTGAATGTAATATTTTGTTTAAAAAAGGAGGGGGGTGGGGGAAGAAAAAAGTAAAAATGCAGTATTAAACATGCATTCTAAATAAGATCAAAAAGAAAGTCTGTAATGTGAGATTTTCTTTTGTCTTAATGTATGCTGGTTTAAAAAAACCCCTGCATATTGTGCTAGTGTGAGAACCAGGAAGTGAAAGAGACTGAAGTGAGAAACTTAATATAATAGACAAAGCTGCAGTCTGCTAGAAAATGTATATGTCACAAATGGCTGCTCAGGAACAGAAATATAGAAAATTTTCCAAGGTGTTGAGCATTCCATCTTCCATTTTCCTGATTTCTTTTGAGCGCGTCTTTACTAGAAGATGTTATTACAACAGATCTGTGAGAAGCTGAGGGCTGATAAGCTGCTGACACTGACACTGTGATCACGAGGAAGAATTTTTCTTAGCAACATGAGAAATACTTGTAATTCAGCCCAAAGTCTCACAGGTTTAATTATAGGTAGTTTTGATGTTACACAAGGCATGACTTGACTTGAATACATTGACTTCAGTACAACATTTTTTGTTTAAAATGAAACTTTGTACACAGGACTGAAAGCCAGAAGTTTTTATTCCAAGAAGAAATGCAGCAGCTCTTCAGGGAGTTGATGTAAAATGCCCTGTGAGTGCTGCTGAGGTGGTGAGAAGGCTTTGTGCTGGTTGCTTGCAGGAGGTTAAATTCCAGCAGAAGCAAGATGTGTAACACTATCCTAGAGACGTAAGCATGCTCAGCTTTCTAATGCCATGTTAGACGTACAGGTATTTTTGGAATAATGTTTCAATTACTAATTTAACTGTCATTAGCAATTGTGTATTAACTGGAGGGTGAAATTGGTTTTATCCTGTGATTCTTACATACGTTTTAATTTTCAGGGAATGCTGTTGCTGTGTTCAGGACTGAGGTTATCGGGAAGGTGGGCACATCATCTGTGACCGAAGTAGATGCATGCTCTTTCGGAGAAAAGAGCTGTCAGTGTTCTTTTAAAATCAGCCAACCTCTTCTGATGTCTAAACCCAAAAATGTGATACATCCAGGAGCATCAAGTGGATGTGAAATCATTTCCTTTTGAGGAAAAAGAGAGAAAAGCTATTCCTGCAGCTCAATATAGAGCTAAAAGAGATAGAAACAGACAGAGAATATGTTAACTAGATACTAAATCTTAAAATACTTAAAGAGTTATGTCATGGAATAAAGGAGTCAACCATAAATATTTTATTTAAATAGCTATTTTTTTGTTTTGTTTTTCTGGGTGAACTAAATACTGTGTATTTTGGAAGGAAGAGCTTGCAATGCTCTCATGAGCACCACGCTATGCACAGCAGCAGCAGGTGCTGCATCAATTCAGTGGCGGCTGGTCTTGGCTCCCTGTTTTCCTCCTTTCAGGGATGCAATTGTGGAGTCCTGTGCTGCAGTCAGAAATGGTGTGTTGCACTCCATGTGCCTCAGATTTAAAGATGAAAAAGAAAACTGAGAACTGGATTTGTTTTATAATTGTAAATGGGGTTCCATTCCTTGTGGTGAGGGTGTCGTGCAAACAGAAGAAGGAAATGACAAAGTCTAAGGATTGCTGTGACCTATCCTATGTCTGTTAAAAGTTCTGTTCCCAGGTATAGGATGCTTTCTTACAGCCAGGGTTTAAGAATGGTTTTTTACAGCCATTGCTTTTTTTATCAAGCAGCACCATGAGATGGAAAACAAAAATGAGGAAGAATTTAGCAATGACTTGGAGAATCCATTTTCAAAGCAAAACTTGTAGAGCCTAGATTTCAAAGCTATTTCTTATAGCATACTGTAATTAATATTCTAAGGACTCTTTCAAGTTTGATTAAAACTAGTTTGACCATTTAAATGGGCATTAAAGTAATAAGATGTTTTTGAGTGTGGAATGTTAGACAAATAAAATGTAATTATAGATCCCCATAAATAACTTTCTCTAGTGACAGTTCTCTAGTTAAATACCCAAATGTCTTATTCAGAATGTGAATGTGACTCTCCATGACTATTTTAAGAAATGACAGGTAAATTTACTATTTATACAAACAGTAACCAAGAACTTTTGCTATTGAAGAAAACATGTAAATTAGGATCATATGGTCATTTCTTTTTTTAGTATAGAAAGCATGAGTTTCAACTCTCTTCATGTTCCCCAGACTGTTTGTTCTTTGTTGAGGAAGAGGCTAGAAAAATATAAGCTATAGGTGTTAAGCTTGCTTCCCTTTTCCAGTGTGAAATCCCTCCAGGAATGAGGTCTTCCCACCACTGCTCCTCAGTAGGACTGTAGTGAGGAGGAGGATTATGTTTTCATTGCTTGCTAGCATTTGACTGTTACATTTTTAATGTAGTCTTTGGAGGCACCCAGAGGAGGAACTGTTCCTGGCTCTACAAGCCGAGCATATTTGTGGTGTTGAGATCAGTGGTAGAGATTGCACTGGAGGGACAGAATTCAAGCAAAACACAATTTAAAAGGAAATCATCCCATCATCTAGGCTTTTATCACCCTGTGTGTTTTTGTAATTATACATGGTGGTGGTGGCTTAGGTATTTGAGGGAGGCAAAAAGTGGCTGGCCATAACTGGAATAATATGTGTGGAATCTCACCTCTCCCTCAGTGTTGTGTGTCCCGGGACCTAAACAGCTTCAAAGATGTGGGTAAAATAACCACCTCTGAAATTTGCATCATTACCCTCTTAGAAACTTGATTCTAGGATACAGGTTAGAAAACTGGCTAGTACAAAATATTTATTAAACTGGCTGCTGAGGAGACAAGCACAAACCCCAAAATGATGTGGCAATTTAGAAAGAAGGAGACGTCATGTGCTTATATGGCTTGGCTTAGCTTTCAGGTTATTTGAATCCTGCAAGCTGTTTCTACAAGAGTTGTTCTTGTAAGGTTAATTTCAATCTTTGCAAAGCAGGTGTTTACAGCAGAGTTTCCTCTTCCAACCATGTGCCTAACAATAGTGTGATTAAGATCTCACTCTGGGGCAGGCTGACTTTTGGCTGCATGTGTGTGCCTGCACGAGCATGTCTGCAAGCTGCTTTTATTATCCAACAAAGAGAACATATGCAGTTAATCTGAATATAGGAGAAATGCTTTGAATGGGTCTTGAATCTGTAAGAAGACTGGTAGGCAGAATGGAGCAGATGAGGCAAATAAATAGACATTGATGGCAGCATTTTTAATTTAAGCAATCAGAGCATCAGATGAACTGAATGTGAAGCTCAGCAATACATCCACTGTACTGCAAAAATAATATATTTTATGCTGCTTCTTTTTTGCTCAGTTTTTAATATGATTTGTTTTTGTTATACACAATGCAAAACAGCCTTGGATTTGCTGCCAGGGATGAAACTGAACGTGCTGGAAGTTGTATCTGCACTGCTGGGCAAAGTAGGACTTTGTTGGATCAGTGAAAAAAGCCCACACGTGGCAAAACACTGCAATTCTGCTTTGAAAGCAGCAATGGGAAAATAACGAAGAAAACCAACACAAAAATGTGTCAGTTGTAGACAATTGGCTAAGGAGAACAGGGGTGCTGTTATCTCTCTCCCTGTTAGGTGGTCTAACAAAAGACTTTATCTCTGCCTGAAAACCCAGCCTTGCCTGGGGTGGGGAGGGAATTTGTGCATAGCAGAGCATTTCTTCCGTGCTGCTCATTGTCTCAGAAAGCAAGAATGGCCTGTGTTTTCAGCTTGTGTGCTCTGCAAGATGGCTCTGTAGCTGGAGAGGCCACTTGTGCACTGTGGAAATGAGGTGCATTGTATTTGGGAACCTGCTCCCACAGAGTGACTGCAGCACACAGGTCAGTACTTCACTCAAGTGGCTCCCATGGAGTGACACACATGTGGCAGTGATGTCACACACGTGTTCCCACAGACCCTCCTGCAGCAAAGGGAGTGCTGCTGTCTGAGCACAGCCGGGCTGAGCCGGGCTTCTTCAGTCACTGCTGTGCTCCCAGGTTCTCCATCTGTAGGGCCCTCCAGGTCAGGGGGATGCAAGTCCACAGTCTCCAACAGTGGCTTTCAAAGTAACTCGTAAAATCTTCATCACTCTTTGATCAAATAATGGAAAAATTTTACTTTTATTCAGGAATTCTGCCTAGCTAGCTACCTTTTTTACACACAGATTGCAAGGATGGATTACGTGTGTGAAGTGCTTGTGGTTTCAGGCTGATGCTCTATGAATTGATAATTCTGTGAATACTTTTACCTCTTATGAAACTGCTGACTATCACCCTTCATCTGTTCTTGGAAAATTTTTTTCCTAATTGATTAATTAATACACACCTCTGACCACAATCACATAAATCTTAGCAGTATCTCAAGTACAAATTTAAATTTGCTCTCAAAAAAATTGTCATGTGATTGCTAACATTTTCTGATAACTTGTTGTATCAGTAGCAGTTATGCTTCTCAAATGAAGCAGTTTTTCATGTACAAATTCTTAAATAGACAAAGATAATTTTATATCAGCCTGCAGTGTGCTCTAATGATTATAATTCTGATAATTGAATCCTAATACAAACAATAATAATTTAGGTATATTAATAACAAATGCTCATATTAAAAATCATGCTTCCTATTTTTGTGTTGTGTATATGTCCTTGAGAAATTTAAAGTAATGCAAAAATTGAAGTTCCTTTTTTTAAAAGAAATTTGTATTAAATGTATTCTGGTGCTTACCAGAGAAAACTAAAACTGAAATCTGGATGAGAATTAAGCACTTAAACTTGGCAGTATTACTTCCTAGGATTCCTTTATTGTCTAAATTTTAAAAGAAAACACATAGGTCCCAAAATTGGAATTGTCTTCTTTTAAGATTACAGTTAGGATATCAGGTGAGCATAATTTCTGTGTTTTAAGCATTCACTGTTCTTTTGCTTTATACCCCTTTTCTAAGTCTTGAGACACCCAAGGCTTTGGAAGAAGGAAAGGAGATGCAGTGGTTACAGGACTGTGCACATGTTGAGGGAGGGATTAAAAACTACCTGTGGTCTGTGAAAAAACAGCACAAGTGACAAGCTGAGATATTCCCAGTTTGTTGTTGTGTCTCAGAGCACAAAGCACACAAAATTGTGTGGTGCTAAAGAACAACCAAATCATACTTTTTTGTGTGCGCCTTATATCCAAGCACCTTGCTTCTCTGGGGTCCGTGCAGGTGTGCAGGTGATGCTCACAGCCCCACAGGTGCAGATTTCCACAATGTGCTCTGCCTCTCCTGGCACAGCTTTGTGCCAGCCCAGCTTCTCCTCAGAAGGGAGAGATGGCCAAGGGTGTGTTTCCTTCTGCCTCCCTCACACCAGCCAGCCTGACTGCGGGAGAGCTGGTTCCCATCACTGCTCTGAAGCATAAGTAACATAGAACAAGAGGGTAGGGTAGGGTAGGGTAGGGTAAGGAAGGGAAAATGGAAAAGGAAAAGGAAAAGGAAAAGGAAAAGGAAAAGGAAAAGGAAAAGGAAAAGGAAAAGGAAAAGGAAAAGTCACTGATTCTGAAGTTTGAAGAGGCTTGAATCTGAGTGACACCTAGCATTTCTGTTCTGTTATTTCCAAGTAAAAACAGACTAAATGAAAGATGAGTGAAGATAAAGGAGAAAGAACAAAAAAACCATGGCTTTTTTGCTAAAAGGCAAAACTAGCAAGTCTAATTCTGTCTAAGGTCATGCTAACAGAATTTATGTTATTTTCTAACATTAACCTGAAAAACTGATTGACCTGGCAAGGATAGGAATGTCTCTTGAGTGTGTGTAAGTGTAATGGGGAGCATGAAATGCTATTGTATATTTTGAGAAGCAGTAATTTTTGGGTGTTTTTCTTTCATAAAAATTTCAGAAAATCTTTCAAAACCAGCATTTGCATACCCCTAGTTTCTTTCGGTTCCCATATGTATCCCTTAATTAAAACTTTTTGCCCTTTTTTTTTTTTTTAATGGAGGTGTAAGGTGAATCACTGGGGTACAGAGATGTAATGGTTTCTTCAAGATCTTTCCATTTCTTTTCAGCACCTGGGGCATGGGGCAGTTTCTGGCTTGGGTATTTCATTTGATTTGGAGTGCTGAAACTCTGCCCTGTGAGGGATGTGCACTTTTGTCTGCAGGCAGTGTGAGATACCTCATGGCTGGGAACAGGCTTGTGCAAGGGCTACTTTGGCCTGAGCCACCGCAAGTGCCTGCCCTGCGCTGGAGGCAGTGGAATTTCAGAAGGCACCCATTGTCTTCCTGAACTGGTTTTTCTGGCAATGGGCTCAACTCCTGATGATGCTTTGCACGCAGTAGAACGGGAGCTTTGGAAGTTCAGCTTTGGCAATCAGACTGAGGTAACATCAGGTGCAATCTGTGAGTTTGGCCTTTCCTGTTGCCCTGCTCTCAGTGCTGTGAGGGAGGGTGATAGCAAACCTGGTCTTGTAATAGTCAGACTCTTTGTTGTGTGAAAGCCTCTGCTGAAAGAAATGTTTAGGAGTTTATAAACACATAAAACTAACTGGGCAGACAAACCTTTACTGACAAAAGAGATGAAAGAGTCTAACTCTGGGGACTTTTTCAATATAAAAGAACAATTTGAAGTATAAAACTTCCAAATAATAATTCTTTCTACAAACTGTACAAATGTGTGCTGCCTGTGTTCCAGGGACTCATGTCTATGAGTCTTCAGATGGAGAATTTGAAATGTTCCATGAGTTCTTCCTCCTCTTGCATTATGGTCTTATGGACATTGAATCTCTGAGTCTTGATTATCACAAATATGGAAATTTCAAAGTGCTTAACATTCTTCAGGTGACCTGTACACACAAAATGTTTTAATCTAAATAATCCACCCCAGAGATTATTTCTATTGTACAATAAGAAAGGTAACAATGCAAGTTCTCTGGTTCTGTTCCTGCTTCCTGCAGGAGAATGGAAACTTCAGGGTGTACAAAATGTATACTTCTTCTAGAAACTGAAGAAGTCCTTGCTCCTGTTGCAAGAAGTAGCTCTTCTACAGTCAGACACAGTGATCTCTGGATTGGTTTTTCTTTGCATAAGAAGAGGAATACAAAGTATATTGACCAGCCCGGGAAGCAGACAAAGTCTATTATAGCTTCCAAGTGTTACATTTTCTCTTACTATTCTGAAGTACTGCTCTGCAGAGTTCCCTGAAAATTACTGCTGAATTGCAACTTGTTATATAAAAAACTTGCAAATTGTTATATAAAATCAGCTTCTGGACTCTCTCTCTCTAGACCCTTTTCTTTCCAGCAGTAAGACACAGCCATCAAATGCTGTGCCATTTTATAGCAATGGTGCTCAGCACTAAAGTTTTCAAGGATCTTCATCTGGGACATGCTTGCTGCAGAGCAGCATGTTCAGCTGGCACTGCTCAAGCTAGCTCAAACCTGTACCTGTCAGTGGAAGTGAAAATAAGTGGAGACCTACTGGAGTTCAGCCTCTAAATAGTGGTCAATAGTTGTAGGCAAACTTTGGTCCTGGGTCCCTCCTTCACGTGGTGAATGCAGTGATTATGGGGTTAGGGAGGGGCAGGGGTAAAGGAAGAGACTGAGCAGTGAAGCCAGGACCCCAGTCTCACTGGGACAGAGGGTGCATCCCCTTTATTTTTTTCTATAATTTAGTCCCTTGGTGGGGGTGGGAAAGATGTCTGTACTCTTTTTAAGTGTTAGCATATAGGTGATGACACAGAGTGGATTTAACACTGTATGAATTCACATCTCAATGACTTTTTGCACTTTGCTTCACTCGGGAGACATTTCACTGACATCCACTTTCATTTAGTACCAGGCGGGATTATCCCCGCAGCAATATCCAGCACAAGCATGGAGATGCTTAGGTGTTTTGGTTCTCATGCTGGTCTTCTTGCAGGTATAGATGGTTGTAATTTTAAAATACTTTTTAAGGTTTGCTTTGTGTCTGCCCCACCTTTAGAGTCTGCACTGGGTGGTTCAGAGCTGTGCTTCAGGCTGGGACAGGTACAAGACCAGGATCTGTGTGAAGAAGTGGAGCATGTGGGGCTGTTTCTAAAAAAAGGTTGCAGGGAAGCCCACATGTGTTATCAGCAGGAGGAGGAATGTTTGTAAATCAGATCTGGGGGAAAAGGGACTTTGTAGCATTGCTACCTGGGTGATGACCCCAGTGATTGCTCTGCTTTTGCATCATTGCCTGGCTCAGCTGTTATCACAATGATCTAGGCAGCTTTTTAACAAGGAGATATGAGATTCAGCATCCCAAAGAGTGAATTTATTTTGTTAAAGTAGTTGAAACTCTGCTGGAAGATGACAGTCAATTAGTAAGTGTAAATATTTGCTAATACACCATAATGGTAGTCTCTGAGTCTCTTCCCTGTCTCCTGCTCTAGTACCTTGGGATAGCTGGCTCTGATGCCAACTGAGACACAGAGATTTCACAGTGTACCTCCAAGCAATGACAGTGCATGTTTCGTTTCTTAGTTTGGAAGCACATTTCTTGAATGCATGCTTCTCTACATTTTAAAGGTTCTTCGGCATAGACATTCTGTATCCAACTATATCCAAGGTCAAAAGATTGTTGTGGAAAGAAATATAAATTGTGGTGTGTTACTACTATCAATGAAATAGCAAAATCTTGAAAAATACAGAAGACACAACAAATGAAATAACAACAGTTAGGCTCACTGTACCTGGGCTTTGCTGGAAAACAAATAAAGGCTTAATTAGGGATTACATATTGGGATACACGTATGGTTTCAATATAAATCTCCAATCCAACTGACTTGCAAAAGCCCTCCCAAACTACTTGGCTATAACTGCACATAAACAATAATCAGGGCAATATTTATGGAGTAATCTAGAAGGTTATATGTTTGTCAGATAATGAACTAATGTCCACAGCCTTCCCTAAATACCTAAAAACCTGATAACTCTGTCATGAAAGTAGAGATTAGATTGCTCAGCTGTGACTCTGTGGAAGTTAATCCTTTTATTGCTGTTCCCGTAAAATTTCAGACAATAAAGCAGTGTTTCAGTAACATCACATTACCATTTTTCAGGGCTTTGTGATAACCTTTCAACAATATTTTCAAATTGTTACTCTTTTTGAAAGCTGAAGTCAGAAAGATCTCAGCTGACCATAATATCTCAGTTTTGCCCAAGATGTGTGGCTATTTGGCTGTTGGGCTCTGCCTGGGGCTTGCATCTGTGGTAGCAGATAATCTACTGAGAGGCAGCTATTTCTTAGTTGTATGTAATATTACTTTATATTCAGCTTGCTGTGAGCAATCATATGGAGTTTTACTGATTCGTATTCACAGTTTTAGCAAGTGTGTGAAAAAAAATACAGCCTATAATTATATCTACCTGTGCAAAATGGAAAATTAGAATGATTCATCTCCCTTGGAGATGTTCTTACATTAAACATTTGTTTGACAGTTTTTTGAAAAAAGTCACCATCTATTTTCAAATAGTAGAAAACACAGAAATATTTTTCTTAACCTTTCATTAATCATGAATTAAATATTTCCTTTAATACTAAAAGTGTAATTTTTTCTCTATTCATAGAGGTTTTTGTTTTCAATGTAACAATATGTGTCTCCTTCTGTTTTCATAGACAAAGTTTGCTTTAAAGTACAGTGAAAGATTTTGTGATTTTGTGTATTCTTAGTTAAGACTCCCACATAAAGGCTACACAAATACTGATATGGTTATACACATGGTCAACTTCTTCTAAATAACTGAGCAGTTATTGCTTGTCATGCTTGAAAACTGGGAGCAGAGGCTACAGATATGCCCCTCTCTTCTCCCATTTTTTATGCATCATGTCACATGCCACGTGTAAACTTTTGGTCAGAAGTCTGTATTTGTTTCTTTTGTCTTATGGAGTGGTCTTGCTGTGCTCTGTGTCTCCCATCCTGCTGAGCTGGGAGTACAGGGCTTTGGGCAGGCAATCCCTGTGGAAGCTGCAGAGCTGGGTGGGACTCTGTGTGTGGGAGTTGTTCTTGCTTCTGGGACAGCCATATGTGGGTGCCCACATCCCTGTGGGTGAGGAAAGCACATGCTCCTGGCCCCTGGTACCATCAGCTCTCTGCAAAGGGAAACTGGCCATGAGAGTAACAGGTGTAGGGAGGAGATGCAATTGCCTGCATCAACCTTCTCACTGACTCCAGGCTTCCTTTGATTTCTCCAACTTTAATGAAAAGGTGGTTGAGAGCCTTTGCTAAAGTGATGGTGGACATTGTGTTAACCAGGGGTGGATGCCATGATTGACAGCTAAATTTAGTTCACTCCCAGCCTGAATATAAACATGTCTTTTTTCTACTTCCACTCTTTCTCAGGCCACAGAGGATTGTGGTTGTATGTTAGCCCTCCAGTGTCCTGCTACTTCTTGTTATTCTGACCCCTTCCTCCTTGCTGAACTGTAACCAGGGTTGGAGGTGTTTGCAGGACTGTTTGTAGGGGGTGTGGCAGAAGGGCGTTGGCTCATTGAAATTCTGCAGGGCTGAGCAGGATGAAAGCTCAGTGGCAGTGGTGCTCTGCAGCACCAGTACATTCAGCTGGCAACATCTTGCCCGACCTCATGTTGTCTCCTTTTCAGGAACCAGAATCAATTTTTCCTTTGCACTCTGTTGATTCTCTCAGTAGTGAACAATGGGCTTTGTGTAATCAACCCCTTTCTCTTTTCTGTTACAGAGCTCCAACATGGGAGGCAAACTGAGCAAGAAGAAGAAGGGATACAGTGTCAATGATGAAAAAGCTAAAGACAAAGACAAGAAGGCTGAAGGAGCAGCAACTGAGGAAGAGGAGACTCCAAAGGAGGCTGAGGATGCCCAGAAAACCACAGAGACCACAGAAGTGAAGGAGAACAACAAGGAGGAGAAGGGAGAAAAGGATACTCAGGTCACTGCCAATAAGACGGAAGAAAAAGAAGGGGAGAAGGAGAAAACAGTGACCCAGGAAGAAACCCAGAAAACAGAACCCGAGAAGTCAGAGGCCGTTGTCGATGCAAAAGTAGAGCCACAGAAGAACACCGAGCAGGCAGCCAAGAAAGAGGAGCCGACTGCTGCCTCTGCTCCTGCTGCCAGTAGCGAAGCGCCCAAACCCTCTGAGCCTAGCAGCGATGCAAAAGCTTCCCAGCCTTCAGAAGCCACAGCTCCCAGTAAAGCAGATGACAAGAGCAAAGAGGAAGGGGAAGCCAAAAAGACTGAGGCTCCCGCAACGCCTGCAGCCCAAGAAACTAAAAGTGAAGTGGCCCCAGCTTCAGACTCAAAACCTAGCAGCAACGAGGCTGCGCCCTCTTCCAAGGAGCCCGCGGCAACAGCAGCACCTAGTTCCACTGCTAAGGCCTCGGACCCTGCAGCCCCTCCAGAGGAAGCGAAACCTTCTGAAGTTCCAGCCACTAATTCGGATCAAACCATAGCAGTGCAAGATTAAATTGGACAGCCTGTTGAAACAACCACTTAAAACAACCTGTGTCTTTTTTTTATTTTTTCAGCTATACTAACTCGTTTCAGATCTGAAATAGCAAATATGTATTGCCCAGAAAAGAAGGAGGAAAAAAAAAAAAACAAAAGAGAAAAAGTGAAAAGGATGTCCCATCAAGTTGGGAGGGAGGGAGGGGGGAGAATCCAAATAGTATTTTTGTGGGGAAATATCTAATATACTTTCTGCCAACTTGACACAAGTCCTGGATTAAAATAAATAAATAAATAAATGGATGTCTGAAAGTACAGCACATCTTTTGTATCTGAACTGCTGTAAATGCACTCCACCAGTGTATCAAAATCTTCCTTTTGTTCTGTAATGGGGTTTGGGAGTGATGCGTTTGATTCTGCCCTCTAGGTTTGTGCCAAGGCAATCAGATCTTTATGAAAGCAGTATTTTCTGTGTTTTTTTTTATTTACAGCCTTTCTTATTTTGATATTTTTTTTATGCAGTGGATGAATGCCAACTTTCAGACAAAACCCACTTAGCTGTCCACATATTTCTCAATGCCAATCCTCCAATTCTTCCTCTCCAAATATTTTTTGGGAGTAAAAAGCATTCTCATCCTACTTAGCCTACCTAGATTTCTCATGACGAGTTAATGCATGTCCGTGGTTGGGTGCACCTGTAGTTCTGTTTATTGGTCAGTGGAAATGAAAAAGTCTGCGTTCATTGCAGTTCCAGTTTCTCTTCCATTCTGTGTCACAGACACCAACACACACTCATTGGAAAACAAATGAAAAAACAAAATGTACAATGGATGCATTGAAATTATATGTAATTGTATAAATGGTGCAACAGTAATAAAAGTTAAATAATTTAAAAAATATAAAAGTGTAAAGACTGATTAAATCTTCACTTTCACCCTTGAGAACTAGGCAAAGGAGGTTCTTACACTCAGAGAAGAGGTATTATGTCTGGGGCTGTTTACTTTCCTATAAACAGTCACTCTCCAACAGCCACAAGTGTTCTCAGGTGAGGTTGGAAGAAGAGGCCAGTGGACAGCGCATCTCATAAATGTTTTATCCCAGTCAAAATAGAAATGGCTTCTGCCTGCCTTAACATGTGAAAAATGCTCTCTTACTATTTTGAAGAGCCACAGGCATGCTGACTGAGTTTTAATTGGGACTAAGACAGTGGATTTGATAAACTGATCTTTTATAATTAGGCAATTAAATTTAATCCTAGTCCTATTAAAGTATTTCTAGTGCTGATACACTTTGTTCTTTTCCTCATTACTATTGCGTAGGGGATAAACTCCTGCCACAAAAAGCCAGTCCTGTATATTTCAAATATGGATGAGCTTGTGTAGCTGAGTAGAGTTTAGCCCAGCATAAACATTTTTCACTACTTTTGCCTACTTGCTTCATTATTATTCAACAGAACAGCTGAGTAATTGCACTTTCTGCTGAGTGGTGTCATTGGTGGATGTGGACAATGATTTCAGGGCAGAGCCCGGGATTCACAAAACCAGTTAAAGCAGCATATTTGGCCTGCCAATTAGTAAAGTTTTAGGTAGAGCAGAAGTTCTGAAAGAAGTGGGCAGTGGTAAACAGAAACACAGCTGGTACACATACCAAAGGGATGAGCAGGCTTGTATTTAGTAAATAAGGAAAATGGTGTTTTAAAATGGTATAAATTATTTCAAATACTTTCTCTCCATGCAGCGAGGATGATTGACTCTACAGACTTGCATAATGCTAATCTTAATTTTTTTTCAGAAATACAAACTTCCCATACCACGCTGGCAATATTGTTATGCAGCTGTGCCCCTGGGAGAAGTTTACTGGAACAAGCAGGAATAGTTCAGTTTGGTTTAGATCAGGTCATTCACCTCCATGAATTCTTGCACCACCTTGAAGCTTTTGCATCCTTAATGTGATGCTGAATGCAGTCTCTGCTTTAATTCTTTGAGGTAATTAAAAATTCCCCTGTGCTCCACAGCTGTATCCAACCCCAGCAGCCTCAGCAGCTGTGGACAGCAAAGTCTCATCACACGTGCTCTTGTTCTCACAACCTGCTTGCTGATGGCACTTTTGTCCCAACAGGGTCAATACTCCAAATATATGTTGGAAATGTTCACATATACACATGGCTGGAAATCAATAGCATATGGTCAAAGAAATATGCACTTGTGTTTGGGAAAATGAGAGTCAGCACAGCCAAAGATCAGTGCACTTCAAACTCTTCACTACTCTCAAAAGATAAAAAAGGAAAGTTGCGGTATGGTGTTTTTAATATTTTTATTAATAGAGAGGTCTGCAAAATTGGGTTTTTTGCATAGTTGCTAAATTTCTTAGTGTACAACTGATGATTAAAGGGCATTCTGGCCCAGGCCACTTCTCTAAAATGCTATTATTCTATACCTACACACACAAGGAAAGAAAGAATCTCTGTTCAAAGAGCTTATGAACTAAACATATATGGTTAATAGAAATGTGATGCATATTGCTTGCCTGAAGAGCCATGAGAAGAGGTGAGAGCCTGGAGGCTTGCTTTTCTTCAGTCCAGATTATATTTTTTCTGCAATATAATCACTCTTTAATGACAGTAAAAGTATGCTGAAGGTATGGAGCTAACAGACGTGTTAATGCTCTGAGCGTAAGCACATTGCAGATAACCTCAAAGGACCCAGCCCTTTTGTGAAAGTGTGCCAAAGGAATAGAGAAATTCAACCCTGGGAAAGAACCTTTGCTATTGTTTAGAGCCCCCACAGAGACATGTTTGCAAGGTCTCCCTTGTTTTGCCCTGGAAACTGTCAAGAATCTCTTGCTTTCCTTTCAACAATAGGAAGGTCAGTGCCATTGACTTTGCTCATACTTTGCTTGCACTTGCACAGCAAAGAGAAGCTTGGATACCTTTAAATGTACAGCAACTTTACCTCTTTTTCTTTTCTTTTCTTTTCTTTTCTTTTCTTTTCTTTTCTTTTCTTTTCTTTTCTTTTCTTTTCTTTTCTTTTCTTTTCTTTTCTTTTCTTTTCTTTTCTTTTCTTTTCTTTTCTTTTCTTTTCTTTTCTTTTCTTTTCTTTTCTTTTCTTCTACTATTTTAATGGTGAATTTTGGGAATGGAAAAAACCCTCAAGTAATGTTAAATTATTCATAATGAAATGGCTTCCTAGAAGCAATGTCTACCACTGCCATGTAGCTGGTTCTGTACACTTCTGTGCCTGTACAGGACAAGACACCTCCTTGAAGAAACAGTACAATAAAACATTGCAGGATGTGTTAGTGTCCTATGTGACAGCATCTCCAGGCACATGTCTGTGTGGCTGCCAGTATCTGAACAGTCAGTGACTTCTGAATTTCTGCTGGCACTTCCTCTGTCCCAGCATTAAGCTAGGAGATCTGTCTGGTCTCTGTCTCACCTGACCATTGCCTTTTCCAGATCACCATGAACTCCAGCTTCATGTAAGTGTACTGATCACTACATCACATTTCTGTGAATTTATCCTTATTTAACCAAATAGGGAAGTGTCTCAAAAAAAAAAAAAAGTCTCAGATTTGTTGCCACTGCTGCAAGAAAGCATTTTCCTACCACATATTTCTTTAGTACATCTTCTGCTATGCTTTCATTGTTGGGTCATTGCACATAATTCATAGTATTTAAAGTTATTTTTCAAGATTTTTGAGATGCTAATCATGTGGTTTGCTTTTTTTATTCAACAATACACATTTTCTTTCTGCATTAGACTCCTGACATTTATCTTGACTGTGATTTAGTTGACTTTCTTCCTCTCATTACATTATTTATATATATTAAATTTTTACATCCTGTTTTATATTTAACCTCCCCACCACATTTCATGCAACATGAATGCATATCAGCTGTTAGGTGGTCAGATTTAGAAATCATGGCACTGCAGCCATGGGAAAAACATAGCCAGCACAAAAAACAGCAATGCACCAGTGGTTTCCTTCACTGCTATGAAAAAGTGTCTCCTCCAGGACTGGCAGAGCTTTGCTTGCTGCATTTATCATGGTGGGGTCAAGATCTGACTACAGAGTTTGGTAAGCAGAAGGGGTTTTTTTGCCTTTTTGTTGTTTGTTGGCAAAGAGAGGGAAGGAGTGGATGTTTTGAAATATGGCCACAGGAGTTGGGACACAGAACACATGACACAATCCTTTTGTTTCCTGGAGACAACACTGTTGTGTGTTAGCTGGCCACCACAGGGCTACCAAGCCCTTTCAACTTGCATTCTTGTCTCTATTTTAGCATATTTGTTTGTCTACTCAATAAATATTAATTACAGCTCTTAGTCTTATGGTTGTTTAAATGTGTTGTCTCTATCTTTAGCTTGTCTTCCTTCCACAATTTAGGTCTGACATCTCTTTGAGCCTCCTATTGCATCAGGAGGTTAACTGAATTTCTTGATGTTTTGGCTTGATCAAGATGATTTTTTTGAGACTGTTCAGTCAGGTGAGATACAGATTTGATGGAGTTACAAGTTTGTTTCACTTACTAAGCAAAAATTCAAAGGCTTTACAGGGTATTCCTGCTGAGGTTAGAGTGAAATCTTCCTCCAAGTCCTATCAGTCTGTTTTTTGTAATGTCATCACGTTGCTGCAAAATGCATAACTTGCTAAATATCACTGCTGGTTCTGCTGGCCAGTAAATTTAGATCAACACTTGGTAAAGTTTGACATTGTCTCTCTTGAGAATCAAACAAATTGTACTGAGCTCAGTTCAAGGACAGTTCAAGAAAAAGAGCTGTTAACATTAGGAGATAAGACAGTATTAGAATGATTTTTTTAAACTTTATTCAGTTCCATACTGTTTAGAAACAAGGTTTGCCCCTAGCTCTTCCTTTCACTTTGGGAATGAGGCAAATCTCATAGCAGCAAGGCTGTAAGTTTCCTAGCCACAAAATTGTATCTAAAACGTTACAGTTAGTACTTTAAGCCTGAAACTTGAACGGCAGATGTTTAATCACAGGCTGTGCACATCCCTGAGAAGCAGGGCTACTAGAGGTACCCAGTGTGGCAGGAGGACAGCTGCTGCTCTTTTGTTCTGTCTATTCCAGTGGATCTCATTTAGCACCTATTTTCCCCATCCTTTTTTTATTGGCTTTCCACCAGTGATTAGTTTATTATATCTTAATGAGAACAGTGTGCAGTAATGACAGGCCCTACTGATGCTCCACAAATAATATTTTTCTAAATTTGAGTTTTTGCATAGGGTTCTGGTATTACTTGCAGGATTCTCGACTGAGGTGGGCAAAAACTTCTGTCTTTACCAAGTAGAATATTAATCGATCTGGTGGAAAGGAGAAGCTGAAAAAATAACTATGTTGTTGGAAATTGGTCCATGCCTGAAAGAGCAAAGCCTTTATTCTACAACAGTCCAGGGTTCTGCAATGGCTCACTGTAAGCTAAAAGACCCTATGGAGATTTCAAAAGATATCACATGTCAGTATGCTGAATACATTGTTGGTTTAAGCTCTGCTGCTCTGTCCAATTATCTGAACTTTGTCAGCTGCACTTCATTTTATTTTATTTTTAAATAAAAGACAGCATTCCTAAGCTAGCATTTTTTTCAAAAAGCAAACAACAGTGTCTCGTAATGACTGCATTGCAAAAGAAAATTTCAATCCCATTAAAACTTCAGTAACATTTCCCAGTAAAAGAAGCTCTAAAACTACCTAGAAATATTTTCTACCATTTTATCTAGAATAAATTTTGAATAGTTTTCTGATAGCCAGTTTCCCAAGGACATAGTAATAAAACCATACTTTTATAAGATAAGAGTTGACCGATGGTAAATGGACAGTCTAAAGGTGCCTGGCCACACATTGCCTGCAACGTGTAAGTAAAGAAAACCTGGAACATGGGAGGGCAGATCATCAGCTGACAAAATTAGTGATTTAGGTCCATTCAACTGTATGAAAATAATTTTATTTCAGTTATTCCATACAGAATAAAAAAACACAGCATGAGCAATAGAATGTCACATTATATTATGTAGAACTGAATGGTCAGATATGAATTAATTAAATTTAACCTTAGTGATAAGCTTATAACAGACAGATTTGGATTTGAATTGAAGAAGTATATAAATAATAATTATGAAAATAATTCAAGTTCTGAAATGACACATTTAAAGATTTATTTAGAACTTCAGGTAGTCATGAATGATTTTTATGAATGATTCAGAGTGTTTCTGGTAGTCATAGGGGACAACATAAGGATTAGCATATTTCTGCATATGCACATGGAGATTAAATGAAGATAAAAATTATTGCTTACAGGGGGAAGAGGTTTACACTTCCTGGTAAGTGTTAAATTTAAACTGGTGTATCATGCTGCACTTATCTTGAGCCTGAATTTTGTCTTTCACTGTATCTGGGTGTTCTAGCTTAGCTGTATCACACACATGTTGGACCGGACTATTCACTGCACTGCCACGTTTTCAAGCTATACCTTTCCCAATTTTATTTCCATTTTTCTTGTTTAATTTGCCAAGATTCCTACATTCACAGAGATCTAAACAGGTGATGACTCAAACTATCAGATGAACTGTTAACATTCAGACCACGTCAGTGGTACTGGGTTCCATCTGTGCTCATCACCTCTGGCTTTGATGTGCCCATGCTGATGGCAGGCACTGGGGAAAGATTTCAGAGGGGTTTAATGTGTGTTATTTTCCTCTCTTCCAAGAGCTCCAAAAGTAAAAGTGGCTGATATATTCTAGCATGCTGAGCTGAAGGGTGTTTCTCTCAGCTGAAAGTTTGAAAACTTGGAAAAAAGCTATTCATTTCCTTGGTCAAGATGAGCAGAAAATGGAAGAGTTTGGAAGCCTGAGAACTGGTATAAACATTATAGTGATATTTAACTTCATAGTAAAACTAAGTTTACAAAGACACAAGCTATGTCCTGAGAAGAGCAGCACCTTAGGAATGGTGTCTCATGCAGAATTGTAGAGGGGGAAGCTGAGTATGAAAATGTAGCTACCGCAAGAACAAATATCACTTTTAGGCAAAAAAACCCAACCTGATAATGATGGGAGGGACATCTAGTTTGGCAGAAAAGAACTTCCACTGTTACAATCATTTTTAGAGAAGATATCATATTTGAAATGTGTTTAAGGAGATTTTTTTTGTGTGATGTTTATATTCCTGAATGGATTTTTTAGATGGCAAATGCAATAAAATATGTTTTGGTGTTGTCCATAAAATTTTTCAGCATCATAAGCAAAACCTTTCCACAGCAAGATATAGGAGTGTAAAAAGAAATGGACTGTGATGTCAGTGAAGTTCAAATTCATCTCTAGCACTCTGAATACATGCAGTGTTTCCAGTAAAGATGAAAGGATGGGATGGAAGCTGTGGCAAGAACTCTACACAGTGACCTGAGCCAATATTCAGTGAATTTCCTGTTTTAGTGATGGTGCCATGAGATCTGTCAGATCCAATGATACAATTAATCAGATCCAATTGCAGTCAATTCAAGTCATAATGCTTCACCATAGATATGGATTTTTGAAGGGAGCAATTTTTATGTGAATGGCTGTTTTCATTGATTTTATACCTTGCTGTCCAGTTTTAAAATCCCAGAATTAGTTTGATGACACTGAAAGTAAGAATCAATCTGTCTGTGGCTAGTCAGTGACAGGGTATGAGTAGCTAGAGAAGCTGACTGAAAAGACATTACAAGGTCAGATAATCATTTGGGAAGGATTCAGTCACCAGAGGATGTCAGCAGAAGTTTTCAATCAGTGTGAAAGACAAGGATAATGATTTTTCAGATCAACTCTTTAAATGAATGTGGAGGCAATACATGAGCTGGCACTCTGGGCTAGATAGCATGGGTTGCAGGTTAGCTACACGGCAAGAAGAAAGCAAAGGGGTTTTCCTGCATGAGAAGGCACAGAGAAAGTCACACACTGCTCTTAATTTTCCTTTCACTCCAGTCCTCCCATTGATACTTACTTCTTCTTTCAGGCTAAACTTTCCATCAAGGATCTCTTTCTTTTCTCCAGTACGTGCTTTAGTTAATAGGCCAGATTTTCCTAAAGTGGCCAAAGCATTCATTTAAAAGGAGCATGAGACATATCACATGCCTTCCAGAGAGCTCCTGTGCTTCTGGAAAGGTTTCATATACAGCCTTGCCATTTGAACCATGTACAAAACAAAAATGTACCAGCTCACCTGATGGTACCTGTAGCCATCACCTGCTTTACCCTGGTACCACATTGATTTTCTCCCCTGTTTTATTACTATGAAGATAGAGGCAGATGTGTAGTTAGGATTTTTCTTAAAAAACAATGATCCTATTAATCCAATGAGGCCATTTTATGAGCAGCTTCTCTTGTGTGCCGCCAGGCCTGGACTGACCATGAGGGTAAGAGGAGCTGCCCACCTTTACCTCACCAGGGCTTCCTGACTCTGTCTGCCCTCCAGCTGCTCTTCCTTCCTCCTGGGATGTAGCTGCACCAGTCTCCTGCTGAAGAGACTTGGCTTGGAGGACAGTAAATTATCTGGGAAGGCTGTGGAAACACCTTGAGGGAGCTTAAGGATGGCAAGAAGAACTCTTGACAGGATTTACATGGATATGGTTACTTCTCCCTTAGGGCGGGGGAATGGAAAGCCCTAAAAGACTTTGAAAGTCAAAGTCTTAAAAGTTTTCTATGGTTCTGTGATTACCAAATGTTGTCCCAGTAAGTACTGTTTTCCTTCATCTGAATTAGAGTTAGACTGTATCCACTCTCATGGAATAATAATTCATTCTACATTGCCTTCAGCAGGACTAAGGGCAGTACAAGGTATTCTTACGTGCATTTTTGAAGTGTTGTCTGAGTGCCTGCAATGAAATATTTCTCAATTTTGCTTCACTTCCCCCCACCTCCCCGCCTCTTACATGGTTTCATTCCAGCCATTCTTTTCTTCACCAGGCCATCAATAGGCAAAACTGTTTACTTTTTTTCTGTGTACATCAATCACTCCTCAAATGAGAAGCAGCAGCATGTGTTTTGGTCACAAGCCTCCTCACACATTCTTCCCTTCATGTCTCAGCCTGCTATAGGCAAGGATAATGTTGCTATTTCAACTGGGCAAAATCATCAGTTGTTATAAATCCCCATGGGGATATGAATATGTCCAGCAGTAGTGAGAATTTTCTAATCTTTGTGTGCTTTATTTAAAAGTACAATTCACAATGGATCTCTGATGAAAAGTGCCAGTAACTCTGCAAACTCTTAGACTGCTGCCTGTGCAGAACTGGGTGAGGCTTTCTTTTAAGAAGTACTTCTGTTGATTTGGCAGAATTGGACCAGCAAATTGCAGTGATGAACTGGATAAAAATGACCTGGAAAATCCCTGCCTCATGTACAGTGCTGACTGCTGAGCAATCATTGCTGTTCTGTGCTTTTTTCCTTTGTGCTGGCCTGTGCATAGATAAACTAGCACTAAGTTAATTCAGAGATGGGATAGGTGCAGTGGAAACACAAAATTTTAAATTCCCTCTTTTATCCTGAAGAGAAAATTATTTTCTAAGCCTTTCATTTTTGTTGTGGGTAGGCAGCAACAAGATTAGAAACTGAAGCTAGGTCAGACTCTCTTGAGTCCTTGTGCATCTCCACAGAGCCACGTTTGGGCACAAGAAGCTGCTCATAAGTGACTCAACCATGTGTGTCAGAGTAATTGGGACCATTTAAAACCCAGGAACTAACAATTTTGAGGATTCTCTCAAATTCTTTCTAGTTGAAAACTTCATGGGTTCTTCTCCCTCTGAACTTTGTTTTGACTTCTGGCATCTACCAACGCCAAAGCTTCAGAGCAAAATATCTGCAGAAAATTGTGGATTTTATATCAAGGTTTTTGAAAATGACCACAGATTTCACGTGACTCTCATGTTTCCCATCTTAGTTAGTCAAAATTGTTCCAAATTTCAGTGAACATATGGACCAGACTACACATTCGACTTCTCATTACATTAGTCAGGAAAATTATGCTGTCAGGAAAATTATGCTGTTAAAATAATCATTAAAGCTATTCGAAGGGAATTTTTAAAAAAGGAAAAATTTATTCAACAGGCGAACCTGCATGTCGGCAAGATGCATCTTTTCCATAAGAAAAACTGGAATTGCTGAACAATCAGCCATGCCCTTCCACAGAGTTTGGACTGTTTATTCATGGGTAGTTCCCAAAGATTCCTCTCACCTGGTATCTGAAGCAGTGGATGGCTTACACTGTTACCATGTAGGTTTTCTCCACTGTTTTATCACTGTGCAGATACAGGTGGGTGTGAAGTGCTTTCATTCTTGTGTGTCCCTATTTGTAATACTCCCATGAAGTCTCTAATCTTTATTGAACAGCTTTATCTTTTACAAACAAGAAACATGAGTTTCTTACAGAGTGTACAATTGGAATAGTTGTGAGAAGTTACTGAATAACTAAGGGGAGAACCATGTTCCTTGAGCCATTGTATCAAAGCTAAACATGGTTAATGAAGAGAAGACAGCTCCTTTTTCTCTTCCTGATGTGGTTAAAAGAGATCTAAGAGATGAAATAACACTGTGGTTTAATTATTTTTCCCCCTCTGGAAAATTTCAATATTTCTAGTTCTCACAATTTTCTTTTAGGGAAATGTTCCAAGCTTCTCCTATGTGTAAAGGATTTGGTATCACAATGATTGCAATGGCTCATAATGCTCATTATCTGCACTAACTGTTCAGAAGTGGTGCTATTTCTATTCATTCAATGAATGGGATTATAGAACACGTACTTTGGCATACTCATGGACTACAGGGTATGTTTCATGTGTTGATTTCTCTGTGGAAGAAAAATGGCATTGTGTATATACCCATTACTTGTAGCTGTTGCAGTGGGCCCAGTCATGTTGTACAGTGAAGTAAATCCACATGCTATGGCTGGCAACCTAGACAATCACAGATATCCCCACTCTATCATGACTTTTTAATGAGATAATTTTCTACCTTGGGACAAAGACAAAACAATTTTTCAAAGCTTTCTCCCCTTTATTTGCTTAGTTTTAAAATAACTGCCTAATAGTATAATCAGAACAGCTCCCAAGGGGTGCTGGAGGTTTGAAGCAGACAGTGGAAAGTTAGAGAGAGAAAATATTTTCATTAATATGGATTTCTTATTGTGCAGAACTTAGAAGCTGCTTTACTAATATATATTATTTTTAGGATAGCAGCTCTATTTTTGAGATTTTAGAGCCTGAAGTATTTTGTAGATGTTCTCAAATCTATTCTTTACTCTTAATGAAGAGAAAAATAACACAGAAGGTTAAAAAAATGGTCTCACTCTAAAACAAACCTTGAAATCAGTCACACTTAATTTGTACTTCAGCTGCCTAGCAGTAATCCAGCAGGTAAAGAAGTCGTGTGCATTACCGGATGACAACCTAATTCACTTAGATTTTGGAAAATCAAGCTGAAACCAGCATAGCCTTGTCCTGGAGAGGATAGCTATGCTTCTCATTATTAACTGCTGTTCTGGAATCAGGCATGCTCTAGTTATTAATGTAGCCCACTTTTCCTCTCACCTCCCTCGCCTCTCAGAGTCCAGGTGACTTGCAGCCAAATATTCTACTCTGACTAGGCAGTGCCATCTGAGGGGAAAAAAGGTGATGGGGCTGCTCTGCTGTACCATTGGTATAGCTGCTGATAAAACGGGGGGAGAAATAATGCTGGTGAGATGCAAAGCTTAAGGGCTTATGATTTCATGTATTTGTAATAATACCAAGTCTATTCAATTATCTGAAAGTACAGAGATTCATTAAACCTCTGTGCACAATGCTGTTCCAACTGGGTATTTTGGTAAGCTGCCTTTATGCAGATATCTGTATAACATAAGCTCATGCTCCACTAAGACAGAAAATGTTTCAGATTATCCTGGGACAATGAAGAATCATTATGTGAATTACAGAAGTATAAATTACTGTCTTCTGGTTTAACTAGTCTGTGAGAGGAGTAAGTCACCAGGGAAGCACAAGGGAAACAGTCTGAGAGGATTTAAAAGCATCACCTAAACATAAGAGGTCAGGAAAGCATGAAGGGTGGAGGCTCCCTCTGCTTTCTCCTATTCATTTTCTCTCTTTATTTATAGACTCAGCAGTTTTTGGCATTTCTCTCCTTGCAATAGTTCTATGATCTTCTGCAGGTGGACAGTGCTGACATATTGTAAGTATAGAGTCTCTGTTGTGGACTTTTGCTTTATTCTGTAGCTTTCCTGACCATTGTTTCTTTTAAAGAATCCACCAAGTATGATCTCAACAATTATCTATGCTTTTCCTCTTACATACCAGCATCTCACTTCCCCCTGCTGCAGGGTCTACAGTGGTAATCTGATTTATTTGCTTTAAAGGCTTTCTTATTTCTCTCTGGTTTTGGTTTTTTGTTTGTTTGATTGGTTGTTTTTTTAACTACTTTGAAATCTTGACAGGAGGAATTTAACTGCCTTCTCTTTAGGGAACAAGGTTCCCAATTAATCTGTTGTTTTTGTTATTGAGTAAAAGAAGTCGCTGCACTTGTTTGTTCCAATAACCTCTCTACTTTATCTGTGTTTATCCTACTAAGTACTGCTTCACATGTTAAAAAAAACATAGAAAGAAAAGAGAATTTATTTCCTAATCTTGTTCTGAATGCAAGTGAGGGAATTTTTGCTTTGACTAGTAATGACTGAAGAACAAGGTCCATGCAGAACAAGGCATTGGCTTGTGCAAAACACTGCAAGAATTAATTCCACCATCTCTGATTTTAGTGTGGCAGAGTACAAGTTCAAAGTTGTATGAACAGCTGATTTTCCAAGTTACCATTTTCTCTCATTTTCTCTTCAATTTGGAAGAGTCACTGCTATAAATAACAGGCAGGCAGGGAAGTCGGAGGAGGAAAAATATTTGAAGGAGATGACTGACAATTATTTAAATTTTTCTCTTTACAGGACAAACACACTTTGAATCCTTGCTGTGGTGAAAGGCCAATCCAAACCCCGTACAGTGACTTCTTAGGCACAGAAAGAGAGTCGTAAATTCCCTTGGAGAAAGTTCCGTCCTTTCATCTTCCACATACAGCTTGCTGTGTAAATACTGTAAATACCATCCATCTTTCTTTCTTTCTTTCTTTCTTTCTTTCTTTCTTTCTTTCTTTCTTTCTTTCTTTCTTTCTTTCTTTCTTTCTTTCTTTCTTTCTCTCTCTCTCTCTCTCTCTTTCTTTCTTTCTTTCTTTCTTTCTTTCTTTCTTTCTTTCTTTCTTTCTTTCTTTCTTTCTTTCTTTCCTTTCATTATTCAATTTCATATTCAGCTGCATTGGACCAGTACAGCTTATTAGACGTCAGAAATTAATTTGCTTAAGACTTCTTAAGATTTGAGCCTCAATTTTTATACTTAATGAAGCTGCAACAAAATTAACACAGTTGCCAGAAACCAGAGCTCTCCTCTGCTGAATTTAGTTTAGCTTGTCACATTGTATACAAAGTACATTTGTTTAACTGCAAGGCTATTTTAGAAGGAATTTATTAGTGTTTCTAAGTTGCTTCCAACAGGCAAGCCAAGTGAAAGTGCCATATGTACTCGTACTCACTAATTAACAGAACAGTCATAGTGCAAATCTCCAAGTCTGAGCTACACCATGATTAGTGGTGAGCCCCCACTTTAGATTAATGTCTGATGCATTGTGCTCTTGGAAGGTTCATTTCTGAAAGTTGAGTTTTGTATTCTGGTACTGGTTGTATACATAACAAAGAAGTATTTTCAATAAAGGGTGGTGTTGAAAAGTGAATTTCCATTTTTACCAGTAAAAGGTTGCAGGGAGAAGTAAGTCTAGAAGGCTATATCATGTGAAATACCCCATAACCTCTCAACAGAAAAAACCCAAATTTTTCAGCTATGGAAAACTGAAAAGTTAGAAATTTGGTTTTTATCTGAACTGAAAATGTTTCTATTTTAAAATTTCCAGCAAAATATAAACTTATGAAAGTTGTAATTCTGTAAAACAAAAATATTTTGTTAACTATTTAAACCACTAGAAGATTGTGATTATGTACAATAGTGTGAGTTTGTATTCTGCTTATAGATGTATATGGTATTTGTAATGAATATCCTGAATATTTGTATAAAGATACTTATGTGACTTCAAAATTATAAAGCTGCAATGACATTTATCAGACCTAAAATTATATATTAGACCTGAAATAATTTACTTTTATTTTTCCCATAGGATGAAAGGAATGGTTTAAATGCCTCAGTTTTGACCAGAGTGTATTTAAAGCAGTGGTGAAAAAAAATCCTCTGACCTTTCAGGGAGGCCTTAACATTTTAACATTTTTCTGCTGAGAGGAGACAGTGTAAAAAAGCTAAAGAACACATGTCAGAGCAAGCACTGAAATTTGGCAGAAGTGCTGAACTTCACACACACAATACCTCCCAGGAATCGGCGGGGAGCCCACTGAAGTCAATGGGAATTTTTGACTGGCTGCAATGTGCTTTGGATCTGATCCAAAAAGGCTCTGTTCAGCAAAATACTTAGGTGGATTTTACTTCAGACATGAGCTTAATGAGACTTTAGCAGATACTTAAAAGTCATGTACACTTGCAAGTTTTTTGAATGCAGGCTCAATTTTTTTGAATTTATTAAGATCTCTACCATGTGATTTACTGCAAAGTAGTAGTAAGAGAATTCTTGATGCAGTGTTCTTTGGTTGTCTAAATACACAGAGAAAACAAAGTTCAAGGGAGATGCTGGGCTACACTTCTCAAAGGAACCACAAAAAAGTAAAAAAGTCAACTATTTCAGAATGGGAAGTGAGAAAAAGCAGACGTTATAACCATGGGATTTTCCAAGTTTTTAAATATGAGGCCAAATTTGCTCTGTGGTAGGACTGAAAGATCAAAGCAAAGAAGGTATAAATTGGCATATCAATCACTCAGATTAAAGGTTTGATTCATCGTGTATCTGCTCCAGAAAAAAATGGAAAAAAATGCGAAACAGCATTTAATAAAAATTTTGGCCTCTGGATTGCAGTCACTGCCATGCCAAAGCCTGCTTCACCCACAGTAGATCTATTTGCAAGTGAGAAATGAATTATAGTTTTTATTTTAAAACTAGGAGTAGGAGAACTGCTTAAATACCTATAGAAATGAAAATGAAGCTAAAAATGCAGCCTTGTGGATTTTAGCAGCTAGGAGCTATTGAAATAAGATTGAAATTTTCAAAGAGAACATTTCCATTCTGACATTAAAGAAAATATAGACTTGGGCTCTGTGGGAAGAAAAGTAGGTAATAAGTCGAGATGGATTAGAATTGAATTCCCAGATCTGGATCTAGGCAGGCTTCAGAATTCAAACCTCATGGTATCAGCTGAAATCTGAAGTTTGACGACACAACACTTGAGCAAGGATTTGAATTCAGTGGCAGAACTGTTATTCTGAAGGGATATTTTTTGTTAATTATTAGCAAGTGTGATCTTTTCACGTCCCTCAATAAATTGGGACTCTTAAGTCAGTATATTGTTTTTGTGGTTTTAGTTTAGTTGTTTTACAGTGATTTGGTTCTGTGGACCTGTTCTGATGCAGACACGTTTAATATGTAGTGAAAACGTGATCACACATATTTACTAGGTTTTCTTGATACCACATTAGAGGGCTCTGTAAGTGTAGTCACCACTCTAGCATCCTGCTCTTCTAGTAACCAAAATATTCATGCAATTTTATCACAGCACTCAAGATGAATCACTGGCCACCCTCGGGGGATGCTTCCATCAGATCCATTGTCATTTTCTGGAAAGACAGTCCTGCAGTGTGAAACCTGAGAAACAATAAACCCCTAATAAGGGTAATCAGAAGGCTCAGCCCTTGCAGGACCACATTCTGAGGTCGGGTGACTCATGTAAAAGAAATCCAGGCAGTCATGAGACAAAGTTTTTGTAGCCACATCAGCTTTCCAGCATTTGCTGCAGTTCCCAAGTCTGACTTGTGCTCATTGTGTTCTTTGTCAGATTTATTAATGCATTGTTCTGGGTTTTAAATTACAGCCCTTAGCAATCATGTTCATACAGATCTGTGGCAGGCAGCAGAGAAGTCTTAGAAGCAGAAATAAGCACACACACAGTCTCTGCTCTCTGCAGGATACTGCTTGCTTAAGACAACTCTATTTTAAGATTGAAACTTTCTATGAAGTTATCGAGTTTCTCCCTTCCATTTTCCATTTCACAAGCCTGTACTGCAGTTCTGGCTTATGTCTTCTATCCCCAGGAAGCAACCTGCCAGACCGCTGGGAGGATGAGACATTCCTCCAGGCTGGGTTTGCTGCCTTGCTTTCTTTTACCTCAAATAATTTCCTAATCAGGAATTTTAATCAAGTAGATTAAATCAGATTTCATTTAGGAAGAGCACTGGATTTTAGTTCATACTTGTAAATTTAACCATGACAGCTTAAGACATGACTGGCTTCACACACCCACACTTTCTCTCTGCTCTGTCCTTTGTCCTTTTCTCATGTAATGGTAACAAGTGAAGCACGACTGTGTTACTCTAAATCACAGTCCTGTGTTTTTAAATTGTTTAGGAAGCTTTGAGTACAGTATGAGACTGGGAAAGCCCAGGAATGGATTCATAACTCCCCTGGTGTTCCCCTTCTGGGGAAGCACAGTGATTTACACTGTTACAGATGAATCACCATTGCTCGATGCTCAGAAACATTTGAATTATATTTATTTAAAGAGTCTGAATAAAACTAAGGATTTCAATAGTTCCTCCAGCAAAAAACTAAAACTACTAAAAAACAACTGATACACTAAATAATAAACATATAATAAATATCATTAGATCATACACATAAAGCTACACATGGTTAGTGGAAGTTCTGTACCAGATGAAGGGTAAGTGGACATTTATACAGAAAACAAAATAATTTGCAGATGTCCATGGATATAACTGATGGTTTGGACATAAGTAGGGCAGCTACTTCTGTGTTCTTTTGTACAAGAGAGGATGGCAACCATCATCTCAATGTGCAGTGAGTGAAGCCACTGAAACAACTTCTCAGATGTGTCTGGGCTTTACAGAACAACTTCACATCACCAGAAGACAGATACCAGAAGGTTTCCTACCCAGTGTGAAAGGAGAAAGGGGATTTTTATCTCTGGAAACCATGGAGTGGCAAATTCTGAAAGCACAGCAGTTGCTAATGCTAGTTGCTAGTGCTTTCTTTACAGAATAAATGAATAGTGGTCAAAGAAAAGCAGGAGAGGAAGCAGCATTCATAGCTCAATGGATGTGCTGTGTCTGTTTCAGAAAATCATTATGCTGGACTTGCTCATCCTACAGAAATGTGACTTGGAAACTTTACCAAAGCTCCTAATTGGAGCACTTTTTGGAAATGATGCTTCAACTGGGCACAGTGTATAAAGAAGGAATGAGGAAGCTCTCAATAGCAGCTCTTTAGATGAGATAGCTTTTACTGGGTTTCAGCAGTTTCACTGGCTCAGGAACATGAGGTACAGGACAGTTTTCCATCTGCTACAAGCAAACTTTTTGTGATCAAGTAATCTTCATTCCACATGCTAAGTTTAAGGTGCAAGAGATGCCACTGTTCTAGGTGGTTGTAACAGTGTGTACTGTATAAAGGTGTACACTTTTGATGTGTTTTTAGTTTATGGACTAAACTGCATCTGTTCTTACTTAATCCACCCATAGATTAAACACTTCTCTCAAATATCTGTGAATGGTAGCTTTTAGGACCTAGGATTTGTGCATGAAAATAGTATTTGGACCTGGAATGGAGGACTGTAGCCTGGCTTAAGTAACACTTAACTAAACAAAAAAATAATAGCATAAGCATAATGTCCAAGACATTCAATATTTCTATGACATCTGAAGGCACTGTTAGCCCTGACTGTCCCTGCCTAGCCCGTCTTGAGGCATTTCCCGTGATTCTGATAGCTTAGGACCTCATTTAAGCTCTTTCCTGAGCTGTTTCCCAGGCATTTATTTTGTACTGTTATGGTTTCATGGGATGATCCTTTACTTGTCTCAAGTCACCCACCTGCATTTATCAGATGATCACTAGGCCATCAATGGGACGGGACCTCTCTGTTGCAGCCCAGTCCTTCTGAGGTGCCACAGGCTGGTTCCTCCTCATCAAGAGCATGGCCAGCAATGGGATTGCCTTTAGGTTTTGGCTTATCCACCATTCTCTGCTCCCAAAAGGTCTCCCTTTTTACTGACCCAAAGCCAGATGGCTTCACAGAGTGTTCTGTGCTCACTGATACTCTCCATCAGTGTATTGGATTTGCATGGCCAGGTTTTGGCAGTGGGGGCTACAGGAGTGGTTTCTGTGAGAAGCTGCCAGAAAGTTCCTCTGTGTCTGACACAGTCAATGCCAGCTGGCTCCAGGGGATGGGTCTGTCCCTAGCCACAGCAGTAGCACCTTGGTGATAACATATTCAAGAATGAAAATACAGGTCGTTGTTGTGAAGAAATTGTAGCCAGAGAGGAGTGAGAATATGTAGAGGGACAACTCTGCAGGCACAAGGGTCAGTGCAGAACGAGGGGCAGGAGGTGCTGCAGGCACTAGAGATGAGATTCCCCTGCAGCCCATGATGAGGCAGCCGTGCTCCTGCAGCCCTCAGAGGCCAACAGAGGTGCAGAGATCCACCTACAGCCCCTGGAGGGCACCCATGCTCGTGCAGGGGGATGGAGAGAGGAGGCTGTGACCCTATGGGAAGCCTGTGCCAGACCAGAGTCTTGGCAGGGACCTCCAGGCCTATGGAGAGGGACCCACGCTGAACCAGTTCATGAGGAACTGTCTCCTATTGAAGGTACCCCACACTGGAATGGGGGAAGGACCTATGATGAACTGACGCTAACTCCCATTCTCTGTCTCCCTTGTGCTGCTGGGGTGGAGGTGGCACAGCCTGGAAAGGAGGGAGGGGTTGCTGGGAAGGTGTTTTCAAGATTTTTTTATACTTCTTGTTATCCTGCACTGATTTTGATTGGAAATAAATTCAATGAATTTCCCCAAGTGAAGTCTGGTTTGCCCATGACAATAATTGGTGAGTGATCTCTTCTTCCTCTTATTCCAGCTCATGAGTCTTTGGCTATATTTTCTCTCCCCTGTCCAGTTTTAGAGGTGGGTGATGGAGTGACTTTGGTGGGTACTTGGAATCCAGACAAAGTCAAACAACTATAATGAGTCTTCCATAAAATGAGTGGAAATTGTTTTGAAATTTTGGTAAGATCGTTGTTATGATTATGAATGGAAAAGCATAGGTTTTGGTTCTACGTGGCTCATTGATACTTGTATCTTTAATTCAAGAAGACAACAGAAATTAATGCAGAGTGGGATCCTGAAAGCTGGTTGTGAATTTAAAACATGTAATTTCTTTTTAAACACAGGGTCTGTATCTATAAAACTATATTTCAGCATCTTTTTCAAGCACAAGATTATCTTTCCTTGTTTTGACCATACTGCAGTACCCTTTAAAATCTGAAACCAGCTTCAAAGTATCTCAGTCTTGGAAATTCTGCACTCTGCAACTTTGGAAGGCCCTTGCCTGCTCTCAGCTAAGGTTAAAATATAATCAAGAAACAGCTCTTGTGTAAGAAAAGAGACCAAATAACAAATGTACTTCAAAGGAAGTTTGAAAAATAATAATTCTATAATCTCTCTAGCAACACTCACATGAACACTGAGAAAAACCCTTTAAGATTTTTCTTTCAGCACACTCAACAACATGGTTAAATATGGGATTGCCAAACTAAATGAAGGAACCTTGATGGCACTTATCTCACAAGGAGCAGCTTGAAATTCACAGCACCTGGAGGCTGTTGTTTTCATGCTGTTTTGTAAATGACACCATGGGAAAGTGGTAAGCTCTCTTTTAGAAGCGGAACTGTGGTAACAAACTGTTTGGAGTTAATTTGAAAAAATGTTATCAGCAGTAGGTGACTGGTCAGCCAATGGGTGTTTTTTCATTATCTTGTAACCTGGGATACACCTGTGACCAAATTCTCTCCAACAGCTTGATACACTAGGTAGTGCTAGAAATCTAGAGCTGGGGTCAACCAACCAGAAACCCAACTGGAGGATAACTGTGGTTGCTTTTTTGACAGGTCAGTAACCCAGCCTGGTGCTGCCTTGTTCTGCTTATTACCTGCTCCTAAACGGCTGAATTTAAATTCTACTTCTCTGTCACAATAGTTTTGTGGCTGCAGTCCCTACTGTCCTTGGCCTAAATTTGGCCCCCAAATGTACAAGTGCAACTCTACAGTACATTAGCAGAAATCAATTAAGTCTCTCTCAATTTATGGCAACTGAAAGCTGAATTTAACCAATAAACTCTGCTGACCCTCTAAATGCCTGTATCAAATGTAGCGTTGCTGTTCTAGTTTGAACCAGAAGAGAATTTATCTATGTATCAGAAAATCAATTAAGTGAAGCCTTCAAATAATCAGAGCTAACCTCTTGACAAGCACATGGAAACATGTATTAACACTATTATAATAATAAGGAAAAAGTATGAAAATAGGTATAAAACTACATTAGTTTTACATGTACACTATTTGGAAATAGAGAGAAATATCCACATAAACTCACATTCTTCTAAGCAAATTATTTTATCTCCAGGAACTATCATTTGAAAAATTTCTACATTATGCTGTGTCTGTCTAATGTGATAGCTCTGATATTTTTGATTAATTAAGCCACTTTGAGTGATATCTTCTGGATGATTACTATACAACAGAGGAATATTTAGATGTCTCAAATTAGACAAATAATAGGAATACAAAGGGCTGAGAAGGAGTGATAGGGATGGTGTCAAGCACCTTTTCAGGGGCAACTGGCTCGGGATAAAGGGAAAACTGGGGAGTACATGTCTGCTCAGATTTAAATTAGGAGAATCTGAAGGGAATTGTATAGTCATTAAATGCAATATCAGCATCAGAACCTCCAAATATCTCACACCATCAATCAAAAGCTGTTACTTTACTCAGTAAAGCCCATTGCAATCCTTGTACATTTTTTTCTACTAGCAGCTTCCATCGTTAATTCAATTGCGAATTGTTTCATAATGAAGCTCACATATTTTCTGACTGAGAGCAAAAGAGGAAGTGTTTTTACTTTGAAGAGTAAGTCACAATAATGCTTTAGTTGATTGAATAGTGTTTCAGGAAGGGGTTGAGAAAGCTTTGAGAGGCTTTTGCTATAGTGCTTCCTGATATTAGAATTATTGTGTTCTTCTGACTGCAGTGATATAATTAGATAGCTCTTCATTATAGTTAGATAGGTCTGTATTATACAGAGATAAAAGCATATCCCAAAATCAATTAAATGAAGATTTTTTGCTTTAGCTGAAGCATTTTGCTAAAGTCAGTGCTCGTTTTAGAAGCTACCTGCCTTGAGTTTTGCTTCTCCAAACAGCTGTTTACCACAGAACAACTCTGAGGGTCCAGAGAATGAGGGTGGCGTAGGACAAAGAGATTCACTTGTATGGCTTAGGTTCTGGGCAAAGGTCCTGTGGTGGCAGCTAGAAATAGAGTATAATTTCTGTAGGGAAAGGCTGTCAGCTGAAACATTGGTATCCAGTGATTTACTCTTTTCCTCTTCCCTCCTGCCAGAAATACAGTATCAGCTGATGAAATTATAATTATGTACATTAATTCTTCATATTCACCCTTCTTCTATGGACTTTTTTATGTGTGTGATGAAGTTACAGAGAAAGTTTCCACTTCAGGTGGGGCTTTTTGGGGATTTTTTGGGATGTTTTTTAAAAATTATATATAGCACAAAGGTCAGCAGTCATGTGCTAAGTCAGAACAAAGTTCCTCTCTTTTATTCTTCTTTTAACTGAAGTAATACAACAAAGCAGACAAGTAGAAGAGAAATATTTTCTTCTAGCATACCCATTCACATCAGATTGTAAAGCACATGAAAGAGAAATTTGTTATACAAATGAGTAAACTGATACTGTGATTATAGCATACATTTCTCAAATTAAAACAGCTGGTGAATTTCATACAATGTGCCTTCCATACTGTGAAATAGCAAAACAACACATTCCAGCAGTAAGGACTTTCAGGGTGGTAGCCTGTATAATGTGTTCAAAGGATCTCACTGATGATTCAGAAAACCTTGTGTGATCAAGATCTTAATCTCTCCCTTCTGGTTGTATTTTAACAAATTCTAATAAAAAATGACTTACTAACAAGATTTATTAAAAAAGATTGGGAAGAATATACAGCACACCTGGGCACCAGTCCTAGATATAAAGTTTGGGGCATTTGACAGATGGAAGTGGGGGCAATATATTATTTTTTTGAAATAACAACAACAGCAACAAAACAAATAAAAACAAACAAAAAACCAAAACTCAAGAAAAGGATGCTTAAATTCTCAGTTTCCATACAGATGAAGCTGTGGAAGTTAGGCATCTGCTTTCCTGAAAGTAGATCTGCTCAGAACACAGCTCTCATGGCCCTCAGTAGTTATAAAGTGCTTTGCACTTCTTCAGATCAGAGCCTGGGCATGGAGAAAATCAGCTGGCAAAAAGACATTTAAAAGACTCTGTGCATTGATCATCTGTAGTGGGAAAAATATTTGGCTCAGTGGTATATTGAGTTTCACAGAAAATATTCAGTGCTGAGGGATAATCTTGCTTTCGTCTCTCAGCTCTGCAACTCCTTGCTGCTCATTTACTTTCTTATCACATTGTCTCACACACTTCCAGCATCTGTTCTGGTTTTGCATCTCAGTTTCGGCTTTTCTTATTTGCTCTAAAACTGTCCACTTCTTTTTTCCATCGCTCTGTTTCCTGGGTCTTTTTGAGCAGCCACTGAGTGGTTCTGCCACTGCAGCAGGTCCTGTGCCATGGCTGATGCAATTCCAGGGAAAGTCCTGTGTGTCCCTCAGGCTTTTGAGCAGAGAGGAGAGAGTTTTATAGGTTTAGCTATCAAACAATTGAGCAGATACCAATGGAAACATTCAGGGTCTATCAACTAGTTTGAATGGACATTCAGAACAGAAAAGAAATCATTACTAGAGGTGATCCACGTGAAGCTCCTGCCCTAAAAAATATCCTTAAAAAGCTCTACCACGAGGGTTCTGGCATATTGTTTAATTTCTGATGGAGTCTCTTATTTACTTCTGAAAAACAAACATGAGAAATGCTTCAATATAAACAGGTAAAAGTTGGAAGGCATATAAGTAATTGATTGTAGAAAGGATAGAAAAAATACTTCATTCTTGGCTTTGCAGAGAGGAAAATCTCCTGATTAATACATATTTATATTTTCAGATTTTCATAATTCTTCTTTTTTTTTCCTTCTTTCCTTTTTCCCCCCTTCTGTATTATTTTAGTACTTGTTGCATGTTAAGAAAACAGAATGGGAGGAATTTCTGCCACCCAGTTTATGTGTGAACAGATGCATATGTGAACATATGCATTTCATATAGAAGTAAATAGATATGTGCTGAGGTGTATATATGCACATGTCTATAAATTCACTGCAGGCAAGGTCGAGGTGGGATAGGGTTCTGCATTCAACAGCCTTATCAGATGTAAACCCATTTTTATTAGCCATTTGTACAGGCAGTAGTCTTTTTAATGAAGTCAGTGTATCTCTTGCAACAGAATAAAGTCAAATATGATACTCAGGAGTCTCCATCTCTGCTAACAGTTAAGCATTCCAATGTGAAGCAATTTCCAAAACACCATCATATGCAGTAGGCTCCTTCTTTGAAGTCAGCTTAGATGTTCACTCCTAACTGGACATTAGAACATGAAGAATACTTTGTATTTTAAATATTCTCATCAAAATGTTCACTCTCTGATAGGGAAATAATGCTGGTAAAATTAGAATACTGCACCAACCTGAAAACTGCCTAAGTACTTGTTTTTAACAAATAGAAGAGAAACACCCAAAATGTCCAAATAATTTTCTTGGGGGCTTTTTTCCATCACTTTGCTACAGTTTCAACAGTTCTGTTTTTGCTGTTGTTTCCTCAGAGGACACTGATAAACAGAACAAGAAATTTAATTGTGTTCGTGGTATTTGGTACAGTTCTACAGAGCCATGTTTTCTAGTTTTTCTGGGATGAAGTATTTGCCCATGAATTCAAAGAAGGCCTCAATTTCATGGCTGTCTGTGATTTGCAAGAACTCTCGAATTAATGGTCAGATTAAAAACTTATCTCATCCTATCTCCTACTCAGCTTGAGCCAGAAAATTTCACATGGTGCAAAGTACTATGTTCCAAGATGAAAACCACAATATTCTCTGCCAAATTTGATTTAAATTAAGTAAAAAAATGCCTTTATATAAATGCTGACCAGTCATGACTGTTTCAAGTGTGTTTATGGGTCAACAGCTTTTCACTTTTGCCAGGTTCCCATTAGAACTTCTGGAAGGCATTTCTGTCTTCTCTGATGAACCGTCAGAAACATTGATTGTTAGAAATACAGACGTCTTGAAACTAGTGGGTGAAGTAAAACCACGATTTCATCCAAAATTTATTTGAGAATTTGTTACGTTTTTCAACGTACTCATCCTCCTTGTAAAATTACATCTGTTGGATTATGCTTCCTACGTTTTTTTTCCCCCAGTGGAATTTTTTTTAAAGTATTTCTAGTGGTTTTCAGCTGCTCAAGCAGACTGCCAAAGTTCTCTGTGTTCTGTTAGCTGAGATTTAATTTTTGTCCTTCTGAAGTCAGTATTTATTTGATTGTAAATTAATAAGTAACAAGGTGGATTGTGCTTGGTTTATTCTCTCCCCCAGTACCTTTGCAGATGTACCATGTGAGCCAGCAGGAACAGAACCTCACTTCCATACTAAAAAATGAATGACATTTGCAAATTCTTTCTTTGTTCTGAAGTAATTCTCAGACAATGCTCCTAGAGAGATACAAGGAAAATGTTTTGTCTTGATTTCTATTGATCTTGATCTTGATCTCTATTATTACTACATAATAGAAATATTTGGAGGGAAAAAGTATTTCTTACATTTTCTATCTCTTTTTAATATCAAATGTTATAAAACTGTTTTGGTCCACCAGCTCCTTTAGAAAACACATATTTTGGTTACAATAGTCTCTGGCTTTGTTTCCAGATGACACAGGTGGTCTAAAAAATATGGAAGTAATTTATATGAGCAGAAGAATCATTACTCTACTAATCTAAGTCACACATATTTCCTACAGGACACAAAGGAGTTGAAAACAAACTCTTTAATCTACACATGGTAGGAAATTATGAGAATATAGAAAGGAGTTTGAATTTTACATTTTGAGAGCATGAGTTTGCACAATCCATAGACCAGGGGCAGCTGGTTGTTAGGCAGGTAATAATCCAGGTTCTCCAAAGATCATGTTCTGGTTTCCATCATGTCCACACTTGGAAAAAATATGAGAAATTTGAGAGTTTGTTGTGGTACCTTGGGAAGAGTGGGGAAAAAGAAGAGAGAACAGTTGTGTAAGAAATTAAACTCTCATTCACCTTGAACAGTTCTTCCAGCAGCTGGAATCTCAGCTGAAATGTTGCCTCTCCGCTAGTGCTTCCTCGTTCTAAATAAGAAATGTTTTGTACATTATTACTGTACTTAAAATTAGAATGTGTGGTTTTGTTGGATTTTTTCTGCAGGAACTTCTCTGAAAAGGCCGCCAGACCATCAAAAACAACCTAAGGTAAAATAATTTAATATGGGAGGAAGCAATAAATTTTAGGGGTTGTGGATTCCATTTGGGCATATGTTACAAGAATCCTGTAAATATTAGTCATCATGAGGATCCCAGCACACATGATTATAAAAGCTGGATTCAGACAATAACAAATCCTACACAATATAATCTGATATCTTAGAAATGTAAATTTGGAACATGAAATCTCTTTTATTTTAACAACAGCAATTTTTGTGGTTTTTTTTGTAAATGGCTGTTACTGTTCCCTGTAAATATAATCTTCATCTTTCATTTTAAAAATTTGCTCAAAGAAAGGGAAAACATTCAATAGATGATTGTTCTTGGGAGCTGCTTGAACAAAATCTTGACTCCTTGGATGTTCTCATCCTGCTCTTCTAGATTTTATCCCTCTACTGGAGCTGGAAATGTGTGTGTTTAACATAGTATAGCAGCCATAGGATCATTTAAATTTTGAAAGTGTAAATAATCTCTGTATATTCAATAGAATGTTAAACATTTTTACAGGACGGGCTATAATAATTTCTGGCTAAGTGTCCAAATAGCATATTTAGTAATTTTCCTGTCTTCATTTATATTAGTTACTTGATCGATTTTGGTAAGGTTTTTGTATTCCTAAATCAATTCTAGAAATACCAAGAAGCCAAAATGAAACTGAAACCCCAAACTTCTAACCAAAGTATATTCAATTTCTAAGAATGAAAAATGGTTTTAGTATGTGTAATGCTTGGGCTTTTATCAAAACACCTGTATTTTTACTTCTTGACTTGCTTACAAGTTCAAATATCTGTTGGTGAAAGAATATTTCTTAGTAGCAGCCACAGCTATGCAGTAAATGCAGACAAAATTATGCAAAGGAGAGTAATCTTAACACGCTTCTTCTAAGAGTACTTTTAAACCCCTGTAGTCATGACAAGAAATAAAATTAGTGTCATTTAATTTAGAGAACATCTGCATCCCTCTCCAGGTATCTGAATTTTCTTTGTAAGACTTTTTTGACATATTGAATAGAGAGAATTACTAATTTGAATAAAAGACATGGGTTTTAGAAGTCAAAGACTGTAACACTGCAGTGTCACTGTAAACATGAGGCTTTGATTTGTAATGCAGAGACAATGATCACACTCTTTATAGTACTACTAATAAAGAGATACCTATACAGAATAGGGAGACCCATTTAAAACAAGGAAATTTATGGACCATGATGTGGACACATACAATCGAACTAAATCTGTTTCAAAATTAAGTGGTTATGCTGAATGAGCAAAAGGCTTTCTTTCCAGGCTGGATGAACATCTTAAGACTTCTGTTTTTTGTCATGAAGTACAACTTTTAGCTGATCTCAGGGTTTGTTTTATTTTCTCATTGATCATGCCTTTTGTTGACTTTGGTATGTGAAGCACCCAATCAATGATGAGCGTCTGTTCAGCTGAGTCATCTGCTCTGAGATAGCACACTGGCTACATGTGTCAGCCCTGGTCAAGTCCTTTTTTTGGCAGACTCTTCAGTTAGGCAGAAGTGAGTGAGTTACTTCATCTTATCATTGTTCCTACAGGAAGAAAGGGAAGGTGCTGTGATCACTGAGGTATGCAGGTGAAAGGCAAATTCCATAAATGACACAGAAGTTGGCTGTAGTGCACTTGTGTTTAAATGTGATTGTCTGACATTTGTTCTTTGCTGACCCCTGCAGATTGCCTCCAGTTTTGAACCCCTGGATTTCTGATGTTGCACGCCTCCTTGCCATCATATATGAGGTCATCTAATCTTGCCAGAAAATATTTAAGTTCTTTTTTTTTGCCAGAAACAATAACCTTGACATTTTCCCTTAACCCTTCACGTGTGATATTGATTGGTGCTGCAAAAGTACATTAGATTGTTATAAACTTAAACCAGAATTGCACCAGGCTATAACTGATAACAATTCAGGGCTGAAGCAGGTTTGTATCAATTACTGGGAATTCTGACATGAAGGGAATATGCAGTGTAGAAAGGTGGGAAACCCACTTATCCTATATCTAATTAGATAATGACTTCAGGAAAAAAAAAAGAAAGCAATGCATTAAACCCAGTTCTATCAGTTGTAGGATTTCTGTGTCAATACCTTGAGCATTCATGTAGTGATCCAGGGGAATCCAATTTTCTTTAACTGAGGTGATCATAGAGTTGTTTCTATGGTATCTGAATTTGCTCATTTGTGCTTCTTTGAAGCTGTGGAATTGGCTTATCCTTACTATTTGGACAAATATTGGGTTGTCATGCAACAATGAAAAGCAAAATACTGTGACTGTAAACATTTTAATTGACATTTTTGTCTCAATTAGAAGCTGTTTTCTCATTACACTAGTCTAAACCTTCAGCATCTTCATGCTTTGGTTCCACTTTTATCATTGAACTGAGAATGAGATTTTCTGACAGATATCTTCTATCCTACTGCATGCATATTTTATTTTTGCACATTTGGGAAAATTTCAGGAAGTGTTGAGCTGAAAGGTACAGATTCTTTGTATTAACATTCTATTACAGAACTGCCATGTCCAACTAGATAAAAATTTAAAATCAACCTTGTGCCAACTCCACAGAATACCTGGTGTTCTTCTTGACCCTGGGACCAATTAATGCAGCTCACAATGGTGAGTGGTCAGGGTAGTGCCAGATTCTGTGTGTTGAGCTGTTGTGTGGGAATTGTTCACCTCTCTGTTATAAATATTGTTGTTGTTGCTGTTCATTTCTTACCACATTGTTTCCAGTAAATTTCCCCTATCTCCACAAGTGATATTTAACTTTTGCACCTCCAATTCTTCTCTCCAGTCCTTTGCAGAGGGAGAGGGAGGGGGACGAGGAAGTTAATGAGCAGGGCATGGTTTGGTGTGTTCTCAGGGGAATGCTAAATTAGGGAAGACACTAGACTGGGGAATACCGTTGCTAAACCATGACAGTTTAATAGGTATTTTGGGAATAATATCTTCTGTCTTGGTACAAAGCCTTTGTTTGTTTAGCAAGATACTGCAAAAAATATCAAGTCTTTTTTTTGAGGACTGGCTACTGCTTTGTACTTGCTTTATGTTGTACTGAGATATGTTAAATTTATTTTGTCATTTATTGCTTTTGACTCATGTTCTATTCACATCAGACTGGTGGACTGTGTGAAGAATGCCTTTTTAGGATAGAATAGAACACAATCAAATATTTTAAGTTGTAAGTGATCGATAGTGCTCGTCTTGTCCAACTGCTTGATCACTTCAGGGCTGATCAAAAGTTAAAGCATATTATTAAGGGCATTGCCCAAAAGCCTCTTCAACACTGACAGGCTTGGGGCATCAATCACCTCTCTAGGAAGTCTGTTCCTGTGGTTGACCACCCTCTCTGTAAAAGAAAAATGCTTCTTTATGTCCAGTATAAACCTCCTCTGGCACAGTTTTGAACCTGTCCCATGTGTCTTATCATTGGATACTGGGGAGAAGAGCTCAGCACCTTCCTCTCCCCCTCCTCAGGAAGCTGTAGAGAGCAATGAGTTCACCACTGAGCCGCCTTCTACTCAAACTGTGCAAACCCTATGTCCTTGGCTGCTCCTCAGAAGACATTCCTTCCATCCCTTTCATCAGTTTTGTTGTCCTTTAAATTGTGGGGCCCATTTTCCATTGTTAGAGTTCTTTGATATTCAGTTTTTGTGCTAAGATGTTTGAGGGTTTTTTTAAAAAGCTATAAGCTAACAGCTGTCAGCTGCTTTTTGACAAAGGACTTCCCAAGCAGAGAAAGAGGAGCTGTCCCAGTACAGCTCTGACCTCTACCTGAGCATCACTTAAACTGACCATCACAATCACATGCTCAGCCCTGTGCTGCTGCTTGATAGGTTGTCAAGATGGAGCTGTTAGGCAGAAGTGTTTCAGGACTGTGCACTCCTCAATGGGAAAAATGTCATATTTGGAATTTGTGAGCCTATTTTAAGAAATATCTTATTTCTATACAAGATTAAGTGAAAGTATTTCATCAAGCCCTTGAAACTTGGTGACTTGTTTGGAAATATATTTTCTGAGAAGTTTTCTGCCAGTAGACCTATTGAGATGAGAGTTTACAATGTATTGCTGGGTTTTTTATTAGTTCACAAATCTGTATCCCTTTCTTAATCATGACTTTCTGAAGATGTTCCTTCTTATTGCAAAAGACTAGTGAAAGTGAATTTCAGAAAAACACATTAAATCCTACTATTCACTTTTCTTTCTATTCTTCTCATTCATGCTGCAGTGTTGTTTGCCAGTGAAAATACAAATTTAATACTGGATTTCTTCATATAGGAGACTTTGTGAATATAAATGTACTACTTTTCCTTTTGAAGTGATGTACCTTCACTTGCCATCAAATTCACTCTCTTACAGAGCATGTATATTAAATGTGGTCTCTTTTCCTTCCCTGAGAGTTTGCTCTGGTTTTACTTGTTGTCCTTAATCAGGCCATTTGTCCTGTTTTACTCAAGCTCTTCATGCTCTGTGCAAAATTCCTTTCATAAGCATTCTTATAAATTACTATGGCATGAACTCCCCATGAACCCCACAAGTTGCCTCAAGCATTTCAAACAATCAGCTGTGATGCATTGGTGCAGTAGGCAGTGAACAAAAAAAACTGAGGCTTGATCAAATACTACCCTGCTTCATCGAGGCCATTATTTGTTACAGGGAGTTTGTCATGAAGGGGTTGGCCCATGTTTTTTATGGTTATCTCTTGGAATACAAGAAAGATGATGTTTTCACTTGAAAGTCAGGAAACACCTGACTTTCTTACTTTTTTCTTTACTTTTTTTTTCCCTTTTCTGTGAGGGTGACTGAGCAGTGGCACTGTTTTCTCAAAGAGGAAGTAGAGTCTCCATCCTTGAGATATTACAAAACCACATGACAACCTGCCTGAGCAAGGGGCTGGACCAGGTTGCCTCCAGAGGTCCCTTCCAACCGTGGCCATTCTGTGATCTTGTAATTTCTGCTTTTCCACCTTTCATTTGGAAGGAGACAATAAATTTTAATTTGTTTCTTCTTCTGGCTGGCATTGGGAAAATTGGATTTTGCTGATTCTTTATTTTGAGAAAAAGACCAATCTGTACTCTAAACTAGCTGTAAGGTTCCCCCTGAAAAAAACTGGAATAAATAGGGGCCTCCAGGACAGTTACCTCATCCAGAGATAGCTGTCTATAACTCTAAGAGCAGAGTAAGCTAGTAATTTAGAGAATGTGTGTAACTTCTGTATGCCTACAATTAGGGAAGATGAATTCCACTGTTGGCTTCTGTATGGTCCTTCTCTCTTGCCTATTTTCAGAGTGGCTCTGATCTCTTAGGAGATTTTCTGCTTTCATTAGTGTGGGTATTATGACAAGAGAGTATAGGAGAAAAATACTACACATTTGGCTTGTGTGAAATCATGCTGTTTGGAGAGACAGGTGAGGTCGGTCTGCAAGTGTCCAACACAACAAATGTAAATGCGTGTTCATGTTTGCTCTGGAGGATTTGTTACTAGACTCTTTCTATCCCCTTGCACTGGCAGCATGGTAAAACATTCCCTTAGCCTTCCATTTTATATTTCTGTGTTATAGAAGCACAGAAAGAGTACTAGCTGGCAGAAGATCTCATGCTCTGCTTAGTTGCTATTTATTTTGTGGTGTAAGGCCTGCTTTGCATAGCTTGGTAAGCACATACCTGTGTTGTGTACCATGCATCAAATACCTAACATTGCAGATTGAGTAACAGGCACCAGACTTTAAAAAAGATCTGCAGTCACGCGTATTTAAACTTTGCCTGAATAGTTCCCCCTCCTTGAACACACAGCTTGAACTTTTCCCACCTGAGTGGGACATAATGGGCTTTCACTGGTAATGGCAAATAAAACAGGCCTTACAGTGCATCTCCATATAGTTAAAACTGTCCTTCTGCTCCATTCCCTTCATAAATGTGGTTGGTGAGGATGGCAGCTCAGCAGGTTTGGCTACATCCCTGACTCCTGCTCATTCCTACATGCTTTCTGAGCTTCCAGGTGAAAGAGCAGAATTTATGCACTGTGTAACATGCAGTAGTCATTTTCTGTGGTGGCAACTGCAAAATAAATGGCTGTTCTCACTTGGTAACCTGTACTGATTTTATTATGAAGAGTTTTGCTTTAGTGTATCATAAGTTCTTTAATTGTGAGCAATTATTCTTTTAATTATTCTCATTCTTTTGGTTTTTAATATATATGTTTGGCTTTCTGATATCTATCATATGCTGCTTTCTGAAATTTTGCTACTTAATGTGTGATATTGAAAGAAATAAAAAGAGATACTAACTTCTTTGTAGTCTTAAGTCATACTTGAAAATTTATTGTCTCTAAGCATCTCAGTTCATGTCTTACCTCAAAAGTACATTCCTTCATTTCATGGATGCAGTAGGGTGTTGGCCACATGGAATGTGGGTTTTATTGGTGTGTGTCTCACAGGAATCATCCTTAATTGAGGTTTAATGTGCAGGGCTAATAACTCTCTTATTTTTGCTAAATGTCTTCCTAACATCTGTACTACCTGAACTTTCACTTTATCTACTTCTAACATGATATTCTATCTTAATTTACTAGACTGGTAGTATAGTGATTATGTTATCAGAGAGTCGAAAATTTGGTTCTGTTACTTTTTTGTCTCTTTATGTGCACTTCTGAAGAGGTGTTTGTGCCTTCCACACACATTGATGCCCACTGTTCATTCACATTCTCTTTCTTACTCTGTTCTGCTGCCCTGTCTTTGCATCTGGTATTAGTGTGAACTTCACAGTCCATTTATTTTTTGCTCTTTTGCACTTCATTGATGTCACATACATGCAGAGATCTCTGAGTTACTGATTTCTTTCTCATTATGGGGGAATTTTTTCTTGTCTGCCATTCTTTGCATCATGACTTGTCAGAATTTTTGAATGTGTTTCCATGTAAAGAGAATTTCATTATTATCTTTTTTTCCCCCTCAATAACCATAGGTCTTTGGATTTTATTAATCTCTTCTGCTTTGTATTTGTATGTCTTCTTTGCTGAATTTTCAGTAAATTTTCATGCTTTCTTTTCTCTGCCTTCTTAAATACCTTTGTGACTGATTTGTTTGTGTTTTCTCTTTGGATGTGAGTTTGTTCTCTAGCTGTGCATGTCTCTGGTTCTCTGTAGAGTTAATGGGATCTCTAAGCATTCACATTTGAGTGCCTGAATTTTTGTCCTGTCATTATTCTATCACCAATTAGTTCAGCCTGTACAGTTTGGTAATGCATGAATCAGTCATCTTTGTGCAGTTTGCCAAAGCTCTGACCCATCGTTCTGCATTGATGGTTCTTGATTTATGCAAAAAGGAGTCTTTCATGTAACAGGAATTTTTAATGAATTAAAATCCCAGGAGCAGTAAGATTTATCCCTGCCTGCTGATGATGTAGTGGGATGTCACCAAAGTAAAAGGCACCCTTCACCCACAGCAACCGTACCAATCTGCTCCTCTTGTGGTTTTTTTTCCTCTCCCTGGTTTCTAGAGTAATGACAAAATCTGTTGTTTTCCTTCTTTGTTTGAGTAGTTCCATGCATTCTCTCTTTAAATGCCTATGTGCTGAAGCATGAGACTACATTGTCCCTCATCTTACTATTTTTGTTGTCTGTAACATCACTTTGAATTTCCTGTAATTGTCCATAAGCACAAGCAAAGATAGTCAAAACAGGTCTACATTCATGTTTTTCTTTTTCTTCCTTCATGTGTAAGGTCTTCAACACTCTCACAAACCTGAGCATTTTATTCTGAGGATCCCTCCATTGTTCTGACAGTGTTACTCTCACCTTTCTGTCCTCTCCATCTCTTCACTCTGAGTCTGGCCTCTAGTAACTTGTTCCTTATCCCCCTGGCTGTGTCCTGAATCTCTCACCATTTTGTATTGTGGTATCTTTGCTTCATCAGCTCCATGGTTATCAAATCTGTCTCACCTGTCCCTTAGCACATCTTTCTACTAGTTTGCAGGTTTGCTGCTTTTAGCCACCTTTTTGCTCCTCCTCGCGAGACCTCTTCTTGCCACATCTACTTATCTTATATTTTGTTCTTCAGTGTAGGACTCAGAGAGATTCCTGTTCCTTCCTTGGGATCTGGTACATGTAATGAAATTGTCATGGCAAAGAAGGTGCTGCTTTATCCCTGGAAAAAGTGGAACAGCAGTTTTACCTGTTAAACCTATGTAACCTCTACCGTACATATGGAAAATGGGATCATTCCCCCACCACCAGAGGACTTGTAGAACAATCCATTTTAAATACAAATTTGAAAAGCACATTTTCCTGACACAAAAGCCATTACCTTGTCCTTTCATAGTTTCTGCTTCTAAATGGAAATTTTAAAGAAAAGATCACTGTTTTGTTTGGTAACACTGCTGCCCAAACCTAAGAGAGGATACAAATTGAAGCCAGATTCACTGTGTATTAAATGGAGTGAGAACATGACAACGTTTTCTGAGCATTGACTCTGACTGAGAAGTTGCCAATAAAAAGGTGCTGACTAAAGTAGGAGAAGTCTTGAAACTTTGTCCCCTGCACTATTCCTTATGTTCTGTTCCCCTTGAAATCTTCAGCTGCTTTAAGCAAACACTTTACCTATCAGATAACACCATTATACAGATTACCTAGGTTTTACACTGGTGTGCAGGCTTTACAAGTTTATTCCAGACTTATTCCAAGGTGGTTTGCTCTCATTGATGAAGGATTCATTTGATACAGTCAAAGAATAGAATCTTAGAATGGTTTGGATTGAAAGGGACCTTTAAGATTGTCCTGTTTCTGCTTCCCTGCTGTGGAAGAGTCATCTTCTTCTATACCAGGCTGCTCAGAGCTCCATTCAATGTGGTCTTGAATATTTCCAGAGTTTGGACATCCACATCTTCAAACTCCTTTCATCAGATGAAATTAATGGGAGATGTTTTGGGAACCATTGCTTTCAACATTCATGAATCCCATGCTATGTGAAAATAAGAGGCCTACTGCAGATATTCAATGGCAAAAACAAATTCAGTTTGAACTCTGTAGAAGTCTGGATGATAATGACCTGAATTGTTTTTTTTATTATTTTTGTTTGCTCGTTTCTTCCCTTTGGCCCCATTTTACTTTCCTTGAGTTTATTGACAGGGGAAAGGCCGAAGAAACTCTTTGAAGAAAGAAGTTTGTTGCATCAGGCAAAATATGCTGAGGCTGGGCACTGGCCTTTGGTAATGTGTAACTGCGTCCATGTCCCTGTTTGACCTGTGCCATGGTTTGGGGAGGACCAAATGCTGAGGTCTTTTCCTGACCAGCAGTATGGATGAGAGTATACAGCTGTGTGTTGGGGAGGGAAAGACTACCCATTTGAAGGTGGCTCACACTGTGCCACTTGCCATCTCAGTGCCAGAGGCTAAGCTCTGGTCTGAGGTTCTTATATAGGAGAAGTCTAAATGGATCAGGTAACTGACCTGGGCAGGGGTCTGTTCCTCTTATCAGTCTGTTGGCTTCATGGAGAAATGAAGCTGGCTTCAAAAGAATTGAAGCTGGACCATTATTTTCTTTAAGCTGTGACATGGATGTGGACATTCTACTTTTATGTTAGTAAACCACAGGCAGTTTGGTGGACCTTCAGAAACTATGAACAGAAAAGGGCAAAGAGCTGTTCAAACAGTGTGTGTCCTTCTTACATATCTTTTCATGTTTCATTTCCTTTCCCTATACAACCCTCTAGTTTTAACTTGTGTACTATGGGCTTGCATATGTTTGTTACTTTTAATTCTGTGAGAGCTTTTAGACTCCGTACCGCAGTATGTGATCACATATCACATACCACAGTATGTGATAACTTGTACCAGGGAAGTTGCACTTAAGGACAAAACTGGAAAAGTAAAAAAGTTGATGAATGTATTTAAAGACAGCAAAAATAAAATAAAAATTTCAAATGTATCAGTTTAATGCAGCTGTCCTCTCCCTTTTCCCACCTAACTAATGTTTGAAAGAGGTTCTTGATAAAATACCAATGCTGACTGACTATTGTTATACTGTTGGTATGTTATCACAGAGTATGTTGTGATAAGCCATGACAGATATGTTAGGCTGCATTTTTGTGCTGAAAAGTCACAGATAGTTATAAAGCAGTAAGTTTGAATTCCTAATATGTTGCCAGGAATCCCTCACTGCTCAGGCTGGCTGGCATGAGAGGGCATGGCTCTCAGAATCCACTTTCCCGTTGTCAGCAAAAACCCACTGTGAGTTTGATAGCAGCACTAGAAGGTCAGGTTTCCATGGCTGGTATTTGTGTTGTCACTTCTGGTCTGGGTCTGTGCTGACAACCCCTGAGCATAACCTGTGAAATTCACCAGAGAGCATCTTGTCTTCTCATCCAGGCTCACTGCCTGAATTCTCTGTTCCCAGTCCTGCATTTTCTGTTGGCTCTGTGTGCTTCATAAAGCCATTCTGATAATTGCTTCTGTAGATCAACAACATGCTTGGCTCTCTCAGCCTGTCTTTGCTTTGTCTCTGCTCACAGACTGTCTATCAGGCTTTTTTAATTCAGAACAAAACTGTTCTCCATTGGTCTCATAACCTTCTGTCTCTCTTCTAAGCACAGGGCTGCCTTCATGTCTCTTCCTGCACAGAAAACCTGCAGGTATTCAAACTGGAAAAACTGGGACAGCATTTGTAACAAGCACAAAGCAAGGATCAGAGACGCCTATCCACCTCCACGTGGGCAGAAAGGAGAATGGAAGATGAAGAGCAAATACTTCTTTGTCACCACATTCAACCAAGCAGAATTGTCCCTTTCATGCCTGATAGATGGAAATAAAAGACTGTAATGATTGTTGTTAAAATTTGAGAGAACACATGAATGCAGGACTTATACTTACTGAAATGAGGGCTGAAAATGAGAAGGATCAGTATGTAGTTTAGCTGAGGAATGATGCAAGTGGAAAATAGAAGGATGAAACTGGGTGAGTGGAGGTGGGGATGCAGGAAAGATAAATATTCTAAAGAGCGATAATACAAAAATAGCTATTTGGCTGAAAATTTGTATAAATCTATTTTATTTTCTTCAGCTATAATAAGAATCCCATATAGTTGGAGTAAGACTTGTGCAGAAACAGTTTCAACATTTTCCCTGAGGTTTTGCTAGTGATTTTGAAAACTTGCAAAAGAGAGATAACCTAGAATATTAGGTCAGGTACTAGATACAGACAAGATTTCCCAATGTCTAATATTTAATTTTTAAGCTTCCAAGATTTTTATAGGTTTTGGGTCAGGTCTGTAAGATGGTCTACTACTGAAGACAACCTTTATTTGCTGCTGCCTTTTCCTAAAAAACAATAAGCACTTCAAGCTCTCTTGAAAATCTGTGCATAAATCCATGTGAAAGAAGAGATTGAGAAGTGGGGAAGGTCCAGATCTACATACAGCATCAGATGCATGTTGTAATTTTCTTTGACAATATGGCCCTTGAGAAGTTTCTGACTTCTCAATCACTCCAGAATGACTTGTGGCCCACAACAGTAAAATAGTGGAGGAGTCACCGTGTAGGAAATCATAACCTTATTGTGATATCTTATACACAGATGTGTCTCCTACTCAATGTCCTCTTTAATTTACTGGCTGTTATGTAGGACAAATGTTTCTTGTGCAAAAGATAATTTTAAAACCAAAAGGAGAATTGTTTACTTACAATGGTCTGCAAAAGCACAGGAAGGCCTTATTGTTTTTTAGGAAAAGGCAGCAGCAAATAAAGGTGTCACAGATATAAAAATAAACTAATGGAAGACTGCATACAAAGTTATTAGCCAGAATAAATTCGTTTTTAGGCATTCATAGTCGAATTATGTCATGCATGTTAGTCCCCTTTTCCTCACTTGGAATCAAAGCAAAAATTCAAGATGACAAGTAGAATTACTTTTTGAGGTACTAATTCAAGGCCACCCTATGACAATGGATCTGTTTTTGTGCTTTCAGCATAGATGCTTATGCCATCTTATTTCTACGACCCAGTACAACTTTCTTCCTTGACACCTAATATAAAGCAAAAAGATCTAGGTAACTTCTGTAACACCAAAATCCCCAAATGTGTGATTGGTCAGAGAAGTATAAATACAACCAGCTGTGCACGTCACATACATTTTCTGTTCCTGGTTCAGGGTGGGAAATCCCAGCAAAGTTGCCGGAGTTCTGTGTGGGTGGGTTCTGCACACTCTCATTGGGCCCTATCTGAAGCCAAGTTTGCTGGTGGTAAAATTAGGTTAGAATAGTGACACACAGATATAGGGCAGTACAGGGAAACAAGCTGTGACAATGTAGTTAATTCCTCTTATGTAGCTGTTCCTGCAGAATACAACCATGCAGAAAAAACCTGCTTGTAAGGGATCTAGAGTAGTGATTTTCAACCTTCTTTGGGGAGCAGTAAAATTCCTGGTATGAAGTGGACCCCTATATCATAAGCTAATTCACTTTTCCTAATAATCTTTAGGCCCCTGCAGACCAGGGGTGATGTTTCAGATCACAGAGGGAAGAAATGTCTTAAGCAGAGACATTTGGACATTTCTTTTCAGTATTTTTGCAAACTGTTCCACAGAGCGTCAATCTCCTAGCCCTTCTTGTATGATCACTCACAAGATAAAAACAAGCCTTCCTGAAATAAGGCACAGGCAATTTGCATGACAGCAATTCTTTCTAAATTTTAATTTTCCTCACAGAATCGACTTTCATTTTCTAGAGAGATAGAAAGCTCTGTAAGTCAAGTAGATCTCGTACATTCTCATGAAATTCTGCTCTGCCTCATTATTTTAGGGACAAAATTGCCCACTGGCTTCACAGTTGGTTTGTGTCATGCCATTTCTTTAGAAACATTAAGAATGTGGATGCAGCAGGAGAGAAGCAGAAGCAGGTCCTGAAAAGTGGATTTCTCGGTGGATTGTGAAGTTGGATGAAAACATGTGGGATGTAAGAACTGCAGCATTGTAGTTGTCAGCTGAGTTTTCTCTGTGGTTAAAATGTCTGTCTTGTAGTATGGCAGGGTAAATCCACAATAACCTGGGCAGCCTTCTAAGGTAGCACTCTTCTGAGAGTAGTTGATGGTTTCAATGTAAAGCAGTCTTTGTAGTACATCTGGACCTGCCCTGGCACCTCGGTGGTCATGATGTTCTCTGTTGGATCATCTAAAACACCTAGGCATTTTCTGCTTGCCTTTTAATGGATTTCACATAGGAAGGACAATGTGGAGGTATTTAGTTTATGAAACATTAGGGGTTTTTGTGTCTGGTAGACTGTTCTCAGATGCAAAACCTGAAAATATTGAAAGATAATTGGTAATTTCCCATGTTCCTCAAATAGAATAGCCAGAAATTCACCAGAATTTTCTGCAAAATTTCTGGGGCTCAGAAAATACCCAAATATTTCTTTAGTTTTGCAATGCATGAAAAAAAATTAACTGAAATATAAAGAAAAAATACATTTCATTTAAATGACACATTTTTTATCTATACTACTGTTTTCAAGGTTATATGTATGCCTGGTGAGAGATGAAGCTGCAAATGCACTGTCACAAAAGGCTTATAGACTGCCGCGTTTTTTTGCTGCATTTGTACAGATTTGTCATAAAGTCAGCAGGTTCAGGAAGCTTTGGGGCCTGGCACAGCTGCTGATGGGAAGAGGCAAGGCAGAGCAAGGGAGGGAAGACTTGTGCTGGTTGAAGCTGGGGAAGGAGGAAGGATTGTGACAGTCTGGAAAGGCAAGGCTAAGTAAGAAGGCAGGGATAGAGCCTGTAATGGGAGAAGGAAGGAGATGGAGGAGGACTGAGAAAGGAGTGTAATAATTTGTGAGGGGTGTCAGGAAATGAAGCAAGAACAGATGGGAGAATGCAAATGAGAGAGAGAGAAGACAGCAGCACCTCTCGGGCTCAGCTGCAAAGAGGTTGGAACTGACACCTCTGTTTAATATAATCCTCTCTCTGACTCTGGCTTTGAGAGCAGGGCTATCTGTAATGTGGGTTATGGAATGGTTTGGAGTGTGTCTTTCTATGAGGCAATTGCTATCTCTTGTACAGCAGCTGCTTTGAGCCCTGCAGCCCAGCCAGCATGAGCTATGCAAATAGAAGAGAAATGAAGGAACTACTCCTCCTCTCTATCTGTCTCACACCCTCTCTGGATCATCCAGCCCAAGTACTGACATCCTGTTGGGGGCTTCAGCATATTGCCAAGAATATCTAGGAAGCAGAAGGGCACTGGAATCATAAATCTAGAAGTCTTGCAAAGCAAATCCTGTGGTGACATATGTAAAATCTATATTCTGCAGAGAGCTCTATAAACTGAAATCCACCATTTTGTCTCCTGCTGGAGAAAGTACACATGGCTTAAAAAATCATGGAGAAAGGATATCATTATGTATTGAATTCTGTGAGATGAAGGCCTAATGAACTCTATTGACTTTATCACCATCTCTTTCCGCTGTATTTTTTTCATGGGTAATTTTTTTATAGATTGGATCCACAGTAAAGTGTGTACATGATTTCCATTTTCAGAATGTTTTTATAGTGTGATTCTTGTAGTGGAAAAACTACAGATCACTGAAGCTGATTTCAGTTCAGTCAAAACTGGCTTACTGTGCAAAGAACTGAGCACACTGTTATCTTTCACTAAAAGGTTATAGTTCTTTGGCACCAGTGCCAGAATTTGCATGAGGTGTAGTGTCTTAAAATACACAACATGCCTGTCCCTCAAATTGTTGTAAAGAAATACTGTGCTTGCTCAAAGTGATTATGCAAAGTGAATCTTGCCCTGTTTTGAACTTTGAGTCAAAGGACATAAATATTTTGAAAGGAGCTATTGGCTTACAAATGTGACTCCAGCTGAGACTTTAAACATCAAAGAGATGTGTTGATGGAGATCAGTAAGAATTTATAAAGCCATATGACTTGGAACATATCAGCCAGAGATGAAAAAGAGACTGAAGTCCTGTGATCCTTACTTTCCCATAGTAAGTCGCATTTTCCTGGGGATGCTCAACAGCTATTAATGCCAAAACAACACCATAAATATTCATCTTCCTATCTGTTTAATACCAAATTATTCTCAGACAGACACAACTCATTGACAATTTCTTTCCTTATGATATAAGGTTCAGAAAAGACCATTTATCCCACCTCAGCCATCACCAAAATGTCCAAGGTGCTGCAATTATTAGGCATTGGAATAACCCTTATTGGGACAGCAAGGTCAGGTAGAGTGGATCAGGATAGTCCACCTGCATGTAAATAAGGGTACTTCATCAGAGGTGTTGGGGAAAGTTTAATACATTCTTTCTCTTGCTGAGGAGAAGCAGGGGAAGGAAGAGATGTAGTGTGCAAGGAGCAGTTTTACATGGAGACACAATTCAGCCTTTCACTGGATGGTAGTAGCAGTAACCACTGTGTGCCCTTTCTGGGAAAAGAACCTTTCAGAGTGTCTTTATTTTAACTTTTGTATGTGCTTACAAAAGATTTAAGATTTTTTTTCGTTTAGTGGAAAATCTCTACCCCATGTTTGTTCTACATGATGTATTGAATATGTTATCTTTTACTGACAAAAAATCAAATATAGAAAAACTGTGCACCACATTCTGCTTTCATATATTGGTGCCTGTACAAAAGGGGAGGCAGCAGAAAAGGGAACCCCTCTTTCCCACAACACCTGTAATTAAACTTGACGGTCAGTGGTTCTATAACTCATTTTTAGGCTTTTAAAATCAATTATTCCTCACATTAATTGACAAAAGAGCCTGTACTCCTTTTTTTCCAGGAAAGGATTGCATCCGTTTATCTTTTGCCTTAAAAATTGCCAGGTCTGGACCTTGAATTGGGCATGGCTTGTGCCTGCAATGCAGCCATTCCAGTGGTATCAGGTTCTCAAATCATGTTAGGAAACCTATGGTGGGCCTCAATCCTGTTTCTTCACTGAGGAAATCTGTAAGTAACCAAGTTTGTGAATGTGCCATCTGAACTTCACAGTAGGAATTTCTGTGCAATTTCCTGTTAACACCGTCTTTTCCTTCCAAAACTAAAGGTAACCATCTATACAGTCTTCTTCACTGGTCTTGTTCTGAATTTTCAAAAAAGGGCAAGCAAGTAGTATGTTTTTCAAAAACTAAAGGGGGGTTAAAAAGCTCCCAAAATCTACCTATAGTAATTTCAGGGAGAAAATAAAAAAAAAAAATTGAAAAAGCAAGCCTTTCAGATTATTCTTGTCATTATTTGTTTCTTGAAAGCCTCAAGTCCTGATTTAAGTATCTCCTGTGTTCATAGTTCTTGGTCAATTTCTAAGACTATACTTGTAAAGAAAATAACACATATGTAAATTCCTTTTCTAGAAAACATACATTTTTCTCACCTATATTTCAAATGTTTTGAAATGAAAAGGTCTCAGCTTCTTGACAGACTTTCTTCCAGCTGTCAGAAAGAGCTCCTAATTTAGGTCAAATTGTAGATTGCCCAAATGTTCATCTCAGGTTGTCAACCTCCTTCTTCAGTTCTGAAGGTTGTGTGAAAACTCCAAGTCATTTTCTAAGTCTTTGGAAACCTAGTGGATCACCCAGTGGATCACTGCAAGGACACCATTTGGATCACATAGTGAAATGACAATTAAGGGCACAAAAAGCTATATTTTACACACTTCTATGTAAGAATAATGAAACCTTAGACATACTGAGTGAGTGCTTTAGCATTCACTGTTAATTCAAAGAGGTTATTGTCAAAAATCTATTCCTCAAATTAGACTTCAAAATGATTTGCATAGTCTGGCTCTGATATCAGCCATGGTTACTGATAAGCAACATATATTGGCATCATAGTCTTCATGATTATATTTTTTGGTTACAGTTTGAATGAACCTGAGAAGGATTTTCCAGTGTGTTTCATCTTCTGAGCTGTGCTGAGAGCTAATTCCTGAAAATCTAAAAGGCAGATCTAGAACAAGAGATCTTCTGCCTCCATTTTAAATCTTATTTCTAGTACTTCCCCTTTAACTCTTTTCCATGTTTAGATTTTGCCTCAGCATGCCAGAAGCTATATATTGGACAAGGATACGGAATCAGAAAGATACATTGAGCAGTGCACTCCCACGCCAGCACTCTGCAAGAATTTCTCTGGATGGTGTTTCTGTGCAACATACCTAGCCTGATCTTGTAGGAATAGCTGTTTCTATGTGTCTCGTTTTTTACTGAAGGGAGCACCAGAGCCACCACAGTCATGTGATGCGTATTCACTTTATAATTACTAATTTTTCTTCCTCTCATCTTACAGTAAGGCTTCATTTTTCTGGTAGTGGGAAAATAAAAGTTTCTTATGAGAGATGATACTATGATTTTGGAGGCTATTTTTTTTTCTTGGCATCTGACAAATTCTGTATTCAAAAGGGTTCAGAATTGGAAAAGTTAGCCAGCAAAGTTTTAAAATATGTTTTATAAGAACAGATTAAAAGGAACACAGGGAATTAATGAGTCTGCTGCACTCCTCGTTTCTCTGACACCTGAGAGGCTTCACACTGTGTGCTTCCTTCTAATATTATGTTCCTTTAAAAATAATTCTCCTATTTGCCTTAATTTCTGTCTTTGGCAGTCATTTAATTTTCTTTAGTCTTCATTACTTTCAGTGAAAATGCAAGAAAGGGTATTTATTAGTGTTTCTTCCTCCTTTGTTCTAATGTTTTGGTCAACCTTTTTCATCTGAGAGCTGAAAGATAAAAAGATTACAAAATTTTAATCTGGGAGTGTTCTCCATCTGGCCACTTTTTACTTTGAATAGTCTTTTTCCTGTGCCTTGTGCTTTAGTTATCATATTACACTTTTGCTCTTTCAGCTAATGTTTGCAGTTTGTTATTCATATCTACTGGCACTGCTAGGACTCTAGGTTTTATTTTTACTGGTGGAAAGAATAACTTTTGGGAGAAAAACCGCTTGTTCAAATTGCTTGTTCCTTTCTCTCTCTTTCCCCCCCTTTCTCACATAATTTCTTTTGATTGGAGAATTGATTTTTAGCCCTCTGTCTGAGACCTCCCCGCTTTCTTTCCTCTACCTTGATATTTACACAGATCTGAAACTGAATTTTGGCTATTACTCAAGCTATTCCCTGTGATTTCCTTCCTGTCTCTGCTTCTTGCTTTTGTTTTGTAAAAGGAAACCTTAGTTGGTGTGTGTACAAATACCTCTCTGTAATCTTTGGAAATGCCCATTCCCATTTCGTTAGCTAAGATCTCCTGTAGTACGTGCCTACTCAAGAGTTCCACCTCATTATCATCCAATACTTTTATCATTTTCTTTTATTGCTGTAAGCTTGGGTATCGAAGTTTTACAATAAAATCCCAAATCAATGTTTCTTAGGTTGTATTGTGCTCAGTTTTTGTCTGGTTCCCTCTATGTCACAGTCCATGAGAAGCTGTCTACTAAAGAACGTAGCTGCTGATCATGTCTCCTAGTTACAGCTTCAAAACAGGGATCATGCACAGTTCCAAACCTTTCTGCTCAAGGAAACAATTCTACCTTACTTTTTCTTTGCTATATGTGCCGAACCGTCTCACCATGGTAATTTGGATTCCCCCTAAAGAATATACTGGTTGGTTTCCTTGTTTTTCAAAACAAAGGGGTTTTCTCTATTTACATACAAGGACAATGCAAAGGTCCACTGGTTTGTTTTATGCTGGGTTGAAAAAAAAAGGAAGAAGAGAACATAATCATGTTTCTCTGAATTAGAATAATATCCTCCACAGCTATCCCCGGTAGGAAATACTTTTGCAGTTACCTATTTCAAATCTTTTGTTAACTCTTTCATTTGACTGTGCATTTTTTAATCTGCACAGTATTTCTTTTCCTTCCACTCACCAGTTCTTAACTTTAACAAATGGATTTCTTTTATCCTGCTGTATTTTTCCACTTTCACCTCAGTGACCTGTATCAACTCTGGTTCTCTCAATTTTACACCTCCTTTATATAAAATTAATGTATTTTAAGTGCAGTTACTTCATCTTCTGGTCTGGCTCTATCTTCATGATGATAACACCTGTTTAAAGTCCTTTTTATGAGAGGGCGCCTGGTGGCCTCAAACTTAGCCAAGGAATCTCTGTGATGAGAGTCTATGGGGAGAAGCTCCTACTTTTTCTTACCTCATTAGCACAGTGCAGTGAAGAAAGGTCATGCCATATACTGGTTGGATTTTAATGCTGTTAAAAAATGAAACTTAGGATGTGTCTGAGAATCTAGCTAGCTAGCAGTTACTGGTGAAATGGTGATTTTCCATCTGATTTGAGTCGGCTCTCCTGCTCAGGTCTTCAGGCTGAAGGCAGTTTAACTTCACAAAGAAAATGAAACTTCATCTTTGTTTCCCATCAACAGAAAATGGGTTCTGGTGCAAGGTAAGATATAGCTAAAATAATTTCCTTTTGCATCTAATTTAGCTCCTGAGAGGACCTGCCTCTACAGAATAGTTCTCTGCTGCTTGTTGTTTTCTAAATATGATATTTTTACACAACATTGGGTAAGGCAATCAATGAGTTATTTTTGTGTGGGGAAGTACCTACTGAAGCTGTTTATTTTTGTTTCAATTAATAGTACTATATATACTATTATATATAATATTGCCCTTATATTGCAAGTACCTTCCCAAATATCATTTTATAAACTGAGTTGAAGTGTTATCATTGTCACTTAATATTTCACTGCTCATTAAATCTGAAACATGCTTACCAATGTGTAAGCATGTTTCCAATGCCTCCAAATAGATTCATGGGTGTATTTGTGTACTGAGGGTAAGACACAGTGTCACAGGCTGAAAATATAAGTCATTGGAAGTACAGCAATGATTTATGAGTTCTCATGCACAGGAGTGTAGGAAGTGCAAAGGATTTGAGTTTTACTCTTGCGACAAAAAATAATTTTGTGTTCATTTTTTTGTTTCCTTGTAATAACCCCATAGTAAGTATGCCAAGCATCTTGTAAAAATGCCCTAAAATACAGACATGGTTTGGTTTCTCTCTTGTGGTGTGTGTCTGCATGCTTCATTGATTCAGAGCTGAAAGTGCTGGTTTAATTACAGTTTAGTTCAAGTCACAAGTGACATTGAGAGACATCCATTTAGACCTCTTGTCCTTGGTAATGAAAACATCACTGTAGGCATTAGCAAAGGGTAACACCCTTAAATGCTCCTGTGTTCAAGCTACATAAATTTTTGCACTTATTCCTAGTATTTTCAGTAGCTCACTGGTAATAATGTGTGCTGACAATTTAATAACCAGACAGAGCAAGAAGATAAACACATTCAACCCCAACCTTTCTATGATTCCTGATGTCATTGCTGCTTGTTGGAGTTTCAAACACCAGTGGACCAAAAATGTACTTACTTGTGGTGTGCGTACCACAGTTTTAGTAAGAGTGGAAGGATGAATGGAAAAGGGATCAGGAAATCAGTCTTTGACTTTTGCAGTTTTTTACAGTTGAGTATATGTTTAGTTGTGATTTTCCTCAGCTAGGCATTTTTACTGAGGTACAAGGAGAAGAAGAAAGATGACTGCTCTATAATGATATTGGAAAGAGTGAAGAGAAATGCAAATTTTTTTCTGGTAAAGTGAATATCTTAATAATCTTACTTTTTAATTTTAAGAAATTTCAGGTGTTTCATTATGAAGTGTTTTTAATAACAATAAAAGGGAAATGGCTCTACTCAGAGTATTCTGCTATGAATGTAAAGATAAAATATTTTCAAGAACTTTGCTTCCAACCACAAACTCTTGTTCACTCTTTTTCTTGGATCTCTGCATCTCAAGCATGTGACCTTTGTAGCTGAGCATGAACGTGCAGCTACATTGTCTTTGAACAATTTATTTGACTTCAGGCTACAATGCACATAAGCCAAGAGCAGCCAGCTCTGTGTAGCTGGGAACTCTGATTTCAAATTCAAAGGTCCTGTGTACACACAAACGTCCCCCAGCCTGGAAAATACACACACTGGTATAGCTGACTTTGTGCAAGCTTGCTCAGTGGTCTTTGCTATGTGTAGATTGAATCTCAGCAGCGGTCTTGAGTTTTGGCTTAGTGTTGAACATGTTTGTACCACAGTAGCTTGTCTGAATACTTGGTGGAAAAAATCAGTGCTCACTTGCTTGATTGAGAATAAATCTGTATGTTCTTTTACATTGCAGTAGAATTTGTTTGGATTTAAATAGCAGTATTGTTTTCTGGAAGTTAAGATAAATTATGTGCTCTTTGATAAAACAGTTGCACTGGAGATATGTCTTCTTTTATCATACCAAGAATTTTCATGTGATTTTGTTTATGCGTTGTATGGACATAAACACAGTGTTCCAATTTAGTCTAAACAATTGGGGCCTTCATTTATGAAGAACTGTGAGAAAGTCTGACAAGAGAGGTTCAAGGGAAAGTGCATAAAATCAGTCCTGGAATCTCCCAGCATATCTAAACTTGTCAGTAATTAAATTCAGAAACTGCTGGAATCCTTTAGAAGTTGAGTAGCTGGGGGAATATTTCATTTTTCTCCCTCACTGGATTGATTACTATGGTATTTCTGTTACATGTGAAGAAATCAGCCCCTATGTGAGCCAGCCAAAATGCTCCAAGGCTTCTTTGGAGAGAAACTTTTAGTCTTGTTAATATGTGGTTAAAGAGATCGTGAGTGAGTGAGACTATATGAGGGCATAATGTTTAGGTTTTGGCATTGTAAATGGAAAATCAGGTATCTGAATTTCTCCTTGCAGGGCAATGACAAGGAAACCTTAGCTGCTAAATACTTTTTACTGTTATGCTTATGAGAGGCTGAGCCTATTTTTCTCATTTGAACTCAAGAGGCGGGATGAAGGAAAGAGCCAAATATCACTTAGCAACAGAAGACAAAAGCCAAACCAGAAATTTGCTACTACAGGTGAACTCTCATCTAAATGTAACTGGAAAGGAAACTGTGTTCCTCATCTGAGTTATCAGCAGCAGATTTTCCTGAGCCCAGACATGTCTTAGTGCCGATCTGCAGTAATGCCTGAATGAGAGCAAGGTTTACTGATAAAAACCTTTGTTTTTCCTTTTGTGTAATTTATCATAATTGCATGCATAACTTTATTTTAGAAAGCTTTACCTGAAATCTCATTCTAGTTTTGATAGGATTCAAGTGGAATTAATTATATTGATACCAGGTGTTAAAATTAAGCTTATTCTGAACGTTGTCTTTTTCTCTAATTCTCTTCGTAATAGTCACTCTTTTTTTTCTTTCTTGAACACAAAAGACATTTTTGAGGAAAGTGGAAACTATTCATGTCTATTTTTAACTCCTAATCTTTATAATATATGCAGACCTGACTTTACAGAATTAATACTTTAAATTGTCTCTAAAGGAAACTTCTTCTTGAACTCTAGACTCACTGGCTGAATGCTAGCAATATGTTCTACCACAGCATGAAAAAAACTAATGGTAATAGACAATTAAACAAATGAGCAAAAGTGGTGGGGGAAACAAGAAATGTGAAATGTCGGATTAGGATTAAAGTACATGTGCACGTACACAGGTATTTTGCATAAAAGCCCTTCTCTGATTTTTTGGCACTATTTTATGAGAATCCTAATTTGAAAATGAGAGGTTTTGGGAGAAAGTATCAAAAGTTTACTGCTGTTTCCATCATACTTTGGATGATAAAGCTATACTGATTCCAAACTGTAAAACTTAAAGAGCTAAAACCAAAAGTCCTTGCAATTGTAATAGTTGCCAACTCTTGGAGCTTTCTTGCTAACTGGTCAATGTTTAATGTTCTACTTTTAAAACCTAAGTTCCTGGAATCAGCTGACTAAATGAGTTAAGATTCCCACGATAAAACTAAAAAGGAAAATTCAAATTTTCATAAGTATGGAAAAAAATCAAATAAATGAACTCCACTGGTATGCAAAACAGAAGGAAGGATGCAATATTTTGAAAATCATAGTATTAAAAAATGTAATGTATTATATTATTTTGTGGAATATGTACAGCCATGAAACAGGCAAAAAAAAAAAAAAAGAAAATATCAATTGAGCAGTTTTTTGTTCTTTCACTTTTTTCTTTCTTGGCTTTCAATGTACTTTTACACTTGTGTTCAGAGCCAGAGCACTGCAATTTTGCTATCCTACTAAAGCAAACAGTTCCAGTTATTTCTTGCAGTGCTTCTGGAGGAAGAAATGCACAGGAATGAGGAACATTATTCTAAAACCACTGCAAAGAAAAAGAGAACAGCCTGTATTTAGCCTTCTTTCCACTTTTCCTCGATGCTAACTTTGGATACAAGTCTCTTACAATGAAGGGCTTTATGCATTTTAGCTGCCAATTCCAAAAGGAAATGTTGTATTATGCAATCAATGGAATTTCACAGTAGATAGCTTTACATAAATGAAGCTCTTCTGGATAGTGAGTGTGCTGGAAGATACCTCTTGTTCTTGGGGGGGAAAGATGCTGTCGCAGTGCTCCTGGCTGTTCAGATTCCTCATGTTTTATTGATGTGCTCTTCTGATCCAGAGTAGGTATTAACAGGAGATACTGATCAAATTTCTGCACTGCTGCTCTGTGTTGGAGTACAGCAGGGACCATGGGCTATGGGCAGGGCACAGTTGGGTACAGCAGGGACCATGGGCTATGGGCAGGGTGTGGTTGTGTACAGCATACGTGCCCGCCATGGGCTATGGGCAGGGTGTGGTTGGGTACAGCATACGTGCCCGCCATGGGCTATGGGCAGGATGTGGTTGGGTACAGCATACGTGCCCACCATGGGCTATGGGCAGGGAATGGTTGGGTACAGCATACGTGCCCACCATGGACTATGGGCAGGGCACGGCTGGGTACAGCATACATGCCCACCATGGACTATGGGCAGGGTGTGGTTGGGTACAGCATACGTGCCCACCATGGGCTATGGGCAGGGCATGGTTGGTGCCCCCAGGCTGCAGGGGCTGTGCCAGCCCTGACTGGGTGTGGATCCACCGTGCCCAGCAAGCTAACCAGAGAAGGACTGGGAGAGCTGGGGGCCAGTGGTCACCAGGTGAAGGCACGGTGACAAGTCAGGTCCTGGGGTGCAGTGGGCAGTCAGCCTGTGGGCCAGGAGCAGGGACTCTGATCAGTGGAGTATATGGCCAGGTGCAGGCACGGCCATACCACAGCTAAGGCAGAGGCAAAGGGCAACAACACAGCTAAAGCCAGTTCCCAAGGGAAGGAGACACAGTGTCTGCTGGAGCTCCTTCTAGTTTTCTTCACAGCAGCTTTCAAGTCAGCAGCTGCGCTCTCTCTAAGCTGGCCCTGAGCCCAGCAGTCAAAGCCCCAGGAGTAGAAGGATGTGCTTTAAGCCATGTCACTGCCTGCTTGCATGATGCCATAAAAATGGAGTGTAGCAGGTACACTAAAAATACCTGTAGCAGGTCAGATGAAAGTTGTGTCTAGCTCCATTTGCTATCTCCACTGATAAATATCCTCTGCTAATAGTATAAGGACATGACAAGCACATAGTGATGTGTCTCCAAAGACTTATCTGATCTTCTCTTGACTTCATAAAAAATTGTAGTATTGCCAGAGTTCATTAATTTTTTCAGCTTATTCTATCATAAATCCAAATTTCTAACATCCTTGCCTCAGTTCTAGAGTATTATATATCTCAAAATCCCTCTACTCCCCTGCTGCTCTCCAAAATAATTTTTTTGGCTAGTGTTGGTCTCTGGAGAGACCTCTCAGACAAATTTGTTTATTATCAACTTCCAGGTTTTCTGACCAGGTGGCAGGGGGAAAAGGACTTTTTCCCCTTGAATATCCTGAAAAAGATGAGCTAGACATACAGATAGTAATTCTTGAGGCATTTCCCTCATATAAATTTAACTAATATTCTCTTCAAGACAGGGAAACACTGGGTCCACGAACTGTTCTGTCAAGGAATTCCAATAGTTAGCAACACCTACCTCTGTGTTGAAGTGTGCTCCTTCAATGTTCTCAATGACATTTAGTACTTGAATTAAAAGAAAATATGGATGGTTGATCTCCATGTTTCTTCTTCCTGCTGCCTATGGTTTTAGAGACCCTTATCTTAATTCCCCAGGATTCCCTCTGAGCCAGATGAGAGTCTTACTCTACTTATTCATCACCTCTACTGAAGCCCTTTCACATTTCTAATTATCTTTTCAAGCATTTATTTTTGTTCTTCTGTGTCCTTTATAAAATGCAGAGACAGAATTACAGAGCTTAATATGTAGGGAGCCCTGATTCCTTACAGTGGAATGTTTTGTTCTCAATTTTGTTCTTAATAGTCAGCTCAGATCCCATGATTTTGCATACAAATTTAGGATTTTTCTTGCCCTTGTGCATTCCTTTTCATTTATCCCTAGTGAACTAAAACTGTTTTTTTTTATTATGCAGTGTGCAAAGCACCTCTGCACTCTATTCTCGCCTATTCCTGCTCAGAATCAGTTCATATTATTCGCAGATGTTTTCAACTTGTTGCTCACATCCTTTCTGGTTGATCCTCACTGTATGGAGCAGCATCAACATACCATTTTCTCAATCTTAATGATCTTATTCTGTTCTATTTTTATTCTGTTTTGTATTCCCTGACTTTTAATGAGGTATTCACCATGCACTGCCCCAACTAATTAGTTTTCTGAAAATGTGGTGAAGGGACACTGTTAAAAATCACCTTTAGAAAGCCAGGTAGTTTATATCAGCTGAATGTACTTGTTGACCCCATGAAAAACTCCCATAAATTTGCTAGACAGAACCATCATGAAAACTCCTGCTATTTTTTTCCCAAATATGTAATCTTTCTCCACATGTCTACTAATTCTGTTATTCACAATAATTTCTACTAATTTTCCCACCATAGATATGTCCAGAAATAGAAGTCTGCAGCTCCCTTGTGAAAATTCTTTAAAAAATTGACATCTTATTTTGTACCTCTCACTCCTCAGATGAAAGGACTAATGGAAGAGAGATTACAAGCTGTTATTTTTTTCCCAGCAGTGTGCTTGAGTTCCTTTATAATTTTGGGGTTAATATCATTGTCCTGATGATTTATAACAGTTTATTTTTTTTTTTATTGCTCTGTTAAACTTCTCCTGTTGTCCCTTACTTAAGATACACCCTTTAACTTGTTTAAAAAAAGTGATAATGTCTCCACTTGTTTCTTCAGCCATTCTTTTGGTTCTATTTGAAATTTATTTGGGGAGAAATCTTGCCAGATGGTAAAAAACTGTCTACTTTCTAATTAGATCAAGGAAAAATTATTTGAAATTTCTCTTCCAGATTATGGTTTGACACTAAATCACAGAGTGGGTAACATGTTAACCAGTTTCTGCTCAATAGTCTAAATTTTGTGTCTAACCCTTTGTGCATCCTAAACAAAACATAAATCTTGTTGTTGCACTTTATGCAATCAGATAATATGAGAGTTCCATAATCTTACTTGTGGCAATTATACCGGAAGGCAATTAATTTTCATGAATAATACTCTTACCATACCTAAAGCCTTATTACATCATAAGAATAGACTGTGATATTTTGCAGTTATGTCAATAACAGTTATTCACACAAATATACAGATTAGGAAGTTGTAGAATTGTTGACCAGAAAGGCAGCATTCTACCTCTAAAAAGCCCTGAGTAAAACATGAACAACTGGTGGGGAAAAGAGCATTATAAAAATGGTAATTTGCCTTAGTTTTTTGCACTAAATCAGTGAGTGGCATTCAGTCCTTTTCTGTCTGTAACTTGAAAAAAATATTATTATTTTCCCCTTAGCTATCTCAGATCCTCCTGTGGTTGTAAAAAGGTTTTTTAGCAGATCTGTATCAGAATGGAAATGAAACCACCTTGTGCCTAAGTCTGCTGCTAAATCATGGCAATTGCTGCTCATTCTCTGTTGTCTAGGGATACCCAAACATACCCAGCTTGTGAAGCATCACATAGAGGTTGATGTTTTCTGTACAGGCAGCCGGGACAAACATTCCTGGCTTCATTTGTGCACAGCAGGAGGAATTTCCAGTTTGCTGATTTTTTTGTTATAGCATAATGCACTACTAGTGACAGCCATACTGAGCTGGGGACTCCCAATCACAGCCATTCATTTCCCACTTTTTGTCTTCACTCTTACTTTTTGATGTCTTTTACAGAGGCCAAAATTTTAAATGTTCTAACATTTTTGGACACCATGCTCACAGTTATTATTTTCTAACTTTTTTATGATCTGGACGTAATTAAAAAACCCCAAACAATCTCTATCAAATGATATGGACAGTAAATTGTTGAGGGCTAAAATACCAACAATCCAGCTGTGAGACTGGATGGATTTGGGTCTGATTCTTCCTGCACTCTGAATTCAATAATAAGTGTGTTCTGTTAATAGCTGCACAAATTGCTGGGTTAGTTAGCTTTGAAGGGAGGCTGATGTCAGATTTTAAAAGAGATGTAGCAGCAGCAGCAGTGCTTCATTCCTCACATTCCTTGTCATCATAGCCATCTCCAACCTGGAGGGCTGGCAGGACTACTTAGCTGCTGCTCTCATTAGAGCTGGCATGCAGCTGGCAGAGGAGGAGAAAAACACTGACTTTCTGTTTTGCTTGCTTACTTTGTGTCCCCATCCCTCTGCAGGGTTCTCCCCTAATTTCTCCCTCAGATACTGAGATATTTTTTTGCTGTTTCTCTTCTTCATTGAGCTCTTCTATATTTGTTGAGATTATCAAATGGTTGGATGTGTTCAGTCTTAACTATGTAAATGTAGGAAATTAAATATGACTATGTGGCACTTATAAGAATTTCCTGCAAAAGGGTGTCGGCAAGTTTTGGACTACAGGGTGGTGAAATGCATCATACTGCGTTAGTAAATAATTGAATTTGTAAAATATATTTTGTAAGTAATCTTTTCATTGCGCTTAAAGCAATATTTGCAAAATTTATATATTGTGGAAGTAAGATAATTAAAAAAAAGAACAATAACAATTTAAGAACATGTTTTCTGATCAATCTAGAATTTATCCCTGCACATATATGATATAGCAGATGTTTCAATTATTAATCACTTGGTATTTTGCTCCTCATGCCTCAGTGCATGACATGGTGAGGAAGTGGCCATGTTTTTTTTCCTTTATCACTATGTTCAATGCCTTATGTTTGTTGTACATTCGGAGCAAAGCCTGTTCTGAGCAAACAATTATTAATTTCTGCGTGGGTTCTGCTGCTGATAATCCCATATCTGTGTACCTCACAAATATTATTTAAGATACTGTCCCACTACCTGTGGAAGGTCGAGGTACACGACGGCTGCTTTACAGGTAGAGTGTTAAGCTGCAGAAGGCTAAAGATCATATATGTGCAATCTTTGTGACCGCTCTGGATGCAGCTAGAGCTGGTCAGAGAGCCTCACGTTGGTTGCAGGGGCAGCTCCTGGAGGTCTGAGGGAGCTGCTGTGTTTGCTCAGTGCCCTGCAGCCCAGGAGGGGCCTGTGCAAGTGCTTGCTGAATGCCCTGTACAGCCCCAGCAGCATCATGGCTTGGGCAGACAGAAGTTGGTAATCAGAAATACAACACTGAGTGCAGAAACTTGAATTGCTTTATGGCATGGCACTGATCTCCAAACTAAAGGTGTGCCCAACACCTTTCAGGGCTATGTACAGCATAGACTGGCACAGGGCTATGGAGTCAGAGAGAGAAAACTGCAGCAACAACAACAACAACATTTCCCAAGGGAAAACATAAAGGAAAAACCCCAGATGCACAGATGGCCAAGCACAGCCTTGGAGCAGCCCCTGGAGAGAGGTCCCCTCGGTGGAGACATTTTTGCCTGGAAGGATTGGAGTTGTGAGCAGCGAGAGGATCTCTAGCTCTTTGATTTTTCTGGTGTTGAGGGAAGCAGGATATTGCACATTCCTGTGCTGTATCTGGCCTGCATCAAAGACACCTGACCCCCACCCACACATTTTCCTTTTGAAGGGGCAGTTTTCAGACCCTTGCTATTGTTTTATCTGGTTCGACTGAGATGCTTAGGTTGGAAAACCTTACATGTTTAGTCATGCTCATGCCAACCTCAGTTATGCACAGGGAATACTGAAAACTCCTCCAAATTGGATTTTCTTAGACTCAACCAAAATTCAAAATAGGTTTTGGATGCAGTTGAACTGATGCTGCTTTCCAGATTTCTTTTGGTGTTTTTTTCCCCCAAAATTCATTCATAGGGAAATATGCTTGCCTGGCAAGGCTAGATCCTCTAGAGATCTGTCATGGATCTTATCCCACTCATGTTAATGGAAAAAGACTGTTTTTCTATTGGTGTGAACAATCACCAGAGGTGGGAAATCTTCAGAATTTGCAGTTACTGGGTTACTTCACAGGTCAGTCACGGCTCTGACTTTCCTCTTTTTTCTAACCTGTGAAGAAAACCTTAGAAGAACAGCTGATTGGCCCATATGGGTCTGGAGGTGTACAGAATTTTTGCTTATGCAATTAATTAAGAACTCACCCCACTTTTTTTACCTTGTTCAAATGCACTTGGATAACTCAATTTTCACTTCCTTTATGAGTTTGCATCATTTTGCCCATGAGGGTTGACTATATTGCTTCCCATTCCTTTCTTTCTTTCTTTCTGTCCCTGCAGAGCAGCCTTTGTTGTGCTGTCCTTGGATACCTCAATGTGCAGTTTGTTTGATTAAGGTATTCTTTTGAAGTTTGATTTGGAACAGAGCATGCACATCGTCCTTGAAGCTGTGTCAAGTAGGTAATCTCGTGCCTGATGGTTAGGCAGTTTTACCTTTCAAACCACACCAGCTCTGGCAGCCTTAGGAATCCCTTGTACACCAGGAAAATACAGGTTCTAAAAGACATGCCCAGGCACATTTGCTCAAATATGTGCTACATATGAGGTATGTGTACCCTTAGCTTTTAGTGAAAGTTATTTCCAAACAACAGAAAGCACTTTCAGTTTATTTACTTGTGGAGTTTGAAATGATGTTGTTTCACTGCAAAAAATATCAGTGTAGTTGCATCTGATTGAGAAATAGAGCCTCTTTCTCTGAAAAACTATTTCCTCGTGTTTATTTCTAGAGATGAACTACTGGTTTAAGAGGAAAAATACCACTTTTAAGCTTCACAAGGTCAAAAAGAGAAATTGAGATTCATATAACCTTATCTTTGGCTGTTGGGTTATTTGGGCTTGTAGGATTTGATTCATCTGCAAAATAAGTCTGAATGTTTTTTATAGTCTCAGGCAGGAGCTTACATCTGTGTTGTTAAGGGGTAAAATTTCTTATTCTGATTTAGACTATCAATGAAAATTAAAAAGATGTAGAGATGTTAATTTTAAAATGTGACCCATTAGAAAAGATCAGATGTCCATTCGGTGGACTGTTGTATTAAGTGCTACCAAAAATTTTCAGAAATGTCTATATGCTAAACCAGAATTCTTTAACCCTGCTGGGTGAAACCTGAGGGTTTCAGCTCAGTCTTTTTCAAATCTGAAAACAAAATCCAGTGGGGTATATCATTACAATGCCTTTTTAAACAAGAATGAAAATTCCAATTGAGAGACCTCAAAGCAGATTCTTAAGACCAGAATTCATAAATATAACCTAAGACAATACATTACATGGATTCTGTTCCACTTCATAATGTAATGTATCCTCATACATTTTAGATAGTCTCAACAAACTCAATAACACTACCTAATGTGATTATTTTTTTCCTATATTACATTCCGTATGTTCAGGTGCATCTCAGCTATATTTGATTAATTTTTTAGCACCAAGCACTATTGAAGAGGAATTTTTTTCTGCTTAAATTAGGAAGGTGAAGAAGGAAATTTCTATCAGAATTTAAAGGACCTTTATTTTCCATCCATAGGTATAGTTATTTGCTGATTTGAAATTTGTTTAACTTTTTTGGTGAAAGAAAGAATGCAGGTAGAAAGATTATTCTTAATAATAATCTCTCCCAATTCAAGGAGTTTGGTATATTTACAGTATCTCTGTCTATAAATGGCAATATCATGAATAATAATAACTCATATTTTCTCCTTTAATTTGCACAATCATTTTAGACTGCAATTCTGCAATTCTCAGACTGCAATTTTTTTCTACTACTACTCACTCTTGAGTAAAAAAGGTGTTATATTTGTGTAAGAAATAAATTTGTCATAAACAATTAAAAAAGGAAATGTTTTTAAATAATTTTTTTCTTATTTTCCTCAGCCTTGAGACTCTGATTATACGATTTCTTCCTACACTACCACAGCACCTTCCTTGTTCATTAAAATTTGAAGCTAAAGCAGTGCAAAATATTGATTTTTTCCCCTTTTCTTGTGAGTAGGATTCTTCATTTCAATGCAGCTTTAGGGAATTAAATATGGATTTGAAAGAGATGTCCAGCTGCTCATACCATTTGGCAGAAGCTGTCTGAACTGTGAAAGTGGGGGAGAAATGCAGTCATCTCGAGTTGTTCCAGCCTCTTCTTGACTAGACAACTCCATCCATTATGAATCCCCTGGGCCAGATCCTCACTGAGGTAAATTGGCACTGTTTCCTTAGGCTCATTGCTTCTGTGCTGACTTACACCAGCTGGGCCCTAGATTATATTCTCATTAAGTGGACAAAAGTAGCCAAAGCATGTCTGCAGGAGTCAGGATTGAAATACATTTCTGTAAGCACTGTCTTGCTCTAGTAGCAGCACTAATGTGATGGAGGCCCCTGATAGCCTCTGCAGAGCTGCTCTCAGGGGAAAGGGACCGAGGGTAATGTACCCACAGCTGTGAGCTGCTGTCCCTTTGGACCAGGGGAAAGAAGTAGCTGTGCCAAATGAAGCAGAGGAACTAGGAGCCGTGCTGGCGCATCCTGGAGCAGCAGCCCCAGTGCCTACATTGTTGTGCTGCACACTCTTTGCTGATAACTTTCTTTCTTGCCTCCCTTACCACTGGATCCAGGTCTCACACAGGACAGTTCCCCTTTTCCCACATGTCCATTGAAGAAATGGTGGAAAGGGATAGTGCTTTCCAAGGTGTAACCCTTGTCTTCTCAAAACCAACAAAAGCCAGAAGCACATACTGTAGCCAGAAGCATTGTGTCTTGGATAACATTTCCTCTGGAAGGGAAAAAGGCACATTTTTCATACCTGTGACACACAATGCTTTTTCATAGAAGATCTCAGATTTACTGCTCTTCTAATGGAGAGTGAAATAAATAGCCTGGCACCTAATCCGTATTAAATACTAATATGTTCGTATACAAAGTTCTAATACCACCAAGGTAGGCTGCCAACCGGATGCAATCTGCCTGGAAGAGTTAGAAAGGTGTCTGCTTCTGGTAGATTTAAAGTAATCTCATTGTCTTGCCTTGGTCCTTCTGGGTCCTGTACCTGGTCCATGCAGACAGGAGTGTGCAGCCATGAATATTTTAGAGCCTTGATGCCTGCTTCAAGTAGAAAATTGTGGTGTTTCAGAACTCGAAAATCTGAAAAAAGAGTGGATCAATCAAATGGTATGATGCTACTAACACATGTTGCATTTGGCTTGGGTAATGACAGCATACTTAAAGCACATATATGTAGGATTCTATTTATTAATAACCTAAAATGAATGAATGGTCTCTTAAGAAAATGAAAAAAAATGATTCACAAGTGGCACAAAATCCTACTAATGAGGAGTTTAAAAGATTTTCATTGCCGGGGAAAAAAAATTACAGTGTTTATAAATGCTGCCTGATTTTTTTGGCTGATTGCTCAAAACACTACCAGCATGTTATGCTTTTTATTTGCTGAGTGGCCATTTTGAGCTTGTCTCTGCTGACTGTATTGGGCTTGGTTTCAAATCTCTCTTAATCCTGCAATGAACCTTCAATAAAGCTGGATTGACTTTAAATCGTTACTTTGAAGCATTAATTAAAATAAAGCAGGAGGGACCGAAAGATCAAATGACCCATTGTGGTGGTAGTGGTTTTTAAATCAAAGCTCTCTTCTCCACCCCTCTCCAGAAAAAAATAAGCCTTTGAAGGCTGCAGCTGTAGGACTTCCAACATGGCTTTTAAGCTGGCCTAAGGTTTTAATTACTTTTGCTGTTTTGGGTTGGCATTTTCTATATTTTTGAAGTGTTTAGGACACTTCTTTTTACTCTTCCTTTCAGAAAAGTAGAGGTTAAAAAAGGCAAAATTTCTGTAAATAGTGTGACAGGGCATGGCAAGCCCACTCAGCCTGCTCTGCTCTGTGTTCCAAGAGCACAGTCTCTTGCAAAGGCTGGAAATGGCCTTGGGAAGTTCTCTGCTTTCTGAGCCAAATTGTAATAGCAAGCATATCCAGTGCTTCAGCTCTTTTTAAATTTATTTTTTAAAAAAATTGTTTCTTAGTGACCCTCCAGCAGTCTCTTTGTTGCCTTTTCTACTACTAGGCAGCAGCATGTTCTCCAGACAATAAAGCCTGTATAGCACCTGCACTCCCTGTTCTGCTCCACTGTGCCTCGAGCCTGCAGAAAAGCTCATGGATAGAAGAAAGAAATGTGATTTTAACAGAAATGTTAGCCTCTCTCAGGGCTGATATTAATTACCTGGTATGGTTACACTTCAGGAACTAGTTCAGGGACACCTGATCCTTGTTGTCAAGGCTGCTATTTCATAAGTAAATGATCTCATCAGTTGTTCTCACAGCAATTGGTCTTTGTATTGTTTATCAATTCCTTCACTCCTTGTGTCAGGTTACAGCAAGAGTTTTCCTGCACTACTTAAAAAAAATACAATTAAGCTTGTGAGAAACCTATCAACTGTGCTACAGGGAAACCTAATAATCAGTTGCTTAGGCCTTGTTTCAAGTGTTATTCACTTGCTTGAACTGAAGACTTGAAAATATTTGATAGCACTACTGAAAAGGAACTTGAAGAAGAGGGCTTGTGTAATTTTTTCTAGCCTCAGTTAGGTGGAAAGTCATGGATCTGTTTTCTACGGCTCTCTCCAGGAAGGTAATGTCAACCTGATACAAAATGTGTGACTTCAGACATAGGTAAGATGGTCCACTGAGAAGGAGGAGGATAAAGATCTTTAACTTAACAGCTGTGTGGGGCTGGGTTGCTGCTGAGCTGTGCAACCTGAAGCTGTGCAGGATTTCACTCATCCTCCATCTCCAAGGACCAGAGGCCAGGAAACCTACGAGGACAAACTATCAAGGCCTGTAGTGATTTCTCAGCATTATCACAATATCAGATACCACTGAATCAAGAAGCAATTGCATCAGAGTGAGTACCATTGTAGAGTGAGCTCAGATGTGGCCTAGCTTCGACCACATGCAAAATAATTTTGCTTTTAGCCAATCTTATAAACCAAAGTCATGGCTAAGGAGAAACTGTGAAATGCATCCTTCTGGGAATGGTCACTTTACACCAGGGAGAATCTGGGGATGGGTAGGAGGTGAGAAAAGCCTTAACATAAAGCCAGATGTTGTTGTCACTGCAGTGAACAGTTTTATTATTTTTTTCTAGGAGAGTGAATCTTCTGGGTTTGTTCTCTATGGTATCTTGGATCTGGAGCTTATTGGGGGAGGAGCAAGAGGAGAGGGGTTAGACAGACAAGAAAGTACTACTCATTTACTTGGTGGAAGTACAGTGCTTTTTCCACTGCGTTGCTTTGCACTGGGCTGAGTAGGAGGGATGGAGTTGTCAAAAATAATTATGGGAAAAAGGAAGCAAAAAACTAAAAAAATATCCCTAAATGTTGAGAGCAGCTGCAAGCTTAAAATTGTGAATTCAAAGTGAACTGCCTCTTATATAGCAACATGTTAGCTTCTCTGGTGGGCAAACTGCTCTTCTTGACACAGTCACACAGAATTAGTCATATATACTCTTGCTAGGCACCAATCTGTTAGGTGTCCTGTTACAGGAGCTAATTGCTTTTTAAGCTAATGCGTACAAATATAGTTACTTAGTTAATCTCTCTCTCTTGGCTCCCTCTAGCATGTTTGAAGTGTCACCAGCCTTATGAAAACTTCCTGAAAATATTTCTGACTTTAAGTCTTGCCAGTCAAAAAGGGATGATAAGAGGATAGGAGTGTAGTGGGAGAGGGGAAGAATGATGGAAAAGGAGATTAAGCCCTCCCCAGTGCCACTTTCCCAGCAGATCCGAATAAAACAACTAGCCCAAAAGAAATTTTGCAGATTTATACCCATGGGAGATGTGATTCATTTCTTCATTTCAGTTTGCTGTATGGCATGATTTTAACTTATTTAGAAGATGCTTTTTTTAAAATGCTGTCACAGTCACAGAGTCTGTGACAATTAATCACAGAGAAATTAAAAAAAACCCAAACTAGATCCATATTCTTTTAATTAAAAAAAGGAAGTAAAAATCACCTTTCACTTTATGTCTATTTATTTTTTATAATTTTCATTGGAAAATAATTAACATAGTGATTTTAGCACATTAGACATAAATCACTTAATTATTATTTTTGGAAGGTATGTGGTGAATGATGGGCAGAGAATGTGTAAGTATGAGAAGTTACATCAAGAATGAATGTTTGAAAATAATTCAAGGGAAGAAGAAATAAGAACAAAAATGACAGAATATGTACAGTATATAGAGAGTTTTCTGTGAGACCTTACAGTGTTCGTTTGGGAGGGGTTTGTTTGAAATGCATACGTTTACATTTCTTGAGAATTTCTTGTTTTAATTGTGACATGAACAAATGTAACACTTGGTCAAAACCAAGTAACTGTTTTTTCACTGGGCCTACTCAAAAATCATATTTCTGACAATATCTGACATTCTATTTTTATCAACACTTTCTTCTAACTTTGTATTTGTGAATAAAATCCCGGCTGGACATTGGACTGCTATTGCTTGTGCTAGCACAGATACTGTTAGTTATTCAGTGTATTGTCAAATGGGTATTTTCCTTCTTAAAAAATCTTCCAACCTAGGGATGTGCCAATATTGTAGTAATTGTAGTTAGCAAAGGCTTTTCCAAAGCAACTTAAAAGTTAGCTAGCCCAAGTACTGCTTTCAGTGTTTTCATAAAGCTCAACACAGTTTATGATTCCTATCTGAGAATCTTAATAAACATTTGAGCTACTTAGTACCATTTGAGATTGATGATGTGGCTATTTCTCTGCTTGCAGCCTCTGATCTAAGTACCTTAAAACTGTCTCTGAAATGTTTTTCTGGACAGCAGGGAGTGGGGTGTAACCATTTTCTGAATGAGAATTCGTAGCCTCAATTGCTCAAGATTGCCTCTAGGCCCAACAGCAGATGGCTCAGCCACCCATGTTGGTTTATTCCCAGGTTTCTTTAAAACAGACTCAATGAAATGACTGAATCTGGAAGAGTAAATTATTCTTGGAGACTTTGCTTTTTCCCAGCAGATCTCTTCCCTAGGAACAAAAATCAGTATTGACCAAATGCCTTTGGCTGGTCCTGAGCACATGGGGCACCAATGGGTGTCATGGTGAAGATAGAGTACATATAAGGAAAAGGTTTTTTACAAGATGGGGGCTGAGACAGTAGAACATGTTGCCCAGAGAGGTGGTAGATGCTCCATCACTTGAAACATTTGTGGTCAGATTGGACAGGGCTCTGAGCAACTTGATCTGGTGGAAGGTGTCCCTGCTCATTGCAGGGGACATTGGACTAGGTGATCTTTTTAGGACCCTTCTAATCCAAACTATTCTATGACTCCATGGGTGGATAGACTCTGTTGGAGCACTTGATAATGAATTATAATATCACCGGTCATGCTGCTTCTGCATGCTGAAGACAGGTTTTGTTAACTGGATTAAGTGACTGTTGGAAACACAGCGATAGCCTCCTTTCAAGAACCCTTATCACTGAAAACCCAGCCAGACAAGCAGAGAAGGTGGTTTAGTTTGATCTAAATCTCAGCAGGTGGAAGGCTGGAACTTTGGACATCCAGTGCTAGCCTTTATGCTCACTTCCTCTTTATACATGAACAATGAAAAAGTTATTTTCTTAGAAGTCTATAAAGCCTTATTCCAAAGTGTCTCCCTAATTTGAAGCATTAGAAAAAAAAAGAAATGAGGAACCTTAGAGTGCTTTAGGATATGAATTCTAGCATTTATGAAGAAACAAAATATTTTGAAGTACAAAATGCACCTTACAATTACTGCACAATAAGTGTTGTTCTAGGCTTGAATGCTGTCTATGTAAGTAAACAGAAGGGTTTTTAATCCACTCACAATTGTTTTCAGTATCATCTTTGCATTACTCTGGTCTCTTATTTCCAACAGGAACTGAAAGGATCTGTTTCTCATTTATTTACATTGTTCTTAGTGTAATTATTTGCCATCAAAAGACATTCAATGAAGTTGATAAAAGACTTTGCTATTTGATAAGAGAAGCTTATCAACTCCTGACTTTCCACAAATCTATGAAAAGAAAGTAGACAAAACCAAAATGGAACTTATGCCCTCAGTGTTGCTTAATAAACTATTTGTATCATTGCCTTGGTAGAAAGTGAAAGAATAGTTTTTCTTCTGTTCCTTCTTGTTCCAAGTACTACATGAAAAAATAATATTATTTTAGAAACTGGTTAGTTTAATGTATTCCAGAAAGCTTAGATGGAAACAATATAACATGGACCAGTTACTACTATCATCATTTTCAGAACCTGCCAAAATCTGTCATGAAGTTGAACAGTTTAAGTCATTAGCAAGCTGAGCTAGCACTTTCTCCACACCACCTCCCACCCACTCACTCACTCACCTAGTTTGTGTCTCTGTTCAGTGAGAAGAAAGTGCAGCAGAAGAAAGAAGACAAGGAGATTAAAATTGGCCTGGTATCAGTTACTCAACCAGATGTATCTTTTGGATTATCCCTGTGATGCAAATAGCTAAATTTATAATGGTGGGGTTTTTTTCTACCATGTGTTTGAAAACCTCTGTGACCAAAATACTTACTGCTGATCAACCCTGTAAGAGCCAGACATGCTGAATGGAGAGCTCTGAAAGCAGAGTCACTGGAGTGAAACAGCCAGGAGGGAGTGCAGAACTGTGCTCAGAGAGATAAGCACAAATATCTTGTTTTTACGTCAAGAGCCATCTCTGTGAAATCCTTAAGTCAGTCTGATCTGTGTATCATACAGAGCCAGTACAGTAGGTTTGAAAGAAGAAAAAAAGAAGAAAAAAAAAATAGAAGAAAAAAGGGAAACAGGAACAAACCTGTTAAAGAGTTTTTATTTTCTTTGATTTCATACCTGTGAGCTTGTGCTGTTTTACTCCAGTTCTTCACCCTCTGAGCAGGGCCTGAGCACCAAGCTCTTGAGTCTGATATGAGAATGTCACTATATTTGGCTGTAAATTTGACTACAAGCAATCTTAAAGTGACATTGCCAAATGTTGTCTGGCCACCTGTGGGTGAAACCCAGCAAACATCTAATCTGTGGCAGCTACATGAACCCAAAGAATAAAGCTTAGTAGTGTTCCTCATTTTCCCTTGAGACTTTACAGCAAGCCTGACCTGTTTTCTGAATTTCTACCTTACTCAGTTTTATGCCTGGCCTTGTGGTGTTTTTACTGTCTGCAGCTCTCATAACTCCAAAAAATTAGGTCTATATTTATCTCACTTAGAAAATACTCCAGCCACCTTTTTCTCTATCCTTCAAGAATCCTTGCAATGACCTGTAAAAAAAGGGCAGCAAATGAAAATAGTGTGTTTTTTGGTTTAGTTTGTTTATTCTAGCAAGCAATTTTCAAATACATGGCAATGAGTTGGCAGAGTAGCTTTCAAACTGTAAAAATGCATCTTCAGAAACACTTGATGGCAAAGAGAACCAGCTGTCTTAAATAATGCAGATTTTTGTACATCTTGAAGCATTTAGTGTAACTGAAAGGGCTGTCAGAAATATGCATCGGAAGACCTAGCTTTAGTTAAAATCCTTGCCTTCTAATTCTGGTTCTATTTGTTTTACAAGTATCTCTTTCTTCCCAGCTGTCACTTAGCAGGCCATGATGCTCCAGAGTGCAAATATCCGTCAATTACGCAGCATTAGTCAGCCCGTGAGCGAGCATGCTGCAGATGATGAAAGCAAACAGGGAGGAATGAGGGACAGGGCTGCCTCCATTCACAGGCATCACTCTTTGGAGCATGAGGCAGGGGAGATGGGACTGTAATTCTGGGCTGTGTTACTGTCCCTGGAAGAGGAATGTCAAGGCTTCTCCTGTGTCTTTTTTTTCCCTTTCATGTACAAAATCCAGAGCACTCTTCTGCTGCCTGCATTTATTTAGTAACCACTGATTTTTCAAGATCTTTTCAGAATCTGAAATCACCTTTTTACTGTAATCCACAATCTATTGAATTAACAAGTAAGTCTGAAGAAACCAGGATATTGGTTACCCATAAAGTCTGTGTATTCTTCCTTCCCTCCATCAAATCCTTAAACCTGTGAGTTTTTACTTTCTGTAATTGTTTTTTGGTTTACTTTCGTGATAAGCTGACATCCTAATAAACAGCTACATGAGATGATTTGTAGGCAAGGGCCATGTGAACCAGTTAACCCAAGGCAAATAGAGCTGTCCTGATTTTTGATAAGCAGCAAAGCCATCATGTGACTTGAGTACAGCTTGGGGCTGTCCCAAAACATCCTTGGATGAGTCAGGGCCATGTTTCTTGGATGATCAAATGTCTTTATTTCAGTATGCAGTTTGCTTCTTTCACAGGCTTTCAAGTGTACAGTTTTTTACTCTCTCAGGAGCTGCCATAGTACATTTTTTCTGATCCATGTCAACACCTGCAGCATTGCCTCTTCCATCATGCAGCCAAAGTCTCAGCTAAGAGTCCCTGTGGCTGTCACAACAGGACTTCTGCAGCTTTCAACCAAAAAGATTCAACTCAGTAGAGGAGCAGCTAGAAAGAGCACAACTGATGCATTTACAAGTTTGTTTTTGGCAGCAGCCTCTTATCAAAAGCAAATTGCTATTTTTTGTTTTCTTAAGCATTTGAAAGAGGGATCTTGCTCTCCCTACTCACACGGTGACCTGCAAGGTCCATCACAGCAGGCTGGTAAGAGGAAGAGAACTAGATCCTTTCATCAGAGAGGAAAACAGCAGCAAGGAAAATAAAAAATATTTGCCCAAAGTCACAGAGCAGAGAACCTGAGCATTAACAATGAGATTGTTCTTATTGTATTTTCTTGGGCAAAGCAGGAGCTTGGGAGCTTTCCAGGTAATGTAGGGGTTTTTCCCCTGTTGCAGGTAAGTGCTTGGAGAAGGTCTGAAAATGATAGCAGATCATGTCAGGCACCATTTTTTATCAATGGATTGATACTCTGAATTTTGAAAAATAATGATGTTTTTATGGGTTCTGCTTGCAAAAAAAGAAAACAAAAAAAATCAGGAGCCTGAATCACAGCAGGGAGAGCAAAGAGCTTGCAGCAGTAGTTCTGAGAGGTCCAAATGGCCCATTCATTTCAGCAAGATAACTCAGCTGGCTAGTAATAGTAATTTAAATGTCAAACTTGTTAGCAGTTTCATTCCTAATGAAAGACCTGGCTTTACAGATAGCTTTACAGGATAACTTTCCGATAAAACCCTACTAATGGAATCAGAGTTAAACTAGCAAAAAAGTGCTAGGGCTAGCATAGTTTACAGTGGTTCAATGTGTGAAATGAGCTATACTGACAAAAGCACTTTTGGACAATATAACTGCTTCTATGGTATCCAGCAGATTTGTGGCAATGGATTAAAACAAGACAGTTGAAGGGGTTATAGCCCACAACTCTGATTTAAGTCCATTTCACTGCCTAGCAGCATCTGTCAGGAAGGTGCAGAAGAACACCTGGGTCATCTAGTTTTAATCTGTTGTCACAGATGTGTCAGAACACAAACTTTGGACTTTAGGCAATGCCACAAGGATTTTTACAAATCATATGCAAACCTATTTAACCAGTATAACTAATACAGCTAAAGTTTCTTACATAGTTTTATGTAAGGAGGCATCCACAGGTTTTTATTAAACACTGGTACATGGATAATTAAGTGGCATGTTTGTTTGGTGTTAGAAGTGATATTACTTTTTCCTGGTACAGAAACAGCTAAATCAAGAAACCCAGGAGAGCTACTAAGTACATTTGAGCTACACTCTACCAACACAATGGTGATATGAATATTTGTGTAGTACAGTACATGTGGCATCTCAAGAAAGCAAATAACACAGCCCCTGCCTGTACGGGAGGGACTTGCACACACATTTAAATCCCACTCAGGTCTCCTAATGATTTACCTAACATTGAATAGGTATGCCTGAGACTGAGTTGAAATGCAGATGCAAAACCTGGCAGTAAAACTGTCTTTTGGTTGCTTTTTTTCTGGTTTGGTGAAAGCAGTTTGAAACACAGCATTTCTGAATTTGACTTTTCAGTGTGAATGTAAGGATTTGTGCATTCATAGAAATGAAAGAAATGTACCCTGTCATATTATGCACTGAGTTTGAAATGTACCCTGTCATATTATGCACTCCAAGCTGCTTTCTAAAAAAAGTAAACTTTCTGTCTTCTGTTAGAAAAAGACATTTGGTACACACCTAGACTTTATGGCTAGAGGTGGAAGATTTTAACCCAATTCCCAATGTGTCCAGTGTGCCCTCATGCCTGTATGTAATATACCAACCTGAGTCTCTTTTTCCTCCTCTGTCTTGTAACACTGATTGAATCTAAATGACCCCTCATTGTATCCTATTAATTGTTCCACTCACTGTGCAGGTTCAGAGGTGATGCACAAACGCAGTAGCCTTAGGCTGAAACTGAAGGACCTCAGTACAGCCCTGCCTCTTTCCAAGCTACTGCCAGTGTGGCTCCAGGGAGACCATTTAGAAATAAGGGCCAACATGATCCAATAATGAAGAGCTGTGTCACTGAGTAAATGACCAAGGCTGTATCATCAGGATGTCATCTTGTTTCTCCACAGAGGTGTAAGCAGCAGTCCTGGGCACACAAGTCATCTCACACAGACCTTCCCCTGTCAAGAGAAGCTCTCAAATATTACTCCTTGTTGTTCACCTTCAGGGAAGCATCTGTAATATTCCTCCATGTATGATGAAATAATAGTTTCTGCAAGATGGCTTCTTACCTTCCATCAGAGCAGCACATGCACAGAAGGAAACAGTGTGCTTTATCTGCTAATGCACAGGGCTGGGACTTGAGAACTATGGATTCCCAAATTGCTTTTGTCACAGGCTTGGTAGGTGACCAACAGTGTAGCAGTAAATTGAACTCTTGTGCTGAGGAAAGGAAGGTGCTACAAATGTCTGTATGTTTTCTAAAGTGTGTCTTTGGGCATTGATTATATGTGTTGCGGTGTTAAGATGTTAGCTTCTATCAACAATGATAATAGAAAATGAATTCCTTGATCTAGCAGCCACTGAATTTAAAAATAAGATTTTTTTACAAATAGCATGATCTTAAGGCCAACCACCATGTTTTGTACAGGTTCCACAGAGCACTGACATTTTATTTAATTTTTTTTTTGTAAAGCATCAGTCATGCATGAATTACAAAATACCTTTCTGAAACTGAATATATACGGCTTTACTGTGCAAAAGTTTGAAGTGCATGACTTCCATTAGGAAATTTGTTTAGTGGGGTGAAATTCTAACTGTGTTAAAATCAGCAGAGCTTTTGCTATTTGTTCCAGCAGGGTATTAAATTTTCAACTGAGAATAGTTTACCAGATAGGGTGCAACATTCTCTGCTTTTTTGTGGTTTTAGAATTATGTCCAGGCAGAGTAGATGGAGCATAGCTTTTTACTATGAATTTGAAAAAGCTTTGCTAATTCTCCCAGCAATTATTGTGCATGAATTAGTGTTTATTCCCATTTAAAGGATAAGAAAACTGAATAACCCCCTCCCAGCTGTCCAAGATTGCACAGAAGGAGTCATAAAACTGAGGAACTAAGCTCTGACTAATTGCAAATTCTGGCTATCAGTTTTTCTTAACTCAAGAACTGAAAGAAGGGATTCATGCCTTTCAGTGTCAAAAAGGCTGGAATCTGCCTGTACCCCTCAGAAGACATGAACAGTGCCTTGAAGCATGGTACACTTTTTTCTCTAGAGCTGATTTTCTCGTTTGCATCTCTCCTTTTCATTCTGTCTTGACCCTGTATGTTGTTTCTCTGATGCCTATGACACTGCTTTTAGATGTCTTTTATGGATTTAGAGAGAACTGAAAGGCCTGCAGCAACTTGTTTGGCAGTAGGCATAAGTGATGGATTTGAAAAGCAGAAAGGTTAGAAAGCTATAATGGTGTATATAAGTAAAACTTATGAGCAGTAGAGGGTTGTTTGCCCTCTGCTCTTGGAAGTGGGATGGAGGTGACTGTAAAATCAAAACAATAGAAATTAAAGATTAACTATACTGAAAATGCATTGTTTCAAATCTGCTTTTAGCAGACAAAAAAGCTTTTTTCATCAATTAGACCTTTTTTTTTTTTTAAAGTGTCTCTGAAGTGTCCATTTACACTCCGGCCTTCTAATGCGTACTGCCTGTGTCTCAGAAGGTCACAGTTGTGTGGGGAGACTGTTTTCATTTGTTACTTTGAGAGAGTTTGTAGCTCCTGCTATACCTGACTCTGCAGGAAGAGTAAGTATTGAGAAAGCCTCCAGAGCCAAGGCTTGGAAGCTGAAAGCAACTGCTGATGTCTCCCAGTTTTCAGAATAGAATGATGCCTTGACTGCAGCCTCTGGATTTTCTGTTGGAATGTTGTATGAGACTCGCTGAAGCAGCTTTGTGCAAAGCAGAATCTTAAACAAAGCTCCTTCAGTTAGGATCTATTGTCTGCAAGGCTCATCAGTATTGAAACACTTTTTTGTTCATCAGTCTGCAACAAAATTTCCTGCTCATGGTACTGACTGTGACTTTAGGAGGTGGTGCTGGAGCTGCAGTTCTTGTAGAGAAAGATAGCTCAGCCCCTGAGAGTGGTATTAGGGGGCTTATGGTGCAAATGTGCTCCTTGCAGTAAGTTTACATTTTTTCTCACTTAGCAAATTGTAGGTTTCTGAGCCAAAAAGTGAGAAGCGAGAATTGCAAACCTATAACTCAGGGTAAATTAAAGCAGATCCATATGGTAATCTGTCAGCTATTGCTTTGCCCTCCCATCTGGTAATAATCAATAAAAAGCATAAGATAAATAAGCCACAGTGTATTTTGTGTGCATGCATGTGTGCGCATGCGTGTGTTGTGGACCTCCTTTCCATTCTGAAATCACATCTGCACTTTATTAGGAAGATGCTTGGATGAGATTGTTACCAACACTCTACATTTGCAGCGTCCCTCTGCTCCAATGTGATAAATATTTAATGTGTTTTGCTGTGTGCATGCAGAATAACAGGCTCTGCCAGAAATGCAGTCAAATCACTCAAGCCTACAGGGGCTACCACATGCAGGGCAACGCGGTGCATGCGCACACACACAAACAGGATCACCCTCTGTCTGTCATTCAGTCAGTGGATTTAATGTTTATTATCATGGGCAACACTCTTATCCTATTTAATCCTGTCTAGATGGCTCTAGAATTTCACACAAACACCCAGCTGAGGAAATGTAATCCAATAGTACTTTGTTTCAGGGAGCTGTTGAATGCAGATGTAGTAGAAAGTTCTGTTTTAGCTATTAACTTTTCCCTGTGCATCATGCTGATTGGTTTTTCCTCCTGCAGTAGCTATCCTTGTTCCCTTATATGCTTTTGCTGCAGCAACAGAGCTTTCTGGTTTAGAAAGGTAATTAAGTAAAATAGTATCTTCTGAACATAAATGCACAGCAGCAGGGATCATGGTGCATTTAACTTTAATCTCTTCATCAGCTTAAGAAAAGACTACTACAAATTGTAGAGAAGGTGTAATATTCCTTTTGAATCTCTGTCGTGGAATTGTTCTAGACATTTGAGTTAATACATGACTGCATACATAAATAATACATTTTTGAAGGCAGCATATTAGGAATAGCTGAGCTGTGTGGTGATGAATTTGTGGTGAGCTAAGCAAGTTGTCCAAGGGAGAACTGAGAACTAAATTAAAATAACCTTTACATCTCTCCTCCTCTCCCACCTGCATGCCATACTCCACAGAAATAGTCATTATTTTTTTTGACAATAGAGCACACATTATGTCAGGTATTTGCTTGACAGAGAATAAAGAAAAGTGTGTTGCTGTAAGGTAATTGAATCTACATTGCAAAACATGATAGATTTGAAGGTCAGTGGATCCAGCACTCAATCTACCAAACAATCTACCCAGCTTGATTTATCTGTCAATATTTAGACCTAGTCAATATTTTCTTTTATAAAGGCACATTGGTACTTAAAAATGCTTAAATAGATTAGTTTCACTTGCAGAACAAAAGTATTTGCCAAAAAATCATATGTTCCGATTCTGTGCTGAAATGTTAATTCACTTCATATCCTGGTAGGGATACTTGGTTATGGACTAAGATGCCTCCAACCTTATATTATTTTAATACAAAAATAAGAAGAAAAATATTTCCTAACCAAACTCTTTGCTATACTTTATAATGGAGAAAAAAAATTATCAAAAACCAAGAAACATAAAAATATCATAACTTTAGGACCTAAACATTCTGTATCATGAAAATGCTTTTGGCAAAATTTTTGAGCAATCAATTAGCTATTATTACCAATATTTTAAATTATTATGTACCATCCAAATAGTATCTATTGCACCTTATGTTTTAGTAAACAGGCAAGCCTTGGCTACCCACATCTTTCTAACCCAGCTGGGAAAAGGGCTGCTCATGGGGATTACATTATCAAGCAACCAGAAGACAAAGCTCATTTTCCCCAGTTTTTTTTTAAACAAAGAGCAGAATGTACTTTGAGTTGGCACACACCCCCCCCGCCCCCCTGCATCCCCAAACCATACACTCTCCCATTTAGCTCTTTTCAGGCACTGGCTGTGCACAAAGGAAACACAAATTTGGGAAAGGCAATGAGCAAAAGGAAGTGTGTTGTTGGACACTAAAAGTGATTGTCAGGAATTGCTGCCCTGGGTTTATGGTGGATGCTGTGAGTTGACTCACCACAGTGAGGCCAGAGGTGTGCTTGGTGAAACACTCCAGTTGCCATTGTTTCCTTCAGTGCAACGAGCAGGGATGACACAATAAAGCTGCAACAGGAGAGGCATTCAGTGGCTATGGAAGAAAAACAGGCATTGTTGGGCTCTGAGTGTGTAAATTAGTGTAAGCAGATTAAATGCAGTATAGGAATTATTGATTTGTAACTTGAAATGGAAAAGAAATACATTTCCTGACTGCTCTTACTTTGGTATGGTCAGTGACCAGGGCAATAATGGATCTCTATCTTTACATAAAAGCCCCTTTTCTTAAAATAAACAATGAAATGGTGCCCTTCTTCCCCTCCCTCTAGCACACACAGAGAGAATAAAGCTTAAAACTTCTTTCTGTGCTAGGTTTTTTTGTGTTGTGTGTTTTTTTTTTTTTTTTTTTTTTTTTTTTTTTTTTTTTTTTTTTTTTTTTTTTTTTTTTTTTTTTTTTTTTCCCTCCCTGAAGACATTTATCCTATTACAGGCAAAAATCTCTCTATAATTCATGGAAAATACACCCATAGTTCACATTCTGACCTTCCATTTTGGTAACAGATCTCCCTCCAACTCTCACAGGGCCAGAATGAAGTGTTTTATCTGGTGCACAGGATGGAAGCCTTCTGCCACAGGAAAAAAGGACCTTTAGTATGTGTTTTGGTCTGTCAATTGAGATGGAAATCAGAACTGCATATAAAGCTTTATACAAATCAGTTAATGCTTTCTGTTCTTCAGGATTTTTTTTTTTTTTTTGAATGTAGAATTTGAAAGATGTTCAGATAGTTTTTGTCCACTAAAACATGTTTAAAGTCCTGCTTCTTTGAACTTGATAGGAAGAATTCTATTAGCCTGCAGTACATGCTAATGCAGAGAGAGACAACAAGAGTTAATTCAGGTTTAGATGCCTTATTGATCTGGCACAATTTGAGAAAAGAAACCCAGTTAACTACAGCTTAACACAGTTTTATCTATTCATCCCAGGAAGTGGCACATCCTGTGAATTTTAGATTTACTTCTGAGCTGAAAAAAATACAAATTATTGCTGCTATTATTATTATTATTATTATTAATTGTATATTTCAATTTTAAGGGCTGGAAACACTAAACTTGTACTCCCTTGAACATCAACTATCATCAGTCCCATGCATGTAATGGCACCTAAGATGAATTTGAAACCTATAAACCTTTCCATGGTTGGCTACTCAACAAGATATGCCTTAAGATTTCTTCTTTCTCTGACAGGTTTCTGGTAAACTTGTACTCCATGCACATCATACACTGAAAACCTCAAGAACTTAATCTGCCAGCTAAGCATGTTCCAGGAAGTTTTTACAAAAGCCATTAACTATTTGTTACTCAGTATCTAAAATAGCTACAAAGTATGCAGTCACTTGGTGTGGCAGGAACACAGCAACTGTGGAGCTTAAACCCACTAGTTTTGAGTGTGCTAATTCCTTTCTGATTTAAAGTGGTACTCCTCAACTAATTTTGAGGATTCAGCAATTTCTCTTAGCACTACAGTCATAAAATATTCACTTTGATGATGTAACAAGATGAAAAGGTCTTAGAGGTTTGAAAAGGTCTTATGGTGCAATAATTTTAAAAGACCCAAGGAATATTCTGCGATATGCAAATATTCAGCATCATGTGCCTTTATCAAGAAAATAATTGCGGATGATTTTCCTTCTCCTACAGTAATATGTTCCAGGTGTTGGGTTAGTTTAAATAAATGGCAGGTTAAAAATTGATATTCATTTGCTCTGCTATATGATTTAATTTTACATATATCCCAACCTTTAAAAAAGCACCATAGATAATGAACAAATCAAAGGGAAGTGCAGTTTTGAGACTCTCATGCTACCTGCATATTCTATAGTGAATTGAATATTTATTTATAAAAGATAATTGATAATTGTTACAAAGATGTATTTCTTTCATTCTCCTGGGTTACTACAATAGAAGGCATGGCATACAAGGATGTTCCACCTGAACACAAGGAAGAACTTTACTGTGTGGGTGATTGAGCACCGGAACAGGTTGCCCAGAGAGGTTGTGGAGTCTCCCTGACTGGAGATATTAAAGAACTGTCTGGACACAATCCTGTGCCATGTGCTCTAAGATGACCCCGCTTGAGCAGGGAGGTTGGACCAGATGACCCCTGTGGTCCCTTCCAACCTGACCCATTCTGTGGTTCTGGATGGCTCCATTCTCTAATGAGCAGGTGGGGTGGGGTGTCAGGAAACACCTTGCAGCAGTACTCAGAGCTCCTGCAGCAGGAATGGGTCTCTGGGCCGCTTCACCTCTGCTATATATATATGAGTACTTGTATATATATGAGTACCCCACTACCAAATTATTCCATTCACTTTTCTTGGATATTTATGAACTCTCTTTTAAATGGGGGAAAAAAAAGAGTTCCATGAAGATTTAATTTTCATTCCCTTATAAATTCTTGAATTGCATTTCAATGCCATCCTGCAAAACCTCTGTACTATGGGGCTAAAATAATGGAATTCTGATAATACTGGTGATACTAGTCATACATTTAGTGTGAAGAACTCCACCATTGTCTTTGCCAATCATATGATGGTGCAGGACAGAAAATGGACTCCCTGAGATCAGCCTGCTTTGTCATGACAGAGACACAGACCTTTTGAATGGTATTACAACTAAAATATTATTTTCTGAAATGGAAATCTTCACTGTGATTAGACATCACACTTTACACAGCATCCTACCTCACTGTTTTTCTCTCCTTTGCTGCCTAAAAATGTTTAAGATCGTGTTATTTTTTTCCCCTGAAATTAAATGGCAGAATAGGAGATCTCTTAGGGCATGCAGCATTCTGGGAAGTACATGCATTTAGAGAATATTAATTTTGCCCCTAAGGGAAAGGGATCTCCATCTGCTCAAATCTTTCATTGCTTAGCCTGTGAAAGGCTCTACATTAATTTTCAGTGAATTCTTAATCTCCATAGGAATGGTTACTGTGCTGACATTGCAAGCTAGTGTCACCATTTGAAATTCCAATTACCACTGACTTCTTTATGAATCTGTTTGCTTATGCTTACTTTCTGACATATCCTTACTAATTTTATATCTTGAGATATGCTTTAATTAGGTTCAGTCAGCTTGGAAATGAACTGTGAGCTTACTGGAGCTTTGCCAACACGCAGTATGATTTTATGCTGTTTGATCTATTTAGCTGTCTTATGTATGTTGGTTCTCAAAAGCTGTACTAGAGTCAACAGTAGCAGTGAGAAATTATGTTTTGTATCTCACAGCTTCTGTGCTGGTTTTGGCTGAGGCAGAGTTAATTTTCTTTACAGTAGCTGGTATGGGGTCCTGCTTTGGTATTGTGCTGAAAACAGCATTGATGACACAGGGATGTTTTGTTATTTCTGGGAAGTGTTTACACAGAGCCAAGGCCTTTTCTGCTCCTCACCCTGCCAGTGAGGAGGCTGGGGCTGCACCAGAAATTGGAAGAGAGGACACTCTCATTCCAGGGATATTCCATACTGGATGGCATCATGCTCTGTATATAGGTCTGGTGGAAATATATGTATAGGTCTTGTGGAAGAAGGGGAGGGAGGATGTTCAGAGTGAAGGACAGCCACCTTCATGTGTGATGAAGACCTGCTGTCCTGGGAAAGGCTGAATAACTTGACTGTCCCTGGGAAGTAGTGAATGGACTCCAGCTTTGCTTTGCTTCAGTGCATGCTTCTGCTTTCCCTACTAAACTTTATCTCAAGCCGTGATTTTTTTCACTTTTACTCTTCCTATTCTCTCCCCAATCCACCTAGGGGGAGTGAGTGACTAGGTGGGGCTTAATTGCCAGGTACAGTTAAATCATGACAACTTCATATGAAGGAATCCAGGCAACTGTAAAGTCTCTCATTTGGTAAACATGAGGAATAGAGCATTCTAAGGTTGTTCAAGGCCTCCTACACATCCAAATGGAAAGAGGATCCTCTGGCTTCCTAGTGACTAGAGTCAGCTAATTGACATTAGCTTGAACTGAAAACAGTAATGTCTGTAGGAACTCTCAAGCAACTCTTTTCTATCCCGAGGCATGATTTCTGAAACATTAGGGTGTGTTTAGTTCAGGTTATCTTACATCCATCACTAGTTTAGGAATTGGTCTCTCTGAAATGTTTCATGATGGTTTGTAACAGTCTCATCTGAATAAGGCACTTTTTTACTCTTGTTTATTTTGAGATATAATTATGTCCACTAAATCCAAAGACAGTCTCTCTGTTGTAAGATGGATAGCTATAGAAATTTTCTTTGAAATATTCCCATCAGACAAAGGTCTGATGATCATATGCAAATTCTATGACACTTGCTAGTTGTTCCTCAGTACCCAAGATCAGCTTCATGTGCAACAGCAGGAATGTGATTTCCTATAATTCAATTTCAAATAAAGTGGTTGGGTGCTATCTATGAGAAGCTTTCAGATCTCGTACCTTATCTCAGTTAGGTACCAGAGGCTTCTGAGGGCAAAATTCAAGTGTGGTGTTTCATTGGGAACTTCAGTTTCCATTGGGAAGGTCTGATTTAGCACTACCCTGTGTCTGAAATGATTGCTTGTAATCATCAGATCTGTTAAAGAGGAGCTGACAGATTGGCAGATAAATGGTTCTAAAAAATGTTGATGCTGTTTTGTTATGTGCAGTAAAGAGAGAAAAACTGAAGGATAAGGAAAAAAATCAGTCAGCAAAATTGAGAGAGAGAAGCCTGGCAAAGGTTATATCATGTTATTAAGGAGAGGAATAAGATGACAGGATATGATCTGTTCTGCAGGAAAGAGAAAATAGGCTCCCTATCCAGAAATTTTGCCTACTGCTGGTTCTCTGCAGGTGAGCAACTTCTCTGTTTAAGTGGGCTGCTGCAAGCAGTTTTATCATCCTTTCCTCTTTAATGCACCCAATGACCCTCTCTCTGTCTTCATCACATCATGCTGGCCCCTTTGTTGCAGCATGCACCCCTCCCTCATTGTGGGGCTCAGTTTTAGTTAAGACAAGAGCAGCTGTCCTGCAAGGGCAGGGAACTGAGTCAGTGGCAGCCAAAGGGTTGTTCACAGGGCAGCAGTGATGCAGACACCACTCACCAGTCCTCTCTCACATTCTGTTGGTAAGGGGAAGGCAGCTGATCTGCTGCCTCATATTAGGTGTTTTTTTTCATTACATCCCAGAGTTTATGGATCCATATCTATCTCACTAACCTCTATCTTATTGACAGTGGCTTGCGATGACGTCCTCCCACCTGCTGCCCAAAGAAGAGAAAAAGGAAAGGTAGATAAGATTAAACACTGTGCAGAACAAGGCAGACTAAAGTGCCTTTTGTTCTGTTATAGGCATAAACTGTAGAAAACTGCAAGCTTTTCAGAGAGAATGTCCAAAACCAATTCAATGCATTCCAGAGCTCTGCTTTCATGTAATATAGCTAATCCAGGAGTTGCAGGCCACTTTGTTACAACTATATCACCACCGCAGATACTGCTGCAGTAAAGTGTAAGGATACCCGGCCAGCTCCAGTGTGGGTATGTCAGGGACCAGTATCTGATTATATGTGATAACCCAGAGCAGAGCCTAAACACAGAAAACTATTTGCTTCCTTTTCCAGTACACAAAGCAAGTGGCATTAGATTCAGCTATCAGGTGGCAAGATCAAACAAAAGAAACCAAAGAAGACAATTCATTAGAAAACATATAACAAATAAAACGGTGTAACCTATGCTGTGGGCATGGTGAACCTGCATGTAGCATTAAAATTTGGAAACACGTTTTCTGGTAGAGATACACACTGTAGCCTTTTACAGCAGATAACTGTTTTGGCTCAGAAAGTCTCGTGTCTACAATAATAACCTGGTAAATATTTAAGGCATTGCTACATGCCTGCCCTATTCCTTGACTCTTTTTCAGGCATCCACATTTGACTGCTCTTGGTATAAGTGGAATAAGACAATATGCTGGATGACATTTTATATTTGTAGGATGAGCACAAGGTGGAAAAATCTGTCCTTTATGGGCAAGGAGGCAGAGATCAAAGGCACTCAAGCTGCACTGAGACAGCAACTAGAATTTGTTTGCAACTATGCTCTGGTGAGTAGAACATTTCTAGAGATAGCAGTGTGGGCTGAAAAGAGAACTAGGGGGCTTAGATTATAGCCATGGGCTGCTAGTCTGGGGAGAAAAAAAAAAAAAAAGCCCTGGACAAGGCCCTGAAGCTCCAAGTCTCTAGACAGATGAAAAAATGAGGCCTGAAGGCTGCTGCAGTGATGTAGGAAATATCAATAAATGATATGGCTGCCTGGAATTACACTGGCATTTTATATGACACTTACACTAAATTGCTCAGTTGGGACCTGAAAGCTGTCACCTGACTGGTGGGACTTTAACTAGTGAAATTGCAGAGGAGGACTGAGAATGATTTTTTGAAGAATACTTTATTTTTAGAGATCCCTGCAACTGAAGTTTCATGAATATTAAATGCAGCATTACTCTCAAGAATAGGCCACAAGTGGAATGACCAATGGTTTACATGAGAGAGTCATAATTCACTAATGCACTCTGTTCCTGATGAGGTTAGCTCTCTTTCTACTAAGATGGTCATCTTTAAGGTCAGGCTGCTCTGTGGGAAATGCAATGTGCAGACAGGATGTGTGCTGTGCTAGAAAGGGGGATGGGACACACACTCCAAACACCCCTAGACAAGAACTCTCCTTTAACAGGGTTAACTGTCTGCTCTGCCCATCCCCATCTAGCCTTGCTTAGATATGATAATGATAATTTGAAATTGTAATTTCCCTGCACACACCCTTTGATTCAGGACCATATTTCAGACCCCTGGGGACAATGACTCCTGCCTCAGTGACCCAGAGCAGGGACAGCCTCCAGCCTCCCAGAGCCCTGCCCTGCCTGGCCATGGGCTCCACAAGATGGGCCAAGCTGTGGGCCTATAGCCCAGCCTGGCCACAGCACATCCCAATCCTCATGGAAGTTCCTGGGCCTGGGGCTGCCTTGGAGGCCCCTGGTGCTAGCAAGTCAAAGGAAGTGATCCTGCTTGATCCTCAGCTCTGCTGAGGCCAAATTTGCAGTGCCTTGTCCAGTTCCAGGTTCCTCAGTACAAGAGAGATATGGAGCTCCTGGAGCAGGTCTGGTGGAGAGCTGCTAGACTGGTCAAGGGTCTGGGGAACCTCTCTTATGAGGAAAGGCTGAGGGAGCTGGGCCTGTTCACCCTCCAGAAGAGGACATTGAAAGGTGACCTTACTAAAGTGTGTGTATAAATATCTAAAGGGACGCTGTCAAGAGACAGACCTAGGCTCCTCTGGGTGACGCCAAACGATAGGACAGGAGGCAACAGGCAGAAACTGATGCACAGAAAGTTCCACCTGAACATGAGGAAGATTTTATGGTGAAGGTGACTACTGAAACAGATTACTCAGAGAGGTTGTGGAGTCTCCCTCAATGGAGATATTTCAGAACTGTCTGGATACAATTGCAGGCAATGTGCTCTATGATGACCCTGCTTGAACAGGGAAGTTGGATCAGAAGTATGACTGTGGTCTGTTCTAACCTGAACCATTCTGTAATTCCTTCATTCTGTGAATCAGTGATTCCGTGAATGCAGACTTCATAAAGGGTAAACCTCTGTAAGTGTGGTCACACCCCTTAGTATTTCTGTCTCATGTTCTAAAGCAAATAAACAGCTATTCAAACATCCTGGAGGAAGGACTTGAGAAGAAAACATATTCAAAAGGTTTTGGAATCCTCAAAACCAAATGCCTCAAAACCAAAACCATTGGGATCATTCTTACTACTAGAGCACAAGCCTAATTGGAACATCACATTTGGCTCTGGGCAGTAAATTCATTATTGCTACAAAATGATTAACAGTCTCACCATCTGTTACAGGTGTGATGATAATTGACAGTTTTATTCATATCTAACATTGACATGATCTGTCTTTCCATTCTCATCTGTGCTATTTAATCTGGTATTTTTTCTGAGCAATAGCAATATATAAGGTTATAAACAATACATATTTACTAATTAAACCTACTCCTTATTTTCTTGGGTTTTTTTCTTACTCATTATCCTCAATCATGACATAAAAAGTTAAAAAACCCTCTAAAATATGACACTGGAAAGGAAAATATTGCACTAATTTTTAAAGATTTGTTGTTCCAAAGCCATGTCATATAGACTGAGATCAAAGGTCTATTTAGCTTGCTATTTCCTATTCTGATGATGGGTCATAGATGGTGCTTAGAGGGAGGTTGAGAATCAGGGCAGGCGCAGAACAATGCTCCTTTGAAACCTCCCAGTTTAAGGCATTTAACAGGGCAGACTTTCTGAGCCAGGGGCTGTTATTTGTCCACTGTATTTAAAAGCCTCTAGTGGACCTGTCTTCTGTGATTTTTGTCTAGTTCTTTTTTGAGCATGTTCAGTCTTTTGCCCTCAACAGCTTACTGTGTCAATGAGTTGGACAGATTATTATATAATGTAGCTTTAAATTTTAAATTTTGTCTGGAAATTTCATTGGATACCCTCCAGTTCCTGAATTATGATGAAATACTGAATTTTCTTTTTCTCATTTTCTATGACTGCCATCTGAATCACTGTCAAGAAAGGATTCTTCTAGAGTTTGAATGAGAACTACAATGTAACTAAACAAGAAAAGCATTTGATTTTATTTGTTAAAAAAAAAAACAACAAACCAAACATTTGCAGAAATCACTGATCTCAGCAACCACGGTGAAATCATAATGGAGCAAGAACTCAAATGCCTCAAACACTTGACTGCTGGGAAAAGAATAGTGATGATGACTTAAATTTGTTTACTAACAAATATCTATCTCTAACACAAGTTCTGTGCAGATAAGCTACCTTAAATGCATGAAAAGATGAAAATGATGAAGAGACTCATCCTTCAGGATAGTTTGGCCCCTTAAAGGTTTATGAAAATAATTTCTTTTCTTAATGTTATTTTTTGGCTTGTTTATTCTCTCTTGCTTAGATGATGAGCTACAACTTGAAAGATATCCAGTTTCCAAAGAACATAGTTATTTTTCTACTTGGGGCTTGTTGAAAAGCAGGCTTTGGAAGTGAAGTTCAAATTAAACTGTCAGAGGTGAACTGACTAAATCACATTCTCTTGCTTGTCTTTAACAGATGAGATTGCAGGTGTGGTAATTTCAGGGTCAAAACTTAAAACTCAGTCCTCATACAAAAAGCTTTATTAAAAAATAGTTTAATTTACTGTGGAAGTTAGGAAACCTTTACAAAATCACTTTAATGAAATAGCAAGAGATCATACAGGAGAGGCTTGCCCACTTGTCTCGTAGTGACTCACTGTTGTTAATGAGATACCAAAAGAGCCAGGGAGTAAGAAATCAGAACCAAATATTTCATTGCCACTAAAGCACTGTATCTGTCTATACCTGCAGAAATTCTGCCTGTGGCCTCTGAAAGTAAGTTTGCTAGTTTTGAGCAACCTGTCCTGATTATCATCTATTAATTGATAGGTCACTCTACCATCAGGTCAGAAAAACATTAATTTAATTCCTTTCTGAATATAACTATCTGTGGTCCTTTATCAACATTACAGAGAGCTGGCATGTGCTTGAATGTTGATAATTTCAAAGTTTTGCTTTTTTTTTTTGTTTTGCTGTGTCTCCTCCCAGGTGGTCAATTCCCTTCCTCGGTGTTGTGGAGAAACTGTAATCCTTTAAAGATTACTGATAAACACGATGAATAAAAGAAGCTGATAGACCAAAATATGAAGGTGGGTGGAAAAGAAATGACAACCTTACACACAGGTTAAGTAGGCAAGGTAGGCCATGCTTGGGCAACATTCTAATTTATTGACAACAACCAATATTTCAGTTTTGACAGAGATATCTTGATAACAACTTTTCAGTCTATGCTTTATGGGGGAAAACAAACACTGTTAAATAATGTCTCTATGACTTGGATCAAATAATGACTTCCCATTCTGGTTCCTGGGTAATGTCTTAGCACTTTTTGTGTGATTTTAAGGACTGGTTCAACCTGCTGCTTCATGGCAAGGGCCTAAAACCAGGACTTGCTGGACTTCTGTGCAATATAGACCTTAAATTCTGCTCAAACTTTGGCATATTGATTTGCCTATTTCTTCCTCAATTAATGATTTTTGGAGCCTTTACTTTCTGATAAATATTTTTAAAAAATATTTTAAAGTGTTTTCACATTTAGTATTATTGATTCTAATTTAAAAGATTATTTTTTCCTGGGTTTGCAAATTAGTCAAGACCCAGTAACAGAATTATGCCTGTTAATATGAATAGTTTGACAATAAAACTGAATTAAAATAACATAAAAATAAAAGTTAATAAGCACTATCCACATATATGTTTTTAATAAAAACAGGTTATTTAACTTGCTTGCTCATAATTCCAGTTCTGTGCTGAAGAGGTTGTGCAAGCAGTCACAATACAACAATTTCTTACAAGAATTAGTATACTTCAGGACAATGGACAATGTCTTACTGCATAGATAAAAGTAATGCAATTTAGTTATTTAAACATGAATAAAGTCTCTTTTGAATTCTTCAAATGCATTTTTCATTACTTTGGTAAGGTAGACATAAACCCTGGGTCCATTCCCTCTGAATATTTAAATATCTGTAACCCAACTTTGGTATCAGGTCTATCGGCATTTGTAGTTCTTAAAATTCAGTAAGATACATATAATAGTTAAACATTTCTTCATCTATCTGTCTTTTAAGACATTATGCACATGTCCATCAAATGGATGATAAAGACAAGAGTGGGATTTCACTACCCCTTAATGAGCCTTGAACTGCTGATGAAGGTCACTGGGTTAAATTTGTTCATTTTCTAAACTGGAATAATCCATCATGTGGAAAAATATATTGAGCTTCTAAATGAACAGGAATAATGTTCATATGTAATTTTGGAGTATTTTTTGTTTTTCGTTTATTTTTGTTCACAATTTTACTCATTCTGTGCTTATTTAGCTAGCTACTGTTTCTTCTCTTTATAACTCCTACATGTTGAGTTTCATAGTCTGAGAATTATGACAATCTCACATTCTCATTCTTACTAAGAGAGTAGAAGAGATAGGAACCTTGCAGGAATGCAAAACTGACAGAGCAGAGCAAAAAGGCTAACAGGGAAAAGCAGCAGGGAGCAAATAGAGAAAGAAGATCCCCACTTGGTGTAATGCAGTGATGTGTGCATGTCTGTGCTGATCTTGTGCCCCTGGAATTGAGCATTGTGATGTGTTAAGAGGAACAGTATTGCTGTGTGTGATGGTCAAGATCAGCAAGATCAGAGGCATCTACATCCTTTGGTACAATGGCTGCGGAATATTTTGCATCCTTTGTCCTTTCCATAGAACTGTGATCCATGTTATAAAATGTTCACAGTTTTGCACGTGTTTTCCTTCTGTGTCCATAAAAATCCCAGCCATGAATCGTCTGAGGAACTGCTGTTTTACTAATGCCTGAGTCTGCACCATATCACTGAAATAATGACTAAGAAATATCTTTGGTTGTCAGTGCCCATTCAGAGATTGAGTAGCTTTAAAATTTTTGAGAGACAATGTTGGAGGCCATTTAATGCCTTTGGATCCCATAATTCTAAGGTGCCCTGTTAATTTCCTTAATGACTTAAATGTCTCCCAGCTGTCTTTAATGTCTTCTGACGTTGTTAAAATAATTATTATTTTACACCACAGAGAGTCTCCTACTGTCAAACTAGAGAGAGAGGGCAAAATAAGGCTCAAAGATTTGTTGTTTTCTAGAGAAGTCATTCTATGTCTCTGCAACTGTATCAAAATACACCAGGCAGAGATGTGTTGTTTGCCATCAGTGTCAGAAATCATAAGGAATGTTCACTCAATTGTTTTTGAGGAGAGTAATTTACTGAAATAGATCTTAAATGAGAGGTCTGGGGCCTTGCTGGAGAATTTAGATTTTATTCAAAGCTGAATACCAGATTCTTGCCCAAGGGCTTCGTTGTAATAATGAATCTGTTCACGATACCAAGCATGAGGAGAAGATTGTAGATGAGAGGAACAGCTCTGTAGGATACCATCTCAGGCCCAGAGAATTTCTCTGGGTAGACAGTTTTATGTACTGAATTTTAAAAACATGGGCTGGTGAATCTGGAATTGGTCCAGCCTATGCTAAAGTCTGAGTTTAATTAAATGTATACATCAACTTAATCAAAACTATGAGTAACCGTACAAGTAAGTAAATTTTTCTGATGATTTTCTTGTAACACAGAACTTTTAACATTATTTCATTCAAACAAGAGGAGGAAAATGTGAAAATGCTGTATTAAGCAAAATAGTAATAGACCAAGAAAAGCTCAATTTTCAATATAGCTTAAAAAAATATAACTTAAAAATAGTTGCTGTCTGCAACTATTATTTTGGTTTGAGGCATTTTTACTTATAGGAAGATAAAAAAAAAAAAGTGTGTGGCGTTCCCATGATCCCATGAAATGCCACAATGGAAGTAGGAAGAGGAACTTTCTTCAACCACTGTAGGACACAATCATGTATATTATTTAGTAGGCAGGAACAAGCTGATGTTTAACAATCAGAAATAGCTAAATGCATCTTCTGAGCTAGACTGAACTTTCACCCTATGCCAGAAATAAAGTCCAGAAACTCACTCTTGCTCTTCTGACTGTGCTGTGTTGAATACTTCTTCAGTATTCAGATGACTAAATGTATGTCATAAACAAAACATATTTGCACACAGGGAAAATAAAATGGCTGTTCTCTAGTTTTTTTAATTAATCTCCTCACTGTCTTGCAGAGCATACCCTGAATAACTCATAGGATTAGAAAGAACAATGTATTTTTTGTAACAACATAAATAAAAGTTTGAAGTGGAGGATTGAGGTGCATTCTCAACTTAATTTTTGTAGTTTTATTTATCTCTTGCAATTAAAGCTAAAACCTGTCTGTTTTTATTCATATTCATTTTCAAGATAAAGGACAGAAAGGTTTTTCCAATTATATCAGTAGGGAGTTATTGCAAGTGAGAGTTGAGGTATAGCAATGAGAACATAGTATTTCTTTTTTTTTTTAAAAAAAAAAGTATGTTCTACTTGTCATTATTTGGTAAGAAACTCATGGGAACAGTGATCAACCAGTCCAAGGCTTAGTGAGGAATTATGGCTCTGGGACAAAAATATTCAGGATTTTAGGCTGCATGGCTTAGTGGCTAGATTTGAAAAATACTTAGAGGCAGAAAGATGCAAGTAGCCTCTTTAATCCATAATTGAAATAAAATGAAATAGACTCTCAGGAATATTTGAAAACTCCCATAGGTGCCATTGCATGACTAGAGTGACATTAATGGTTGAGTTCTTTTTCAGAGTTACTCAGGCAGTCTACAGTCCCACCACTTGGCCCACTTTTTCCTGGATATGCAGCAAAATTGCTTAAGGTATAGTTGAGCCACTTTGAAAAATAATGTGCTTTTATGTAAAACTCATGGACTGTGTTTGGTAGAGCTTGTGTTCAGAGAGGCTGGATTATCTTCAGAAGTGTAGCACTTAGTTCAAGAGCAGATCATGTTTATGGATTTTCTCACCAGGGTAGGCTTTAATAAGTTGTTTCCCATGCAAATAAAAGAGACCTGGAAAACAGGGAATACTATTTTATCAGCTCTAAATGCTCAGGTATGGCATTCTCATAAGTTCCTGTTGAGTTTTTAGATGGACCCTTCAAAAGCAAAGATAATAAAAGCCTGTGTAGCAGGTACATTAATGAAACTGCCAGACTGCAAGCTGATAATACTCTGCATGATACCTTATCAATTATTAGTCTTAAGGCATTATTTCACTTTATACGCAGGTTTGTCCACGGTCATTGCAAGCTATGTGAGGAAGACTGAATTAGTAATGGAATTGCTGTAAACTGGATCAAATCTGAGACAGTTGGAACTGGTTAATTTAGTCAAATAATTAAAAGCAAAGTGTTGTACTGCCTCAGTTCCCTTGGGGTATTTTATTTCTGTTTACAGAGTAAACAGTCTGACTTCAGTAGGTATTGTCTCCAGGCAGAAACCAGGCTGTGCTGTGCAAACAGTGAGCTGCCGAATAGTTGGTGTCAGAGAACCAACTGCACCAGGCATGCAGGACACGTTTGTTGGAATGTACCTTTAGAATTGGATTCCTCATGGAGCACTTTGCACGCGGCTTGTTTAGACTGAAAGTGTGATTGCACAGCTACACAATGACTTGGCTGGTCATTTTAAGGACAAATGAGGAAGATTTAGGCTTTTCTACATTTTTGTCCAAAATAGTTGGATTAGAGAAACACTAAAAACCTTTCACTTGGAAATGCTATGTCAGTCCTGCTTATTCTGAAATCTTTTCCACAGAAGAAATGTGTATTGGTAGTCTGAAAGACAGATATTTGGTACTGGTATATGGGGAGAATGCAGCCCTCTAGTCTATAGAAAGGAAAGAAATAGCTAAGAAATTCACACATCTTCACTGCTTTTTAAATTTTTTTTAAAATAATATCTTGAATTAACCTACTTCCTTTATTCATGAGAGGGAAAAACAGAATTCGATAAAGCTGTTGATTTTCAGTATAGTGGAGGTCAGCAGAGCACAACCAACCCAAGGATGAATTAAATCATTGTGTCCCTTCAAATACCCTCGGACAGTGAAAGTGAAAAAGGTCATACAGATATTCATGAAGGAACCCTGTTAGAAGAAAGATGACAGGAGGAGTAATAAAGGATCATTCCTCAACAGTGACTGGAAGAGTTCTCAATATTTTCTTTGTTGAATTTCTTCAGAATACTGAAAAGCAAATAGAAACCTTTTTTTTTTTAAGTCAGGTTTTGGGTAAATGTTTAAACAGTGAGTTTTATTTTCTTCAGAGTAGAAGAAATTCATTGTTTAAAGGGAACAATAACTAAATATTCAGCACAGAGTACAGTACATGGGAGGAAGACAGGCACATATACAATAGAGACCTATGAGAAACAGACATGAAATTTCAAGATGCCTTAAATCATCCCTTTGCAACACACATATAGGCAAATGATCAGATTTTGGGCTGCATGTGATTGTTAGAAATTGAATAAAACAATGAAGGTAGGAAACAGGTGGATCATAAATGAACAATCAGGAAGCAGACCTGAGCCTGAAAGGGAGAATGGATTAAAGGCATCAGAATTTCCTTTGCTATGGCAACATTTCAGGTTCAGTATTTTTCCTGTTTCAAAGGCATGGTTCATTTTATAGCTATTTCTAACAGTCATGTATCAACAGACAAGGTGTCCAAGCAGCAAATTTGGCACATAAAGTAACCTGATAAGAGTAAATTAGTAGCATAAGACACTTTGCAATCTAAATATGAAGTAATTTTAATCTTGATTTCCAGTCTTTAAACACAAGTACTTTTCTTGAAAAGTAATATGTGGCAATAGGAATTTCCATTAATATTCTTCACACATTGATTTAACCATTATGTGAAGAATAAGGACTGTAACTTAAAAGTCAAATAAACATTTATAGAACTTTGCATTAAGGTTTTATAAATTATGTGCAACATGTCATTAATTGATCCAGTAGAATTTTAATCAAATGTCATTAATCAGATCTAGAAATCCATGAATAATTTATGATAATGCATTGCATATTACCAGCTATAGCACATATTATCAATGATTGACATATTATCATACAGTTATAGTACATATTATCAATGATTGTGACATACTCAGGAGTATTATTAAAAAATCTTAGTTATTCATATACTATTTGTAAATGGTATAATAAGTGATATATGCTTAAATACTATTTGTAAATGGTATAATAAGTGATATATGCTTAAAACTCTTTATTCCAAATGACATCATCTACTTAATGATTGGCCAGTTATTGACTACTGTTAGTGTTCCTTTTGTGTAAAGGATTTTAGATTGTTCCCGTTCTGCATAATTTGATTTTAGCTGGCAGGTTGGTTACAAATATACTGTGTGTTTTTAACTCTAATTGGATGTTTTTAGTCCTCAGATGATATGATTCTTTAAAATAAGTAGTTTATATCATCTCTTCTGCATTGTGGGGGTGCTATGAAACAATAGTTACTGTTTAATTGCTGCAAAGTGTCTAGCAGAATTATGTCTAACACCAACACAGATTTGGTGCAACTCTGCAACAAGATATTTATTTCAGTCATTCTCGGAAAATGATGACATGATATCTTTAACCCAGAGCAGTCCATCATTCAGAGTGGAAAAATGATGTAGTTTTTCTTCTTTTGGCTTGCTTTCCACAGCTTTTGTATAGTAGGATTTACTAACTGTGCCCTTCCACTGCTGTTCTTGATATGACTGCTACAATTTCTCCCAAGTTTCTCTGCTGACTTCTAGCTGCTCTCCCTCATGAGTAATTTTGGACCCTAGAAGCTGAAGAAAAGAAGCTGTGATGACTCTTGCCCTCTATCTCTGTAAAAAACAAAACAAAAAAAACGTGGAAACCCAGAAGGCCTGACTTGAAGCAGTTGCAATGGTGGTGTTTCAGTGTGAGCATGAGTGTGAGGACTAAGTTCATCCTGAAGTCCCTGTTGGTGGGAGAAATGACATTTAACTGAAGTGGATTGTCTTCTGTCTGCTGGTATATCAGCAAAGGAGTCCACAGATCAATAGGAACATCCTGAGGAAGGTAATTACTTTTTGGATCAAAGTTAAATCCTTTAACTGTCCCTGGGTGGAGGTTCTTGGTTTAGTCAGAGGAAAACATTATGGAGAAAATATTATTGAAATAGTAGTTAGTCTAGTCATACTTGTATAACCTTAGATTTTACTAAAGACTAATTTAAATAACTTTTATTCATAAGTTAATTGCAAAAAATTGAGCCAATCTCCAGGTCTTTTAGAAAAACACAAGGTTCTGATGTAGACTCACCACTGGTGTCCCTTTCAGGCATTACTGCTTGGAACTGACCCTCTGTGCTGGTGATCACTGCTTTGAGAACTCAGCATAAAAAAGATCTGTATTTGCACTTTCCATGCTCCAACTTCCAGTTGTTGTTTTAGGGTTATTCACCTTCACAGGTGGTTTAAGCAAAGGTCCAGGAGTGAAGGAAGCACAGGCACAATCACTTTCTGATATTGTTTCTGCCTTGGGCAATGTCACAGACAGCTGTGAATGGCAGAGCTTTACTGCCACCACGGAATGCATGGCCTGTTCTTGATCCAGTGCATGGCATAGCCTCACTGATCCACTTAGGCTTTAGAAAATCCTTTTTTCTTAGATAAATCATAGTCCATGCATAACTGTTCTTAATTACAACACTCATCTCTTTAAAATGAGGGATGTAGATCCTGTTTTGAAGAATGATTGCAAGATAGAGCTTGGGGAGAGTTTTTATCTGCTTGAGTTTCCTGTGGAGAAAGATTCTCAGATTTCAGCATTTCAGAGTGTGAATATTTATTATTTCAGCTGAAGGCCTAGATCTCTTCAAAAGGATATAGCATACAGCACATGAAGTCTGCAAATTCAAAGTGACAGGAAGGCAAGGTGTTCTTGGGGGCTACCGATTTACTGTATTTGTATTTTTGTTTTTTTCTGGCCTGAAAGGCAACAAGACAAGCTTGTGTTAAATTGTAGAGCAAGCAACTTCTATTTCCAGATCTGCTTTTAAAATAGCATGCGTTATGACCTTAATTAATTTCCTCCAGAAAATAAGCAAATTCATGTGACAAGGGCTTGCAGCGAAGGTTCTGGAGTCCAGAAATGTTGGTAGCAGGCACAAGAAATGATGTTATGATGAACTGCAGTTTCCAGGCTTGGCTTTGGGAGTCTTCCTGTGAGTGGAACACTCTCCACACACACCAGCAGGGAACTGTGCATCTGTCTTAATTCCTGTAGTAGACTTTCTGGTATAGTGCACTTTCCCGAAAAATTCTTCAAAATATTTGCTGGCTCCTTATCTTCTTTCCTACTTTCCTTTCTCTGTCTGTCTCCTTCTCCTTTTGCTATTAAGAATGATGTAAAAATTTTCAGAGTAGCAACTAAAAGAACATTTTTTGTCAAATTTGTAAGAGTTAGCTAAGGTGACAGATCCAGTATTCCTGCTTTAGACATCATTTGAAGTTTGTTTACTACACACGTCAGTGAAATGCGTACCAAGAAATCAGTAGGAAGTGTGTTAAAGTAAAAATGTAGCTTTGAGTCACTAAAAAAAGAGCTTTGCTTATGGTTTTATCTGTCCATTTAAAATTCTAATTTCTTGTGAATTATCAACTTGATGCCAGTCATGGGAGTACAGAAGAACATTTTTATTGAGAATGCAATTTATATCAAATTTTATTTACAAACATTTGGATTTTTACTCCAAATCGATTGCTCTTTCCATGTTTGCAACTGATGTAATGAAAAAGTCTTTCTATCTATGTTGTATGAACAAACCTTTATTAGAAAGTTGAATATTTTCTTTTAATAAAAAACTCTTCCTAAAAATGTTTTGAAATATAAAATCCACCAAGACTCTACTTTTAACATTCACAAATTCTCTCTATAAATGTGTGGGGTTTTTTTCAATCTTTGTAACTGTTTTTAAATTTACAGCTTTGGGCTTTAAACAGGTATGTAGAGACACATCATTATGGAAGTTATTGGGAAAAAATGTCTGGAAAAATGTAAGGATTCATTTCTATGGCAATACATTAAATGGTAACATTGTAAGACTTAATAGTAGTAGTATCTCCAAAGATCATAAAGGCTTATATTGAAAGCAGTGTAAACAGACACGTTTTACTTAACCTGTTTTAGTTCTGAGGGTAAATGAGGCCAACTTACAGCACTTGAAATTCTAATTGTATTTTCTCTCGTGACACATTCCTTTATACCCATGAGGTGGTGTAGAGAGGGTTTTCTTTAATTTAGGGCTCCTGCTAAAACCAAGGTGATGCTCACTTCTCCCTCCCCCTCAACTGGAAGTACAATAAGCAAATATCATGGTTTGAGATAAGAACAATTTACTGGAAACAGCAATGAGATAAAAAAGGGACAGTAAGAGCACCAATATTAATAATGAAACTATACAAATAAAGAGAATTATGCATGTGCAAAAATGCTCATGTTGGACCCCGCAACAATAACAAAATACCAAATATCTCTCTCCCCCGCATTTTCTCAAGTAGAAGGAAAGCCTTTCTCCTTGCAAGTAGGAGACAGTCCCATGGTATCAAATACTGTTAGGGTCCTGGTCACACCATCTCCTGGATATTGCAAAAAAAAATTGGCCTGTCCTGGCCAAAACCAGGACAACCTCAAAGTTCCAACTGCTTATCATAGTCAGATATTTATTATTAAGAGTTTTATCTTCAGAAAAATGGCCAAAAAGTGGTAACTGTGGGTCCAAATTTTCCTTGAAAACTGAAAGATAATTGTATTGCATCAAATTTAGAAGAAGATAGTTCACAAGACACAAATTTAAGACCTGTTAGCATAAAAACAAGTGCAAGAAAAGAATGTCTGCTATTCCCAACAGTTTCTAGTTTTATTAGAAAATCAATGTGAAATATTTCTCTCCTGGTTTTCTGTTACAGGCAGGCTGAGCTGACTGTACTGTTCAAAATCCACAAAATACCTTAAGTTTCTGACATATGTCTGGGCGACTACTCTGATTCCTTTCATGGACTTAGTTGATAACCAAAATTAGTCATGAATGACAAATAAACCTCATTATTTTATTGAGATGAGGGACACACTCTGCAGTACTGAGTTCAAGATGACACAGAGGAGAGCAAAAGCAGATAGACTGTGCCTTGTTCTGAAACACAGCTGCCCTGAACTAGGGTGTTGCTCAGGTTCTCAGGAGTTTAGCTACCTCCATTAGCTTTAAGACTTGCTGAAAGACCTATTATACCATTTTGTGCTCTGCTGTATGACTTCAGGATTGATATTTAAGGTGACATTTCTTTGGTCTTAAGTCAGATAGTCCAGAAGGAATTCCATCTTGCAGACTTCTGCACCAGGCAAACCTCAAGGCAGTACTGGAGGAAATCCTGAATTACTTTGCAAATAGGTCTGGAGATGTTATATTTATTTGGTGTAAACCTTACGCATTTCTAATTCAGAGAAGTCTGAGTAAAATACAATAAGAACTGATCACAGTTTAACCTTCCTGTTGGCTTTAGCCTTAGGAGGTAATTAAACACACTTTCATGGAGGCAACAGAAATGTAGTATTTTTCACCCTGAATGCTGACACAGCGTTACTTTTATTTCTAGGCTTAGCATGAACATAAGCATTTGTGGTTTACAGACATAAAATAGGTCAAGGATTGAAGCATAATTAATTACATGCCTTTTCTATAGTGAATCCCCAAACCCTGTGGCTGAATGAATTCCATTAGATATACACACCTTTTTTTCCAGCTTTACCCTTAGCGTTTTGTCAACAGACAGTATTCAGAGTTCCTCAGATCTCTGAATTCATTACGCCCATCTACTCCATTTTCATCTGCTCTGTCCACTAAGATTTATTTTATTTTTCCATTTTGTGACAGATACATAATTTGTTTTAACTTTTTATTCCTCAAAACTGAAAGCAAGTTTTGAACTACATGTTATCGCACTTCCCCAGCAACAGTTATATCAGAGTAATAATGTCTTTATTATCATCAAATGCAGGTGTGTAATAATTTATAGGTGACAGTGATTTCCTTGGGCATTGTCTTAAAAAAGGGAACAGCACAGCAGCATAAATGCTCTTCCTTGCAGTGTCAGACTTCAGTATTCTGCTTCTCAATGTGCTCACTGCATTGGCTGAAGATTTCAGTGTGCTGGAGGTACCTAAAAATTCCCTCTGTACCTCAACCCCCACAAGAAGTTCAGCTGTGCTGAGCCTGGAGCTGAGGGAGGGCAGTGCATCCCTAAATGACAAAGCAGAAAGTCAGCTTTCACCTCCTGCAAGAAACACAGCCACCACTGTGATGTGTTGCTGCCACATGGCAGGGAGAAGCAGGGGTCAATTTATCCCTCTATTTCTCTCTAAATAGTGCCCCTTTTCTTCTGCTGTGGCCTCTGCCTCAAGGGCAGGAGTCAGGGGGGCTGCTGGAGAGCCCTGTTGCCCAGCCTGGCTCTTGTGCAAGGAAGGGACAGTGGGGCACAAAGGCTTCCTATTTCCTCTGCCCCCCACATCAAACTGTGTCTGTACCACACACAACAAAAGCATCCAGCTGTCTGCCAGCTGCCCTGTGTGTAATGCCAGCATCTCTATGTCTGTGCCTGCATGTGCTCGTGCTTTGCAGTTCCCCCCTCCTTGGGGCACTGTGCTGTGCACCCACGAGTGCATTCATACTTGGGTTGCCCATGTCTGGTGCTTAGTGTGGCATGTACAAAAGGCCCATTTCACTGAATGCCTTCTGGGCCTTGGTGGTTTTTTGCAGAGTTAGATGAGTGTCATGGAATTATCCCCAGTGTTGTTCTTCCCCTCCTGTTCATGAGAAATGATCAAAAAATGTTCAAAAAACAGAATTTTTTTAAAATTAATGTGAGTAATTTTTTGGAATGTTTCAACTTGCTTCACTACTGAGTTCTCATCTGTTGTAATTTCTCCTCCTGGGCAAGAGAAAACCAACGGCCAGACTTTGGACTAGGAGCCAGTGGATTAATTTGCAAGTTTTCAAAGTATTGAGCGTTGCAAGACAAAGAGATTTTGTAATAGTGCTGGACATCATATAGGTTTTATGAACAACCTCACTTGTTAGAATTATTGCTTCCAGAACTCATCTAGAGAATTAAAAGCTCTAGTTTTCTCTGTCTAAACAGAAACCTCACTGCTGGAGAAATGATCTTATGAAACAGCTCCAAGCTCTTAGTTACTATTTTTACCACCAAATTTGCCTGCAGCTGCCAGTTTGAATTACTTCCATCTTTTCTCTGCTTAAAACAACCAAGGGAGTAGAGAAAAGAGAAAAAAAGAGGATCTTTAGAGATTCTGATTCTTTAGGATGCAGTAAGAGTCTGTGTACCTGAAAACTTGATAAGCATAGACCCGGAATGGATAGAACAATTGATTCCAGCATTTGTCCATGTTGGTTCCTCCCTTTTCCTCATGTAACCAATTGGCTAATTACCATTGCAGTATAAATCTGTAGACAATCTAGGAAAATAATGCAAGTTAATTTCCTTATGCGTTGCTGATTTGTGAAGGGTTGAAGAGTTAGCTATTCGGAAAAAAATGTCCTTATTTAAGAATTCAAACCTAGGCTTGAATTTATAAAACTAGTAGCTATGCTTTTAATGTTTCAAGTGATAAAGAAAAAAATACAGCACAAAATATAGCAAATGCTTGTAGTTTTGATTTATAGAGTCTGATATGTGTTGACCTCGCTCTGTCTACAAAGCAAAGGAGTGTGGAGCTGTCTCCTCTTATCACTTTTATTACAGTGATCAGTCTACTGTAATTTTTATCTATTTCCTGAGATACTGACAGTCTAGTGCTCTTGGATTTTACTTTTCTGTGATCTAAAAAATTGTGTTAAGATAATTGTGGCAATTGAAAATTTGATGGTTGTATTTAAAAATAGATTATTTTTTTTTCCTGGAGCGTGCTATCTTGTTCACTAATGCCATCACTGAAATTTAAAAAACATAAGTGATGAAATTTCAGGATTTTTACAGAGAATCTTTCTTAAGCTTGGTCATGCCATGATTAAATTTGGCTTCTACATTTTCTCAACTGTATCACAGAAAAAGAACTGTTATATGGTTCTCTCCCATGATGCATTCACAGTAGGGATGTTCAATAACTGTGCTATTTTTTTCTCCAAATTCCAGTCATGTGACTGTGCTAAAAATAACTCTGCCTGTGACTTCTGGCTTTGTAGATTTACTAAATTTGCTGTAAATGGAAGGAGACGAGCAGGGGCTTGGAGTTGCTCAGTAGTGGTCTCTTACTGAAGCTGTGAGATGTCATATAAAGCAGCAGATATTAATTGACAGAACTAATTTGAATTAATACTGGTGTTCTTCACATTCTAATATTATGTTCTATTTATGGACAGATAGGAAAAGTAGATATCTTCAGAATACTTTGAACTTCACTTCTAATTACTTCTATTTTAAAGATATAAGTTCAGATGAAAGGTGGAATTAGGAGGCTAATCATCATGCATTTACCTTCTTTCTCTGGAGAACAGGGAAACATTTGTGGCAAAAACCCTCAGATTCTGTATCACCAAGGCAACAGATTAACCTATGCCAATAATGCAAACATTATTATATATAATGATTATTATTTTGTGGACTGCATGGTGGGGATTTCAACGGTTTTATTAAATAAGGTAGTAAAGAAAAGAACCTGTTAATTGACCTTTAAAATGTACCAAAAGAAGGGCTATGTGGGTGAGTGCCTGGGAATGTTGATGCAAAGGGCAGAAGACATGGCAGGCAATATCCATGATGATAGAACATCACCTGGTGGGAGATGGATTTACAAACCAATACCCTGCTGCTTTGAGATAGGGACCATTTTGTTTGCACAACTTCCTGCTGGACTGACCATCCACCGAGGCTTTGTATTTCCTCCCAATGCATTCTTGCCACTAATTTAATGAATACCAAGGCCAGAAGAAGCATGTGTTAGGGTTGATGCAGAAGGTAATCTGCTGTACAAAATGCTTATGGTCTACTTCAGCTGAAGTCAATGGAAGGCTATTGATTTAAGTTGAGCAGAATCTCTCTCCTCTTTTAGAGAGATTTTTTTCTTTCTAGAAATTAGCTTTTCATGGGATCCTGGCATCTAATTAATAAAATAGAGTGCTCAAATTTAATTTATGCTATAGTGTAGGATATTTTCATGCAGTGTTGAGGAATCTTGTGGGTAAAATGTGTGTACTAAATCTCCTACACACAGCCAATGTAATATAAAGGAGTCTTACTGTGAGTTGAAATCATACTTGTGCATATTTACTTTATTTGCAATGTTTGTATTTTCATTGTGATTTCCCTTCATGGTGGAGAACATTGATTTTCATTTGAAAATCCGATTAACATTTTCCTACAAAATACTTGTTAGTGCTGCCCAGTGTTTTATTCACAACCTCAATAAGTTTTTAAATATAGTGACAACTGAGGAAATCTGTGTATGTATGTACATGATATGCAACACACTTGATACTTTAATTTGTCTATTTATCAACAAATACAAGAGCTTATCTGTCTTCTCTCTGGCCTTACTTTATACAGTAATTCTGAGAAAGTAACTGAGCCCTGGCAGCAAAGTGGCTTTAAATCCTGATGATAATTTATTTGCATGGAAGCTCATCTGAATGAATCAACTTTTACTTCTACCACAACATTTTTTCAAGTCTGAGTTCTCCAGAGAGATAACTGAATGACAAAACAGTACTTTGACTGCAAGGAGAGGAAACCTGAGAAAGAAGCCTGAGGTTTTAGGAAATTGTTTTAGGAAGACTCTGAAAAGCTGAAGAGAGTAGGAAGAGAAGAAAAAGGTAAATACTGGCTGGTGATATGGGGAGGATGTTTTTTTTTTTTTTTTTACTACTGGGAAGCAAAAACAGGGGAGAGGAAGGATTCTGAATGCTGCACAGCACCCTGACCCAGCTGAGACAATACCTTAGCATGGTTAAATGGTGTGTGAAAAAGTACTGAGAGGGACTTCTCCAGAAGCCAGAAAAAAATTGCTTGTCAATTTGCTATTAAGTATTCCTGAAAAATAAACTGTAAATCAGGAGTGTGTGTGTTCAGCTGGAGGTCTGGGGAAGACAGCTGTGCTTAAAAGACATTGGCATATCAAATGTGGATTTAGGGCTTTCCTAGATGCGTGGCATAGGAGGTGCTATTTTTGCAAATTCGAAACTGAATGAGAGGTAGTAATAGGGAAGTTGGTAAAAGGGAGTATTTAAAACCTTCCCAAGAGATTTGATTAAAAAAGAGATTTGATTAAAAAAATGCAAAAATGACATCTCTCACCCTTTAATAAATTAGTCCAAATTGTACAGCTTTCCCCCCCCTGCTCTTATGAGAAATGTGTCAGAAGAATGGATGTCCAGAGTGAAAGACAAGTAAAAATAGTCAGTCCTCAATAAAACAACAACAACAAAATTCTTACACTGTCCAGTATTCTGCCTTTGCACCATTGAAGAAAGGTAACAAACAGACACAGGGAAGAGAAGCCAATGCCCACTTTGCAGCCTCTGGATACTGCCTTGACCACGAAGGAATCACAACAGATTTTGATGGTAAAGATTTGTGTAAAATATCATTACATGCACGATGAGCTGTCTGATCCCTAGAAGAGAAGATCAGTGGTTAGTTTAGTTTAGTTTATAATATTTCAAAAAATGGGATGTTTAAATTCCTAGCCTAATTCACGGCAGTGTAAACATTGAGCACCCAGGCCCAGGAAATGCTGGAATATATTTGGTAGTTATGTTTTGACTCTTCCTGTCTGTGTTTTTAGGTTAAAATATGGCTTCTGTAGGCTTAGGTCCAAGTAATCCATTTTAGAACTCCATGTGACCTGGAATTTTTGGCTGAATCATATGCACCATGAACTAAAACTTTATTATTTCTCACCACTCTGAAGTGGGATAGATCACAGAGTTATGTTCTCTGTATTTTTCTGTTACAAAGAGCTCCTTTGCTCTGCCAAAGAAAAGCATGTAAAATATTCATAAAGCCTTGCAGAAGGGGACAGACATTATGATCTTCAGCCCAACAGATATTTAAATGGACATGATAGAAGGGCTATCAACCACAAAAGCAACCCAAAAATCTGGAGTCCAAAAGTAGTAAAATCTGTGCTTTTTATTTCAGTTAGAGTGTTATATAGTAGGTATACGTTTAAATATCTAGAAGGATGTAGGCCTGACTGATCACTGAAAGGGGAATTGAGGCAGATCAGAATTAGAAGGGGCTTTTCCCAAACAGATTTGAGTTCCACAAAAATTAATATTATCACAAAGCTAGCCCCAGCCCAAGATAAAAATCCTTATGACTTGAAGAAAAGTGGTAGGAGCTGGAGTTACTAAGAAGCAGGACACAAGCACACAGTCAAGTGAAATCAAGGCCTCAGGAAATACCACAAATTGTATTATTTTCTAACCAGTCTGCATTTCAGGTAGCAAATCTACAGCCAAAATCTTCCTTTTTTGTGTGCTCTGCACAATTTCCAAATTTCTCTGAATACTCAGATTTGAGCAGTGTTTGCAGCCTCAGGCTCAGGTCACTCACATAACCCAACATTTCCTACCAAAGAATGAGGTTAAGCCAGAATGATTTATCAGTCTATAGAAGAAAATTATGACTTTTTGCACAAGCTGCTGGGCAAAATAATTTTTTAAAAATTTTCTCTAGTTTTTCATCCAATTTCTTTGCTGTGAATATTTTATTAAAGATGCAGATGGATTCACTATGGTTAAATAAGTTCAGTATTTATAATTTAAGTTTTTGTCTCTTCAGCAGTTTGGCTATTAAAGTAAAACGACAAATCTTAAAGGTAAGATCAAGTAGATTTCAAATTATCATTACTGTTTCTTCATATGGCCCATTCATATTTTCTTCAGTGCATAAACAGCTTTTTTATAGAATCCTCTGGCACTGTTTAAGACTTGTCTAAGCATGTTGTGGGTGCTGAGTGGACTGGTGGGTTACATTCCATCCCTTTTTTTTTTTTTCCCAAAATTTTCCCTTTTTGCCCCCAAGCACTTGAAGACCCCAGAGCAAGATCAGATTTACATTACAGCTACAGAGTTCAAGGGTATGAGATGTCCTTTTTTTGCCTGTTGGTGTTATTACCAAAAGGGACAATAAACCCCGTAGTTCCAGGCAGGCAGGTGTGAATATCTGAAGAGTGCTTGAAGCAGAAATATTTTTGTCTTCTGAACATCATCCTAGATGTTGTGTTGCACATAGGTGTGTAAGGGATGAAGCTTGCTGCAGAGATACACCATCAGCAGATGACTGAGAGAGGCAGGGAAGGTATTGTCACATTTCTCTCCCAAGTTTGACCTAGTAATTTTTCAATATTTCCTCTTTTTTATAAGATTTATGAAAATTATAATGATTTTAAAAATATATATATTTTATCCTAAGTTTAAGTAGATCACAGAAACTCTTGGCTGCAACAGTTAAATATTTTTAATTTTTGAAAAAAAATATTTTTTAAGCTGTAGTGCATTTGAAAATTTTTACACAGTTATGTAAATACAGGGTGGAAAACTCAGGAGTAGAAGTGATAAAGGACATCTACCTTCATTTTCAAGTCTATAGAAGACTTCCTCTTTTTCATTTCATCAATCTAGTGGTGCAGACAGCAATAAGGCTAAAATGAGGTTAGTTCTGAGATAAATTGAATCTGTCAGTGTGCACTAAACTTTGGCTGGATTCCATAACAGCCTGAAAGTTGGTGAGTTGAGATGAAGAAGCACTTTCATTGCTATAAACTAGACATGTCAGCATGCTGACGCCTAACACCCAGGAAAAAAAACAAAACAAACCCTGAGCTTTCAAGAGATACCACACCTGCTTCTAATAATAAATGACATGTTACTTCCTAGCTATTCTCTTAAACTGAGCTATGTTTATCTTCTACCTGACTCCATGATAATTTTGAAGTTTGGATTAAAAGTCTTTTTGAAAAGTAATTCCCATTCATGGTCCAGACCTTGGTAGGTAGTAACGCTGCCAACTAAAGAAACTTGTTCAGCAAATTTCATCACCAATTTGCAATACTCACAGAACAGTTTTATCCAGCTGTGGGTACATCAGTGCTTCTGGTTGATTTTAAGTTCACAAATGTGAAGCAGGATAAAGGCATACAATGCAACTATACTGGAATGATCTCTACTGTGAAGTGGACAGTTTGTTTTGTTAAAAAGAGAATAGAATTGGATTTGGTATTTGATAGTTTGAAACAAAAGCCACTATGTCATGTCACCTTACAGTCCAGCTTTGAACAGTATATCTTGGCAAAATGCAACACTGTTTCTGTTTGGCGTCCAAAGGGAAATCTGTTCTTCCAAATGGAACATCCATCCTCAATCTGAAGTGTTTAAGATAATCAGATTTGACTGTAAAGAGTCAGGATCAATAACAAATAAACATGTTTTCTGCTGATCAGCAGGTATTTTAATTCATCAGCACTTTCAATCATTTTATTGAGCTTTGCTCAGGTCTATTTTCACAGGCACAACATTTTATAGTGTAAAAATGCTTGGCAAATAAAAGGTAACTACAGGAAATTTCTATTAACAGCAGGTATAATAAGGCTCAGTTTGAAAAATTCTTAAAACCATTATAAAGTCGTGAAAGCAGGAAAACAGACAGAGAGCAGATCAGTAGATTATTGAGCTAAGTCACAAAAATTGTTTCCTCCTACTTTTTCTCTGTTTTCTTTTCAAAAATTTTTAGGAAGATTTTATAAGGTTTTCTAACTGAAGCCCAGTCAGTTCTGGGAGCTGAAACTAGGGTTTTGTTTTTATAAAAAAAATTATTTATTTATTTATTTATTTATTTATTTATCTCTGCTTGTATTGACTCTATCAGAGTTGGTTCAGAACAAGAACTTACATACACCAGAGAAACAAATGATAAAAAATGATATACATAAATGTTCAATTGATGAACTTATTTATTTAAAATTGCTGCTAATGATGGCTTGGTTGTCTCTCCATTCTTTTGTCATACAATAAATATAAGTATGTTACCTGGGATCCTGCCTCTGGCTAGCTTTGTAACAATACAAAGTTAAAATAAAGGTAATCCCTCTTGAACAAATTTCTTTTCTGTTTTTGAAGTCTTCACAGTGAAATAGTTTTGATGGTGTATCTGAATAAGTAGAGTGCAACAAAATTCAAACCAGGTGTAGGAGATTGCATCCCCATTCACATCCTTATTGCTGCTCCTTTCCACATCTGATCTTAATTTGATCCTTTTGTTTGTGAAATAGTGCAGTAAGTTTCACAAGAATCTCCACATTTTCTTTTTCTTTCTACAACTAGAAACACAGAAAGACAAAAAAGAGGGGAAAAAAATAGAGTCAAAACCAAAACTTTACGATCTCCAGCAAAATTTAATTATATAAACAGGCTAAGGATTAGACAAAATGAGGCTTTTCATAAAAATTCATATACCTCTTTTTCATTCTTATATTTTTGCTGTTTTAACATGAAATGGAAGTAGAAGGATATAAACACAAGGTAAAAGAAAATTTTCAAGAAATTTTTCAAAGTATTTTCAACCCTCTGTTCCACAGGGAGCAGTGCTATAGTGCTCACTGCTCAGGTCAAAGTTGACCTCATGAGAGCTCAGTCAATTCTGCTGTTTCAGTTTGTTACTTCCAGATGGTGCTGGAAGAGATTATGGAAGTGAACACATCTTCCCAGCTATGTCAAAGAAAGAAATATACTCAACAATTATAAACACAGGTTTTGAGTCTTCTCATGGTTGATGTCATAACTCTATTTTGCAGGTAATATGAAATAGTTGATGGCTGTGTTTTTGGCAAATCAGCTTTATGATACCTTATAGATGGTTACAGATCTGATGAAGCCATTCTGAATAACTAGCTTGTACTTTTTATTTTTCCAAATGATTTTTCAGCAAACCAAAGAAGTTTTCAGTTCTCTCTCACTCAGTTTTAATCAAATGATGTAAAGCACCTTTAAATCTGAATTCAGCAGTGAAGCAATGGTCACACAGACACCTCATTTCTTTATCTGTTGCTCTTATGAGATCTCTGTGCTCTTCACTACTTGAAATTACATTTATCAATATCATCTGGAAAAAAATAGCTCTCTGACATCAATTAAAATGCCCCTGAATTTAATTTAACTTCAGATTTTGTTCAAACAAATTTTGGGCACATTACTTTCAAGTAGGCAGATCGCCAGGGTTGCATAATTTTTTTTTTTTTTTTTTTTTTTTTCCCCTGGAGCCTGTGTGAATTTTATCTTTGGATTGAATTTCATGGAGGTTCAGAGTAATAAACAGAATCTATGCAGTAACACTTCCTGTGACTCTGTGAGAGGCTGGTGGAGTATTTACAGCATTGCCTTCATTGTGATTGTGTGAGAGTCTTCTTTATAGTCCAGGTGGGATGTTAAACTTAAATATGCCATTGGCAGCACCTCAAACTATGTCTCACGAGATACATATATGTGAATGTATTCCTGAGCCTGTATTTTCACTAAATCGAACATAGGTGACACTGACAAAAAGTTTTAATACAAAGTAATTCTCTGCAAAGTCTCTCTTTGTGGAACTCCATGGGTGATCCAGCACTTGGTGCTTGCAACCACTTGGGATAAGCCACCAAGTTTTGTCTGAGTTCAGTCTAAAGGTGCTATTTCTCATCACACTGTGGGGAAAGTTCAAGTTTTCCTTTCAGTTACCCTGAAATTTTTCTCACATACAGTTTCAGTTCTAAAGGTTAGCTGTCACAGGAAAATGAAAGCTTTAAAACAGCTCTGAAATATTGTTTGGGGAAGCTGTTGAAAAAGTCAACTGAATTCTGTGTCTGCTGGTCATATTTGGGCATTTTTTAATGTTCCTTGGGACCCAATGTAGGATGGTTAAGCCGAGAAAATTCACAAACTCCTCTTTCAGTCCAGCTGGCAGGGATGTGTTCCTGCAAGGAACAGAGGAAGCCTGTCTCTTTTCATGTTGTGATGCACACACACGCAACATACACAGATCCAGAGCCTGACAAATTCCCGTGTCCCATAGTGTACATGTATTTTCCCTGGGTTAGACTTTCCAGGTGTTGAACCTGTCTCTCTGTTGTGCTGTATTTCCTGTTGCTGAATCTCATACATGTCAAACACTTTTGATTTAAAGCAATGACAAAACAGTTTTTGTAAGTATGGCTTGGGATTTGGCAGAACCTCTAAATGAAAAACCATTTCCTGATGTGTTTGTTGCAGCAGCAAGGACTTATAATGTCATTATGCAAACTGAAAAACTAGTAACTAGTACCACAACCCTCCTGGATCAACTTGTTATCATATTTACCTTCATCTCTCTAGAAAATATTTTGGTTTTCTTTCTGTTTTCAGTTTCTGTCTTTAGTATAAACCTAAAATTTTTGGTGACACATTGTTTTTCTGTTACCTGTCTGTGCACTTCTAGATAGGAGGTTCCAGGGTAGGGAAATTCCTTTTTCTTCAGTGTTTTGGCAGCCATTCAAAATTAATTGCTTTTCCATTATGAGAGGTACCACCTCCACTTGGATGAAACTGTTTTTTTGGTTGGTTTTGGTTGCTCTGATGGGATTTCCTAGACAGTGTCAGTGTCAAGCTTCGACTTCAAAATGAACTCCTGAAGTAATTCTGATGATTGAAGTAGAAATACTATATGCCATTCACAAAGCAAAGATGTGACTCTAAAGCAAAATACAAAAATTGAAACCTGTTGCTTCAGTTGTTGAAAGATACACTGATGGTAAACTGGAAAGCTGACAGAGAGAATTTCCAACTATTATTTTCCATCTCTTACTTGTAGAAACATACATAACTCTATATATGAGAGAAGCCTAACACTGTTATTCTGAGTACAAACTTATGAACTGCATAAGAGACTTGAGATTTTCTTATCTGTGTGGAGGGGCTTTAACACCACTTTGTGCTTTTAAATTGTATTTCACCATAGAACATGCACACACTTTGTTTTTCAGAAATTCTTTCCTAAGAAAGAAGGACAAAACCCCAAACCTCTGAGTAGAAGGAGTTGAGTTGTTGACTTTAAAGAATTGGCCATCTTGTTGACGTGTTTAAATCAGGGTAATTCCATGCTTTTGTAGCAGCTGGGCATCTGGCACCGAGATTTGGCTAATCTGGGACCCAAGCTTTGATAGATAAGGAATTATCATCAAAGCATTTGAATCTCACATTCTTTTTTTTAATTAGGAAGGATCTGCAAAAATGGGTTGGAGAAAGATGAATGGTCTTGATCTCTTGATAATAATGTATACTTTCCTGTATTGTAGCAACTTTAAATGGACCTTTTAGATCTATTTCATATTTGTGAGCTAGCACCTCCCTCTATTTGCAAAACAAAGTAGTGAAATGTGTTTATTCTTCCTCTGGGGCTCTCAAAAAAGGGCACAGAGATAACTGTGTTTCAAGGAGATTACATTGCCATAAATTCAGCTGAATTTGGTTCATGCTCTTCTAATTCTACTGGCCCTCAGTTTCAGAGCCCTGTTTAATTATTTATTCAACTAATTTCCTTCTTCCTGTAGTCATGGTCTCTCTGATCCATGGAAAGAGGAGAACAACTACAGAATCAATTTCTTCTGCATTTTTCAATTATGTGAATAGCTCTGAAATGGTGATGTGATTAATCAAGGCACTTAACTGTCAAGTACTGGATTTATATGACAGTAAAGTGAGAGCTTTAGTATGTTACAATACACAAATACACAACCAGCCAAATTGCTTTGTGTGTCTAAGTCTGTGCATAAGTCTTCAGGTGGATGTAGCAAAACACAAAATCAAATATTAAATCAAAAAGATTCAGACACAATTCTATTCTACTTTTCCCAGATGGGCTGAATTCCCACCATGGGAGGAATGTTAAACTTTTTTCAAATTAAAATGACCTAATTGAAAAAGAGCAGCAACTGATCTACAGCAGTTTTACATGGATCCACACATATGCACACAAGAAAACAAGGTCTTCTAGCTTCTAAGAAGTACACAAATATTTTGTAATTGCTTTCAATCATTTATCTATGTTGCCTTTCTGCACACAGAAAGGTAATAATATCTTGATATTGCTATTTGCGTATTTATTATATCTATTTTAATATATATGCATATATATATATTCACACACACATATATATACACGTGTGAATGTTCCACACCATGATAAAAATTTCTATTTTTCTGAGAAAAACAACTCTGCTATCACACCTAAATACTGCATTCAATGAAGTAGTATAATTCCTTTTTAGTGTTTCTTTTGGCTTGAGGCATACAGTTTGCAGAAATGCATATTTTATATCACTGAATCAAGAACTGGGGCTGCTGAAGAGTGGCCACACATCTGTCCTGCCACCCCTATTAAAGCTGGAACTCATGATATTCTGAACCTGCCTAAACTCAGCTATGAAACCCTGATCCTCAAGAGCTTTAACATGGGCTTGATTTGACACATGGGAGCACTAGAAGAGCCAGTGGGATGGCTTCCCATGTGTGAAGGTAAATCCCATGTGTGTAAAGACTTACAAGATGTGTAAGTCTTGCCAAGAGTAGGTTCCTTGGAATAAATACCCTTGTCTCATTTCATGGAACAGTTGATAGAATGGAGTCTGGTATGTCACTGTTCCACTTACTGTTCTAAACAAAATATTGTAACCTATCTCTGGCTACTGGGAAGTGCTTGGATAGTACATCTGGAAGCTGGCCATGTTGCTCATAGGGGAAGGAAGGAGTGAATAGCCATGGGAAACTGGAAGAATTAGTGAGTGAATTTTAAGTGCTTGAGCAGTTCTGGCCAGCTGATGTTTCAATAATTTTTGAGAGATTTGCTATAGTATGTGACAGCCTCTATGACACATTTTATCTTGGAGCAATGTCAGAGAAGGATGTCTTGAAAGGAAATTCAGCTGCAGTGATTAAACAAATCATTCACTGAACATAAAAGCAGGTTCCAGGAGATTTAGAACAGTACTGAATGAAATGGAACTTGTAAGAAGGTGAGGAATTTTACTTGTAATCTGTAAGTAAAAAGACATGAAAAATGCTGAATTAGACCCTTTCTGCCTACTGAAATGATTAAAGGTGTTAGAAATATATGGATTGCTATTTTATTCATTAGGAATGTTGGTTGACTAAAGAAGAAAGAGAAATTCCATTTGTCTGGGCGAAAATCCTCTCTGAGAAAATTTGGCAAGCTCTCATGTGAAAAGCATTAAAGAATGAAAGCTTTTTTATTTTCTTAATGAAGGCATATTTTCTTCAACATCCATATGGCTGGGGCACAAAGCTTTTGGTAAGAAAGTTTGGAGTGAAGTATTTGGTTGAATCTTATCTTTGTCTTCACAGATTTTTTTTCTTTTGTTCTCACTTTTGCTACAGAAATCTCCCTAGCAGCTTATTCTCTGATTTGTTATCTCTGGTGAAATTGCAGGAAGTTTTTTGTCCTCTAACAACCTAGTCTCACTCAGTAGAGTAAGCTTTTCATTCCCTTATGCTTCCTATAACAGAATAGATAGAAGAATGGGCCTTTTCTTTGTGCTCTCTCATCTTTTCCTGTGACTGAATTTCACTAACTCCTACACTGTTAATATTACAGGTTTGTATCTAATTCATTGTTAAGTCTGCGCAATAAAACATGTCTTTAATTATTGTCTTCTACTTAGAATTGTTTTCAAATTCAAGGAAATATTAAGTATTGTAATCAGCTCTTTACTAGATTTGAAATATTGCTGTCAAAAGCAAATTTTCTTAAATGTAAAACTGTTCAGGAACACACCAGTAATGACATTATACAAATTGTCACAAAGACATCAGTCATTGAATCAGCTTTTATTCACATATTTTATGGATAGACTGACTGTGCGTGGCCTTGGAAACTTCATTTTCTCTACTAGAATGATCTCAAACAGGATTTGAGTTTAGGCATGAATGAGAATTTAAACCATGGTGCAGCAGATCTGACTTGGTATAGTATGTATTAGGAGAGAGTAGATTTTTTTACCTACCCAGAAACAAGCAGAAGCAGCTGTTTAGTGAGCAGTTTCCATAAACTTATTGGTGATGCCCAGGTCAAGTCAGAAATTTGCCTGATTTCTGCAGATGCTGAAGCGTCATCCATAGCTTCCAGATGATGTCCTTTTCTTTGAGTGTCCATTCAATCTTACCTCATGTTCCTTCACATACTTTGCATGCTGTATGATCAAATTATATACGCAGTTTTATCCTCTGTGTAGGTTAAACATGATGGGTACTATTCACAGGACAGTCTTTATTTATTGCCTGGGAAGTTCCATGTGTAAAGCAGAAGACATGATAAAAATATGAAAAAAGATAAATGAGCAGTCTAAACTGCAATGAAAGAAAAGCACAGTAGACTTTGCCATTTTGTTAGGTGGTTCTGGTTAATTTTTGAATCCATCCCAGTGGCAGCCAACAAGAGCAGGACTTGGTATGGCAGCCTATCTTGGCAGATATCTAAGCCGGGCTCATAGGTTGAAATCCTGGTCTGAGACCTTTTTTTCAGTGAGAGTTGGACTTAATCCACATCAAATTATGTGCATTCCACTTTTCCAGTGTGAATGGTGGGGTCCTGTGTGTTCATGAGAAGCAGAGATCGCCCTGCAAGGAATGTGTTCAGAGCATGGATTCTCGGAGCTTAACCTGGTTAGGGTTTTCATCATTGAAGTGTAGATTTTTGGTATGATCCATTTGAAGCCAGCTGAGCCCCACAGAAGAATGTATATCTGCTGAGGCTGTGACTCTTAAACTTTCATTGTAATAGCCAAAATATGATGTTCTTTTCAAATAAATGCAAATATCTTGTAAACATGGAAACAATGTTGGTTAGAATCCTGATTATGAAAGACGATATATTTCTAATTCTGTGTAGAATTATCTAGGCTCTTCTGTTGATATTTCTAGGCATCTAATCAAACTATACTATTGGTCTGATTTTTTAGATAGGAAATTTTGGGAGTAGAGGATAGGGTTGATAGTTTTATAAAACAATTTCCAGTTTCATCAAGAAGAAGTAAAAGGTTTTACTCGGAAAACTTTTCTGCATTTTGATTTATTTCCAGACCAATAATACTGTAAAAACAATTATTCTGGATTTTTTCTGAGATATTTCAACAACGTCATAGTTAATTTATAGACAAGTTTCAAGTGTATAGAAAAAAATAGCAATAAAAACTCCCTTTCTCATTCCTCTCCCAGATGAGCCACTTTAATACTCTTGTACTTACAGGAGATAGTCCCAGAACATGAAAAAATAAATACAGCTTTCACCTTATTTAATTCAGTTTTTTTTCTTGGTTCAACTGCTTTTTGTTTTCATGGGGAAGACAATAAAATGTCTGTAAAAAAAACCAAACCCCACACACTGTAGACACTAGTAAAGTATCTCTAGGTTAGGGGTTAAAAGAGCTTTTTAAAAAGGTTTTGGATGTTTTTAGACCATTCTGCATGTGCCAAAATAAGATTTTTTAAAATTTAATTTTAAAAAAAAAGATCTACAGGTTTCAGGATGTATCTCACATATTATAAAATTTTTGAAATGTCATTTATCAAAGCATGTGATGGCAATATGTCATAAGAAATCATATGTCTGAACTAGGAATGTTAAGTCAATAGTGAAATTGAAATGATTATAAAAAATTGTTCATGGACAATGGAAATAAAGTTCAAATATACTTATTTATAATCAAAATCTAAAATACAGGATGTAAGTTTATCTTGTCTAATCTCTTATTTGCAAAATTTAACACAGACTTTTTGCAGTCATACAAATCTCTATCTTTTCTTCACTTTTACTTTATGTATTTTTTGCTGTTTAGTCCTTTTGAGTTTATCAGAGCCTTACAGCTCAGTTAGTTTTCCTTCCTTCCTTTCTTCAAATGAGTGTTGACCTGCATAAATCACTACATTTCCCCCCTCTGGGGTTTGTTTCAATATTTCCATTGTCCTTTTTGTAGAAAAGGCACAGATAATGCTGTCGTGTTGATCTGGCTTCTTGTTAAGGAACTCAGCAATATTCAGTCTCTTAGCATTGCTCCGTGTGATTTATTTGCCAAAAATGTGGAAGACACATCAATTTCCTTAAGAAGAGATGATCACAAGGACAGATCCTTTGAAAACTCAGAGAGGTGCCACCAGACCAAAGCTGACATGGTGCAGAAAAGAGTCACATAGCGAGTTTTTTTCTCTCCCCATTAAACATGTCTTAAAGACATTTCATACATTAAATCTGTGCTTTGGCTGAAAATGTTGTCCTTCTTTCTTAGACATCAGCAGCTTATGATTTATAACATCAACACCTGTTGCTGTAACAATACCTCCCACAGTTTCATCAGGGATAATGTTACACTAGAAGCAACAGGAATGTAACAGAAACACCTTTAATTTCCAATGGAAAAACATTCTGTCACCAGATTAAGGATCTGACTACTACTCCATTTCAACAGAATTTAATGTAGGTTTTTAGTGGAATTGTTTGTATTTTTGACTAGATCTGCCTTAAAATGTACACATAATTAAAATTGCATGATATCTGGCCACAGAAATCTTTCCAAGCTCAACCTTGACCATTAGGAAGCTAAATTCTGGGGCTCTTAGCTTAGAAGACAACATTTTTTAATGACAATTTCCCTGAATAACTTCACTCTCAATTTTTTCTTCTTTGGATTCATTAGGAATGCCAGTTAGATAATCTGTATAATCTCTCTTTTTCTTCTTCTTTTTTT
>JAHXMQ010000807.1:65794502-65895083 GCA_020466415.1 Ammodramus savannarum pratensis
TTTTTTTTTTTTTTGGCAGGAAAGCTCTGTTACTCAGAAACAGGCAATGTCCATATTTTGATGGCATTACCTCCATCCATCTAAGCAGAAGTGGGTGGTGATCTATTATGCAGAAATGAAAAACCTTATTTCTTAGAGAGTAAATAGATGTTTGGTCATTTTTTAATTACCGATTTTCTTTAAAATACTTTCTATTTTTCATTAAAAGAGTTGCATAGATTACAATATATACCATAGAACACTGGTAAAATCTTTACTTAATTTCTTAGCACAACATCTGTACAAAGGAATGGTAGGCATGGAGGTCATTCTTTTGTGAGAAAATAGGAGACATTTCACCATTGAACTTATCATCCTACCTTGCAGTCATCTTTTAGAACATAGAAATTTTAAAAAAGCAATGAGAGGTCAATACAGAGATGCATTTCTTTTTTGTTGGAAAGTATCAGTAAAAAGTAAAAAAATCATTAAGTACTGCATTAACAGAGTAATTTATTAGGCAGATTTCAATGCTGAATCTTGTTCCACTAAAAAAACATTTTGAATTTCATTGTATTGAAGTGTTTGCAAATACCAGTTTGCATACCAGTTTAACCAGTTCCAGTGTTGATAAGAACGCTGCTATGATTTTCAATTTATTTTTTTTTCCTATTGGATCTCTTGATTAAGCTGTATGTATTGGAAAAATAAAAGATTTTTTTCAAGTGTGTTTATTCCAAAACCAAACTACAGTCTTAGTTTTGGGGAAATTGCTTTTTGACAACTAAGGTAAAGTGGAGCACGGAAAATTATTGCCTGTTCAGAGGCTTCTCTGAAAGACACATTGCTCCATTTAAGAATACTTGCAGAGTTTATTCTTTGCAGTTTTGTGCCCTGAAGACATCCAAGATTGTCTTGGAGAGAATAGCAGCAATATGACTGCTGACTTCATTTGAATAAGTAAATCTTTCACTTCTCTGGAGTCGTGCTCTGTGGTAAATTTCAGGTGGGAAGAGGTCTTACAGTTCCCAAGGCAATATAAACACTTAGAAACCTCAAAGAGTGTTGGAAGGTTTGCCTGCATTTCCCTGCCATGTCATCAGTCAAAGTGAGGCATTCTTGACCTGCAGAGGGTCCCTCCCTTAGCTGAGAAAGGCCTCTAAGGAACTTGCCCATTATGTGACCAGATGAGTCCAAAGAGCATTGTCACAATAATTTATGTCAGGAGCCCAGTCCTGAGAGAAAGGGTAAAAAATTCCTGGGAGAAAGCTGTGGGTGGATATGTTCAGTGAAGCTGTGGTTCTGCACTGAAAATGCCACAGAGGAGCTGGTATAAATGGAAAACCGGTGTGCAGCTCTTTTTCTCTTATAATCTGTTGGTGTAAAAAAAAAATACTTATCCCAAAATATTTTTACTGCTTACACAATCAAGAGCTGGAATGCCAAAAAGTGCATATATAAAATGGTGCAATATAAATAGGTGGCCAAAGATGTGTTTCAATCCACTCACAATCTCAAAGCCTCACTGACAGAAATGAAAGTAACTCTAAAGCAAATTATTAACTTTGCCGTGGATAGGTGCCTTCCAAAGCATCTGCTCATCTCTACAAGGGTTAAACAATATTGTATCAATAAAAATCTGACTGATTTACTGCTTTAACAGGCAACAAGCTAAAGACTATGAGGAGTAGGAGTGCTCAAAAGTAATCAGACTAGCACAGTGTGTGTAATCTTCACTGATACGGAGGAAGTATGACAGTGACACTTTCAATGTTTTTGTTAAAATTTCTGTCCCTGTGGGAGATGCTGTGGTTTATAAATAATTTATCGTCTAATAGATGCTACTGTATTTTATTTTTCTACCATATTTATGGGATTGAAATGGCAGGTTTTTGTGGGAACACTCGAGTTCTGGCTCTCAGTTCCCCTCAGTGCCTGTCCTTAGATAGAATATAATATTATAATCTATTCTCCTTGCCGCTGAGCAAAAAACCTGGTCATTCATGGCATGTCCAGAACATCCTGAGAGTTTGATCTGCTTGTCTCTGTAAATATTTTACAAGTTTGTAATGAGCCTATTAGGTAAATGTAAAAAGTGAGAAAGGCTCTGTTTTGGATACAGCATCAAAACAAAGAAGCTCTTAAAAAAGACGTTAATTTCTTTGAGAAATTCTGGAAAATTCTTCTCTTCTGGAGGGGAAATAGCTGGTTTAAGTGCAGATCCTACAAGTCAGTGATTTTCAGGTGTTTTTATGCTTGATCTTTACACAGGGTGATTAGTGGATCATGGAAAAGGTATCAAGCAGACCTCTTGTAAAACAGCAAATTATGTGCCCAAATTATTTCTCCTTTTACAGGTACTTGGAGTTTTTTCTGTGGTTGGATGCACCTCATGACAGTTTAAAAAACCATCATTGTTGGGAGAAAAGGTAACATCGGGGCATTAGCCTGTTTTGAGCCTACAGTCTTGATGAATCTACTTTTTTCTCCATTCTAATCATTATTATTAAATGATAGTTTACAGCTAGTTTATATGAGTCATTTTAGTACAATTCATAATTTAGCTGAAGTGATTCTCATTCTTGCCACATCTGCCTTTTAAAACATCTGTTCAGTTGCTCATGATTGGCAGAACATAAATGACCAAACCAGGATTTACACTGGCCTGTTTACTGATCCAATGAGCAACCACTAATCCAGTGCTGGTTTGTACTTGTGGAGGGAAAGGTGGTTTGCATATGTGGAGTCACAGAACAAAATGCAGTGACAGAACAGGGACCAGAAGCATGAGATTTTGTACCAAATCTAAACTGTTTGCAATGAGATCATGTAATTTTAGGAAGATATGTCAACATGTTGGCAGCATCTGAGAGACACCATTTGTTAGACTGCTAATGAAAAAAGGAAAGGATGTTCCCTTGTGATAGAGACCATATTCTGTGATTCTCTCAGAATTCCATGAGATTCTTGCTATAATCAGAATAACAAATGTAACAGCTCTCTTTCTAAGTATCATTTAATTTAAACTGTGATCAGTCAAATGTCTTCTCTAATATCTTTTCTGTCTCTAAATTTCTAGGCTGTGTCTAAAGATTTTATGATGAATTTCTTTCCTCAGAAACACTTCGCTGTCTAGTGTAACTGTACTGAAGACAGAGGAATCATTCTGGCTTTATCCCACCACAGCCAAAATGAGAATAGAGCTCATATTGTCAGGCAATATTATGAAAGTGTGTGAAAGTTGTTTCTTTCTTCTGAAGGATCCATTTTTTCTTTCAAAAACAAGGCAGTCAATGCAATGATATTGGTGCAAAAAACCCTTGAGTTTTAAAATGGTAGTTCACTGGACTGTGGCAGCCTCAATGATATTCACACATGACATGAAACTGTGCTCCTTATACAGAGGTTTCCAAGGGCTAATACAGCATTCTCTTTTAGCAATGAGTTGTAAAGTATATATATTGTGAATAAAATAACAAAAGATATTTTGAAATGTTCAAAAGTCAAAATTTTCTTTAAAATTGTTGTTTAAAAATTACACCAAATTTACTCATACATTTATAGATATGCTAGTAAAAACAGAGTAGTTATATGTATAAGCTAGTTGTGCCCAATCATCCCTGCACTCACTCTCCAACAAGTGGAGTTGTTTTTTTTTTTTGTCATGTTAAAAATAAGGCTACTCTCTTCATTCATATTGTTGGTTTAAGAGTTTTGAAAAGTTAGCAGTGGCTTCAGCAAGTAAAATGAAAATCATCTTGGGTAAAAATATTATCTTAATTTCATACTAGTTCTGTTACTGCAATGCAGGAGGACATTTAAAAGGGACTGAGTGTTATGGGAAACAGGCCCTTGTTTTCCTTTTTTTTCTTTTTAGTTTTGGAGAAAAGGGAAAAGCAAAGAAAAGCTCAAAATCAAAAAGCAATCTTGGAGCTGTGCAGTGTGATTTCTCTGCTGTAACTTGTCCTGCAAAAACAGCGTTTTCAACAAAATCAAGGAAGTGTCAGTAGTTTAGGCATTTTTAACATGGACCTATACAGTTCTCTAGCAATTAGTCTTGTATTTCCTCCTCTATGTGGCTGCCTCATATAAATTGCAGCTGTTATTTCAGCTTCCAGGCAGTTTGTACTCATTGCACTCTGAAGAAAGGACAATATTCCTTACATGGATTAATCTAAGATACCTTTTTTTCTAGCTGTAGACTTCTATCAGAAGTTTCTTGAACTTAGGTAAGACTGTATGAAGTATAATAACAAATACCTGAAGAGCTTTAGAAATATTTCAGGAGGTATTTTCTTCAAATGAGTTATTTTAATTTTAAAAGAATTTTAAGTAGCTTTAGAGGATTCCTGTGGTCCTTTGTGTTTCACTGCATGTAAAGCTCTTTTCTGCTCATGGTTTCTATGATTTCATCTGGAAGGAGTTAACTGAGTAAGTGTTCAGGTTCAGTTTGAAGCATGCTATTTGCATTTGTTGTGTCCAGGTGCGCACAGCTCTCTCTTCCTCAAGTCTTTACCCAGCCAAACGCCAAACTAATTCAGTAAAACATTAGGCAAATTGTATTTACATAGTCCTGCACTAAGTATGAGCAATTTAGGTCATTCAGAAGAAGTTGACAGGCTGAAAGCTGTGTTTTCAGTAAGAAATTCTTGTTACATATCTTTCAAAAATTCTGTGTATTTCAGTCTCAGCTGGTTGACTGTGATCCCTCTGCAGCTGAGATAAAAAAGCACTTCTGAAACAAGGCTGAGTCTACCTGTTTTCTTATGGTGAGAGATGCCCTCCACATTACAGTGGTGAGGGAGATCTTAGGAGTTTGGGCAGGAGCTTCAATGAGGCCACTACTATTTAGGCTGTTAACAGTCCATGAAATGAATTCTTCCACAAAACATCTCCACCTGGTATGGTGAACTTTGTTTTGGTAGGAAACTCTGATCATCTTGAGACAGGCTGGTGCAAACATTTACTTTGCACGAGTAGTAAACATAGCTGTGAACTGGGAAGAAATCTGTGCTAGCAAGACAGAGGTACTGACAAGAGTAGTGTGCCTGTCTGACATTTGCATGTTTCAGAAATTGATCTATAGAAGAATATAGTAATTTCAAGTAATTTCTCATGCCAGTTAACAAAAAGAAGTAAAAAGAAAATCAAGTCTGGCTTCTACTAAAGTAAATAAGCAAATACAAGAGACCTACAGTATAGAGGAAGTTTTACCTTCTAGTAGATGAAGTGTAATAATGGCTTAAAAGAACTAATTTGTGTTCCTCTTAATTTAAAAAGTGGAAATAAGTATGTGAGCAGAACTGCTTGTGGGATAGATAAGCATCTGCTGATTTTACTTCTTCATCTGTGTTACTGTTTTAGGTATTAAACTCCACTGTTTTAAGGAACTTTAGGGCTTTTGGACAGATCTCCATATAGCTGGAAACTTCTACTAAAATGTTAAAAGTTCATTCTATTTCTGCAGCAACAGAAAATAACCCTAATTATTATGAACTTTGAAATCTATGAATTGGGAGCTTTAGCACTATCTTTAACTTTAGTGGCTAACAACTGGAGGAGGATTGCATTTTTATTTTGTCATAGTCTGTAACAATGCAAACATTTCCTGAAATATATGAAAATTATATCATAGAACTTATTCAACAAGGAAGTATGAAAGCAGCATGGTGTAACTTCCAGCAAAAAAAGATCTCTTTTTCTTCTGCAAACCTGAGAGATTTACTCTAAGAAAAAAACCAAAACCAAACAAAAAGTGACTCCAAAAGCCCAAACAGAAACGACTCTTATTCTTTTTCTCTCCCACTTATTAAATTATGCTCTTAGAAACATCAGTCCAAAACATAAATCCTATGGGTAGCACTCCCAGGGCTGAGCAGTAGAGATATATTGACTTGAGGAAAGCTTTAACAATATTTGTTGCACACCAGTGTTTCTAAGCCATAATGCAAGCTGATTTAGCTCAGGTGCTCTCACCATCTCTGTGTAGGCACCTCTCCAGAGTGCACTGGAGGGCTTGTACAAGCAGCTCCCCAGGTCCTGAGAGGTTCTGAGGTTGCAGTTAGCTTGTAGTTTGGCCCCATGCAGTAAAGCCTTGAGCCCAGAATTTGATAATGCAGTGACTCTCTGCCTGCTCAGGAGCGCACAGAGTCACTGCATGATCAAATTCTGTGACTGCCAGCCAGTTTCCATCTTTCAGTCAGGACTAGAAGGAGCTCATTCACTGCCTCCTGTCTTACACAGTGCACCTGGCATGTGTCACTCCATTCAAGATACCCCAAATTCAACCAGGTACCCCAAATTCAACAATTCAATTCAGTCTTACCTGTTCACAACAGGATGCCTCAGCTGGCAAGGAGGTATGAAGTAAACTTTCCTTTCTTTTTCTTTTTTTTTTGACTATCAGATTTTTAGATTTGCCATATTGCTACCTGAAGTCACAGCATTTTGGACTGTGTTTTTTCCCTGGGCAGTAGTTTTGCTCCTGTACACTTTGTTTCTCTTCTCTTGCTGCTTCTTTCTCAGAGGGACAGAAAACACTACCAGTAGTAGCTTATAGCGGTGAATAACTAGAGCAGATGTGAACACTTTCTGAAAATGTACAGTTTTCTGATTTGCATTGGAAAGTTTGGATGGGGAAGATTTTTATGTATGTCTCATGATTCATGTGTGAGAAAAAAGACAAGTAAAACTCTTTTGGGCTCAGTCTGACCTCAAACAGTACTGGAGTCTCACACCATTCCTTTTTTATTTGGCTTGATATAATTTCCTCTTCTGTTTTTCAGATTCATGTAAACTAAGAAAATATATGTAAAATCCTAGACTTGCATATTATATTTAAAGAAATGCAAATCTAGGTCTTTGCCTAAAAGCTTTTGGCAGGTACATGAGGTTCATGCAAGCTGAAGCTGTCAGTGTGAAGCCTTCCTGCCAAGGCTAGAGAATGGTTGCCAAAAACTGTTCAGTGAACAATGCTGTTCTGGATAGAAAGGAAAAACCTCTTTAACACTTGGTTCCTGTGGCCATTTCTCTGTTTCATGTCTGTAAGTTGCTTTTCTGATTCTGAGGCCCCTGACTGGGTGCTGGAATCCCATTGGTACTCAAAGATGATTTAGCCTTACCAAATTCAAAAGAAGGTGGATAGAAGTGCCTGCGAAGAGAGTGCCTATGCTGGCAGGCACAGATGGAAATGAACAAGCTCTGAGTGCCCTTCTCTTGCTAAATCTAGTTTGAAAAGCATGTTGGGCCTTGCTGAGGGTGCTTTATCACTGCACCAAGAGCCGTGCAGCTGCATTAGCTCTCACCCAGCAGTCATGCAGCCTGGCAAGCACACGTCTCTGTACAGTCCTGCAGATGTACCTTAATATCTAGGCTTTAATATAGGTGTAAAGATCCTTTTGTTCCTATTTGCTTTTTCCCTGCATACAACGGTATTCTAATCCAGTGAAATTCATGGTTTTGTCTTTCAAACCTTGTGAGGTAAGAGGAGCCTACCATAAGCAGAATCTCTTAGTATCACAGAGAGAAAGACACAAGGGATTTTAATGATTTATTTCTCCAACTCCATAAACTCACAATGCTCTTGGGACTTGGAATTCATGTTCTTCCCAATTCCCAATTCTTCCCAATATAGATTTCCCAAAGTTCTAGTTACCTAAAGTTATACACATAGGATTACATTATTTGCTTTTTAAAATTAATATTTTGTTGTGGCTTTTGTTGTTGTTTCTGCAACACATAGGTGCAGCACTTAGTACATGATTAGAAATAATTTATAGATTGTTCCCACTTCTCACTGGTTGACACTTTCAAGTATCTTGTCTGCTTCAATTGTTATTGTTATTGCTAGCAGTGTGTTTTAGCTACAGTTTTATCTGTATTTCAGTGCTTTCCAGTTTATTAACAGTCATCTATTATATCTTCTCAAACACAGGATGTGGTTTTTGGCTGTGACACGCTGAAACTTTGTGCAGCTTTAGAGAAACTGTTAAGTTTAGAGGACAGGAGATATTTTTCTTCAGATAACAAATAATAAATAGGTAGACAAAGTTTGGTATGTTACTAAAATATATTTCCTAATATCAAACATTTATAAAAGTTATTATCTGCTGAAGGGTCTTGTTCAATTTGTGGAGTGTTTGAATTCCACCAAAGATCTCGAGCTTAATGAATGTTTGCTCCTGGCAAGCCCCAAATATCTTCCTATCAACCTTATTTAAACTCTTTATATCACCTAGTTAGGTGTGTCCTTTTCCCTCTGACTAGAAACAGCAATATTAATGAAATTCAAACCAGCTATATAGGCTTTCCATGACAGAAGTATGAATTTACAGTCACAGATTTTGAATAAAAGTAATCTACATGAAATAGAGATGCAACATATTTCATGAAAGAAAAGCTAAATATTTGTTAACCCTTGTAGAATGACAAGAAAAAGTAGTGAGCCTGATCTTTTTTCCTAGACTCATTTGTACTGTAGTCTGTTCTTGTTTTGTGCAAATGAGAACATAAGCAATACCTTTCAGAGAAAAAATTTAAAAATTGCTTTAGAAATGGTTGAGATTGTTAGGGTCAGATGCAAAGTGAGATCTAAATGTGAGTTAGAATCAAAACAAAAAAAACAGATCAAATGTTAAGGTTCTTGGTTTTCCTCTCTTCTGATTTGTATCTCTTTGATGAAATTCTTGCTCACCTGTTCTTCCCAACATTCATCCCTACTTTTTAAAGTTGTAAATTGTATTTATATATTTTTTCCTTTCCCAGATAATTATTAGATCACTTGCTACTGATTGGATAAAACAAACACCCTTGGTTTTTTTCAACTTTCTATGCCATGAAAGATTCAATTGTGGAAAGGGTGAAGGAAGGGAACTGACATCTGTTTTGGTTGCTAGAAAGTAATAAAGGAAATGTCATCATTTGTAATTTGCATGTATTTTTTGTGTGTATTTTTCTAAATGGAAAACTACATCCTCTTGTGACTCACCCATCCCCTGCTTTTCCACTTTTTGCATTCTTAATCTGTCTTGCAAGGACTGACAGCTCACCTACAAAACCAGCTACTTTCATAGGAGAATTGCTGCTACTTTAATGAAGTTATCTTCTCCTATATTCCTCATATCATGCTGACAAATAAAACATAAATAGCAAGTGGCCATGATGCTGGACACAGGCAGTCCTGCCAAGATCACTGCTGTTGAGTTTTCTTTCATCATCACTCATGTGGTCCAATCATTTTAATTTGATTATTTTAACTAAATCATTTTTTAACAACCAATTTACTAAATCAGGCATAAATATATTTTTCTTTCTCATGGCATTGTGTGTTCACACCCACACAGTACTGTTTGAAGGAGGCTTTGTGCTAAGCAGAAAAAAACTAGTCTACATTTCAGGGTCATGCTGGACCACTCCTTCAGGAAATATTATGACTGCCACCTATATTCACACAGCTTTTACTGCAAAACCAGAACCTCACATTCAAATTTCTTCAGACCACTTTCTCTTCCAATGGCAATTTTATCAACAGAAGTACTCCTACACTCAAAAGTAGTATGAAAGCATGTATTTCCTAAAAAGCTTACTTTTCAGATGTCACTGCTTAAAAAAGTTGAAAGTCTTGCTTTTGCAGCTCCCTTGCAATGTTAAAAAGAAGGAAAAAGAAGTTTTTATACAGTAACATCATTATATAAAATCTACCTTTTCTTAGATAATTTTAATGTGCAGAAATACAAAGGGCTGAAATTCTCAGTGGTTATTTTTTTTTATGCTGAGGATATTCACAGCGTATATACATTTCACAATTTTTCTAGCTTTATTTCTCTATTTGCACCACTTTTAAGCGCTTGGTTTACTTTAGCAGTGGAAGAGTCTGCAGTAATCTACTTTGAATTTCTTCTCTGCTTAAAAAGTAACCTCCTCTTCCCCTTGAAGTGAAGAAGTTTTTTCCTTGCCATTAAATTTGAAGTCCTGGCACTTTTAGTCTAATTTATTTTATATATGCAATATGTCTTTCTAGTCAGAATGACATGATTATTTTTCCTTTCCTAAACTGCTAGACTTCTGGGGTCATTTCTCTTCAACCTCAGGAATGGGGAATCCAGTGGGTGAGTAGGTTCAGATTACATGTTTTTGTCTTGTGAAATTTAAGACCTTTTCAAGTAGTAGTGGTTCCCCAACCCCTTTTATATAAGGCATGCTAAATATTTTTCATTGGGAAAAAAAAAAAAAACAGAAAATAAATTCATTTTTACCACACACACAGCTACTTAGCTCTTCTGAAACTGATTGCTAATACTGTCTTGTTGATGTTCCTGTTTTGCTATTTTAATGTATCAGGCCTAGAACTTTCAGACTATTATCTTCAAAATTTCCATTTTTACTTTTTTTCCTCCCATTTCCATTATCGTCCCATTACAAAATAATTTTGCTTTTAAAATACGTTTCTGGTAGCACTGCAGAAAATTCAGTCATCCAAGTCTGGGTTTCTGGAATACCCAATCACTGTGCAGTGCAGTTTTTCCATAGCCCATCTGATGTCCTTTGTCCCTCTGTGAATGGAGGCTTTAGACTTGTGATGAAGTCCTGTGGAGAAACAATTGCAAGTCACATAAGTGAGTTATGAAATCCAAGAAAAAGGGCAAGTCTGAATCCAGCAGTTCAAAACTAGAAAAGCCAGTTTCAGGTGGAATTGGCTATGTCTTTTAAAAAGAGATTTTGAGTGGCAACGCATAACTGGAAGAAGGTTAACAAGAGAAAAGTTCTGTACTAAGTCAGCTAGATTTGCCCATGACAAAGAGTGGAGAGGAACAAGAAGAAGGCTGGCAATCAGGATTCATGCTTCAATAGACCAATGCTTACAAAAAGAAAGAGAAAAGACAGAGAAATACGCCCTCAGAAAAATGTGATGGTTAGGTAACTCCAAACTATTCAAGTCTCTGTGCTTCCTGGCTGGAAACAAGAATATAACAATCTTCATGAATATTTTGGCTGCTTCTGCAGGAGATCTGTACTCTTCAGTGACCAGCTGTCATCTGAGCAAGCCATATCTAAAATAGTATTCAGAATATTTTCTGTAATGTGGGTGTCTAACAAGCAGAGGAAAAAAGGATCTTGAGGGTCCTACTATGACAGCTTCAGAGTTTGGTTTATACTAGATCTTTGAATACTCTGTTAGGTATGAAACTCAGTGTAAAGTGTTTTTCTGCACAGCCATTAAGAGAAACAAAGGATGATAAACACATCGATGCTTGTGAGGAGGCAGTAATACCTTATGTCAGCATACTCAGACAGTACTAAGACACAGGGAACTACCTGGGTAGTGTTCCTGCAATATGGAAGTGACAGGAAATAGAAATTAAGTGCCTAGACACAGAATCCAGTTGCAGAGCATCTTGGAATTTCAAAATGAAAAACAAAATAGCTTTGAGTAACCTGAACCTTTCCAGTTTTAAAGGCAATTTCCTTGCACTATCTAAGGGAACAAAAGAATGGGACTGTCATTCTCTCCTCTCTTTCAAGTTCCTTTTGTCTCTATAGAAGAGTGGAATTATATCACTGCATTTTATTCTTGTTGAGACAAATTATCCTGGTGCCTACAGCCCTATGCTTCAGGTGCCCTACAAATTTGTTGTGAGAACAAATTCAGGAATGAAAAACAGTGAGCTGAAGTGTGTCTAAAACAGTGACCAGTGTCTTCAGCTTGTTGGGAGCAGTGGCTTAGATGGTCTCACATGGATTTAGGGGTCATGTTTTAAGTACAGTTCGAGACATCAGTCATAGCATGGACAAAAATCTGAGGAGCACAAAGTTGAATTGCTTGAACATCATCCTACAAGCCTATATGACTCACAGTTTATGGAAGAAAATTGCCATGGTTGCTGCCAGCCCCAGTGACCAAAATAGAAGCTTTCATTTACTCTTTTACCTCAGAGACAGGTAAAAACGTTGAGGCGTGTTTTTGAACAATAGAATCAAGTTTGAATTTCCTCTGACACAGCCGAATATGGAGTTACTAATTTGGCTCTGTTTGCTTCATTTTATCAGAAATAAATGAGTTTAAAAGAAAAAGGTGGAAAAGAAACTGCAATTTTAGTTTGTTTCTTGAATGAATGAACTTAAAAATAATTATTTTTTCCTTTTCACCTCTGTATCTTGCTTGTTGATCCTGCATGGCAAGAGGTACATTTTCAAAAGAAAAACATCTCTTGCTATATTAAAAAGGGAGTTGCATCCCTATCTATTAATCAAAGAATTTTTTCCTCTGTGTTATCAGACAAAAAGGGAGTTATGATTTAAAACTCTAACCTAGTATAAGGCAGTAATACTTACAGTACTTTGCTTTGGGGTTTTTGTCAAACAATACATTTCTTGCATAACCATTCTTCTTGATATGTAATAGTCTTGTGACTGGTTTGTAGTCTCACATGACTGTAGTAGGATTTTTGACTTGCTTAAAAAAAAACTATAAGAAGAATATTAACTAATCAGACTAGATGTTTTTAAGTGTAGAACTGATCGGAAAGATTTTTTTGTGATACAGATTTCTTTTGTTTTCCATTTCTCCTTTAGAAAATACAAGAGTGATTTCCATATCTTCAAAAGATGTGTCATTTTGAGATTGAAATTCAAATAATATTTACAGTATGTGGTGGTGTATCCTGAAAAGTCTTTAATAACATCTGCGAGTCCAAAGTAGTTCTTTAAGAATGAGGAATTTAAGAAAGAAAAATGGAGTTTATTCTTTCTTCTTCTTGCAGCTCAGATATCTTTCAAATATTGCACAAATGAAAACATTGTCAAGTGCTTGTCGTGAAAAATCTCCAAAGTATTTCTTCAAAGAAACTAAATATGAAAATATCATAAAAAAATTAAACTACATATAAAATTTCAGCATCTGACTCAAAATACATTCTAGGATGGAAAATATTTCAAATAATGAAAGCATAGCAAAGAAACAAAAAGAAAAAAAGTAATCCATAAAAATTTATTTAAAATCATCTTATATGCTTTCAAATTTGGACCATTTGTGTGATTTCACAGAGTGCCCCCCAAAATGTTTCTGCATGTCTCTAAAGAGTGGTATGATAGAGGTGCATGATGGATCTATGCAGTTGTTGCATCACACATATAAAGTGATTTTTATGTCAGATGATGTTGCCAGGAAGCACTTTTCCAAACAATAATTTGCAAAATGAGCTAGCATTAGATCACAGTGCATCTCAATACATCTTAATTTTCTGGCTTAAGGAATAATTGTTCGCATAGAACAGATTTCCCGAAGTTATTCATCTTCACTTTTGTGCCAGGTTTTCAAGCAGGATCTTTGCAGCTATCGAGGCTCAGAAGTGAGTGGTTAGAGCCTTTCAGGGGCCACACTGTACTAGCACGGTTTTTCATAATCTATCTCAAAATCTCACTGTGAGAATACTTTAAAATTCTTTCCTTGTTTATTATTTGAGCAATTCTGAAAATCTGGTTCCATTGTTGCATAATTTGATTAATGACATGTAGAGATGAAAATACTCTAGAAAATACTACTGCAAGCAAATCTGTGCAACTTGACATGCCTGAGCAATTCCTTTCAATGGATCATATCTGTAACATGGAAGTAATTAATAAACCAGAAGGATTACTCTTAGAGATGAAGTGTGTAAAAGATTAAATGCTCTGCTGCATGGCAAGTGGGCTGGATTGAGCGTGGTGCTCTGATGCAAAGCAATCACCTCTATAAGATCACTTACCAGTTCTTGGCCTCCCTGATTCTGAGCATTTGCAAAGGATATAAGAAAACAGTTTTTGGAAGTCCATTTTATCTAAAAGCATGGGTCCTAACTTGAGCTTATAGTCCTTTACTGACCTTGCTATTTCACACTGAATGTATCTATGTATTTTTCAATATTTTGCTCAATACATGCCTGATGCTCTGTTAAGGGTCAGGCTCAAGAAACAAAATCTTGTCACAGCAGCTTTATTTGTCTACGGTAGGTTGAAATGGATTATTTTTTCTTCTGAGACCTAGAGAATATAGTTTCTGATTGTTCTGACAAATTTGTAGCCACAGTTGTGCAAATTCAATGTGTTTAGAACTAGTGAATCATCCCACTGAAAACACGTTTGCCTATTCCTTGGCGTACAGTCTTGTAAGACTATATGACATGACATCAATAAATCTGCTACCAGCTTGATTAGGATTTGCAAACATTGATTGAGAATGAAAGGTTTGCATCTTACTTGCTAAATATAGAGACACAAATGACTTTACCTTATTCATTGGGAGAAATAGATGGACGCCCATCTTCTTCCCATCATTTTTAAAGACATCCTCTCCTAGTAAAAAGCTTTGCAATTACTGGTCAGCTTCCCAAAGTCTTCAGCACTGCATGGCCTCTTCCAGGATGATTTCAAAACATAGGTGCTGGATTGCATCTGTCTGTTAGATGTCAGTTTAATCCTGGTGCAGTCCCTTGCATTTCACAAGACAGTAAAGTGTAACATGGCAGTACATTTAGGACAAGCCTTTCCAAACTCAAAACAACTTTTAAAAAAATCCCATAACAGCAATCAAATAAACAAAAATGTTAAGGTGTGTGAAAATATGAGTAAACATTGTCTGGGTCTTACATGTTATGAGGTGCAAACTCTATTGTTAATTGATGCATGGTTGATCTAGGTTGCATTACTGAATTTGGCTGGACACTTTGTTGTCCTGGCTTTCATGGAAAGTGATCACATTGCAAATTCTTGAAGCAGAATTTCCTGACTTTGATAGACAGATGATGGAAATTGGTTTGAATATTCTCTTTTTGTTTGGGAAAAGACCTCTCTGAAATTGGTGAGGGACTGTCAGACTGTAAATGTGCTCATTGCCCATCTGAGAGTTGGGTAGTAATTAATGTTTACAGAAGCCTTGGAAATAAGTGATCAAAGTAATTCAAAGCACTGTAATTTGTGCTTGAGGTTTGAACATTTTTGCACATCTCTCTACCCTACTCAAAGTTATAGCACAGTCATGATGGGCTGGGATTGTAGGCCAAAGAAAATTCCCTTTGGTAATTTATCTTTCCTTTGCATTGCACCTTCCATCATATTTGAACTGTTGTCAGCTCAAAGATAAAAATGCAGTCCCTTGTCTAGTGGGCACAGTTTTACTTAGGTTTACTTCTAATGATAAGGTGGACAATTTAGAAAAGTGGGAGTAAAAATTCTTGCTGTTGCCTAGGATACACACTCAAATGGCTGGGGAAAAAAATAGAGAGGATACAGAAGTTCCTGCTCCGAGGGGAAGTGCAATTTGCACCGTGGCAGAGAAGAACACAGAAGCACTAGGCAAGTGGAATACATCAAGACACAAACATCTCATTAACCATGCTTTCTAACAGTAGAATTATATTCAAGTTGGTTGCATTTCCAGCAAAATAGGTCAGTGGTTTCTGGCTATACAGGTATTGCAAATCGGCCTTATGCTGAATGAACAAATACAGATAGTGTAATTTCACTTAATGTAGCAACTTATTGTTAAATTTGGAGATCATGATTGAAATACCAAAAAATCTTGATAAATCACTTACTTCACAATTTATTTCCAAGAATCTGTTATATTTTTTGTTTGACACTGAAGGAAAAGTTGAGGGAATTATGGAAGAAACTGCGTAAAATAATCAAGTTTTGACATTTTTTTTTCTCTGCTATTTTTTAGGTAGATAGACACTGATAAACCTGATGGACTGAGGTGAATAATTAATGTACCTGTGCTATCAAATTTCCAAATTATTTTATTTTGCTTTTGTATAAGATAATGCCCATTTGGAACCGTAATTAAATAAGCAAAAGAAAAGGCATGATACATACTATCACATGTAATAATTATATTGGAATTTCTAATTTATTTCCTTGCCCAGATCTAGCGATTATGTACATTTTTAGGAAAAAAATTCATATAGGCCTCATCTTCTTGGAGGTCCATCTTTAAAGGTGAAATGATGCATCCTTTTTCTGCATAAAATCCCTTCTTTTTAATTTTAAAAAAATGATCTATCTGGTATCGAAATACCAGATACCAGACAGCATTGGTAGCATTGTTGGTTGCATTCATCTTTTCTTGACTGAAGATTTCCAAAGCCCTGTGAAAATGGCTGTGTTTATTGTTGAAAATGCATCTGAGATCAAGACTAATTTTGCTTGATGTAATTAATGTGTTTATGCCTTTCAAAATCACCTTTCCATTTTTTACAGAAGAAAATATTTTTTTTCCAAACATAAATATCTTTTAAAATATCAGCTTCTTGAATACTGTTCTACTTTTCTACACTCTGAATTTGTAGATGTCCCCACTGGCTGACTGAAAGAGATTGATCCTTATCTAATGAACAGCTCATTCCAATTGCTAAACCAGGAAATGAAAGTTGTTATTGTCCCTAGATGGAAAAACTGAGACAAGGGAGCAGAGTGTAACAGGGCTCAGTACATCCTCTATCAACCTTTTTACAGGTCCACCCACAGCCAATATCAATTGAAAGCAATAAAAACATAGGGGACCATATTAAAGAATGTAACATTAATCAGGACCTTAAAGAACTTAAAAATAACCAAGACCTTATGCATCACTTTTTTGACACTGTTTCAGTACCATGATTTTTGGATTGCATGCCTGTATGGTGAAGTCAGCTTTTTCAGGCTTAAAATAGTGAGATCACTACTCAAATGACATATCTTTTAATTCTGGGAATCATCTAGCTAGTATTTTAATACAAGGAAACAAGGCTGCCAGAAGACAACGTAATTTGCTCGTTTTATTTTTTGCTTATGAAATAGTGATTTTTCATCTTTAGCTTCGGAGTATTTCACTTTTGGAGGAAGAGACAGTCAATCTTTAGTTACATCATCAGTGTTCCTAACCATCACACTAATGCATTCAAAGTTTGGAACAGCTAGTCTACAGCCCAGAAGAAGATAAAACTCAGTGTGTTGATGTCTATCCTTTGTTTCAACCATCATTACTCATTACATATATGGTACAGCCCAACCACCTTCCATACCGGTAAAACCAGCGCCCTTCTATAAATCTATATTACACAGAGCTGAATTTTATTTGCAGGGAATACTGAGTCCATACTCTCTTTCAATTTGCTTTTGTTATGTGAATTTAGTTCTGGAGGAAGATGCCCCATTCACAGCTCTGGAAGTGTGGTTTACTGTCTCAGGACTGATGCTGCAGAGCAAAGTCAGTAATGCTGACTTCCCAAATGCATTAGTCCTGGTGTGACCACTTGTAAGGTGAGAGCAAATCCTCCAACAATAAAGTTGAGTTAGTGCCAGTATAGCAGTTTATTGATTAAAAAATAAAGGCAATATTTCTGCTTGAAAAGATGCTGCACTGTGTAGTTGTTACATGTCATAAAATGGCATCTTGTGGTAAACTGCACCAGAAATGAACTGTTCCTTCTAGATATCTGTATCAGACTCTGAGAAAGGCAGACTTCAAATCCTTTACAAAGATAACACCATTTGATAGTAAATAATAATATTTTATATTTTGTTTTTGTCATGGATATCATGTCCTAAAGACAGACCATTTTTTTTAAATTATAAAGAAGGTAATTCATATTATGACATTGTAAATAAATAATTTTTGGGTATGGGTGTTCATCAGGTAATAGATATTTTATGAAAGGCAGAAAAGTAGTGCATCCTGGCTGAGAACTAATTATTACTCTTAATAAAATGGAAAACATTTTCTTGCACATCAATAATTTGTCTTAACAGTCTTATTCATCTGGAAGTAAATACATCTTTTGAAGTGTTCCCTTACACTAAACCACTGAAACAGTGTGTGACCCCTGCCCAGCCTGACTGTTTCTGCCTAGTTATCCCTGGGTCTTCCTTCCAGGCTGCCATTTCAGCCCAGCCTGGGGCTGTCAGTGCCCAGGACTGACCCAGGACTGCTCTGGGTGGACCTGGGTCCTGGTCATGGTTCTCTCCCTTGCTGTCCTGGCTCATGGGCTGGATTTGCTGGATGGACTTAGGAACACCTTGTAGGCAGCTTTGTCTCCATCCCTGTTTCCAATCCTTTTTCTCAGAAAGGCTGTGAACCTGTGTTCCAGCCCTGACTGCATCTCTGTTCTCTGTAAACTAAGGACTTTGGTTGGAAACATCCTTCAGATATTTTTACCATGGCGGTTCCAGCCTAGCAGATGTGAAAAAATGAAATACAGTCAAACTGAGAGTGTTGCTTTCTGTCAGCATGTATTTGAATTTGTCTTATCTATGTGAAGGTGCTGCGTCCCTAGCTGAGTCACAGTTAAATTAATTTATATGAACCACACTCCATGTAGTTTACCCAAGTTATGTTACTACACTCTAAATAAAGGACATAAATAGAGAAGGAAAAATAAATTTTCTGTGATTCTGTTGTTGCTAGGGGATTTGGGAACTACTATTTATATCAGCAAGTTTACCGTGTGTGGTTCAAAAATTAAGTTACTGCAATAAATTAAGAATCCTTTTCCAATTGCTGCATTGTGTCATAAGAAGCAGGCAGTATTTTGCTGGTGCTGGGTATATCAGAGGTGTGAAGTCAATAATCTGTGACAATCAATAAAGCTGAACAAGCAAGAAAAAAAGAACTGATTTGCTTTACTTGAGATTGTGATCACACAATTTTGACAGCATCACCTGGATTTTAATTTGAGATGATACAAGAAGAAATAAGACCTATATGTTTTTACAAAATTTAGATGTCACTATGGTGCCCCAAAACACTATTAAATTATGAATAGCAGGAAAGTTCTTTAACTGAATCACGTCTTTATACCAAACAAGATAAAATTGAAGTGCACGTGCTATAGGATGAAGTAATCAATTTAAAGTCAAGACCTTAGCTTTTCATTATATTTAATAGCAGACATTTCCCATTTTAGGCTTCCTCTAACGTTAAAAGGGACAAAATGAAATAAAATCTCCACAGAGCAGAAACAATCCACTCCTAAAATCTCTGTGAGTCATAAATTCAGAAAGTGCCTGATAAAAGACCTAATTCTTTTATATGTTTGCTGATGCATATCTTCAGAATACTTTTCTAGTTTTACTTTCAATAGAGCTGCTCAAGGATAAAGCATCAAGAAAGTGAGAACTAGACAAACTTTTTCAACTGCCTATCAGTTTAAGCAGTCTGTAAAGCTTCATTTGAGAGTACACACATTTTGACCAAAATAACATGCTTTCTTATTCCTTCCCCACCCTGGGATTTTGGCAATTGAATTTATCTAAGATTTTGAAATGAGAGGAGGGGAAAAAAAACCCAAAAGCCTTTCAGCTAGCAGGATGTTGAGCTTTTGAAGTTCTATTTTTATTTTTAATTGTATTTTAATTGATTGGTGATTGAGCAATAGAAATAGAAATCTACTCAATAGAAAAACTACAGGAACACATTAGCAAAGAAAGGTTTTTGCCAGTGTGTGTCTACAGTGACCTGTGGTATGCTCAACATGCAATTCACTCTCAAGTTTCTTTACTGAGGCCATCAACAATGGGGAAAATTAGAACTAATTGTAATGGTAAATTTAATTGTCTGGATGACTATACATTATATGGGGAGTGATGTGCTTAATGTTCCTTGGTTGCTACTGACCCAATGTATTTTATCCCTCACAGCTCTTATTTTTATCTGCCTATCTTTGTTTTGGGTGTCATGAACCCACTGAAGCCATTTTGTCTTTCTCTGACACAATCTGTGCCAAAATCTGCAGAAAACAATTTGTCTCTCATGTATAATATTAGGATGAAAACACATCCATCAGGAAAGATATCCCACTTTGATATTCAAGCAAGAGACAATCCCTTGGGTCTAGTAGGAAAGTTTTAATGTGATTTAGTAGAAGCATATCATAATATACTTTATATATAATAATTTTATAGTAATATTATAGTAGAAGCATACTTTACAGTATTATATGATAGCCTTATAAAAATAATAGTCTGAAGACCTAATTTAAGTACTCTGTCTTCTTTCTTTTTTTCTTTCTTTTTTTTTTTTTTTTTCTTATTTAAATCCAGTATTGCAAGATAAAGACAGGGATGCTGGATCAGACTGCAGCTCTGGGATAATGATCTCAAACTGCCACATTTCAAATCAAACTATATTGATGCACAAGTGTTTTAGTTTAAGGGTTTTCTCCTCTGCTGTGTGACTTGAAGGTGACTTTGTGTGATAAAAGCTAGTACAGAGGAGAAATCATTGTCTTTATACACTAATAATGGTCCTAGAAGTCTCTCTGGGCAAGAAAAAATGAATGAGTATTTTTCCTCCTCCATTTTCACCACACTACTCCATTATTTTCACATACAATTATTGTAATTTCCATTAATAGAAAAGGGAAATCAGAGGTCAGGGCACTCTAAACAGCTGTAACAAAGATACTTGTGCATAATAAATTGGATGACGTGTTTGATTATAGGGCCCAATACTGGCCAAACCAAAGTGAAACAACAGAAAATCCTTATAAAGGAGACCCAATGCAATGCCTGATTCTAATGGATTCTACTCCAAGCAGTCACTGAGGGATGATATGAAACAAATGAGCAGACATGGTGTACAAAGGGGAGAGAAAAAGACAAACAATTTCAATGTGACCAAAATCACAGCCACCTAAATCATAGAACATCTTGGGTTGGAAGGGACCTTAAAGATCATCTGAAGATGATGTGCCAGGATACAACACAATAGATCAGTTTGCTCAGGGCCCCATCTGACGTGGCCTTGAAAACTCCAAGGGGTGGGACATCTACAATTCACCTGTGCAGCCTGTTCCAATGCCTCACCATCCTCACAATGAAGAATTTCTTACTAATATCTAATATAAATTTCTCTTCTTTTAGTTTAAGTTCCTTTCCCCTTGTCCAGTCACTATCTGCCCATGTAAAAAGTCCCTCTTGCTCTCCTTTATCAAACTCCCTTCAAGCACTGAACATCTGCAGTACGGTGTCAGCCAGAGCCTTTTCTTCTCCAGGCTGAGCAGCCCCAGGTTTCTCAGCCTGTATTTGTAGCAGAGGTGCTTCATCACTCTAGTTATCCCTGTGGCCTTCTCCTGGCCTCAGTCCACAGGTCCATGCCTTCCTTCTGCTGAGGACCCCAGCCATGGATGCAGTACTCCAGGTGGGGTCTCACAAGAGCATTCATTCCAAATGATTTAGAGTGGCATGGATCGTGACAGTTTAAATGCATTTATATGTAGCAGCTTTTCCCTGTTTCCATAAACAGCCTTAGCAGATCAAAAAGTCTTTGGTTTCATCCGTGTCATAATTGTAAATTTGTATCTATTAGAAATCGAATCTTTATATTTTGTAACTGGGACTCACATTACTTTCTTGCACTTGCCAAAGTTCACTCTGTGACTGAACAAATACAAATATTGCTTGCAAAACCTCATCTGTATTTCTTGCTATGAACAATTCCAAAAACCCTAATGTCATTCTGTTAACTTTTTCTGGAAAGAAAATTTCAAAAAGATACCTTTCACAGGATGCAAGCACAAGACCTGTACAGCTACAGTGACCAGATATTTACATACTCATTATTTTTCATCCCTCACCTAAATTTAATTGCACAGTCTAGCCTGTTGTGAATCAATGAGCTTTTAGAACAAGATGAGTATGCACTATTGAGGGATATATTCACCTTTTCATATAAATAATGGGCAAAAGTTTCAAGGAGGTGTAGAACTGGGTGTAGACCTCTCAGTTCTGCTGTCTTGAGCTCCACATAGAGCTGCAGGTAAATACAGACCTAAAGACTTGTGCAGATGCAGTGAGCAGTCAGGCCTGTGCCACACCAAGAGGCAATGAAAGTGTGGAGGGCAGTGGGATCTGACCCTAGGGCTGCTTCCACAGGAAGTTCAACTCTTCTGCTGAGACCTTATTATCTCCACGAGGCTCATTAGCTTAGGAGTAACACCGGATAAAAGCCACTGAAGTCCATTTGGGTCTGAGCTAACACCTCTGTGAGCTGACCTGAACACTCTGGGAAATGCAGTGCCTCAGGAAACTCTCCGCCTAGAGCCTTTGCCTCTAACAAGAAATCTGGGAGAGTACAAACCTAGAAGACTGCTGGCACCCTGGAAAGGAATTCTTTGGTGGAGTTTAATATCCTGCTTTAGACCTAATAAAGCTTCAAGGTCACTGCAGGCATACAGAATTGTTCAGAACTGAGAGAAGATTTGGGCTCAAAGTCATAATGATGTGTCAAAGTGTTTAATATGCGAAATAAACCTTTTTGTGTCAATGTGTTTAATATGTGGTTTAACTCTATCTAGCTTCTTTTTGGTGTACTTTATAATTTCTTTCATAGGAAAAATTCTCTTTAGTTTGAAGAAGAGAATTTTCTGATAAGAATATCCTAAGCAGGTCCATCCAACAGGCTACTGGGTGTGTTTAAATTCTAATCAATATGTATACTGAGATATGTGGTTATTTGCAAGCAAGCCAGCTCTGTATGTCTAGGCTGCTATGAAACCTTTCAGAAAATTAAACAGAAACTGGGCTCTGAGCCCAGGAAAACCAAACCACCACTGCCAAAAAACAATACACTGAAACATTATACATCTGACATAATACCAATTAGTCTCATTAGCTTTGTGTTTGCAAAAATCTTTTCTTAGCTGTGTTATTTTTTAAAGCCCCCTCAGCCTGATTCTGCTTGTAGTAAGCATGTAATTCTCTACTTAAACTTGTCCTGTGATGTTTCAGTGCTCAGATCTGCAAATCCAACACATTATTTTTTGCTCATGAAATATACCTAAATTCATGTCTCTGTCTTTGATAAAAAAGAGTCCATGATGCAGTCCTTCAGAAAAAAGTGAACATATAGCTCCTCTTCTTTTCCCAGTGGGAGGATCCAAAGTGTGTGTTTCTTTTTGTGAGGTGTAAATTATTTCTTAGTTCAATAGCGAGTAAGGCCAGCTGCAGGCACTGCCGAGGTTGTACAGGAAAGATCATGTTATAAATTTTGTTCAATAAATAATTATGCTCCTTTTGCATGGTTTCTTTGAGGCTTTTGATCACAAGAATGAACCTCTATTCATCTGGGTTTTTTTCTCTCCTGTTTACAAATGACTGACTCACTACTGTGTGATCCTGAGGGGCTCACAATCCAACAATGGAGTGAATCAGCCAAAACAGTCATGTCCTGCTTTAAATGAGCAGACTGTGGGTATTCAGAAACACCTCAGCTTCAAAAGGCAAAATGCTTACATTGTTGATTGTTAGAGCCATGGGGAGAGGAGCTTGCCTTGTGATAAAATGCTACTGGCACACATTTCACTAAGGATTTTTATATGTGTATCCTGTGTTTTCTGGATGCTATTGAGAAGTCTTGCAGGAAGTAGGTATTTTCAGGTGCATTTGAATATATGGAAAGGTGGCAAAGTCTGCCAGAGCATGAAATCAGATTAAATGAAAATACTGAGTCATGGAGTGGCAGTGGAGGATGCTGTGCTCAGAACAACATTATTTAAACGGTGTTGGTGGTAGACAGGCTGACAGGCCATGGTAGGACACGGTTTGGTTTCTCAGTAAAAAAAAGTGATTTTATTTGTGGCAGTGCTGTTCCATTCTTGTTTCATCTCATCTGTACATCAGATTTTGAAATCTCTGCACAGCCAAAACACAGCAGGGAATGTGTAAACCTGAAACATCTCAGTCTGGTCTCAGCAGAACATTTCAGTTTTAATTATATATTCTCCTTTCATTTTGTTTGATTGTTACATTTGCAAGAGTTTCACGTTGAAACTACATAACTTTTCAGTGGCATAGGATGGACAGATCAATTATAGATCAGTTGATCACTGATTTGTTGGCATCCCAAGATAATAGCTGGAACAAGATATGAAAAGCAACATTCAAACAGGATATTAAATTTGATTGAATAGAGACACAAAACTAAATGAATATAGTGCAGCATAGACCTAACTTACCTAGTTTCTTGCACCTTGTTGATTAACACAACATTAAGTGAACACAAGCTACTGCAAAACACTGGTTATCAGAATATGAAAGACATGATTGCAGTTTAAAGAACTGCACAAACATGCCCAGCTTAAAAATATTGGGTTTGAAATCTTTGCAGTTTCTTCAAATTATAATATGTTTAAGAAAATAACCATGCATTTAATAGAAAATAGCCATCCATGCTGAAGAAATCAAAATTCCATCCTTTAAAGCAAGAAGAGGAAGCTCTCCTGCTGCTTATGTCTTCTATTTCAAAGTCCATAATCACACTGGTAAATTGGTTCTTTGGCATATAAGGTTTTAGGAAAAGAGTGGGACCATGACCTCTGAAAATTAATTCCTGAACATTTCTGGTATGATTTTATAAAATGTAGTAAGCTAGACCAATAAAATAATTCTTTAGGAAACAAACAGCTTAAAATTGTTCAATTGAAGACTCTGAATGAACTACCTCCAATTAAATCCACTGACCAATGAAAATATGATCATTCAGCTTTATAATGTGACATTTCAGACACTTTGTTGTATTTTTTTTTCTTTCAGATTCTTCTCCTATAAATAAAAGAATGAAATTATTCAGGGAGACACTTAAAAGACTAGAAAAATGCAATAAAATAGTATTTTTTTCAGAAAATCAACCTCAAATCAACTTAATGAAGACATGGGACACTTTTTTAGTCACTTCTAAATTTCAGTCTTCATTGTGCCTACCAACACTTGGAACCTGTCATTCACTTTTGTACACTGTTTCTTCATCACAGCCAAGGCAGCTTTCTTTCTCTATAATTTTTTTCCTTTTCAAACCAATTAATATGAAGAGTAAGTTTACTTTGTATTTTAAGAGTAAAAATTCAATTCAAGGTCTTGGTCCCTGCTGTTGATATATTTTTTTTAACTTTTCATGAACAGGCAGGGGCCTCAGTCAATCAGTCAATGCACAAACAGACCCAGCCCTGTTATGAAGAACTTACAGCCACAGCTGACAGCAGGCAGACACTGAACACTAACAGGGAAAGAAAGGGCCTGTGGAAGAAGTTGTGAAATGATCTTTGCTAACACAAGCACAGCCCTGATTGCTCAGAAATAGTGAAAAAATGGCAACAGTTCTCATTTGTCAGACATTCCTATGGAAAGTCTTTTCTGGAGCAAATCCAGTCTTGTCTGGTTAAGCTGTCTGTGGGAGCCATGTGCTGTTTCTGGCTTGCTCACTGCAAGGCTGTTCCTAGCAGCAGTCCTGCGCTGTCCATCTCCCTGGCCTCACCTTAGGACCGAGCTGCAACCCTCAGCCTCTCCTAGGCCCAGCCAGGATCTCGAAGACTTCCTCTGGTCTTTGCCATGCCCAGGTGTCCCCCACTGCCTCCTGGGGAACAGGATGAGATTGAAGGGCCATGATGCCTGCATGTAAGTGCTGTTTTGCAAGTAATTTTCTTCAGCAGAATAATTTTGCATTATCTAATTGCAATCAAGCAACCAGTCAGTAATCGGTGTTTCCAAATCTGCTTTGCATTCTGTCAAGCAGAGACAATGCTTCAGGATGAGCTGCAAGGTCTTTCTGTCAAGCTAGCAAAGGTTACGTGAGGATATAGAGCAGACACTTTCATAGCTTTTAACCATCACAGAATTGCTTCATGAGGCCCTGTTTGCTTATTTGGATATACCAGAAATACTCACTTTGAGCACAGTAGCACAGTACAAGTGGATCAAGCTCTAATGCCTCTAGAATCATTGCACTCATACCCCTCAGAAATTGTGTTTGATTGAACTTGGTTTTATTATTTTCCAGCTGCCTCCAAATATTTCCTTTTTATTACTTTTTTTTTCTACTGGTTGTTCAGATACTAGTGTGGTGCTGTCTTTCTTTTCTAGTTGCTAGTCACAATTTGTAACTAACCTCCTGAGGAGGTATCACTAGCAAATTTCATTCATTGTGAAGGAATACGTCATGAATAGACATCTTGAAAACTCGAAGAGTTCCTTTTTCTGTTAATTTTACAAGTGGATACTCTGGTTTGTTTTTGTGAAACTGGGATCTTTTGGCAGCAGATGTGAAATCCCTCCCATGAGTTCTACCTTGAGAATCTGTGTTTCTTGTTACTGCATTGAACAGCATGGCCTAAAGATCTGAATTATCAAACCCTTGTGAAGTTGCTGACGTTTTTCTTGCTGACCATGAATCAGATTATCTCTGCCTTTATGTGTTTAACTTGTCTTGTGTCATTATTACAGCATTTTCTATGGTGCTGGAAAAGTAAATGGGGATAAGCACAATACTGCAGGGTTTCCCTCTCCCCTCCAAAAAGACACCATTTCTCCTTGTTTTATCTCAATGTCAACAAACTCCAATAGGAAAAGTAAGCATAAGCTGCAGTTAAGTAGCCTGGCTCCCTCTCTGTCCCAGTTTGCTGATCTAGCAACACCTTCTGCATCTTCTGTTCTGTACAAACACCTCTTCCTCTAAATAGTGAATAGTGTGCTCACACTTTGGGGCCTTTGTTTAACCAGGTTGCTTTGGTTTTCTTAAAACACTTTTTTTCCCAGTTCAGTGATACATACTCTGTGAGCTTAAAAGATACACATCTTTTTTGTTGTGGTTGTTGTTTTTTATTGATTTTTTTTGTTTTGTTTTGTTTTGTTTGTTAGATTGTGGTGGGGTTTTGTTTTTTTGGGTTTTTTTTTTTTTTTTTTTTTTTTTTTTTTTTTTTTTTTTTTTTTTTTTTTTTTGTTTTTATTTTTTTTTATTTTTTATTTATTTTTATTTATTTATTATTTATTTTTGTTTGGTTTGTTTTATTTTTTATTTTTAACTCTGAAGTTTGGGGTCACCTTTCAGCCTAATCCCCCAGGCACTTCTGGCAGCAACCTGAGTTGCCTAGCCTGGCTACCTCTGGCCAGTGCAATGCATTCAGTCTGTAAATTTCCTCAGCACTCTTGATAGGGCTCTGTCTTTTAAGAGGCATAATTCAGCCACAATTCTGTCACTCTGCTTTGTAACATTTGCCCAGATTGGATTAGTGTCTCTGCAGGTGGTCTGTCTCCAGCTACACTGCAGTGAAATGAAAAGGACTGAAGGCAACTGAGCACACCAATCATTTCTCGGGGTAAACAGCTAGGCCAAAGCACTCTTTCTAACCCAGCAGAACTCACTCAAAAAATCCTAATCACAAAAGCATTATTTTTCTGCATCAAAATCTTTTGGCTTACTGTTTGATGAGCTAGCGGTCGCAATCTGTATGTTCAGACTAGTTCTTCTACACAGTCTCTTCTTGGAGTGCATAACTAATGAATAACCAAATTATCATCTATATCAGGGGAAAAAAACGGACAAAGTCACTGCCCCATAGCGTAGGTTTTTTGGCTTTTTTGCACTTAAGCCTGTATAAGTCTCATTAATCAATTATACCTGAACTGTTGTAAATATCTGACTTTCTCATAGTCTATCACTTACCAAAAGTGAGAAAACAAAGTTACTTTACAACCCTTTAAAGACATTATCTGAAGCACTTTCAAGTAAATTTAAACTACATAATATAAACTTTTAAGTTAAAAAATTATGTCAGAAAATATCCCCTTCTTTAACAAAATTCTATTAAATGTGAAATCTTAAACATAATTCATAAAACTTGACTTATAAGAAGAGTGCACAGGTCCCAAGGAGGAAATCAAATATGTCAATGGCACAATATTACCTATGATCCAAAAGTTGAATGGGTAATTCTTCTGTATTTTATTTTTATCTCTATTGGATCTGTTACTCTGTGATAAACACAGAAAAAGAAATTATTAGATTTTTCAAAAGTAATTGTTATCTTAAACACTAAACTATCTGCAAGCTTCAGAAACATGAATTTTATAAGAAGCCTTTTGCAGTAATTTGCCACCTTCATTTTCCACATCTTCCTAAAGTGTAGAGAATATTAAGGGCTTGGTTCTGTTTGCTAAACACAGGCATTCAGAGAAATCCAAGGATGTCCAAGACATCCACATTACAATACAAGAACCAAGATATGCCTGTCTGTATTTGTGATTCTTGCCTTGGATATTTTAAAGTGCATTAAATATATATGACCAACAGAAACTCAGTTCCAAAAGTCCTTTTATTTCAGCTGCCAACCTGAAAAATACCTATGACACAGTTTTAACGGAGCAATTTGAATCACATTGGCCCCTCCTTTGTGCTCATACCAGTTTCTGTTGGTGCTTTTTGCAGGTATAATTACTAAGAGCCAGGTCATCAGACCTTTCAGGTTGGCATCCAGATGTGGCACTCATGGGCATGGTGCCCTCTGAGCCTGTCCCCAGCTGCCCCTTTGACTGCAGCAGACTGAAGGAAGTAGTTCTCAGGACTCTGTTTAAGAGCCACTTGAACCCAGAAGGACCTGAAATCTGCACGCTGGGCTTGGTGCCACTTAGCAAGGAATGGCTTCACTGAGTCTCTGCCCAGCTGGTGAGCCCTTCCCGAGCCACATGCTTGAGTACTGTCAGGATGTGAGCAGTTCTCTTCCCTGTTTGCCAAAGTACATTTCTAAAGTCTCCTCAGAAATCCTCACAAGAGAAAGTCACTGTCATAGCCCTGAGGGCACCACTAATTCTGACCATCCCTGCCCACCCTCTGGGGCTTTCCACACTTCCCACAGCCCAGGACCCCATGCCAGCCCCCCAGAGCCATCAGCCCCTGCCCCAGAAATGCCCCAGCAGGGCTGGTCCCCATCTCCCCATGGTTCTGGCTCCACCAAACCAGGCTCAGCCCTCATGGTGCTTTCCAGCTTGCCCTTGGACCTGGCTCATAGCTGTGGACCTGCCCAGCTGTGTCCATCCCTGGTTCCCCAGAATCCTGTGTCTTGCTGTGCCCTGACAGATACACAGTAAAACACTGCTTCTTGTCCCCTTTGAGTGACAAGAAGCTAAAATACTATTTGTTCTAATGTCAGGAGGTTTTTGTTTGTTGGTTTCCTGATTTCACCCACCTTGACCATTGTTCACCTCAAGGCAATAATTATCTAACTTCTTTCCTTATAAACGACATATAATAATCTAGAAAAATAAGACTATTGCTGTGCCCACAGTAAGCATACAGAAAGCTTTAACCTCCCATATGTTAAAATGAAGTGCTTTTTTGATATGGCTGTTCCCAATCTCATCAGTTGAAACATTTCATAGCATTTTTAGTTCAGGAGTAAATGAATAATGGAGGAGCATGTGTGTACATCCACGTGGGATCTAAACATCAATTTCTAATTCTTTACAAAGGATACTTCAAAGCAAAATATCCTCAGTGTGTATTGTTCAAGCACCAAGTTGCCCTGTGAGAAGTGTGAGCATGAGAGAAACAGCCTTTTTCAGTCATCCAGTAAAAGACCCGATCACTTTTAGTTTCTATTTTAAAGGGAGTATCTTTGGGCCTAGGTCGGTGAAACCCGGAGATACCTCTGTACAGTTCAAAATAATATCTGTTTTGTAAAAAGCAGTGGAATGTAAGACATACACATCTCCTTAATGACTCCTGCTGGCTGTCTGCTCAGTGTGCTGCCTTTCTGTGCCTTCCTTTTGGAGTTTTAGTTCCCTCTTTATATAGGGAGACTGGGTGCATGGGTATAAGATGCTGTGAAGCCTTGCACTAGAGGCAGGATGCTGAAATGTCAGGTGATGTGAAATGATACTGGGATGCTTAAATTACACCTGTAAATGTAGCTGATGATAGCACACATTGTCCCTTCTGAGACCTAAGCAGGCCCACTGAGCACCTGAGTGAGCCTCACACGCTGCAATGAATGCAGTCCAATCTTTAGGTAGCATACATGCCCAAACAGCTTAATTCAGGTTGCCCAAGTTGTGTACTCTCAGACATCCTTATTTCAGCTTGCCTAATAAAAAAATTGAGTAATCCTTGATGCAATTATTCCCTAAACAAATTTTTATGAAAATCAAATAATTGGTGGCGGAGGACCAGACACTAATAACACTGTGTTAATCAAGAGTGTGGAGACAATTACTTCACAGACTTTGCACTTGTGTCTGGCTGTTGACAGGCATAGACATGATGCAGTTTGGGACTTTTAGTAAGATGCAATTTTGTGCTTTAATTAAAATCTTTACTGGATACAGATTGTGTAGCAATGGAGAAAATTTGCACAAATGGCAGTAAAACCTGATGTAGTACCTGATCAGTATGAGCTATAGGACGTTCAAGACTCAGGTCAAACAGCACTCAGAGGCCACTGGAGGCAGGAGGTGTCCATGCTGCATCACACAGAGCACAGGCTCCTTCAGATGCTGAGAACTAAGGAAGGATGGAGCAGGAGGGATTGCACTGTATAAATATATACACATTGCACATAACATGCTTGCCTGTATCCTTGATGCTTGTGTAACTCATTGCAAGGTTGTAATTAATTATCTGGGCTTGTTACAAAGTTTGGTTTAGTGGAGTATTTTTTTTTTTTTGTTTGTTTGTGGTTTTTTTCCTGATTTTTTTTCTTTTTTTTTTTTAAGATGTTGCCATTCTGCAGAGGGAGATGTCAAATTTCTCCCACAGGTATTTCTCTCAAGGCTGTAACCTGTGTTTGGTCAGGAATCATTTGGAGGCTGTCAGCTCTGTGTTGCCTGGATGTCAGTTCTGCCTTCATTTTTGTTTTTTTAATCTTTCTCTGTTAATGTTCCCTATCACATTATTATCTTTTTTTTTTTTTTTTTTTTTTTTTTTTTTTTTTTTTTTATCCCCAGTAGTTTTTTTCATGTTTCTTGCATGCTTTTCTCAGGCTTCCAGAGTGCAGCCAGAGAAAGTAACAGCTGAGTGACAAAGGACATTCAGGGCAGTGTGCATCTTCAGAGAGAGAGAGAAGGGCTGATAATGCTGGATACAGAGGGATATTTCCTTTTGCAGAATGCACATTGAGAGACATCTCTTCCTCTGAGAGAGGTGGGATTCAAAGAGTTATTTTAATGCTAGCAAACATGCTTGCATAACTAAACCCTAACATTTTCCTTGCAATAGTAACAATTTGATCTAAAATGCAAAACTGCTCTTGAGCATGCCAGGCTTTTTGTGCTGAAGCTCTTAAAGGGCAAACTGAAGCAGCAATTGCTTTCACGTTAATGACTGCTACAAGGAAGGACTTAATTTTGTGATTCATAAATATCATTAAACTCTAATTTATAAACACGATCCTTTCAAGATATAAAGTAGCCAATCAGGCCAAAGCAATTAGAATTTCTACATTTTGTGTTTTTAGTATAAATTCATTACTTCTGTCTGCACATTCTCAATCTTAGGGCTTCCATTAGACTGTATTAATGAGAACATGACACTGAGCCAATCTTAGCAACAGCAGCTGTACCAACAAAATGCTCTCCTGAGGAATATTGATTTCCCTTCTTGGATGTACTTAAACAAAGGCTGGTATTGCAGACATCTTAACCTCTGTGTGTGCCTTTGCCTTAGTCTTCTGAACATTACTGCATCATTGCCTTGATTTATGAGAGAGAATTATTCTGCACTTTGACAGAGATGCATAGCTTTAATTGCTTAATTGATAGCACATGCAGATAAGCAGGATTAATAATTTTTTAAAAAATATGTTTTTCTAAAGACACTAGTTCAATAATTACATTTTTGACATTAATAAAATATAACATAATATGAAGCCATAGTGGAAAACAAAGGCGAATAGATAACACAAAATTTACTGACTTCTTGCTAGTGAAAACTGGTCTTTATCTCATTAAAAGTATGTGTCATTTCAGTAAATGCTCGAGAGAGGAGACCAAAATGGCTGCTTGGGATTCTCGGTGCCTGCTGCAGGAGACAGTCTGTGAATTGTGCCCATGTTTAATGATTGCTGGAGAGCTAGGCAGATACAGCAGGACAATTCATAATTCATCTCAAAAATGCACTCCATGCATTTCTCTTCCTTGCATTTTTAACACTCCTTCCTCTGCTCACAATAATGCATGTACTGTTCCATTTGATAACAATTTCATGGGATTCAAAAGTGACCTGATTGTCATTGTGAATTAAGTGTCTGCTCTTCAAAAGCCTCATATATTTTTGTAAAGGTATTGACAAGTAAGATTTGTAAATGAATTATGCAATGAGTGAAAAGCAGTTCTGGAGATATTCTGAAGGGATATAGCATCAGGTAGGGGCACTTAGGTATGCAAATGATGATAATTTTATTAAAACTTGAGAAAAAGTTGTTGCTTCTTGCTGAAATGAAAGAGGAGCAAAGGAGCAAAGTACAAACTCAAAATGTGAAGCAAAGTTCAAATTGAGAAGTGTCTGCAAAAGCAAACATCTAAGACAATCTTTGGTTATGTTTCATAATTGTACAGGGGACATTCTTGTTGAATTTTGTCAGCTGAGTTGCTGATGTCCAAAAAGACCCACTTGAGCTCTGTGGCAGCAGTTTAAATATATGGTCAGCATGTACACCACTGCTAGAGGGAGGGCATGAGGAAAGCTGTGGTATCTTCCAGATGCACTTGACAAGACAGATATGGAGAGGACAATGCAGAACAAGTGTTTCTGTCACTGGTTAAAGTTACATATTCAGGGCTTCAGCACAGGTAACACAGATTCAAAGAGGTCACTCAAGGGATGGAAGATCTCAGTAAGTTCATGGTGGATGCTGCTAATTTGGTATCTTTGCTTTTTATTTTGTTAAAGAATGCTTGCATCTACCCAAAAATGATGGTAAATTGCTGAGAAGGAGATTGAGAGTTTTTCCAGTTGGCTTCTTGCTAGATTGCATGAAGCCTTATTGAGGAAAGGGGCGACTAAGCCTCCAAAGCGAGCAAATGTGCATAGCTGAAGGGCACCTTTGCTGAGAGTGAAGTAGGGCAGGCAAAGGATTTGAAAGACAATAAAGAACCAGGAGCCTGAAGCAGAGCAGACTGAGGAAGACAGCTGGGAAAAATAGGGAGCAGAAGAAGCCAGGCCTCAGGGGTCATGAGACTTTTTTTCCCAACAGACCCAAAGGGGGAATGTTCAGACTTCAGTACTGTGCAAATCTCAGTCTCACCCAAAAAGCAACTGAGTTATTGAACTAGGATCGGGCCTAGAGCCAAAGGATCTCACTACAAGGACACAGTGGATGAGGGGGGAGAAGTTGTTTATAAAACATTTTTGTTTATAATCTGCTTCATTCTCAGCTTTTTCTCTTCTACAAAGTTTATTCTTGTTAATATTGTGGTGCAGTCTGGCTCTGGAGCTTGCATAGCATGGCATGGCTCTGGGGGCACTTGCTCTGAGAAATAGGTGCTGACAGACCCACCTCAGGGTACTGGCAAACTTGGGGTCCCTTCACAGCTATGCAATCCTAAGTGACATCCTAGCAGGCTGGCTTCTGCTTCAGAAGGATCAGGATATCAGATGAGGAAACAGAACATTAATTTTATTAAGGTTCTATGTGCATGTTACTGGGTTTGCCAGTTGTTACTAATTCAAGCATATGATTACTTAGATCTGATATGAAACATTATAGCTTTTTCTTATTCTTCTTCATGTGTTTCCTTTCAGAGTTTCTCCTGCATAACATTCTCAATTTCCTATCAGTACATTATAGATATATCTATTTGAAAGAGAGGTTCAGGATTGAATTTTAAATCATTGCCTACAGGGGATTACTTGAGTCTGGGTCTATTTTTATTTTCTTTAAATATCAGGGCATCTTTTAACACCACTGTGCATTCATTTAGGAACAGAAACTTATTATTCTGCAAATTCAAAACTGGAAGTATATGATCATTTTATACACTATTTTATAAATGAATAAAATACTGGCTCTGACATTAGATATTGAAATGTCAAGAATAAGCTTATGTTGCAAGAACCTTATGAATTATTTTTCCAGGAAAGTACTTAAAATGTTCAACGCATTCTACCTGTTTGTCTTTGGAACGATCTACAGTAGAAAGTTGTGTGGTATCTCTTGTTTTACTGTCTGCTTGATTGCAGAATAGCTTTTGGAAATTCTTTCTTTACAGTTTTCAACACATGATTTTCAGCAGTTACCTCAATTTCAATTTAGTTATTTGCTCTCTGAGCAACTCAAGTGACTAAATGTAGTGCACACATAATTTTCAGTATTGAGAACAGTGTAACGAGATGGGTATATTAAGACAAATAAGATGAACATGGGTGGGAGTAAGAATAGCTGGTGGCTCTATTACAGTTCATCAGTTTGAAATAAAGTCCTATGAATTACAGAGATGAATTTGCACTAATTGAAAAGTCACACAATACATGCTTTATCAGCCCATTTACCCAGATATGTGTGCAATAAGCCCCCCAAACTGAACAAAACCTCCAAGAACAAAAAAACTGATCAAAACCCCTTATGAGATCACTTTTCCCCCCAGCAATTAGTCAGATAACAAACTGACCAGGGGATGGGGTTAGCATGACATAATGACATGCACTAGGCACTAAATAAATGCAGCAGTTAATGGATGTTGTGCTTTCCAGTCGACAAGCTGTGGGCCTGTCTCTGCTCATGTGTTGAACCCAGAGGTAAACATGATGCATGGCAGTGACATCTGGGACACCCTGAGTACATCTTGTTTTGTTAAAACACATATTCCTTGTTGGTTTATCCACATGTCCACATTACAAACCAGGCCTAATTCGGAAAGACTAAAAACTCTGTGCTGTGCTGTCTGAATTAATATTTCCATAAAGTTAAAGATCCTAAAATATTCTAATTACTAGTTTTCCCTGTGCTAGAAACCTTTAGGTCTTTTTATTCTCCCTGCTTACAAGTGAGATGAGTCCATACAAGATCAATCCTCTAAACCCAAGGGCAATCTGAGCAATCTAAACCCAACCTGAGCAATCTGAAGTAGTTTCTAAACATTTTCAAGGGCATCCCATGTCACAACAGCGGGACCACTTGCTGAGATATGTTCCACTTTTTGGTCATGATAACGTTCCTGATCAAACAATTTCTGTACCTGTAAGCTGTGCTCTCCAAGAAATCAATACTTTTCATTAAAGGAAAGTCATTGATTCCTTTTATACAGAGGAGTTCTGAAACATGTCATAGGGTTTTACCTGAAGGAAATTAAAATGTGTGATTTGCGTCCCTTTAAGATCTCTGTGAGTCCAGCTTTCTAGTCCTGTGATGGACTTTTTGTTCAACTCTGAGAACTGACACAGGTAGTTATTAATTGCTGGTGAAATAATTTTGTCTGTTACAGCTTTTAAGTTCTCCAGCATTTAAAGTATACAGTAAAATATTTAAGAAAATTATACTGAAGAGAGAACCGTGATGTTTTTATTTTCATTAGAGTATGGTGTGTTCTGAAGCATATTTTGGATATTTCTACAGATCAAAAGCATGAACTCTGCAGTACCTCTCACTTTACTTTGAACAATCTGAATTCATCTCATGAAAATTTGAAAGAGTTGTCTGTTCTGGAGACTACGTATGTAGATAATCAACTCTCTGTATCACTCTACAGTCAGTTAATTTTTTCTCTTCTTTCTTTTCCTAATCCTTCTTGCTCTCCATTCAAATATAGCCTATTTGCCTGTGAATAATCTCCATTCTGTAGACTACAAAATGCTTGCTTCTTGTCCCCTTAAAAGTGCATGCATCTATAAATATTTATTTCTATTTCTGTGCTTTGAAGTTTCCATCCTGGTCCAGAAAAGCGTGAATGGCCCATTTTAGAGAGCTACCAGCATTAGATGCTTCAGAAGACAGGAATCCCTCAGCACACAGGCAGAGTATAGGTCATTGGCTCCTCTCCTCCTGAAACTTTGCAGGCCCTTTCTAGTGGTTAGGAAAGGGCATCAGTTCAGGAGGAAAATCTGAAAACCCTTTCTAACTTTCACATATACCCACTCTAGTAATGTGTGTGTATACATATAAGCAACTCAAGTATGTTACTTCTTTTCCATTTTTTCAAAAAATACATACTATGATTCTAGTATATAATGTCAAAGCTAAAGAGCAGACCATGGAATTATTTTAAACCTGTAATGACCTATGTATTTTTAGACCTGTAATGACAACAGCTATTTCATTTTTCACATGAAAATGCCATTGATCATCTTCAAATAAAGCTAAAAGCTTTCTTCCCAGGGCTGATAAATCAGTATATTGGGTTGTTCTTACTCTTCTCTGTCAAACAGATTCTTACTTCCAGCCATAGGTCTTCTGTCATAAACATCATCCCATAGTGAATGAAATTAAAAATAACTATGGCTGCCCCTGCACAGAAGATATATTTCATCTGGGGCATTAGTGAAACACCAATTCCTACATTTTATACTAGTTTATAGATAATCTGTTTTTGTATGTTGTTCTTTTTAGTTTCTGTATTAATAATATTTTTTTATAAATGTTTGGCGGCAGAGAAGGGAGTAATCCTTATTAGAGGGAATTGTGATTACTCTGCCTATGGGCAGGACTTTGAGTACCTTTGGGAAGAGCTTTTCAGATGGCAGGCAAGGTGGGAGGAGTGAGAATTGAGCCAAGAAAAAAATTATTCAGACAGATACATGGAAAAAATTTGCCAAGTCACAAAAGTACATTTATGTTTCTGATAACAATATAACAAATATCTCTGAGAAGTCAGTCACTTTCTACCTCTTATGAGTTGTAGATTACTGGATATTTTTCAAGTTTGTTTTTTTGTGTATGCTTGTTTATTTGGGATTTTTATGGTAAATTTTGGGTTTTTTTTCTTTTTTAAGGAAACTTTAAAACACCAGAAACAGGTTGCTGTCTAGAATCTTCAGCTTTCAATGGTTTTCTTCGGTCATCCTTGGACCGCAATTGCATGGATTGGAAAATATAAAAAAAGAGTGCTAGACCTGATTTGATCATTTTTAAAATGCAATTATACTTCCTTATTTGAGGGATTTCTTGTAGAGTGATTGAGGTCTTGGAAGAAATATATATGTGCAAGAGGAGGCTGAGGTTTTTGACCTGAATATGTAGCTTCTGAGAAATAGACTGGTAGCTACCTATCTTGTTATTAAAAATATGAAGAATAGCTTTGCTCAGTTGATAGTTCTAACATTAAACTCACATGAGCTTTAAAAAAAAAAAGTTACTTCATAGGTTGAACTTGCACTTAGAAAACAATATTACCGAGAAATTCTATATTGATATAAGTCTACTTACAGCATATATGTGTGAATTTACACTTTCTTGTGAAACTTTCAAGAACAGAGAAACAGTTATCCTGAATATTGAACCAATAGACTTTCTTAACTCAAAGACTGAATAAAGGAATTCCCGTACATAATTGCCTACTGTCCTTGTGTATGGACTTAAAGTTTATGTACTTATCTATGTCATATTTATTAATGAATTAAATGTTGTTGTTCATGACCGAAAAGGATAGATCTCAGCAAATGCACATTTAGCTGTACTGAGTTGCTCCAACACTGATCTGCAGGTAAACAGAGATGTTTTATCTCTTAAAAAGACATACATGGTTAAATTGAAGATGTGTTTCTCATTGGCCTGTTTTAATAATTAATGATGGGAAAAAGCATAAAAATGTATAAAACTAACTTCTGATTTAAATTAGTCTTACTTTTAATTTTTCAGATTCAGAAGTCTCTTAGATGTCTCTGCTTTCTTTTTATTACCCTATTTATCCACTCTTGTTCAGTTGCCTATCAAATTTTTTGAAGAAAATTGTCTTAAATATTGAATTTCTAAAGCTACTTTTATATTTCCAACCTCTAACTGCAAAACAGAAAAGTGGTTTCATTGGTTTCATTTGGTCATACTCAGTGGGGACACATAGAATCAAATCGGTGGTCATCATCATAAATGTGGAGCTCTTCCTTATTTTTTCTTTGTTCTTGTTTCATCTTCCTTGCCCTTTAGGTTTATTTCTTAAATATTTTTCTCTCATTCACTGTTTTAAGTTTTTTTGTTTGGTTCCTTTTCATCCATGTTATTTCATTCCTTATTTTTATCCATCTTCATGCAATGTATGATGTCCTTCATTATCTTCTGAATTATCTACCTTTTTTTTTTTTTTGTTTTCTTATCTCTTTTTGACTGCTGCTTGACAGAGATTGCTGTGACCATTTAATGCTCCCTTCAGCTGGCACTTGACAGTGGCAGCACTCATGCCAAGCCACCATATGTGAGAGAGATTCAAGCTAGGCTAAGATAGTAAGCTGTTATTTTCCTCATCATCCTAACAGTTTTCCAAAATTGTCCTTTCCTCTAGCTAGTTCCAAAATTTTTGGGCTGAAGTGTTTTCTAGAGCTTTCAATGCACAGTCTCAAACTAATGCATGGCTTCCTTACATTTATTTCTCAAAGGGAAAGAAAAGAAGAGAGGACTAGTAGACCTAGCCCTTTTAGGATTTTTTGTTTGTTTGCAAGGAGATGGTACTGGGACTTGGCCAAGGTCTGGGAGTCATGTCTGTTGGCTGCTATTGCTCCTTGGGACTCAACCGAGGAGTCTGACACAGCTGTAGCTTTAGCAAGTCTGTTGCATATGTTGGAAGAGAGATGGTTAAAATGCTGTCAGCAATCAGAACTTATTCCAAAAGTTGGACAGAATATTTGAGCTGCTGTTTGTAATGAAAACTTCATTGTTCATGGCTCAGCTCTATACTATGCTTGACATAATATTTTTGTTTGTCTAGTAGAAGGCAGTGTAATCTCCAGATAATCTGAATTCAGGTTGGAATTTTAGAGGAAACAGCAGCAATCCCAGAACTGAGTTAAATTTTCAAGCTCAGCCAATTAAACAAAAATACCTATAGGGCATACTGGCAAATAACTCTTCTTGTGTATAACAGGTTCATATGGAAAATGTGTTCATGTAGTTTATTTTTGATGGAGATAGAAAATACAAGAATGAAGATTTCAACTGGTTCACACGCAGAAAATCTTTACTTTTCACTGAAGTGGGAGTTGGTTATTGTTGCTTATTTTACCTAGACCAATTTGTTTTTCCTATAGAGGGCTTTTTTGGAAAATCAAACAACTAATGTTTCTTTTGTTGAAAGCATTTTACTTCACTTAAACTGGAAATTATGAATTTTATTTTTGAGAATGCAAATATATGTACAGTCTTTTACAAAATCAAATTAAGCTGCTGAAGTGCAAAACAGGACAAAACAACAACAAAAAAAATCTAGTTGCTGAAATTGGTGATTTTGTTGGTTTGTAGCCACAAATTGGCTTGCTCTCAATTTCTGTGCTCTTTCCAAATCCTTGTTGATTTGAATCCTAACGAAAGAAGGAAGCAAGGAAGAGGCAAGTCAAGAATGACATGGGCAACCATAGCACCATGCTGATCTTACAGTGCAGAACTTCCTTGTGAACTTTGAAAAAAACAGAAAAAAATACATCTTTTTCTTAAATAAAAAGTTTTCCCAGTTTTTTCTTTTCACTTCACAGTGCAAAAAAAAATTAAGAATCTTTTATATGTGTAATAGTGATAAAGAAGAAAACTAAAGTCCAATATTGAGCTCACTGAAATGGAGGAAAATCATGCTGTATTTTCTCCTAATATGTCACAATCAGGAGCTCAGTATCAATCAGTATCTCCAAATTTAATTGGAATTTGTATTTAAAAATAATATTTTGAGGACGGTCATTGATCTAGGCTATTTCAACATATTGAAATGTATGGTTAGTGGTGTAGTTTCTGTATTCAAAGCAATTTTGGAAGTTAGATTGATTTTAAATAAAAGGAAGATAAAATTGCCACAGCCATCCTCACACCTGTGTGTGCTTGTCATTTAGCTGCCTGTAAGTGGCCTCTTGTTTAACAAAGGATTTGCGATTATGGATTATGCTCTTAAGCATGACTGAAGTATCTTTTAAGGCTCCTACATGTTTATTCTGTTTCCAGCTTTTCCTTTTTGCTGCTGAGTTACAGGGGATTGCCCTACATGTGCCTGATCAGTGTGGAAGCAGTGCATAAAAAGAGTTCATAAGGGCAATGTATTTAACAGTGTTGGACTAGATCCTTGAATACCTCTGATTGATAATTAAGAGATAGTAAGCAAATGCTTTTAACAGGTGAGTAATTTAAAAGATATAGCTATCTTTTAACTGTATTATCATTATTTTAAAATATTTGCAACCATCTCCACATGCCTGTCTACTTTTACAGGAATTGCTGGTGAAATAAAGTTTGGCAAGACTGCTTGAAAACAATCCCTTTGGACTTCAAATTCTATGGCATTTTTCTACTGCCCTTCTGATTAAGGTCAATCAGATTTCTGAAATTGACCTCTGTGAAAGAAAGAGATCTGGCCTTTTATAAATCATTCCTGCCTCTGCTGAGATAGTCATATTTGGAATAAAAAGCTACCATATTCTTAGGCTCAAAGGACACATGCTAATTTTGAGTAGAGGAATTCAAACTAAAATAGGAATACAGGGATCTTTAGACTGGAAAGGGCAAGCCCAGAGGCAAATGAGAAGGCATGATTGCTAAAATTGCAGTATCAGTTTAACTAAAAGGAATTTCCATTTATATTTACTTGAATGCCTGTGCTGTAATGTCTGGTATTACGAGGCATTTCATAAAAGGCTGCTACTAAACTAAAAATTCTCTGTTAAAATTACCAGGAAACAACATTTCTGTGATGAAATACATGCTAAAAATATAGCATCAAATATAGCAAGAATAAATCCACACCATTCTTTTGGAAAGTACCAAGCCTTTATCTTGGAAATTAGCATTCACTGAAGAAAAGGAGAGGCAAATGAAACTGTTAAAAATGTTTTCCAAATGCACAACGCTTACACATAAAATTCCTCTTCTGTTGAAGCAGATCTTGTTTTATCTACTTTAAAACTGCTCAGCATAACTGCCAGTAATAAAATAGTATTTCCAATATCAGCTCTTTAACACTCAACTTGAGTGATAAGCAAATTCCAGAACCTTCAACCCTTTTTAAAGGGTTGCACAACTTGAGAAGGTTTTTTTAAAGCTCAAATTAAAAGTGGATCAATGAAGTGAAATAAATAGCCATTAATTTCTCAAATTTATAGTCTTTTCACTTTTTTCATTAATCATGATTTTAGGCAGTGTTTTTGATACTGTTGTTTCTTTTGTAGTTCCTTCCAATGACAGAAAATGTATAGGTCTACTTCTATAAGGTGCACTTTGAAATCCGTACCATTTAAGTGCCTTTTCTGATCTACTTATCTTCCTTCCCCTTCGATAAATTTGCAAGCTGGCAGTGTTAAATATACTAAAAAAACCCCCAAACAATAAAACAAACAAATAACAACAACAACCCTCTCCCCCCTCCCACCCCCTCCCCCAAAATAAAACCCATATATGTTTTGGTAACATTTCTGCCAAAGTGCTTCCTTTAGCAATTCTTAGTAGATATTTTTACACTTCCTGCTCCAAGCCATTGTGGGCCCTTACCATTTGCTGTGTTTACTTTGGGGATGGCTATAACTCAAGCTAAGACAAGTTGTTTAATCTTTGTGCTATCAGTAAAAGCTTGTAGAATATTTTTAGGCACACTCTTTTTTTGGAAATTATTAGGCAAATATCCTACCAAATATTTAAGTACAGGTATTTTCTAAGCATTTTTAAAGGTGAGCCCACATGAAGAAGAATGCAAATTATGCCCTTCTGGAAACCAAAATATATCTCTCAAGAACAAAATAAGAACTTCTTTAGCTGAAGTTTAACTTTGTTGTTGCTTCCTAGGCAGTTGAGGCAAAATGGGGAGGGCCTTGCTAAGCTGATTTCTTAGGGGAAGTTGAGTATGGTAGTGAGATAAATTTATTTATTTTCTCTTTTCATAGGGAATACCCACAGTTTTGGCTCTCTTAAGCAGTTTCCTTGCTAAGGAGCCAGAGTTGTTTTTCAGTCTGTCCAGGATCACAGAATCTCTGCCGATACTTCCCCCATCTGCTGGTAGCCCTCTGGTTTTCTATCAATGCTTGCTTGAAATAAAATTTACTTGGCTGCTGCTAACCTGAGTTAACTAATTACTAACTTCTGCTTTTCATCAAAGTATTATCCAGACATTTGATTTGATGCCTCCTAAATCCATCTCAGCGGAATGAATTTGGACTATAGAGTACTCAGAAAAATATTTATGCATGAGTTTGGAGGGCAATAACCTCAAAGTACATGGAAATAGCCCAGGAGAGGTGAACACTTAATCCAGATCAGTTTATGTCTGAGGAAGACATAAACTTTCTGGTTTTTTCAGGCTCCAAAAGTCATCTTAATCAATCTGTGAACCAACGAAGCATCTATTTTCCCTGGGTTAATTAGCATTTGTTCAGACCTTCCCATGTGGTCTAGTGACTGAACAATGGATTATTTTGTTCCAGCTCTCCTCTTTACAAAGAAGGTTTAATTACTTCTCCCAGTTGACCAACATGACATTTCATTTTAGAGAAGTTTCTAACTGCCCACAGATCAAGAATAATCTTGCTGGCAGATACCAAGAACCTTCAGCATAGAAATGCTTAATAGACTGGAATATATTATAGCTGAAATTGTGAGAATTGTGAAAATTGGTTATATGGTATTCAGTCTCCTATGCCTGGTGAAGTGTTTAATAGCTGGAGAGTTAGAAGGGTTAGGTTTACTTTTGACTGCATGCTAAAATACAACTTCATCAAAAGCTATGCCAGGACTTCTGGAGTTCTATGTGTATTGAGAATTAATTGTTGCTGTTGTGCATCACAAGCTAGATTTTAATTTTTGTGGTAGTGAAGTCATAAGTATTACATATTAAAGGCTTATTTTTAGTGATGCTTTGAAAGAATGCTGTGTCTAGAATGAATTTCTTTTTTGTTGTTGTTTTTGTTTTTGTTTTCTTATAAATTAAAAAGAGGCAATAGTCCTGGCCTCAAAATACTTGAGCTGTGTACTTTGGTAGGACACATCATCATTCCTCTTCAAAACAGCTGAAGAAGACTTATGAACATTTTCTTCCCCCTGGTTTCCTAAAATTGCTTTCATAATTTGCCAGCAGTGAAAGAAATGGATGAGACAATGGAAGTTCTAAAAGAGCAGTAATATTTTACAGCCTCTCATCCTTGAGTAAGATCTTACCATGACTGAGGTAATGAGAGCCACTTTGATCTTATTAGTAATCTGTATACAAACAGCATTCAGAGTTTTCATGGTTTTTATTTATTTTTATCCACAAGTATCAAATAAGGAAGAGTTAGATGACTTTGTCTTTGAAAGCAATGTCTTTAATAAAAACAGATCCCCTCTTTAATAACATTGGTCTCATGCACATTTATTTATGGTATCTGTAAAGGTACAGATCAGATCTGAAAAGAAAAATAAAATCCTTGTTCATAACTGCAATTCTTTTCATTTATCAGCAAAACTGAAAATAAGTGGAAGTCAGGATTTCATGGGACAAAACCCCCCACCTGATATCAGTTGAAAACATTTCAAAAGGATCATTATTTTTAAGTGCTTACCTCAAACTCATGTTGCAACACTACCAAGAGGAAAGAAGAGTGTGATAGCACTGCTTCTATCGTAAATTAGTATCCAGCCTGCAGCTGTGTAGCTCATTAAAAACTGTGTCATTTACGGATATTTTGAAAACACAGAGGTCCATTAAAGAGACTGGCAGTGTATGGTTGTCAAACAGACATGCAATTATTGTCATAATATTGCCATCAATTGGATGGGAGAAATTACACGATGAACTGAGAAGCTGTTTTATATCCTTTTGAGATTTTCCAGCACAGTTTTTCCTTTATTTAGGCCAGCCATCACCCATCTTTGAATATAAGGACTCAGAATGTTTACTGGGAGCCTTTGTGAGTACTAATTGAAACTTCTTCACTCTGGCTTCTGAAGGCTACAATATTTTCCTCCTGCTTTCATACTGCCAATCCACAGAAATTTATATTGCCATGTCCCTGTGATAGAGATTAGCTTCTGGTTGTCCATTAAAAATCTGGCAACATCATTTCTTGGCATCCACATTCAGAGATGTTCTCTTGTCAGGCTTGGGTTGTTGGGGATTACTGAAGGTGGGAATCTCATTTCACCCCTCCATGGCAGTGGCAAAGCGCACACAGTGTCGAACTCACACAGCCAAACTCTGTGGCTGCAGTTCACACTGTCCATGTGTTTTAGCTCTATACTGGTGTGCTTATTTTCAAGAGTCAGTAAAGTCCAAGATTGAGTAAAGCTTGTTAATTCTGCTCAGGTCTCAGCTACAGCTGCCGGAGCTGCTGCCACCCACTTGGCAGTGTGGCTGCAGTCTGTGTACATGGCTTGAAGGCAAGCCGTCTTCTGCAGCTTTTCCAGGGTTCCCTTTCCTGGCCAGCTTCTGCCTCTGATCACTGAGGAAGCTGAGGTGTACTTTATATGTCTTTGCTTCTCTCTTTTCCTTCTCATTATAAACTGTGCCCCACAGTAAACAAAACCTCAAGTGACACCCAATCAAATTCTGCTTTGGAAGGTTTAGGAGGCACTTGTATCTGAGGAGGTTGGGATGGCTCAGGGGTAGGGACAAAAGCTGCTGCTCCTCATAAGAATTGTTTTATCCTTCATCAGCCTCACTGCCTTTCTTTGGAAGATCTCCAGCTCCCCGTTTTGCAGCAAGGAGCCCAGAACTGAACATAAGTTTCAATGTGCAGCCTCACCAGTGCCGAGACAAGGGGTTGGTCACTGCCCTGGTCCCACTATTGCTGATACTCCATTCACCACCACTCTCTTGGCCCAACCATCCAGCCTGTTTTTTATCCAGTGAACAATAGAGCCACAGGAAGTCAGTTTTCCCAGGAGATTGCTGTCGAAAACAGTGTAAAAGTCTTTAGTAAAAGTCAAAATCGTGGATTTGATGTTCAATTCTGTTTGCAGATGTTTGACAACCTTAATGAGGAGCTATTTGTAGTGTTGGTGTTGTAGATTAAATAAAAATTATTCCAGAAAGCCTTATTTATTTTGGTTAAAATAATTTGTCAATTCTATGTACACAAATTGGTAAAGGTCTTACTAGTGAAATTACTAGCATTCATTTCCTGCCTTCATATTTTTTGTCACTCTGTAAGATGCTCTATGGAATTGGCACCTGAGAGGAATACAAGTTACCCATTTATCAAGTGCTGTGCATTTTAGAGAAAGAAATGTGCCTGGGGAGTGAGGGGACAGGGAGACAGAGTGACAGGGGTTAAATGGAAGCATATTACCCATCCAAATGTCCCAATGATGTCTTGTTGCTACCCTCCATCTGGTCTTCTTGGTGGTGAGGGTCTCCCGCTGTGGCCACGCCATACCACCACACGCCACCAGGCACCAAAGAGTATGGAATTCCGTGGATAAATATACACTTTGGGCCAGGTGGGAACGCCCATGTGCCTCCCTTTCAGGGAGTCAGTTTGACACTGTCCCTTGCAACACTGGGGGTCTGTTGCATCACATTGCAATGCTCTGGTGCAGGGTCTGGGGACCCCTTTGGGGACCCCTTTGATGGGCTGTGTCACTCCCTCTAGTGTGGATGAGCTTTCCTCTGGGAGAAGGGCCCCTCAGCTGGGCTTCTCTGCACAGTTCTGATAAAATAGACAAAAGTTTACGCCATAAACGATAATATTTCAGTCTCTGACAAGTGGGAATACCAATAAAAAAGTACACAGAAAAAATAATGGGCCAAATTCAGTTTGTTTTTCTTTTCTTTTAATTAAATCTTCTGAGAAGATCACTTAAGAATACCCACATAAAAAGCACTAATGTAATCATGGTGTAGCAGCCTTTTTTAATCTAACAGCTCTCATTAAATGTAAGGGTATTCTATATATTAGACACAATAACAAAATCTTTTGTGTTCTGGAGAATAATCCATTTTGGCTAACATCAGACTTGAAGATAGAGTCCCACATTCTCTGTCTTGATAGCGTGTATTTTTCCATCTCAGCTTTTTGGGAAGGATCAATAGCTAAATGACACTACTCTTTGTGCTCAAACCCAAGCCTGGAAAGACTGAAATTTGAACTCTAGTATTCCCTCCTACTTGCATTTTGCTTGCATAAAGTTAGAGGATTTGGGTGCTGTGAGGCCTGGTGATTCTCAGTGTGCCTAAATTAGGGCGCATTTTTCAAATCTGATCGCCCTCCAAAACTGTATTAAGACTAAAAAGCATTGAAATTTAGGCAGAACTCTGTGGTGTTGAGGGTGACCATTCCTTGAGTAAGAGCATTAAAGATACAAAAAAAATACACCCACCAACTTTCAAAATTATGACTTGTGACACATTTGTCATTTGTCAGGCTTATGGCATCAATCAAGTCTTGCAGCCAGTGACTGGAGTAATTATCTCATCCAGTGCTCGATTTAATTATTTTAAGAGACATTTTCAGGACACAAAAGAGGTAAAATGCTTAAATCACAATGATATGGAAACAAAAACATTCAATATACAATGTCCTTAAGATTTTGTGCTTTTGTTCATAACAGACATTGACTTATATCACCTGTCGTGAGACAGAGTCACTGATTACTAATGAGCACATATATTGACTCCGTCATTGCCACTTGGGCCAGAAGTCTTTCTCTATTTCCCTTTATTGTTCTTCCTCTTTCTGCCAGCTGTATACATTGTGTGAACACAGATTTTCAGTTCTGGAGCTTCTGTTTTGCATATTGCCTGCTCCACTGATTTTTTCCATCCTTGAGTGGTCTCTATGTCCTGATATTTGAGTGTAGTATTTTGTATTTGAGCAGGACTGCAGTGAACATTTGATGGCACGTAGTGTTATGATGTCCTCTCTCACAAATGCTTCTAGCACCTTTCAAAAGGCATAAAGTCAATCTGTCCTACACAGCAAGCAAAAATAGCAACTGCCTACACTTTGTTTCTATTTAGTAAACATCAGAGTAGATACTGTGTTTGGCTAAGGTGTGGATGAAATAAAATTTTTATAAAAGGGAATGATTGTTATAGTTGGGACATAATGTTATTGGAAATGGTGGGATTTTCTGCCTTGTTGAAGAGAAACCTTAAGCAGGAAGAGAGCAGCAATCTGACTCAGTGCTCATTTGCCAGAAAGAAGTGGCAATATTTTCAGAGTGCAGAGGCTGAATTGTTTTTTATTCCCATCTCTTGCTATATCAATATGAATTGAGGAGATTAAATGGGATCTAACCTCAGCTTTTGAGATTAGAAAGGAGAAACATCACTGGATAACACCTCCTGTCCTGTGCCTGGCATTTCTCTCCCTGCTGGGGTCTGCTCCCACAATAATTATGTAAGTTTTCATTAAGATTACTGGGCTGCCACTGCAGTTAGTACTGACAGTACTGAGGGAGCAGTTTATCTGAGTACTCAGTCCAGGGGTGCACAGTGAGGTCTGACAGAGCTGAATTTCAGATAGCAAGACCAAACTCACAGACCAAACTGGTGATGACTCACCAAAAAGTCACGTCGTGGAGAAAAAAAAGGAAATAAAAAGAATTTATCTGCAGCAAAATTTTGACTTGAATCAAGAATGATCTTATTTAAATGTGCCAGAGGAAGAGCTGTAATGTGCTGGATTGGCTGTCTTGGATATCTAAACAGTGACGACCTCTGAGGTTAGGGTGGTTTTTCGCTTCAATAAACTTCAGCTTTAATAAAGTGGGATTTAATAATGCAGTGTTGGCTTATATTTATGACCCTCTGCCTTCTTTACTCTTTTGAGTGTTGTACATGTTTGTCATCTCATTTTTCTTCCCACTTACCCCAGTATGGGATAGAATTATTGGAACTTCTGACTTTTTCTGCATCCTTTTCAGATTTTGGTCAGTTTACTTGGATAAAGGAAAATATACTAATTAAGGTCTATTATTATTTTAAAAGAACAGTTTAATTACATCTTTCCACATATGCTTATTTTGCAAGACTAATAAATCATATAATCTCAGGGAGAATTATTTATATATCAGTATTAGTACTCTGATATCATACTTGTTTCAACTTTGAAACCATCAGCAGTGCAAATTTCATTTTATCACACCACTCTGATTTCTAATGCCATTGAGTGCATTGAGTGCTTCCCAAGGGACTGATTTCATCAGAGGATTAGGTAAGAACCCGGTTTAAACAATACAGTTCCATTTTTACTTATCTGCTAATTAATAATATATTCTTAAAGAATCTTCAAGCTTGCATTTTAACAACTTATTTTACATAAGTCAGAGACTAGCTTATGTACTAAAATTGCATTTTCTTAATAGTCATATTCCCATAAACTGGCCATTTGGAAACATGGATGTAGCATGGAAAATACTTTGCAACCTTAGTATAATAGTGTAATTCCCTAGTATGGGCAGGAATGCAATAGAAAAGCTGGTTCGGTTGTCCACTCTTGCTAGCACAAGACCTCATAAACTCTCTTCAGAAGTTTGGGTGGCTGAAATCTAGCTACTGTCTCACCCTGAATATTATCTGCACACATATGAAGAAACAGGAGACCTTGGCTTTCACTTTTGCAAGGCCGAATGAGCCCAGTCTTTGTGCACTTACCAAGGAAAACACACATAGCTGGCAGTGATAAGGACAACAGAAAGAAAACATTAATTACATTGAGCAGCATTAGAGTAGAGGGCTCCTGCCGTGCTCACCAGTTACTTGTTCTTCGCAGCTGCCTTCTCAGCTGGGGGCTCCAAATCAGCCCTGTGAGAAGAGACAGAAATGACCATAATGTATTTCTCTATGGTGACAATTTTCTTCACAATGTAGAAAGGTAGTTCTCATGTAACACCCCAGAATTCTGTTTTCCAATTGAGTTGTGCTTATTTTCCCCAATCACTGCATAAATTCAGTCAACTGAGCTTGTCTTGACTCTGTTAGGAGTCTGATCTCTGAACAGCTTTACAGAAAATGATAAATGCAGAGACACTCATTGCAAAACTGATGTGTTTTGTTTTTACTCGGAAATGTTTTCTACTTCCCTCCCCTCTTGCACAGCATGCATTTAAATTATGCTTGGTCAAATTCTCAGCTGCCAGATGCAGAATGGGGGAAGGAAGCATCTCTGAAATTTATGTTAATCCAGTGCCAACTAGAAACTGTTCGGTCAGGGTAGATCCTAAGATCCTCTTTCCTGAAAGATCAAACAGAGACATGAGAGACAGAATTTGGTCTCAACAAATATTGAATTCTTACACAGTAGCTCTATCCATCTTAAGAAGTTACCTATATTTTTTCAGGCAATTCAGAAAAAGAGAGTATTTCTAGGACCTCATAATCTTTCATCTGAATTCCAGCAATCTACCTGAAATTAAATGAGTTATGCTTAATAAATTCTTCTTTTCTGTCACTGACTACAATAGAAGGAGAGTTAGGGGTGAGCTCAAATGTAAAGGTCTAGGTTAGGTAACACAAATCTCTCCTAAGGCTCTATTTACCTGGGTGTTCATCCTTGACAGGGAAATCTTTGTAATTTAAACAATGGCTTTTCTGCTCTTTGTATGAATGTGGTGTGATGCACCTTCTTTTGTTAATCGATAGATGTTCATCTGCAGATACAGCAGAACGTCCTCATAATGCCTTTCACAGATGTCAGTGCTCTAAAAGTGAGGGATGGGACACTACTAAGTAAACCCCCAGATTGTCCAATAAGTCTGTGGTCAAAATATTCTTCATCAGGCCATGGCATTTAAAATGTTAGGAAAGCCTTCTTGCTTTGTTTTAATGTCTTTAGGTGAAGGCTGATCACTTGAAGTTTGGTGGTAAAGGCTGGTAGTGTAGTCACAGGCTTTGAGGGGATGCGGATATGTATATTTTAATTTTACATATTTTAAAATAATTGATATTAAATTTTTCTTTGTAAATGCATCATTTACAGATATACAAAATTTTCATTAGCTACCAGATTTTTTCCTAGTCTTCAGCTTTTACTGGTTTTGTTCTTACATGCCTGGTGTTACATTGTGATATGCACCTGACATTTATTTCAAAAAGATTTTTGCCTAATCAGATATCTAGCTCAACATCTTTGGAAGACACTTTTTGTGTAATTGAGGTCTCAGATTTTGCCCAACAAATTGCTGGCAAAATACTTAAATACCCAGTGTTTTAGATACGATTGAGTACCTCATTAACACCTTTTCCAAAAATGGTAGTGAGAGCATCTCCTACAATTTGTACCTTGGAAGAACTTCCACTTCCTATCAACCTATGGTGTTAACTGATGATCCTTCCAGGAAAAGTCTCCATGACTCTTTTTTGTTAATAGTGAAAAAGGATGAAAAGTACAAAGTGTGTGTATCAGCAATATGTAAGAGGCAGCAACAAGGGCATTAATCTGAGCCTCAGAAGACCCTTGCTCGAGGATGAGCTTTCTTTATGTTACTGGATGCAACCTTTAGACCCAGATCTATCCAAATCTTTACTTTGGTAGACACTGGAAAGAACAAGCAAAATCTGGTCCTGGTTTCACCTGGGATTTCCATTTAATTACATGAGTGTCACACAGTCTGGTTTCTGATTTCCAGCCAAATCTTATGTAATTCTGCACACCTCACTGAGATAGGTCATCAGTACAGCACAAATAGCTGTCCTTACAGTTATTGGAAATAGGGGGAAAAAAACAGTATATCAATAATCTTGTAAGGAACACCCTCTAGACACCAAACATACTGAGAAAAGGAAAAACAAATCCCATTACACTTTCAGGCCTTTTATAGCTTTATCTGTTATGGTTTGTGTGTTTGTCAGTATTTTCACCCTGAATTTTTTTCCCTATGGGGCTGGAACATACCATTTTATGTTTTCCTCAGTTTTCCTCATAGCCTGCTTGATTCCAGTATTCAGAGCTCTTCACTTTTAGTCTGATGTAGGTAGATGAGAAGTGCCTCACTGTGTAAAGAAGCCATATAGCCTGAGATTAAAATGCTCTGTTATGTGCCAGCAAAAAATTTCATCTGCCCAAAATGCAGGCAAAAAGGAGGAGAGCACTCCTGACTGAGTAGAGCTCATAATGTCATGAAGGGATGTACATGTGCCTGGCTTGAGGGGGCAGTTCCCACAGCATTTCTGCCTGAGGAGCTAGAGTAGAGAAACAATACAATAACTGTATCTGTACTAGTAATTTTTGTCAGATGTCTCATAATTAGCTAGACGGGAATACATTTTTCCCATAATAAAGAAATCAGGAGTGATCCTTCACTGTGGCAACACAGGGTATCTGAAGCCAAATCTGTGGCCTGACACTCCTGTGCATATGCCACTTTCCTCATATGCCACTTTCATGTGTACTACAGATGTCAAAGAGTGGGTTCAGAATTCCTAGTATTCTCTGTGTAAGGCTACAGTCAGTCTGGAGATGCTGCAAAAAGAAATTATTTGAGATTGTGTTTGTGAGAGCTAGAAGCTGCTGTGTGATGTGCATCCAAACTGATCCAAATTCTTGCGCTGTGGCTGAATCCTCACACAGCAGGGACTGAAGAGAATGTGAAATGTTTTCAAATCTGTTCTTTTTAAAAACTGTGGGAAAAGGGTGGAAGTTCACTTTAAATTAGAGTCGAGGGCACGGAGAGAGAAAGCCTTGTGAAATGGTACAGAAAGTGTCAGGAGGAGAGAGCTCCAGCACCCTGTGGAATCAGGAGAGCAACACAACACATCACGCTATCACCAAGAGGGAGGTCATAAGCCCCAGTAAAGAGGGGAGGGCACACATTCACACCCCTGTTCCAGCCTTTGCTTGTTGGGAGGAGTCCTTTCCCCCTCCCTGGAGCGGCTGCAGCTCCGGCAGGACTGCGGGGAAGGAGCGCTGCTCCCTCCCACCCAGCCTCGCCTCCTCCGCTGCTGCGGCATCTCCACCACTCCGGGGGTTTGCAGGGCTGAGCTACCCAGATGCTGTTTATTTTACACAACGTGGAAGATAATTGCATTCACGTACAAGTACACAGAGAGATTTTGTGTATGCATTCGTGCGTGTGCATGCATGTGTGCGTGTGTGTGTGTGTAGTATTTTAAGCTGTCTGGCACATTAATTTAGCCACCTGTCCTAGCCCCTTTCTGCTGCACAAATTAGATTGTCTCAAGGGAGCCTGTGCAGCTGATTGGGTCTGCCTCGTTACTAAGGCAACCCTTCTCCTCACTGCTATATGCTTTATAGCTCAGCTTCACCAGGCAAAAGATGGAAGAGAAAAAAAAAAAAAGTGTTTCAGACCCTGGGGATACCAGTACTTAATAGATGCTCTTAGCAGACTTATTTATTCAGACAAGAACACTGTTTCTAAATGTGGAAGAGTGGTGAAGCAAGTAAAGTCAAATATATATGAAGGGGATGATAAGGACCAAGTTAAAGGCTTTTACAAATGCCGTATGAATCTTAAATTAGCCATGCTGTGTTTGGTTGATGCATAGGTATCATGACAGGATACATCAGCAGCTGTCCTTTTGAAGGTCACCCTTGATTAGGAAGAACAACAAAAACTCTTTATGCCAAAAAAACCCAAAAATGTGGGGAGGAGTCCTTATGTCAGACTGGCTACAGCCCAAATGATGTTTTATGATCATTTTTCTGAACAAAATTTTTAGTTTGTTCCCGCTTCCTGCTTTTAGGCAATTTGTATTGATTGAATATACCACAGATATGTTATGCATTTTATATGAAACAAGGCATGATTTTTTCTTTGAAGAAGCACTTCTTGATCTCATTATTTCTTCAGCGGCAAATCCAGGAACATGATAAACAAAATAAACATGATTATGCTCAAGGATGGATAACTGATTAAGGTAATTATGTACGCAAATGAGAAGCAGGGATGGATCTTTGAGCTGTAAGTTCTAACCTTTCCTGTGAGGACTTGTGTTCAAAGGTACAAATTTGTGTTTGCATGGGCACAGGGGATGTGCCACATAGTCTATGATGTGCCTATTTATGTCTACTTGTGGTCAGTCCATTAATTGTAGATAATCGCCTCTGCATTGTTGCATTGAGGGGATCAAGGGAAATGTTGTTTGGACACTCAAAAGTCTTTGTGTAGATAGGATTGCAGTGAAGATATTCCAAGGGTGTAGATTTGTTTATAGAGGGATTTAGATGCTTATATCTCAAGGAAAGGCTCATACATATTGCTCTTCACAAAAACAAAATAGAGGTTCTCAAGGAAATACAGCAAGTTGGATTTTGGGGCTTAGGGCTTGTTTTTGGATCCTAATAAATAGCAAAAATCATAGAGTCATAAAATGCCTTGAAAGAGACCTTAAAGATCACCTTGTTCCAACCCTCCTGACAGGGTCAGGGACACCTTTTCTATATCAGGCTGCTCAGAGCCTCATCCAACCTGGTCTCAAACAAATCCAGGGATGGGACAAACATAACTTATCTGGACAACCTGTTCTTGTGCCTCACCACTCTCCCTGTGAAGAATTTCTTAATATCTAATCTAAACCATCGTCACTTACCCTGTAAGGACATGATTTGTATATTTCCTTGTAAAAATTTCTTTCCATCTTTCTTGTTGCCTCCCTTTAGGTATTGGAAGACCCCATTTAGGTCACTTCTGAAGTCTTCTCTTCTCCAGACTGATCAATCCTAATTCACTCAGCCTTTTAAGAGAATCCACAGCCTTTCAAATTCCCCTTTCTATTGCCAGACCTGCTAGCATTCCAGACAACATCCAGCTCAAGGTAGGAGACCTGACAAACCTCACTACATTTGACTTGGTGAGAAAGAATAAAATTTCAGGAGTTGATATCCTGTAGGACACATGATATGTACCTCCGTATGATTCCTTGAGAAGCAAGCTAATATTTTTATTTAATTTGCAGTAATACAAGTGGTACTGATCATATGAAACTCAAATCTCGTTAAAAGTTAATTACAGAATTTGGTGCCTTTCCATGCTAGGCTGCACAGACAAAGGTCATTTCACTGTTTTGGAAGACCTTTCATTTCCCAGTGCAAGTCAAAGTAAATAAAATGTTAGTGGATTCAAACTACTCCAATATTCGTCTCTCAATTTACCACACTAAAATTTAACTTCTGCTGCTCACTTCTGATTTAATTTCTTTCAGTTTAAGATTTTTTTTTAAAGCAGCAAGCAAATAGTTTTATTGTCAGTGATAGTCTGCAATCTGCATATTTTTCCCTGAATTTATCAGAGTGTAAGTTTTTGTAGATTTCTTTATTATTTCCTCTAGTCTTGGCAGCTTGAGTGACTTGAACCTTGAACTAAGAAAGTAGAGATTCAACTCTGAAAGTTAGAAAAGAAATATGTATCTGGAAACTGAAAACACATGTTAAAATGAGCACAACTAGGTAACAGCATGATTAATTTCCGCTTGGAACAGCTATTTCTTAATTGTATCAAGGAATGGTTTTGAACTTGTGCCTTAGTCATTTATACATTATTTGGCTTGGTGTAGTAGAAAGCATTATGTGCTGGTCTGCTGTGTAGAAAAAAGCAAGCTAGAAATGTTGCTCCTTGTACATATTCCATTTAATTTATATAAATTCCCTTCCATTAGGGTAAACTGAAAGTCTTCATATTTTTGTGGTTACTGAGATACAAATTATGCATTTTCCATTTGCAAGGATCTTAACTGAAATTTAGTTTATCATCAGGTAAATCTGTGATTTATATGAGAGAATTAATGAGTTACCTTGTAAAAATCCCTTTTTCACAGAGTAATTTTATTAGGTTTGTGTGGAAGGGGGTGCTACACACAAGGGGGTGACTTGTGTGAGAACCTGCTAGAAGCTTCTCCATGTCCAACAGAGCCAATGCCATCTGGCTCCAAGAGGGACACACAACTGGTCATGGCCAAGCTCATCTGGCCAAGTTCAACATATTTAAGAAGGGGGGATAAAACTGTGCAGCAGCAGCTGCAGCTGGAGAGAGGACTGAAAATGTGTGAGGGGAGCAGTCCTGCAGACACCGAGGTCACTAGAGAAGGAGGGGAGGAGATGCTCCAGTCACTGCAGCAGAGATTCCCCTGTAGCCTGTGGTACTGACCTGTAGCTGTGCCCCTGCAGCCCTTGGGGCTCTCTGGAGGAGCAGAGATCCACCTGCAGCCCATAGAGGACCCCATTTTGAAGCACATGGATGTGCTAAAAGGAGGTGGTGACCCATGGGATGCTCATGCAGGAGCAGGCTCCTGGAAGGACCTGTGCAGAGAGGAGCCCATGATGGAACAGGTTTGCTGGTAGGGCTTGTGATCCCATGGGGGACCCGCACTGGTACAGCCTGTTCCTGAAGGAGTGTATCCTGTGGAATGGACTTTATGCTGAAACAATTCATGAAGAACTGCAGCCCATGGGAAGAACCTACTTTGGAGAAGTTAATGGAGAACTGTCTCCTGTGGGAGATACTAATGCTGAAGCACGGAAAGAGTGTGAGGAGTCTTCCTCTAGAGAAGAAAGAAGCAGCAGAGACAATGTGTGGTGAACTCAGTCCAACTCCCATTTCCTGTCTCCCTGTGTTGCTGTGGGTAGGAGATAGAGAAATGAGGAGTGAAATTGAGACCAGAAAGGAGGGAGGGGGTGAGAGCAGTGTGCTTTTGAGACTTATTTTAATTTCTCATTATCATACTCTGATTTGATTGGTAAAAAATTAAACTAATTTCCCAGTGTTGAGACTGTTTTGCCCTGATTGTAGTTGGTGAGTGATCCCTCCCTGTCCTTTTCTTGACCCAAGAGCCTTTTTTTATAGGTTGTCTCCCCTGGCCAGTTGAGCAGGGGTGTGATAGAACAGTGCTGCTGGGCACCTGCTATCCTTTCTGCATGAACCTACCACAATACTGAATGCCCCAAGGAATTAAAAGTTACCTCAAGTATCAGAAGACCTTTTCTTCATGCGTCCTGTTTTTATTTAGATGTTTCATGCAGTTCTGTCTTGTGTAAAATGTCTAATTTTTATCAGAGGCATTTACTGTTTAACAATACAGAATTGTAAAGAGACAGAGTCTTTAGCTCAGGGTCTTGTCACTTGCTCTGGTATCATTCCCATAATGTGATTAAACACTACTTTGAAAAGGTATTTATTGTCTTTCTTGCCTCTTCCACCTACTCCAATCCTATGAGGAAACTGTTTTTCATCTGGGTTGCTTTTCTATATAGAAATATGTAATTTCCAGTCAGTTTGCAATCATTTCTTTTGTGTCAACATAGTAATTTAACTTGTGTCTTCCTTGTGCTTAATTGCAAGTTGCTTCTATAGACACCAATCAGACCCTTCTCATCTTTTAAGCCTGGCTTGTAAAACAGTCAATCCATTCTTGTAAAGGTGTCCTTTTCCTGAATGTGAACCTAAATATATGCTCAGATACATAAGCAATCAGAAGAACACAGAACACAGATGGGTCTTAGTAATGCCTAGTATACTTACATAAATATTTGTTTAAGTCTACTGGGAAATACCTTGTCTAATTTGTCCTAATGTGCTGGGGATACATTTTCCTATCTGTTGTCCCCATTACAGCCACCCTTGAATTTATGTTCTTGAAATCTTATTATTTGCTGACCTCCACCTGACAAATTCCTATAGCCATGGAATGATGTGGTATTTGATATAATTAAATGCATCCTGTTTCCTCTGTCACTCTTCCTAATGTAAGCTCTTTTCATTTTGTCATCTACTAATTGCAGTAGCAAGTTCTTACTTTAATATCCAGGTGAAGAGTACAATTGTTAATGAATTTTGGGTTGTGGCAATGTAAAAGAATTAAGATCCCTGTGAACAGGACTGAACTGTATGTAAAGCCATTCAGAGAGACATTCTACCACCTTTGCTGCCTGCATTAACCTTTAAACACCTTCTTCCTGGGAAAACTTATTGTCTTCATTGGTAAATGAAGACAATAGTTCTTAGTTCTAATAAGCTTCCTTCAGAAGCAACTGCTTGGCTTGTCCCTCCACCCAGGTCTCTGTCTATCTTATAAATCCTCATAATCCAGGGTTACGAAATGGTTCTCTCCCCTGAAGTGTTAGAAACCTTAAGTAGGTTCAAATGAAATCCTTTATTTCACCTAAATTAGATTAGCCTTTATTAGATTAGCCTGCTTCATCATATGCTAAAAAATACTAGTTTTCTTCAAAAATTTCTTTAAACTTTACATAATAGGGAAGCTATTTTAGTTGCCTTGAAGTTGTAAGTTCATTATGTATAATACTTTGAGTGGGCCTTACAAATATATAGAAAGCTTATGTTTAACTTGTCTCCTGTGCATCTCCTTCCCCATTAAATGGGTCATTAAAATACTGATTTCCCCAAAATTTCCAGGAATTTATATCAGTTCTTCCAAGAACTCTAGAAATGCTATTTTCATATCTGTCTCAATCTTAGCACAAAAAACTCCTGAGCTTTGTTTCAGCATCAGGTTTGATAACTACCACGCTGAGACATACATTCCTACAAACCATTTTATTTGTGCCCCAGGTCCAGAATTGCATTTGTTTAAAAGCTGAGGTAAAATGTTCACTTATAGTCATTCATATATTGTCTTTATGTTCCTTGTCACTATGTAATGGCCTGTCCCCCCTTCCACCTTCTTAATTAATGTAAATTATGAACACTTTGTAATTGCTTTTAATATTCTTAGCATGATTTAGTTCAGCCTCACTTCTACTGAACCATACATTTCTCCTATACTTTTTAACCTCTAAAGAAAAATATTATTATTTGTTATTTCTCTGTACTTTCGCCTGCTTTTTGCATGGTAGTTATGCATTCTGTATTCAGCTCCTCCTTGAATAGGTTTTCCTATTTTTATGCATATTCCAGAGAAATATTTATACTTTCTATTCGAAACCCCAAGTTTAAATCCTTGAACTTTTCAGTCTCCTTAATTTCTCAATGTGTTTTTCCCAATGAAGTAACTTAAATTATAGGTACAATTCATCTTTTTCATTATTTATTTAGGTTAAAGAGATTTCAGTTCATGATGACTGGATCCATGCTCATGTTTTGATGCCTGGTTCTTTTAAAACATACTGCTTAATTAATTACTTTCTTAAGAAACCTAAAATAGCTTCATCGTTTGGGATTTTTTAATTACTATTACCACAGTAATACTACTTGACTTCTCTATTTTTGCAGTATCAGTTTCTTACCCTCATGCAGTTTTTGCTACTATTTACAATGTCAGTTCTACCCTTACCTCCATTTGACCACTGATTCTAGACCAAATACCATCTACTACTCCAGAAGGATAGATCCATGGTCTTACTATTTATTGCTTTAATTTACAAAATCCTGATCACAATCTCATGGCATTTACATATCTTTTTATGTACCTTTCTTCCTGAATTTCATGTAATACTTGCCAGTTTAAGTCTTGTCTCATATACAGTTCTGACACATCTCTTTCAGTCCTGCAGCAGTGCACAGTTATGGGACATGTATGCATTTCTAGTAATTCACTTTTATGGCTTAATTTTCCTGCACTGGTGTATCAACAGCACAATTTGACTTTGCACCATCTAAATTTTTAAGCACAGTATTTCATTGCCTGTATAACTGAGTATAGACACTTTAAAAAGCTTTTCAAAGAAACATAAATGCATTCTGGGAAAGTGATCTTGCTTTGCCAAAGCCAGTACTTGGAGTTACATCAATTTTATCTTTTACATCTGATAATCAAGAAAAAATGTAAAAATTCTCTGAACTGTAGAACATATCTGTACTTTATCTTACAGAGTACAGTTTGATGTCTCAGATATAGTCAGGAATATGATTTCTATCAAACTAGGAAACACCTCTCTGCTAGTCTTTCCAATTACAGGACCAAAATCAGACAGTAACCTGTTCATCATGATGGCAAATGGTCCCATTTACTCACTAAATTTTGTTCATCACTATGAAACTCTTGTCTATAGAATGTATGAGTAAAAAACTTAGACCTCATATGACAAATAAACACAAAGACTTTTATTGACTCAGCTCTCTCTGCATTTCTGTCTTTTGTGTCGATGTGTCAGATGTATTTAAACATTACTTTGGTAAGGCTTTTTTAAAATCAGAGTGCTGTTTGGATGCTATTGTTCAATATAAACACAAGAGACAAAACAACGGACACAGAATGTAATTTAATATTGATACACTGTAAGAATTCGGCAGAGTGATTTAATTAAATGCTAGTGGAAAGGTACTTAACCTTTTCTATTAAACAGAAATTTATGCACAAAATGCAATGACAAAGGCAGTTTGCATTAAACACTGACTTCTTTTAACTAAAGAGCTGTGGAGAGATTGATTGCATTTGCTTAAGAGGGAGCAGTGCTGCAAATTTCTTAATTCAAGTGGCTTCCATTTAATTGTCAAGTGGCTCCAGAAAAGGAACAACTAGCTGAGAACAAATGAGACTCCTTTGTTTCTGCTCCTTCCCAAGGACCCATGTTTATAATTGAAACATGCAGAAGACTCCTATACTGAAAGGGTCTTGAGCTTATGGGTTTGGTGTCTAAATATCCATAACCAGAGAGAGGGACAGTCAGGGACACTGAGAGATTTATAAGCCTATCCCTACCCAGTATTCCCTAGACCACTGAGGGAGAATATTTCAGCTGTGGGAGATGTCTTTCTCAGAAGCCCAACATACACTTTCCTGTCAGGCACATTTTCTTTCACTGGCCACAGTTACTAAGGAAACCACCTCTTCTGTGTGAAGGCATCGTAGCTGCCTCTTTTGGGGGCTTGAATCTGGGACTGCAGCCAGCCACAACTTGCAAATTGAAGCCTGTACTTCAGCATACTTAACCTTTGACGTGACCATAGATACATTACGTGATACGGTGAGCTTCTGAACAAGGGAAGTGGCTGCAGGACGAGTTCTTCAGGGAGGGAGGGCCAAGAAAACTCCCTCCGTCCTTGCTCTGAAAGAGCAGCCAGCAGTGCAAGACACAGATTATGGGACACTGGGAAAAGGCTGATTTAAGTCCTCTTGGGAAACTGATACCAGATCTACAAAGTAGTGCAAAGAACATAAAATCCTAATCATAAAAGATAGTATATACAGGATAGTAACTGTAACAAAAATCCTCCAAACTCATGAAATTATATATATAATGAGATGACCTGACAAACTCAGGAATATATGAGCTTGAACTGTCTCTAATTTCATCATTCAAACCATGTTGCTGACCTACAAGCTCCAGTGATTCAAAGTGAGGAGACTTAAGAGATCGCTGTTGCTGCTGTACGTAGCTATTGATTCAAAATTCCTAGGTCCTCACATGAGCAGAAGAGGAACTCATGACTCCAGTGAAGTGAGTCCTTTAAACAATACAAAGTATGTACTGATATGTAGCCTAGTATAGTCCTAATAAAAAGATATTGAAAATTAAATATAAAAGATTTGCATCTGTGAATACCTGAAACACTGATACTGCTGTCTGAAAGGTTTTGAGATGACAACATTAATTAATTTGGTGGTGGGTAGTTCTGAGCACCATGCAGAAAAATTTAGAGTTCGCCTTCATCCTTCCATGAGGATGAACAACACAGGCTGTGGGCTACAAATATTATTGGTACTGATAATGGAGAAAGTTGGCTTAGAGATAAAGTGTAGTACTCTAAGATCCTTCTCAAGCATGCCATAGTTTGTTCCCTTTGCCTTGATATATGACTTTGGAGGCAAAGTCCACAAATAATTTTGGACTCCAAGTCCCATGAATGTATGGAGCTTCTCACACATTCCAGTGAATGTTTCAAGTCCCCATAGTCAACATGGGACTTAGACCTCAGCAAGTCAAAGGTCTCAATAGTTAGCACATGTGCAGTTTCTTTGAAGGGCCTGCTACATCTGTTTACATGTAGAGTAAAAATAAATACTCATTAAATCACTTTCTCCTATGTTCTCTCTAATTAGATGTTAACTCTTGAGTTAACTCTTTTGTGTGCTCATAAAGTAGCTACCAAAATAGGTCACTGATTTCAGCTGTGGCCTCTGCCTTTGCCACAGTGCGATGGTAGTCTTCATGAAAATGAGTATTTCAAGCCACCCTGTCAGCGTAAATAAAAAAGAATTTTATATATGTTGACATTTGCCTCCTTTCTGCATTTAAATTTTTCACTCTTTAACACATCGGTTATTCTGAAAAAAATTATTTGCATTTAGGGAGCAGCAGACAGAGCACAGTAGTAGGCTGTAGTAGGCTGCTGGACTGAAATTCTTCTTTGGATTCTGAACTTTCCTACCAATTTCAAAGGTAAAATCCAGTTGTAGTAGTCTCATCAGGACGCAAAACAGCTGAGTGAGTTGTACAGCCAGATAGTTATAATTTCCTTAAATGTTTCCTTCATTCTCCATGGCTAGAGTTTTACAAATTGTATTTATTATTTAATTAATAAATTATTAAATAAATTAAATTTGAATTTTTCTATTCACAGAAACTGTATCCAGAACTCAATACATTCCCTCTATAGTAGATATGAGTGACAATACTCTCTGCTAGCCTTTCCCTTTATGTTTGCTGTCTTGCTTGTTCTGTGGCTATATTCTTTCTGGATCTTTTGAAGCTAAATGTGCAAGAGTGCAGTCGCTTTTATAGGTACATAATGGAGGAAGGGAAGGGTGGTGAAGTCACAGCAGATCCTCAGCTTTTAAAAACAGATTATTTGCTGCAAATATTTCTTGATGCCTGCAATATGTGCTCAGTGTAAACAAGGGGTTCTGTGAACAGCTAATGAGCTAATGAAGCCAGATTTCCTACGAATTTCTGTCTCTTGATTGACTTTTTAACTGAGACACAGTTTCACATTATATTATGCCTAAAACATTCTAACTGCAGGGCATGCCAAAAGAGGCAGTCCTGGTTTTTTACTCAGTTTCTACCATGCATTACCACCCCATCAGATCCAGCAATTATAAGGCCTGGAGATGAATTTGAAACCTTCATTTGTGTGTGTGTGTGGTGTTATTCCAGCTGGATCAATGAGTTGATTATCTCTAAGATCAGAATCTCTCTGCCAAGTTTGAAATTTGAGTCACAAAGCTCTAAAGATTTTAGGCAAGTAAATGAATGTGTCTGCAGGGATATGCATGGGTTGGATGTTTAAGTGGAACGCCTGTGTGCTGCAGTATGATTTTAGAATAGAGTTAAATGAATACCTAAGATAATAAATGTGTCTTTGAAATGTCTCTATAGCCTGTGACAACTCATGCTGGAGAAGCAAAACATGTAAACTTCAGCAAATTAAAGACCTGGTTAACTATGCTGCAATTCAGGATGCTGATAAGCAACACATAAAACCTTCTGACTGGATTCCCTATAATTTTAAGAGGTCTAATTGGTATGTATTTAATGCACTTTGATGAAATTTATTTATAAATGCCACTAGTGGAATATATCAACATGTTTCACTTGATAGACATGTGTAAAAAGGCACCCTTGAAAAGAGTTTATATTTATTGACAAGCCGAGAATAAAACCAGTATCAGCATCTAGGTAGACCAGTAATATGCAGTCAAACTAACCAAAACACTTTCAGGAGAATAATAGCAGAGGAATAATCAGCTACTCTGAGGGTTATAAATGACCTTTGAATCATATGTGTTGGTACCCACTAAGCAGAAAAGTAGACAAGGGCCTAAACTTTGATGGATGTGCTTGAATTATCTGCATGTGGATCAACAAAATATCAAAATGGTTACAGCAACTGCCCTCAGAAATGTTGCTGTGGATGTGATACTTGGTGTTGACCTATGGCAATTTGGGAGACATTGCTTTAAGTGCATTTTCTTTGCATTTGTAAACGAAGCAGAAAGTGTGTCTGGACTATATGCAAATGTGCACTCTGATCTGTTAACATCTGACACTTCATGATAGTCATGGTCCTTAGTGCCTGGCCAGGTCCTCTGTTCTCCCTGCATTTGTGTCACACTTATCACTTGCTCTGATAGCCACTAGGCCAGCTCAGTGTTGTATCCTGGCTAAGTGTCCATCTGGAGAGCCTTGCTGCTCCTTTAGCTGGGGCTGTGGATGTGCTTGGCTCAGCCATTGCACAAACTCTGTGCCTCTCCTCTCCAGCTCCCCTTGCCCTGGCAGGTGGCCATTCTGTGTGCTGGCATGTGTGTTTCAATCTGTTGCACAGCAGTAGCTCTGGGGAGCTGAATGCAAAGCCATTGTTCAGAGCTGGCATTTTCAAGGCCAGGTCCTCCCTTGTGAGCCATGCTGCACCCTGAGCTCTTGTGACCCCAGCACTCGGCTGCTGGGCTGAGCAGTGAACATTGCTGCCTTGCTGATGGACTGCTTCACAGCGTGAGGAGGATCACACTGCCTCTGCTTCGGCATCTGCAAAATGTATGGTGTTGAACTCAATATTCTTCTTAAAAGCCTTTGATCTGTGCATGATGAGGGTCGTGAGACAACTGGAATAAACCCCACCGTGACAATTACACGAGTTCTGATCTACCCTTCAACTTTTCTGGCATTGCTAGAGTAGGGAAGCACATGTGCTGGCTGGGGTATGGCACAAAGACATTTCCCATCTTACTGATATAATTTAAATTTACTTTAGTGGACAGACATAAGCAGTGGCTCAAAAAAAGTGGTTTTGTTAGCATCAATCATACCTGCACTAAAAGTATTTGGAAGAGTTATGCAAGATAGGTCTTTCTATATACAGGCATGGAATATATTTGCTCCTTTTCACCTTCCACAACACCTTGTTTAAGAAGAATCTTTGATACTCATTACTGACACAAGTTACTATTTTAGTACCATATTTTTGTCTGTATTTTGCTCATATTTTCTTCTTGGTAAGCATAGCTCTCCCCTTTGAATTACCCTTCACCTCTCCCCTCTCCTGCAAGATCAAACAACAGACTTCTAAGCACTGGAATGGATTTCAGAGGGGCTACAGGGTGGGGAGGGGTAGTGCCTGCTGGAGTTACCTACCACTCTCTTACTTTTATATCCTTATAAGGGTATACCATGCAGTAAACATTAAGTAACATTTTAATTCTGGACTGCTCACATTTTGCTGCTTGTGGTAATAATATTAAAGAAAGTAATTTGATATTATTTTACAGAGTAAATTTTCTTTACCTTCTTTGTGAGGAATCTGGGGGTGGCTGGTTTGGATTGTTGCTAGCTTGGGAAATAAAAACACACATATCTGTGCTGGCTTATTTGTCCTGCTGAGAAAACATGCACTGTAGGTCTACCCAGGGGAATATTAAATGATAGCCAGGTTTCCAAACTTCTGCTTACATAAGCAATTACATTTTAAAAAAATGTTATCTTTTTTAGCTAGGTAAAATCCAAATGAAGGACAATAATTTTCAGTGACTCTTGCTTTCCCAGTCAGAAATTTAGACAATTTAATTTGGCAATTTTTTTCTTATTAATACTAATTTTTAATTTAGTTTAAAATGACATTTTTGATAGGAGCAATAACTGGCACCACAATAGCAGATGCCATAAGGATACTGCTTAAAAAGGCAACTAGAAACCAGGACATTAATCTATAACTGACGGAGAGTAATTTTTTTCATATCTCCTAGTCCACAAAAAAGGAAAAAAATCAAATCCAAATCACCCACATGTGTAGAGCCTTTTTCAGAAACTGCTATCATACATTACTGCTTATGTACTAGTGCCCAAGGGTGCCAGGGTAGCACTTCAGTTGGAAGGCAACAAAAAACCCCAAGCATTTGTGGAACCTCACCAAAAGAGCACTCAGCCCTCTCCCACTCTTTGTAAATCAAATGTCAGTGGTAGTGTTAATACAAATACAGTTAAATAAGCATTCTACCCTTCTAAAATACAAATCCCAGCCTGTCTCAGTCCCAGGTAGATGTTCTAGGCTACAGACAACTGCAACAAAAACACTTATACATGGTTCATATTGAAAGGCAAGCAATGGACATTTCTGTGTTAGCTGGGTTTTGATGGCAGCATTTCTGTCAACTGCTCTCACACTACGTGCAGTTAGTCTTCTGTTCTTGTTGGTGGACTCTAATCTTGTGATTCTACAGAGATCCTTAGACCCTTATTTTTGTTTTATTTGAAAGATATTAATTTTTAGAGACCCCAATATGTCTGTTGGAGATTTACTCCAGCCAGCACTCACTCACTACCCTCCGGTGGCATGAGGGGAAAAATAGGAAGTGTAAAAGTGAGAACACTAGGGGATTGAGATAAAGACAGTTCAGTGGAGCAGAAAAGGAGCAAAAAAATTCTGATAATGATGAAAAGAATTAGAATATACAAAATGAGAGATGGACAAAACAAATGCTCACCACTTGCTGACTTACATCTAGCCAGTTCCCAAGCAGCAGCTGCTGGCCACCTTTCTCCCCAATTTATGTGCTGAGGGTGGTGCCACAAGTATGGAATAACCCTTTGGAGAGTTGGGCTCAGCTATCCTGGCTGTCACGTTGCAACTCCTTGGGCCTCCTGGATGGTGGTGTGGGGTGAGAACCAAAGAAGTCTTTGGTTTTGTGCAAGCACTGCTCAGCAATAATGAAAACTTCTCTGTTATCAACACTTTGTCCATCACAAATTCAAAACATGGCCCCATACCAGCTACAAAGAAGGAAGCTAACTATTCCAGCCAAAACCAGCACAACATCATTTTACCTGTTATGTTTAGTTCTGACAGAGAGATGCCCTACTTTAGTCTTAGAGGTCGAGATAAGTCAGCTTATGCAGGCTTTGTAAACGGAAAGTCCATATACAAAAGGAAAGTGCCTTGGGGTCATCTTCTGTCAGGTGAAAACCAGCTGTCTGCCATCACCCAGCAGCTCCACACAGCAGCCTGAGACAGGAAGTTGCTGAGCTGGAATTAATGGGGAGGAGACAGATTGATTCTTTGTGTATCAGCAGCCCAGAAAGGTAATAATGAGAAAAAAGAGAGAAGTCTACATGCTGTGCTGGCTGAAACAACTGTAGAATCATATAATTTCAGTTGATGTTGTTTTTAAAAATAAAATTCAGAACTATTTGCTACCTGGTGCATAAAAGTGCATTTGCTGTTAGTACGTACTTTAAATCACTGGATGAATACTGTGCTATGGAGAATTTAGTTTCCAGTAAGATATACTTTGGAAGGTTACAAATACCTAAGGTTAAAATGATGTACCTGTTAACTCTCTCAAGGTGAGTTCGAGGAATGTTCTGAGGAAGCCACATGTGACATTTAGTGTTAGTCTTCTTCATTCTGTGCATGTCAGAAAACTGCCTGGTGAACTCAGCAAGTGCATTTTTACAGTGAGAATTGTGTTAGCATTTGAAATCCTCGTGTAAGTTGTTATAATCTATTTTATTTATGACTATCATCTTGAAAGCTTACCACCTACAGAAGCCAAACAGTCCAAAATATCCATGCCATGAACTGGAAAGCTGGAGGATTCTTGGGAATTGTATCTTAATTTGGGATTTAAATTAAACATTATGCACGTTGACTATGGTGGCAAATGAAATACCTAGGCACCTTAAAATTGGAATCCTGTCTAGCTGAATCAGCATATGTGATTCCTATTTTTAGATTTCAGGGTAGTAACAACAAAAAAATACTAGTAAAAAAGAATCTTAGATTTCTCTAATTTCCACTTTCATTCTCTAACCAAACTTGCACAGCACTTAATGCTCCTTGTGAATTTTGTTGTTAAAGTTTTCAGATGTTAAGCATTGAGAGCAATACAATTGTGTATGAACCACTTCTGGTGACAGCAAAAAATTCAATAGCTGACAGAATATTCATTATGTCCTTTGCTAAGTCCCAAATAAAAGGGGCTAGAGACACTGCAGAAAATTAACAGTATGACAAGAAACACTACACAAAATATCTGTGTCTCCATGCTGTTCTGGTTTGACTATTTGACTATCATCAAGCAGAATGGTTTCAGCAATACTGAAATCCCAGTTTTAATATTCAGTTCATAGCTGAGGTGATTATTCAGTTCTTTCTTACAGCCTCCATTACAGATGGTTTCCCTAAAATTTCCTTTAATGTGAAAATTTCTCTAATTGCTTCATTGTGCCAAGTGGAATATCTTGGAAAGCTTAAAATAAATGTATTCCATAATTCTGGAGCCAGAAAAATATTTGAAATGAGTATTGTTTAGTATTTGTCATTTTTCAAGTTCCTCCTTTGCTCTTTGTTCTTGAGCAATGTGAGTTTAATTTGGCCTTTTATCTTGAGACAAGGCATTGGTGGAGATGAGGAACATCTATTCTGATACATCTGTGTAAATAATTAAATGATGTGCATAATCTGCTTGGTTGCTATCTGAAGTAGTGTAGGATACATTACCAAGTAGTCTTAGTGTGACATTTGTATATGTTGTTTTACTTGTAACATGATTTAAAAACTGATTAAAAAGCTTTGCCAGACTTTTAATTGAGTGCTGGCACTTACACATACAAAATCTAGTGCTTAACAGTTGTCTCAGAACAAGTGCTCAAAGGTAAACTCATGTTAAGCTTTGACAAATAGAAATAAAGATAGTCTGTATGTGCCAATAGTAAGATAATCAAGATTAATTAATAAATTGCAATTTGCAGCTACATATGTTCGTAGTATTCTAATCTCCAAGTCAGGCACTACTGATTATTTCTGTATTTATGACAGGGATCATCAGTCAGTGTTGCTTGAGATATTTTTATTTCATAATACTACAGAACTGAACTATTTCAGATCTGATGAGAGGCCAGAGGATAAGTGTGCAGCATGGCCATATTCACAAGAAAGTGGCTTCAATCATGAGGGTTATTACAGTTGTTACAGATTTCAGGAATGATGCTGAAATGCCATCAAAGAGCTTTGGATTTGTACTGTCTTTGGCTGAATTCAATCCCATAAAAACTTACAGGCCACTTTAGCAAAAATATCTTCTCAGAGTTATCAATATTTTCTCTTTTTATGGTTGCTTTTAAGTAAAAGTACATCTTTTAATTGGGGTTAACAATTTTTTGAAAATTGTCCATCAGTTAGGCTTCTCTGGTAAAACAGAGAAATGTAAATTTTTACTATTTTTTCACAAATGGTATAATGAAGTTTGGTTTCTACAAATTTAGGCATATAAATAGAAAGAAACTTAAAGACAAAAATTTTCAGACACCGAAAACCAGGAGATTAAGCTTCCTTTTGTTATGCTTCAAAATACTGATGATGGGGAAAGAAAAAATACATCTTTTTCCCATTTTAGTGTTTGTTTAAGTGGCCTACCTCAACAATAATGTTACATTTATAAAATTCATACAATCATATAAATATTCATAAAATTAATAAAATGCAATTTGCATATATATTTTGGATGTATAATTATAGTTGAAATCTGTTGAACATAAAATTTACTCCTACTGAGTTTTTTGCAACCATATAAATAAACAGACAGTAACTAAACAAAGTTTTGACAGCACTAGTCATCTATTTTTTCAATTTCCTGCAGCTAACGTGAATTATCAGCCCCTGGACATCAGAATGAAATATATAATTGATAGTTGCTTGCTGCTATTTGTCACCCCACCCTCCTCTCACCCAGGGACCATCACTTTACATCAGTCAATAACTTTAAAGTATACATGTTTTGTAGCAAAAATCTGATACAGTTTTATTTAATGCTTTCAGTCTTAAACAGGCTCTACAGAGAATTTTGAAGTACTGAATTAAGATGAGAGCATTGTCTGTTTTGTGTTTTATGCCGGGCTCTCTGAAACAGGAATTATGAGGCCAGACTCACATATATCACCAATAAGATGCAACAAACTTTTTTTTTTATGTGAATTTTATTAACTGAATGAAGCCCAAAAGAATAAATTCCCAGAAAGATTCAAGATTCTTGGATATATGAGGAATCAGACTTGGAAGAGACCTAGTATTCTTAATTCATTACACCAATGGGGAAATGAGGCACCAAGCAGTCAAAGAACGTTTTTAAAAATAGTTACTGGTTTTAATTACACATAGTCTTTAAGATTTGGGGTTTTTTTTAATCCTTTTAAGCAGATTCAATATATGTTGGTTTTTGGTTTTTTTGTTTGTTTTTTTTTAAGACTGGTGTGAATTTTCTGGTCCTTTCTGAAGGCTCTCAAGAGGAGGTGTGATGCATGCTCACTGCTATGTACACAGAATGAAATCATGGTGATTTTAGAGTCCCAGTTATCAGCAGCAGAGCTTCCATGTGACTGGCCTTGAAGAAAACATGCTGATATGAAAGGGACAGATAAGACAATAAAAAGTGCTAGGAAAAGGGCATACATTACATACAAGTAATTTACAGGTTTATGTCACATGGAGAAGAGGTAAGAATGCCTGCAGGAAGTTATAGTACTGAACCCAAATGCATAAATTCAAATAAATCCATCTCTAACCAATCACCACAGTTGATAGCTGTGGTACATGGGTAGCTAAGAAAAATTATACTGGAACAAATCTGCTTTGGCTATTTAACTTGCTTTTTAGGTTATTTCACTTTATCACCTTATGTGTGGTTACAGGAAATTATAATGATGGGAGCCTTTGTTGATGCTCATACAGTGAGCATTAAGCAAGGATGAAATAAATGTTTTACAATTAAGGTTCTAAAATGGTAATTTTAGAATTAAAATTTATTTCAGTCTACCATACAACAATATATTCATCAGCACAGTAAGATATTTTGTATGAAATATTTGTCATTCTATACTCAGCTGTAATTATCTCTTTAGGACCAATTCTTGAGACCATGAAAATTTCTAATGTGGATATAATATAAAGCTAAGGCTTATGGTTTTGTCAGTATTCTGGGGCAATCTCTTGCTGAATGTGTGTGAATGCTCCAGTCAAACAGTTCATGCTGAAGGAACAGAAAAGTGCCTCATACCCCTGAATGAAGCAGTGTAGGTGTCAAATATTGAATGCATCTGAAAAACTGCCTTGAAGAAGCCATTAACTGGAATTTACATGGGTAAATTGGCTGCTGAGCAGCTCAGCCTTTGTAGGTGTGTCGGTACAGAAGTTTTCATGTTTAGTCACCCAGACTGAGCTCTCTAGGGCCAACTTAAGTCTGGAGTCTTCACTAGAGTAAAATGGAAAAAAGAGTTCAAACTATAAAGCTTTGTTTGTAACTTTGCATAAACATATTACGAAAAATTGTTAGATTATATAGAAACAGTTTTAAAATTAAATTATTCACTGTATTTTACATAATTTACAAGCAATGCTGACACAGTAATTTAATATTACTTAACATGGAGAATCTTTTTGTCTCTTTTAACTATCTCAGAAGATCCAGATCCACAATTACTCTTACACAGTGAGTTTTCTGAGTCTCTGTCAATAAAAAATTGACACCAAAACACCATTTGTTGATGTGCCATCTAGTGAAACGAGAGAGGGTTCATTGAAATAAACACTGAAATAAAGATTTCTGTGATTGCTGAAAGAGCAAAAGCCTATATTGAATCAAAATCAGAAGTACCAAATCCCTTAGTTTTAATATTAAATATGGAAGTTTTTGCCACAGGTGAAGTTCATTTACTGTTATGAATGTTAGATTAAAAAAAAAACAAAACTAATCTGAATCAAAATTTTTTTCCTTCCCATATGAATGTGTAGTAATTTTATATTCATGTGTTAACAAGCAAGATCAAAAAGCTCTAGTAGCATACCAAGGCACTTCTAAGGAATTAAAATAGAATGGATTCCCCTAGTATGTCAGAGACAATTAGTTCCCCTGTAGTATCCGTCTCCAAGCAAAAGGAGCTGCAGATGAGAGCAATTGTGAAATGTGAAAGTTGTAACCAAGAACTGGAGCAAAGCCACATGGCTTTGTAAAAAGGAAAAATCAAGCTCTGAGTGGTCCATTTGTTAAATGGGGATAGTTTTCAGTGACCCTAAATCCCCAGATGTGATGGTTCTGGCTGTCATGTTTGAAACGTCTGTTCCGTGACTACATTGGCTGGTGAGCCAATATGTTCCTGCACTGTCCAGCAATGCCAGGATTAATTCCCTTCAACAGAATTTATTTTACTCCATTTTACTTTTTGAACTTTTGCTGAAACTAACTGGAAATGCAGTTTTTGTGCTTTCTGCTACTGTCCACAATGTAGACCAGTTTCCCTTCCTCTCCCAGGCTCTGCTACCAGAAAAGTGATATCAAAAAGACATGAAAATCATTGACAAAACCTTAGTGTGTTTCTGAAAGAGAAGAAAATACAGAAATAAATAAGAAAACTTTTTAGACTGTATGTCAGGACGAAATTATTAGAATCCTCTTTTTTCTCTCCCTCAATTGCCCAGCAAATCTGATTAGCTGAGCTTGTGGCTTTCTTCAGTGATGATGCTCAGCAGTATGTCCATCATTTAATTATCTAACATACTACTTTGTGTCTACCTATATTAATATATTTAAGGTGGTCCAGAAGAGACTGTCATAATATTCAGATAAAAGGCCTTGAATTTTTTTTTTTTGTTTTTGTGTTTTGGTGGGGGCTTTTTTGTATTTTTCCCCTTTTTTGTGTTTTTGTTTTGTTTGTTTTATTTTGCGAGGGGTTTTTTTTGTGGTTTTTTTTGTTTTGTTTTGTTAAAGAGAGCATGCAGAAAGAACATTTTCTCTTATTTATCAGCCAGGTAAAAATGGGAACTATCCTCTAAATCTTAGGTATACTGGTATTTTCATCTGCTGAGGTTTGACAAGACTCAATGGCAACAGAAGCAGCCTTTGCATAAAGGCTGAGAGCACAAGCTGGTAGTCTCAATATTTATAGAGCAAAACTTGTAAGACAGTCAGAGACTAATATTGTTTATAAAAGTAGATATCAACTTGACTTCTGATCTCTTTTTTAATATGAAATTTGATTTTCTTTTTAAGCAATTTCTATATTTACTGACATACAATCAGAAAATGAAGAAAGGGCACAAAAATGTCGTCAAATCAGTTAAAGCATGAATCCTGGAATTCAGATGGACTTTTTAAAGTTATAACAGGACATACAGTCACTGAAATTCCAGTAGCTGGGCTGAACAGTTCCTCAACAAACATCTTTGCAGTATCAATTTTAAGACAGGTATATGAAGTTGATAACCAAAAGAAAAAAATAGACTACCCTGGAAAAACATTGAAGGACTTCATTGGAAAGAAAATAGGTATTTGGAGAATAGGGGCCAAAATAACACTTGATACACAACTCAAACTACACAGCAAAATTGCCAGACTGAAGTTATGACTTCCTTCAGCAAACACGCTGGTATCTTAACAAAATGCTGGTATAATCATATAGACAAGACAGCAAAAGCCATCACAGAATCACAGAATGGGTCAGTTGGAAGGGACCAGAGTGGGTCATCTGGTCCAACTTCTGCTCAAGCAGGGCCATCACAGAGCACATGGAGCAGAATTGCATCCAGACAGTTATTGAATATCTCCAGTGAGGGAGACGCCACAACTTCTCAGGGCAGTCTGCTCCAGCACTTTCAGTAGAAACGAAATTAAAAGAAAATAAAAGAAACAAAAAGGTTTTGTTCTTTTTCCATCTGTGTTTATTTTTTTTCTGAGTATATTTCTCTTTTTGTTACTGTTGCACAGATTTTTTTTTTTTTTCAAAACACATCCTGGCCTGTCTTTTTTCTCAGCATCCAAGTTACATCAATTTTGTGTCCAATGTAAGCTTTTGAATCTATATTAATGTGTTCCATATCAGGCTACTATCCTTTCTGTCAGACTTTGTCTTTGCTCCCTTTAAAGCTTGTAAACTGCTGTAGATAAAGGACTGCTCTCTCTGTACATCCTGTTGAAATCTGCAGAAACAGCAGTTTTCTATTACACTTGAAATTCAGCCTGCACTTCAATGTGTATCACACAGCTTTATGGGTCTAACTGTAGACAGTCATGTTTTAGCAATAAGTAGTTTGGCTATGGAAGTGACTGATTGTGCAGCATTTTCCCCTCAGCCCCTGACCACCATCATTTGGTATTGGAACAGCTACATCAGAAGCAGTGATTTCCCTTTAAACATTTCAATTTAATCACATAAATAAACTCATAGGAAAAACTGGAAGATAGACAAAATTGCTCTGCATTAGACAAAGAGATGTAAAGAGACATTTTATTAGACATAAAATTTTAAAGGAACAATTATTTGATTGATCACAATTTGCAGATAAGTGTTTGAGCTTTAACATTTCATGGTTATACATTTAATCTAATTTGGATATCATCTTGCATAAATTGACTTCAGGTCCTCACTATTGATCAGTTGCTGCATTTTCATGATTACATAATTTGCAATTCTTTGGAGAAGACTGACTGGGAATTTTGTTCCAACTCCCACAGTGAGAGCTCAAATTGGATTTAGTCCTTCTCTTGCTTTTGTGTTTCTTTTCTGTCTCAGACAGAAGATGAATTTTGATTCCTCTTGGGCACCTAAACTTCCAAATCAGAGTGTTTCCTGTCACACAAACATATCAGAGGAATGTTGGCTGAGGGGTTTACACATACTGCTTTCATTAGGTACTTCTGTTTAGTGATATGCCTGCCTTGCAGAATCTCCCCCAACCAAATAATAATATGCTGAATACACATTCATGTCATAACAAACACTATATTTTAATATATATTATTATAAATAGATATATTATTCATATATAGCTATTATTATTGTCAGAATAAAAATATATTGATTATCTCTATGATCGAAACAGTTTTTAAGCATGTAAGAGTTAAAATGAAGATCTATCTATATCCTTATACATTTCAACGTAAGTAACATGAAACTTGTAATTTATAGAAAATTAAACTAATTAATAGAAAATTAAATGATAAATATATATATTACATCTTTTATCAAATAGAAGGGGAACTTGACAGAATAAAATATTGTTTGAGTGAGGAATCACATACTTGCTTGTTTTTGAAGGTTCTATAAGTGGTGTATTTTGATTGCATGAACACAGAATAAATGAGAGAAATTCCATAATATAACTGATTTTTAAATATATGTGTCAAGATGTTTAACTAAGAAACCAAGATGAAGACAAATCACTTCTACCTTGTTAAAGACTTTCAAGAGAGCTTAATCTTAAGCACAGAAGTAATAGTATGTAATACTTGTCACTTGACATTCACTGGAACAACTTAAAGTTTATCCTATGCAGGATGATCTGCAAAATCACAGCCTCTCTGTGCTTTCTTTCACTAGAATAAAACACTGGGAAAATAAAAGTAAATCCTGAAGAGCATATTGACAATAACAAATACAAAATGAGAAAAGAGATTCACTTTAAATGAGAATTGTAGGGTCTGAAGAGCAGTTTTATCAAGACACAAATTCCTTAAAAATATAATTGCTTTTGGCAATGGTAATCCTTAATTGCATATTGTGAATAGAAATACATTTCTAGATCTACAAAACTCTTCTGGATTTTTGTTTTTGGTTTTTGGTTTTTTTTGCTTGTTTTGGACAAGTGTTTTTTGGGATGGTCAGGTTTTTTTTGGTGGTGTTGATGGCAATGGTGATGCTTTTTTCTGTCTAAGAATAAGTTTGGATTAAACTCACAAGTACCATAATGAATTAAAGTGTGCCCAGCTCAGTAGTTGGTCACAAGGTGGATAAAACTTAAACCTACTTAAGGTTTGAAGGAAGCAGAATGTGGAAGTGTGGGGTAGAGAGGACAATAGAAGCTTCTTTGTACACAGGGCTGTCAGGACAAAGTGTAGGGCATGGGAATGGCACTAAAGCAAACATGGAAGACAAATGTTCTGATCATAACGATAGCAAGGCACTGGAGAGATGTGGAGTTTTCTTATTTTTGATTTGGTTTAATGTTAAAAGTGTGCTTTTACCATTTATATTAAACAAGCAAACAAACAACATTTGTTGACACAGAATTGAGATCAAAGTAGTACGTATATTTAAAAATAAGTTAGTACATATAAGCTGCAATGGGATCTTTATCCCCATTTGCTAATACCAAGCAAAATCTTATCTAGATCTCTCAAACTTGCATTTGTATAATGTTATACATGTGTACACTTCCAAAAAACTAAGGGAAATTATCCAAACTGCAAGTTGACATGTGTACAGCTCAGATATAAATATATTTAGCTCAGAGACACACAAGGCTGTGCCAGAGCCAGAAACTGAATCAAAATCTTTTAAAACATTGTTGAGTAACTTAACCACAAAGTTATCTTTGCTACTGTGGTATTATCTCCTAAGTAGAAGGCTCATCTTTCAGTGCATTGTGATGTCAATTTCTATTGTCCAAATCGATATCACAATAAAATAGAAGGAGCAATCTAAATGCTTTGCCAAATGAAAATTTAGGCTAGGCACCAGTGGAAAAATGACACAACAGAGAGGAGGAGACACAAACTGTCTGTCAGCTCAATATGTGAGGCAAGGGGGAAAAAAACCAATACTGCTTTGTAATATTTTTTTCTTTCAATTTCTGTATTTTTCTAAGTGAAAAGCAAAATTTCGACTTCCCTGCACACACCCAGCTGGTGTGCCTACAACAATGCATATCAGCCTTACTCTCAATGTGTGAGTGGGACGTGAGTCCTGTGTGCTCTGCACTCAGTACCTTGAAGAAGGTGTGAGCTGCCCTATGCCTCTGGTCCAGATCCAACTGAATATGTCATTTATTTGGTGCTTGCAGAAGGACAGTTATTCAAACTGGACTCTGTTTTGATTTTTTTGAGATACTTGATTATGAAACATCTAAAAAGATAAAAAGGGAGAGCATTGCTGGAGTAGAGGAATGTGCTTTTCTCAGGATTATGGAAGTCAACATCGGGGCTAGAAAGTGAGCTATGAAAGTGTTGGAAGTGATGATATGTTGGAAATAATGAAATAGTTTACTTCTAAATTGGGAGTTAAGAAGAAATTATTGTTTAAACTTATTTTTTGCTGGTTTTATTATTACTTGCCCAGTAGTTCTGTGTTTAGCAAAAATATGCTTAACACATTTAGCAAAAAGATGCATAAGACTGATATGCTCAAATGAATACAAGTAAATATTGCTTTTATTTTGCCCCAATTTTTTCATCAAAATTACAGAGAAGAAAATGTGGCTAGTCTTGTAACTATCCTAACAGTAGAGAGCTAATTATAGAAACAAAGAATATATTCAGGATATGTAACTAAAGCAGCTGACTATTGAGCAGTCTTGAGCGCCCACAGACAAGTGGAGATCTGAAGGAGGTGGTATTTGAAACAACTAACAGGTTAGGAAAGCAGAGACACTGATTTTGGGGATCCAAGGCTGCTGACATAAGCTCCATGTCAGGGAGGGCGGATCAGAAACAGCAGGAAGCAGTAACATAACTGCAGTCAGAAAGACAGGGATCTGACAGGGCAAACAAAGAGAAGAGTAAAGGGAAAGGGAATTTTTAACGATCTTTTATTTCTTCCAATTCTTATGGCAGGATCAGATTTGGAAAATACAGTGTTAAACCAGGCAGCTTTAAAAAAATCAAACAAAAACAGGCTCCTCTGTGGGAGGCACAATATTAAAGAATAAAACCAGTTCACTTCATCCAAACTGAGATCAGAGAGATTGAAGCTCAAAGGAACTGAGGAAAAAGAGAGTAAAGAAGGTAAAGAAGCCTAAGGCACTGGGATAGCTGGTGGTGTACAAGCAGGTGCAGTTTTCATAAAGTCTAGTAACTGTTTACTAAATCAAAATGAGAAAGGGTTAAATAAGAGGTAGCCCTCCTGTTGAAAGAGAGTTTTTCTGGCGATGGTATTCTGTGGGGTATTCTGTGGGGCAATCCTGTTCACTTCTCCTTCCTTTTAAAATGCAGCATGTGAGCTCCAACATGTCGGGAAACAAAGAAAAGTTATAATTGCAGTAATATATTCATTCATGGTACAAAAAGGTGTGTACATTGGTGCTGGGTGAGGAGAGTCATACTAATGTAAGGGAGCAGCTTCTGCCTTGAATGCAAAGGTCACTAACTGAGACAACAGGATAGAAGGCTCTAATAAAAGTCTTCTGTAAGTAGATGACCACATATTGACTTGAAAAAGTGAATGTAAAACACCAGAATCCAAATAAGAAACACCTTTTTTCTTGATTGTGTGTTCCTAAGACAATATTATTATGCATAGTGTGTGTAAATCTTGTCTATGCATTGGCATAGACAAAAACCTGCTGCATTGGTGATATAGCTAGCTATTAATCTGCAGTTCATCTAAAATTACTATTGATTCTCTTTAATGATAGTAATATTTGCTTTTTTAATAGGATATATAGATATAATCTAATGAGTGATTTTAAAATTACTTTGCAAAAAAATATTGATCCTTCTTCAAAGTATTGGCTGGCATAAAAACAATTTTCCCTGACTCTAGGATTGAGATCATACCCCTATCATATTTTTAGTTCATTTTAGGGGAAGAAAGTAATGTAAATTCACATTGAAAATCTAAATACACTGCTGGATATAACCTATAGAAATCTATGATCAAGCTTCTTTTAAAGTATCTTGGGACATAGAATCACAGAATCATAGAATGGTTTGAGACCTTAAATCACATCTTATTTCAATCCCTCCACCATGGACAGGGACACCTTCTAACACAGTGATCCAGAGCTGAAAGATTGTTGTTTTAAAACGCTTGAGATAATTTTGCATTGTAATAATAAATCACTGTTATGTAGCCCTGAAGAATCATTGACTCTGGACTCTTTTTAGAGAGAATTTTCTGTTGAAAACACTCCATGAACATTTAGTCACTGGCTACATCTTACATCTTTTTATATCCTGATGCCAAGAATCATCAAATCATGTAAGTGAAATTCTATATTTTGCACTGTTATTCCTGTACTGAGTCTAATGATTTATATTTGATGTATTATTTTCCCTAAAGCACTGAATCTTTGAAAATGTTATATTTCTTTCACTAGTCAATAATCAGTCATTTTAAAAGAAAAAATTATACTAATATATAGCATTACATGAAATACAATATATAAAATAATACTTTTATTTTATTTATTTGTGTGTGACTTTTAAACTCAGATTTTTGATACTGATGATAACCATATCTACTGGTTTAAGAACTTTTGCATCCCCTGGAATAATGTGTTGTAAAGTTGTCAAAAACATGGCAACCAAATCATTCTCTGCATCTTGTTTTAAGCTTTTTCAATAAACAGAACTTTTAAGTGTCTTGTAGTATGATATTTTCTGTGAATTTCCAAGAGTTATTGTGTATCTTTCATATACTTTTTCTGTTTTCCTTCCCAATACTAACTCTTAGTGTTCAAAAATAATGATGAATACAGAAACAATATTGTAGCTATGTTTCTGGATTCTATTCCCTTATCAGTCTCATGGTTGAGCAATATGGGAGTGAAATTGTGTGTTTGATAGTGATGATCTTACTTGGCTTATGGCCAGACTCAAATTATTATTTTAACTTGTTAAAAGACCTAAATATTTGAATTTTACAGAGGGATGAAAATTGGTGGCTACAGTATAACTCAGTGGTTCACTAAAGTAATCTGGTAGACAATTGTGCACCTTATTACCTCAATATTCTCTCAAAATTTTTTTTTTTTTTTAATAATTACTAATACAATTTGGCTTGAATTAATTTCTGAGATATTCAAAGATAAGTGATCTGGAGTCACATTTATTATTCAGGAAATATTTTTATGAGAAGAACTAAAACGGTCAAAATATAGAGAGGTGGTGATAGTAGGATGGCTGCTCTCTACCACTCTTCCATTTTACACCTAGAGCAATCCTACACTATTATGCAAGGAAGCATGGTCTGATGCTCTCTACACTGCACACAGTATCACAAACTATAATGAATATAAATTCAGATTGGCAGAAATAAATGTTAAGGTATTTTCAAAATAAATCTTGTTCTGCAATGCCAAATCAATCTCTTGATACAATACATCTATAGTGTGGTAAATATTCAGAGATGAGGCTTTTGAATATTTTTTTATAATTCAACAGAAAAATTCCTACCATGATGTTCAGTGTTAGATACTGGTATGGGGGCTTTGTAGATTTAAAAATAGGTAATCTGATGTTTACCTTTCTAAAAGACTGATAAATATGCACAAATCCAGTGTCTATGACTCCAAGTAGACTGTAACTATCTAACTAGTGAGGGTTCTTTCTGGTCTCAGTGTGTACTAATTTACTACAAATGACATACAGAATGATAACACAAAACCTGCTTAATTCTTGGGAGTGTTACTTCCCTTTTTTTTTTAGAGAAAAAAAAAATCTTGGACTCTAACTGTTTACAGATATAAATGTAACTCATGTTTAGAAAACATTGCAACTGTTTCATTTACTTCACTTTTCCACTCAATAATTCCCTCTTTGCTGTTCCTCTTACACAAGGTAAAATGTAAAAAAGAGACACATTTTGTCAGCCCAGACCATGGGTTGTTCTATTCACTCTCCAGTTTGTTCTATTAACATACCTTATGTATTTGCAGCCTAGCTAAAAAAATGGTTTTATTTCTTTCAGTTTTTACCATGCTGGTCATTGTTCTTTCCCCTCATTATGCAAACAGAAAACACCAACATTTGCCATGCTTCAGGCCTAGAAAGTTTAGAAAATACTTTCTAAGAGAACTGAAGGTGAGGAAAAAGTCTCAGAATCACACAGACTTCTTTCAGTCAAGATCAAAAATAACAACCAGAGTATTTGTAAAAATATTATAAATTGCAAACTGTTACTAGAATTAAAAATTTGCTTTTGAAAGTTGAACCACACAAAAAAATCTCATGAACAGAGAAATGAGAGAGGCTTTAGACTTAGCTGATTTCTCTTTATTGACACTTATTTTATAATTTGTGAGGAGAGTACACAAACACTGCAATAGAGTCAGAGGTTTTAAAGTCTAATTAGACTTGCTGTCAGCTTGAAAATTTTTCTAAAAAAAAAAAATCCCAAAAAAATAGACTATGTCCTCAACACCGTTTGTTATAAACTTTCTGTGAACACTTTTGGCAGCCATGGTGGAGTACAAGACCTTCTGCTGTGACTCTTCCTCCACTACTACTTTGTTCCCAAAACAGGGTAATGGTGCCTCTGCAGACTTTCTAGCAAATTGTTCCATAAGAATTCTGTATTTATGTTTTCTCTACAAATCCTTTGTGTGTGCTGAGATGCCACCTCACTGTGTGCTATATGAACACAAGAACAAAGCTGTAGATTCACCTCAAATGAGTTGTAAAGTAAAAGATGCAAGAACCTGTGGGAAAGAAAAGAAGGCATCGAGGTTAGGGTTGAGAGAAGGCAGACTGCAGTGCCCCAAGCAGTGGATAAGTTACCTTTTTTAGTTTATTTTTTTCCCCGTTATTTTCTGGATAGAGAAGTAGGTGAATTTTTGCAGGCAAATGCAAAGTTACCTATGCAAATTTTAATGGATGCTCATCTCAGGTTTGAGGGGCAGGTGGAAGAATGCTTTATATTTTTCATTTGCATCTACCTGGCAATGACAGTTGGACTCTTGGAAAAACAGGCAGCAGGAGATAACTTCTCACATGCTCTAAGAGGACATAGATCAGGAAATACCTTGTAAAGGGTTAGAATCACCTATCCTATCCAGAGGAATGGAAAGCCCTGTTTATCTACCCTGTCTGATTTCTGATAAATATAAGAAGATGCACACAGTTGTAAGGGACAGGGAAGGCTCATTTACACAGCTCCTTAGGTGAGCAGGGTCCTTTGACATCTTCAGAACCTGGCCTGACAGAAGGCATCCTCTGAAAGTGGCTGGAACCCAGTGTCTGGCAGTGAACCAGATGAATATATCCATAATTCCACAGGAGGGGTTGAGATCAAGGGCTTTTGGAAATGATGAAAATTAGCTCCTAAATGATTTGGTTTCTCAGCAATTGCTTGCACAGATATAGGAAAGAAACTCTGAAAAGGAAAGAAAAAGACTTCTGCAAGAACAGAGTGGTCCTTAGAACTTATAAGAAATTGTTGAACTGTTTTCACAGGTGTTTCTCTTGTAATGCTGAGATTAATGGGCAAAATGGATTTCCTCTATTTATCTCCCAAAGTGTCTATCAAAGACCAAGACAAATCTTGAGATGCAGAGGTGCAAGAGTGGCCCAGACTCACTCACAGTCCCCCGACTACAAAGACCTGAAGACAGGGAAGGAGAGAGATATGTCCATTTTCCAAGAAGATAAACCAGTGAGGTAAATATTCCCATGTTCATTTAAAGCCTGAAATAAACTTGGTTTGAAAAAAGCTTTTAATGAGACCTTGAAACAAACACCTTATAACACCTTCAAGTGTGAAAATTCTCCCTAAAACATTTTCTGTTATGTTTGTTCTCTTTGATACGTAAAGACGAAGCCTGAAGGCAGATTACTTTAAAAGCAAGAGGGGAAAGAATCAACATGCTCAAGCTACAACATTACCTTTTGGAGCACATTCACTTTGGACATCTTTGTTGCTCATGTCTTTTGATCTTTATTATATTTTTTCAGGCTACAGGTACACCTAGAAAAAAATTAATGTGCTGAATATTTTTCTAAATCTTCACATTGGACATATTTTACTGAGAAATAATAATTTTCATTTTTTTGGCCTTGACTGAGGCTGTCACAGCTGTGATTCCTGTGCAAAAGAACAGAAGCAGTGAGATAGCTCTTAGTATTGCACTTTCTCTCCAGTCCAAGCAGTTTCAAGGTGACAAGGCAGAAAATTTCATGGTGACAAGGCAGCAGAAGAGTGTAGGGAGATACTTGCTTGCTACTTCTTGACATATCAATTTTTTGTATGCATCTGAGCACAACATGCATATATGCATATCAGCACAATATTCTTCAACACCAATTGCATCTATCTGCCTTAAACCCTTGGATCACGCTGTCTCACTGTCCATGTGTGTGCTCCTGGGATTGTCTGACTGGCTTCAATGGAGTTTACTTCATCATAGCAGTGCATATAGTTCTGTGCTTTGCTTTTGTGGCTGGGATGGTGTTGATAACACACAGTGTTTTGGCTACTGCTGAGCAGTGATTGCATGGTGAGGTCCTGCTTTCCTGGAAATGGCTGGACATCTGCCTACTGGTGGAATGTAGTGAATAAATTCATCTTTTTACTTTGCTTCTGTGTGCAGCGTTTGCTTTTCTTATTAAATTGAATTTATCCCAAGACAAACTTTTCCAACTTGTTTTCTTCCCCTCTTCTGTTAAGAAGGGGCAGTGAGAGAGTAGATGGGTTTTGCACCCAGCCAAGGTCAACCTTCTACATGGTCTGTAAAACTTTTACTTCACAGATTAGTAGATAAGTAAATAGTAATTCTGATGCTGTCCTGTGCAACACTTCTCTGAATTATGATTATTTCTGTCATTTGAATGTTACAACCTTTTAGTATTATTTTTCTTTGAGAGTGTATCAATGACAGTATTGGAGCTTCTCAAAACACAACTATTTCTAGTAACATATGTGGCCTTTTGTCATACCATAGCTCTGTGAGTGTGCTTTCCACCTGTTCTTGCAGCTCCAGTCTTTTAAATCAATCTATTCTGAATTTAGGCCAGGCATACTCTGTAAAACCCTCTATCATTTTAGTCTGGTCTTTTTTTGTGTGTGATTTTGAAGATTTCTAAATTGAGAAATATTACATATATATCTAAAACTATACACAATTAGATGCGTTCCTCTGTTAAGGATACATTTGTTTATGCCAAGAATACAGCCCACTTCTTCTTTATGATTGTTTTTTAAGGCTATAAAAGTATATTGATGTTTCTTGCTAATGAATTCTCTCTTTCATCATGTCTCTAGTGAAATATTTCTGTCTTGAGTACTGGCAAGCAATGAAGGAGGAGCTGATGTCTTAATTCAAGTTGTGCATTGGAAAAAGGAAAAAAATGAAAGAGCTGAATACATTTAATGAAGCACAGAATTGCCAAGTAGAATAATGCTTGAACTATGAAAAAAGAAAAAAAAAAAAAAGCTATGTTCTTGCAGTCACTTATGGATGGGCTGTTCATTTTGCTCTGCTATGTTGCAATTACATCCTGCTGAGTGCAGGAAAAGTTAGCCCGCTCTCAGCCTCCCCAGAACAAAAATCAGCATGTTGCCATTTTTCTTCTTTACCAAGATGTCGTTGTCAGCTCAACTTCCTGCTTGGTTCTTGGTTAAATTTTGTTTCATCTTATTCCTTGCATCACCCAGAGACAAACTTCACTTCCTTTTTTATCTTTTGCACAGAATGGGAAAGTGTGGTCTGTGTTCTCAACTTTCGTGATGTCGGTAGGGACATGGGCAGAAGTTAATTAGGTATTTTACTCCTTATATCTGCTCTAATATACAGATTTTATGGAACTGTACAATCTCATATAAAAGCAAATAGAGTGCTCTAGGCCACATGAATTTTCCTTCTGTGTGGCTGCTGATTTTGTGGACGGCTTATGGCTTGGGACAGAAAAAATCTGACATGAGGAAATGCAGTATCATTACAAGTGTATTAAAGGAAGTGTTAGAGAAGTATTTTGGAAGTGCAACAAAAAGCAGCAAAAGTTGGGGGTTGGTGTTTTTTGTTTGGCTCTGTTTAGGGTTTCTTTTTGCATTAGGAATATAGCTAGTTTATATTAGTCAGAGCTTGATTTACTGTCATATAAGCAAATATAGATATACTGCAAAATAGGATTTCAAAATAACTTCCACTGATGTAAAGTAGTTTATGAATATATTATTATTGTGTTATTTGATCTAGAAATAAAAGTCTAGGAGAAACACCAATATTTTCTTCAATTGTATATTAGTTATTGTCATAAATTATCATGCATATGAAAATGATGCCCTCAAGTGCATTTATCTCGTGTCTTTGAGGTGTTCCTACTACTTAAATATGGAAACATGAGTTTGACCTTGCAATCACTGAAGCAAGCTTTAGCTGTATGCTAAATGCTTGTTATTGATCTCCAACTGAGCATTCACATCATTAAGTTCTGCAGGTGCTTAAGTGTGTGTAGGGTTGGGGTTGATTTCCTTCCTTCTAATTCCTTTAAGAATAGATCTCTCCTTCAAGGTTTGTTCAGCTTTGGAGGAGTGTTGTTATACAGGTCTGAACTTGCTATCAACTGCTGCTACTGCATACACTAACGTGTAATTAAGGAAAAATGCATGTAAATATTGACAATATTTATATTCTGTGCAGAATCACAGAAAAGTCTCATGCCTGTGTGTGTTAGGGAAAATTTAAGACCTTGGGTAAGGTTTTCTACATTTAAAAAACCCGATTGCACACAAGATATTCCTACCTTTCCCAGGTTGAGGTGAACGGTAGTCCATACTTGTAAATTAACTCTGTTGAATTAGTTAAACAAATTGCTTCATACAGTAAGCTGCACTGCCAAATTCTCTTTGCCAACATATCTGTTTTAGCAAGGGTATGGTTTTTTTCAGTTCTGTTTTGAACAAAGATGTAGAACAAGATTGGGAAATTCAGTTTTCCTTTTTAAAGGAAATAAGAGTGCACAACCGAGAACCATGAGTCTACCTTGTGCAGAAAATAAGAAGGACAATTATTTTTCTTATCCTTTCACAAATTGTGGTTTAATTCTAAAAGAAGTATTTATGACATATGACAGAGGTCATCTTCCCAGAACAATGAAGAGCACATGGATGAAGGACCTGGGGGAAGAAAAGGTGAAATTCAAGCCTTCAAAATTTATCACCTTTTTTGTTTTTTTAAAAATGCTCAGTGCACATTTTAAAAGTTACAAGAAAGTTTTTTGCATATCTTTATTGTGGTTTGCCATTACCATCACCATCCTCAGCATGTGCATTTCTAATTAATTCCTCACTAACCCAGGAATTTTTATTTTGTTTCAGATATTACATTAAGGTATAAGTTATTACAATTTTTAAAGAATTATGTAATATGCTGAGTCCTTCTCCGACACTTGAGGAGATACTTACCCCCTCTCATGTCAGCTTTTCTTTCCCGATTGTGCTCCATGATTACTTTCAGAATTGATTAACTTTTAGTTCATAATAATACATCTAGTGGTTGTGAAATAACCAAAATCAGCACTTCTTCCAATGTTGCATCTCTGTGAGCTGATTCAGTTCAATTTACAGTTATTGAGTTGGACATTTTCTCATTACTCAGAGGCTGCCAACCAAGGATTCTTAAAGAACCACAACCTCCAAAAAAGCCTTTTTTCTCTTTCTATTGATATTTTGATGGGCAATTATCTATATCAATATGTAATTCTTTTCTTTACTGCGGTTTGTCTTTGAAGGCCATAAAGTGAAATCTAGGAGTACTCCAGAATAAAATCTCCTAAAAGCAGTGAAAGTAATTCTGCTCCAAATAGATAAATGAGCTAGGTAGATGACTTAACTAGATTCTGAATAGATTTCTGTGAGCAATAGGGACAGATGAGAATATTTATTTTTCTTTAAAGTATTCCAGAACAGAAGTTCATCATATAAAATTGCAAATTTGCCACATCTTAGGGAAGGATCATTACGTATTTGTTTTCCATTGTAATGGCTAGCAGAAAAACATAATGCTAAATATTATATATACTTAAATTTATTTTCAAACATATTTTAGATTTAATTCCTTTACTGTTCCACTTTTTTTGCTAGGGATATCTAATCCTAGCTCCCTGTGGAGTCTTGAGTGTCGTAGCTCATTGTTTGGAAGAACCAGAGTCAGCTGAAAGGATCAATCACTTGAAGAGACAATAAACTTGTAGATAATGTTACAAGAATACCTGAGCAGAGCAGCTTCATTGAAAGCCACAGAAACCATTTGCTCATATTGAGTTACTTTGAACTTATGCAATTTTTATTAGACTAAGAATGGACCAAGGTCTTACTTTCTTTCTGGCCCCCTAGGCTATAGAAAGAGTAAGTGCATGGAAAAAAATCTTTAAGAAGTATTTTTAGCAGAATTTCTTTAGGAATTCCTGTGAAGCCAGCATGTAAAAGAAAAAAAAAGTGATAATGCTTTCTATATGAAGCCACCAAATAAACTCTTGTTTTGTTCAAATATCTTGGAATCAGGAGAAATTCAACACAATATTAATTTTTTTTAAAAAATAAATGAATTCTTTAAATGTTCTAAAATAAATAATTTAAATTTTACTTTCTTCAAATTTGGATTTTTTTTTAAATCGTAAATGTTATAAAAATGTTAGAAAATTAAGATTTTTTTTTGTGTAAGATTAACTGAACCAAATTAATTTTTAAAAGATCTTTAGGGTCGAAAATAATTTCTTTCACTTCTTTCTCAGCTGTTGCAAGACTTAGAGAAGTAGCTGTTTAGTGCTATAAACTGTGATAATCATCTCCTTGCTTGACTGACCATGGATAGTAGAACTTTCCACAGAGGCACAACTTCTACTAAAGGTAAACAACAAGGAAAGAGCTTCCCCAATAAATCCTGTCTTACTGCAAATTCACTCACAACTTTTCATCACAAAACTACTGTGTCATTTTTACTGAAATGGAAGAACTGGGGAAAGAGTGTTAGCTATGATTTTTCAGCCAGATCTAAAAGTAATCCCTTGTAGAAATCACACAAGTTATTTTAACAAAATTATGCCTCTGTAAGGTAAAAAAAAAATCTGGTTTTCAGATGGTGATGAACATTGTGTTCTCTTTGCAACTGATTTATGTTCAGAAAGCAGCAGATGAACAGCTGTCATGTTGTAGTTTCTGGAATTTCCATATGATAGAGCATGCAGAATCTAAAGTTCCCAGAGAATTCACTAAACTTGAACTAAAGCATGATCCTTGGTCCCATTTGAATATCCAGAGAATTCAAAATTTATGGCACCGTGGTCATAACAATTTGGACTACTATTATTATGAGCCTTGTTAGTTTGTTTAAAATCTGGTAAAAAACATTTACATCCAGCAAAGCTTGAACTAAATTGAAGAATATGAAACAAAGAACAACACCATGGCCTACCAGTAGCTACTGGCTAACCATAATTATCTTAGAAATAAACTAACTGTGAACAGACAATTTACCTGCAAAGCAAATGAGAGGTTTGTTTGTTGCTTTTTTTGGTGCCTTTTATTTTTCCTCTTTTTTTTATATATTTTTTTAGACTTGAACTTGTAACTGCCTGTGAATAGTTGCTGAGGAAGACCTGATGCACAATAAACAAATCTTAAAACTTCATGGAGCTCATAGTAAGCCTATAGACAATAAACCCAACTGCTTCCTCTATTTCTCAGCATTTTATGTCTTTATGTTGTGTAGACAGGCAAACATGCACACATAGGCACAGATATATGTTTCTATGTAAGTACATGCACACCTGGTTTCTTTTGGTTTTCTTCACCTGCTGTATATTTTTCATATAGCTATAATCTCACTTTTAAACAAACAGTATTCTTCAATTCTGTTTTTAATATTTTCTTCTTTTTCATCTTTTCTTTAAAAACACACAGGATGTAAGTCTCTTTAAAGAAATCTGATGGTCAGGAGCAGAAATTGCAAATTTTTTATACAACATCAGTATTTTGACAAATAGCATCATGTACATAATCCCAGATTCTCTGCCAGCTAAACCACAATGACAACTGTAGTTTGAGTACAGGAGAAAAAATAACCTTTTAAATAAAGACAAATATTTTAAAATTAAATAAGCATTTATTAGAAAAAGACATAAGATCTTGGATGAACAAGTGCAGTATTCTCAGAGAAACACAAGCTGAATACCTAAAGAAGCTGAACAAAGACTGCTAGATTATCTTCTTATGCTCTCTGGAGCTATTCTAGCAAAGTTCTGAGTTTTAGAGCATAGCCATAGATTCAAGAGAGGTAATTTTGTATTCAATACCTTTTCTATGTTTTTTCTTTGTAAATAAGCTTTTACAGTTTCTGATTATGCTTAAGCCACTGTAAATCTGGATTTTTAAAGGATTAAGAGGATTTGAAGTTTGTGTGCTCTCAGTTGTACTGAAGACCAAGAAACATGTTTTAGGCAGAAAGTTTCAGGTAATAATAAAGTACTAATAGTCTGGATTTTGCTGATCCTCACTATTTATTTTATTAATCTGTAAGTATCTGTTTCCTTTGCATAAAAAAATGTTTTCTGCTTTTCTGATTATTGAAAATTGACTTTGAAATGAAAACTAATATATAAATTCCAAAATTCCTTTTAAAAAAAACTTTTTGAATTAGGACTCCCTGATAAATATTTTAATTACACAATAAAATTTGATTATTAATTCCCATCCATTTTCATAATATTTAATTGAACATTATAAAACAATCAACATTACTCTTAAAACTATTGCAACATAATCACTGACTTCAACAGTAAAAAATAATCTTCTCTTAGAATAATTCATATTTTCTTACTAGCAGATAGGGCTGTCTCATACATCAAAAGTATTTAAAATGTGTTTTTGTTTGTTTTGGTTTAGTTTTCAGTTTCTGTTCTCCTGTAATTATTCTTGCTCAGTTTGCTTATTTATCAACATAGTAAAAAGTGTTGCTCAAGCTTGTATGTACAAATGTGAGTAACAAACAAGAAAAAATTGTGCTTCAGAGATGGTGGAAATATAAGAATTTAATAAAACCAGAAAATGTAAATTATTTTAAATTGTACCATTCTTTCTCAAGCAGGCCTCCAATGAAGTAATCATATTTTAGCCATGATTACCACTTGACTGTGTTTGTTTCAAATTGAATAAATTGAATAAATGTTTATGGCAATGGTATTTTAATTCTGATTTTAAAACTCTCTATTAGGATACTTAAAAAGAAGCACAATGCTTCAGAACTAAACTGGTAATGGAAAGAAATGTAAAATTTTATTTGACCAAATTAACCATTTTAATTTTTAATTTTTACATCAAGACGGCGGCAAATGTGTGGCATTTCCATAACTGTGGGTCATTCTAAGGAATCCAAAGAAGCAAAATGAGATTTATAGATCCAGATACTTGTCTTCCAGTCTCAACAATATTATTCTGTGTACAAAAAGCTGTTTCACACTGCTCCATTTAACATGCAATAGCGTCAATTTGAAAAAGTAACAGTTGAAGAGTTGGTCCTTCTATTAATAGAAAACACATGAATTTCAAATGCAACATTTGCAGTAATCAAACACTGCCTTATACAGCTTTTAATAAGTTAATTTTTCAAATGGTGTTAAATCATCATTCTAACCTGTCAAATTCTGTTTTCAAAGACCACACACATTTAGTAAAGATTAAAGTTCATGTAGGTCACCTTCAACATTTTTTAAGCTCATCTCACAGGTCGTCGTACATGTATTACATATAAGTGAGTAGAAATAAAGGTCAAAAATTGTCTGGCTGAACATATCCTGAGAAAATCCTAACTGAGACTGGGGAAAGTCACGTCAAGTGCTGCACTTGTAACAAAACATTCTGTGGGTTGTGTGCTTAGAATAAAACCAGTCTTATTTTACATAAAACTGACTAGAAACGGTGCAAGAGTCTCCAGCCTGTGTTGTCGTCAAAACCATATTGGATATCTGGGATAATGCTGGTGGTGGTGGTCCTAAATCATGCCAGGAACAGTGCCAATGGATCAACATTGCACAGTTGTATTACATCTGTATGTATTCACAAATAAATGTTTTGTCTGAACCTTTATCCTCCCGTTGCTTACATTAGCAGAAGGAGTTGGGACACAAAGGCCAAGAACACATGCAAGATGGAATTGCTATTGCTTATTGTCGTGTTTTGTGTGCAGCCCATAATAAATCTTCTTGACGTTATTGTATTGTTGCAAGGTGCATCAGGCACTCCTCTGCAGCATCTGCCTGTCGTCGCCCTTGTCACTAGTCCTTGAGATCTGTGCTGATTTGTTCTTTGATTTTGTTTGCTCTACTCTGTCTGTGCAGCACTTCTAGGTATATAATTATAGCAGAGGCAATTGAGATGGAATTTCTGATTTTAAAGCTGAATTATCCCATTAAATTACCTATAGACTTTAAGGTATGCTGCAAACTTCCCTCATTATGCTGGTTGTGTTGGGAATTTAATTTTTATTTAAGACAATCAGACTTTATAACGATAGAGGTGCTAGAAAGCTGACTGATTTCTTTTAACAGGATGTCTGGAACCTTCTTGTTCTTAGTCTTCACTATATATTCATAAACAGCAAACAGAAAGCTAGTTGCAGCTACAAATGTTTTACAGGCTCCAAAACCATTCGGAATCATCACTTGCAAGTGGAACCTGTCCAACAAGATTCGAACTCTATGATTATTATGGTATTCCAAATATGAAGCTCAAAGAGAATTTTTACAAGTATAAAATTTGCAGGAAGATTTTTTGTTTACAGGAAGTGAGAGCAAGAAAAATGAAATTTTTTCATCAATACATGGCAGTGCCAAGAAATGAATGGATTTTGTTTTTCATTTGTACTCATTTACCTTGAGCTGTTTATGTTTTACTAGGAGAATAGCCTTCTTAGATGTCAAATCTTTAATTTCTTTATTAGGATAGATAGGGGAAATTCCTGCCTCACCTTTATGATAAGCAGCTGATGTGATAAAAATCTGCATGGGACCAAAACAAAAGGTTTTTTACAGTAAATGTCACTGGTGATGAAATGATCCAACTATTTATAACCCTTACAAATGCCATTTTTACATTCTGTTGACCAATTGTGACTTGACTAACTGTGACATAGCATGTGACAGATGGTGGAGAGAAAAGATAATGAGATTAATATGTAATTAATATAAGATAATTAATTTATTTACTACATATTCTCTCAGGACCTGCCCTCTAAAGAACTCACAAGTAGATCACCACAGTTAACATTAGATTCCACTGGCCTCCTGATCAAAATAATTATTAAAATGTGTTCCTGATACTGTGGAAATACTTATTTAACATTCCAGATGTTACGTGGCACATCTTAGAATCTCAGCTGGCAGATATTACAGGTTCGGCATACATATTGTTAGGTGAAATTTGAAGTGAAAACTTGATTTCAGGATTTAGTCCCTTTAATCAATTGTAAGAAAGCAATAAAATTAAACAACATTTTCTCTACTTATATTTGACAAAGTGAATTAGTTTAACAATCAGGAATTCTCTCAAAGTACTACATAGTAAATCTACAGTTTATAGTAGTATAAAAGAGGGTTGTACAGAAACTTAAGCAACAAAACTGTGCATTATCCTACTTTGGGTTTTATTCAGGTGGAAAAGGATAGTAATTTGAAGACATGCCATAGCTTTCTAAAGATTTTTTTTTCTTTCCTCAGATTCTTCTAATGATCTAGAGGTATAAAGTGCAGATATGCCTTAATTTATCAATAGCACCTGATGGAAGTATGGTATTTTAAATTAAAGAGGACATTGATCTGCAAAGGCTGGATTGTTTTCAGTTCTCAGTTTGATTTTTCAGAAATGTGGGAAAACTGGATAAAAGAAGTTGCTTTCTATCATTCCACCTCAATTTCTTGCCTTCAGTACTTACATCTGAGAGAGTAAGCTCTCTCAGGTGATACATTGAAAAATCAAATAAATGCGCATGCTCTACCAGTTTGCACTGAAAAAAACCCCACAACTGTATCTCTTAAGTACAGCTTAACAGCAAGGATTTATGCAAGAAGAGTTTGGTTTTTTTTTCACCTGCACATGCTTCTATTACTTCTCTAGATGCTGCTCCCTGCAGCTGCTAAACAAAGAATCCAAAATAATTCATAATGTATTTGTCTTTTTCACATGAATTTGAACTATTTCAGCTTAAACTAATTTCATTATGATTGTTCTGGGCTAGCCAAAATATGACTGGAGCTACAAATAGTCCCTATCTTTTAACTTGACTTGCAGATAGCAAATATAAACAGTCTTAAATAGTCAAAGTAGTGGTCCTCACAGGCTATAAAGCAGCATTGGAGATTCCATGTAGCTGAAGCAATACCTCATGATCCCTCAGTAAACTCAATTTCTTGCATGAACTCTTCCAGTGCAGAGACAAAACTGAAAAAAAAGAATGGCTCTGAATGGGACAGAAATTTTTCCTTTAGTTGTGTAGAGAAGGTTTTTACTTCTATGTGCTTGGAAGAGGCAAGCACTTTACTTAGTAATACTTTTTTTTTTTCCTTTTTCTTATCTAAATTTCCTTTTAATGCAGGCTTAAAAAACCCCATAAACATAATCTTTTAAACATGGCAACATCACTGCCCACTGCACCATATCACAGTCTTTACTTTATTTTCTACTTTGTGATTGGATAAAGTAGATAAAAGCAAGTTAGTTATCTAGAGGTGCCTTTCTTTACATTTCCTTTAGTTTTGCCTTTTCTTTTCTTTAAAGTATTTGTGAACAAATTCTTCTATTTGAGATGAGATCTTATCCATTGCAGCTGAATTTGACCCTTTGTTCTTTTTAAGCTTCATCACAAGAGCCTGAACACCTGTTTTGAAAAGCCAGGCTCCACCCTTTGTACAAAACAAAGGACATGTCCTTCCTAAAGGAATGAGGAATGAAAGGGAAACTTTCATGAGGGGGAGGGCAAATCACCTATGACTAGATATCCAGATAGCAAAAGATGCTCAGGGAAAAGCAATATGATGTTTTCTGAAACAAATGGGAAATGGGAGGATGAGCATTTGGAGGCAGGAGAGAAATGAAATAAAAAATGTAAGATAAAGCAGATATGAGTTATATGCAAGTGCAGTGGGAATAATACAGATGAGAGGCAAAAGTTATATTAAAGCAGAAGTATATAACAATATTAATGTTATTCAGTAGGAGTAAAGCATCCATGGCATCAGGGAATTAAAAATGAAAGAGAGCATTCCTGGTTATCTGCTGTAGCACATTAACAGAATGATGGAGAGAAATGTGAGAGGATATAACTTTTCAGGTATGGACCAAATAGAAAAATTGTCACCGATGTAATAGTTTAGGTAATGACCTTTGTACAAAGGACCAACATTTGGGACTGGGATTGGCTACAGTTTTTAGACTAACCTTTAGCAGAATCAGATGCAAAGGAGAGGTACCATACTGACAGAGAAAATGAGAACATGTGAAAAATTCTATGGCTTGAGGACAAATATTGTTGATATTTTCCTGAGATACCTTTAAGCATATTCATATACAACAATCACAAAATGACATTTTAAGTTACTTATACTTGAAATTTCTCTACTTGAAATCTCACACTATAGAAAGAAAAAGGTGATTTAATAATGATAAAAAAATAACTCTCTAACTAAACATCTCATTACATTTCTGCATTGTTTTTGGTCTTCATATATATAGATAATTTCAGGATATCACTAATTCTGTATCAAAGTGTTCAGTTTGCCTCATGCTTTCATCTTGACAGGTGAAATGGGGGTGTGAAATGGACAGATTTTAAAAAAGAAACCCTATTTGTATTTGTCAGTTATTGCATATTGCTGAGATGAGCACTCTAAGAGATCAATTCAAATGTTATTGCCAATGTGCATCACAGACTAGAAATCACAGCAGTATACTAGGCAACTGCCTACAGAAGGTAAGGCACTTCTGGAAAAGGAGTACCAATTAAACCAGGTTTTAACATATAAAAAGCCAAACACCCCTCCCAGATAAGAACGTGGTTCATTGTAGGCTAATGATTCTACACTGGTAGAGAGATAAGATTTGTAAAGAGAAATAATGCACAAAATAATGCACAAACACGCATGCATGTCTTTATATGCAATTATAGAAATTAGTCCAGTATTTTGGATAAGCGCCTTTCCAGAAACAATCTTTAAATGAATTCCTATTGACTTGGAATAACATGGAAACAAATTCAGATTTCAGATATAACAGAGCCACACGTGGGCTATTCTGAAAGTGTACTGGCAAATTCCACATGGTGAAAGACTATCTCTGTCTGCATGTACTTATAAGCTTTGCATTGGAAGCCAGGACTTTTCATCCCTGAGCATGATTTCTCAGGGACTGAAAATCGGAAAAGAGTTACCACTCTGCATTAGCATAAATGATTCCTCTCTGCATTTGCACAGAACTCCCTGACTCAGGCATCATCAGAACTGAATACTCACTTGGGAACAATATTTTTCTATATATACTTTTCCCATTACAACCTATGCAAAAGTAAACAGAGATACAGACACTACTGCCTTCTTCAATCAGAGTTGTGGAAATAAAACCGGCCCATTTTTTTCTTGGACAAAGGAAAAAGCCTTCATGCTTCCCATGAACAGGAAGCTTCAAGACAGCATCCTGATGTAAGTGAATGTGATAAATTAATTCTTCACTCATTTCTTGTGAGAGAAAGCGTCTCCAAACATTCACATGTGGTTGTGTGTGTCTTTATTCATATGCTTATGTGCTTTGTTGGATGAGAGAGGAAGGCACTGCTATTTGATGCTAAAGACATAGGGAATTTATTAGGAAGGGAGAAGAGGTTTCTGGGTTTCATGTAAAAGCACTTGTTTTCAGTCTTGAATATTTTGATAGAAGCATTTGTTCTCGTATTTCCACTGCAGAGGAAACTCCTAGCAGCTGTAGATGTGGAGTGATGTAAAGCAGGAGGATGTATGTTCCAGGTATAATTATTTAAGAGGTGCTTTATAGTCAGTTTGGCTGTCTGGCACAGGGTATATCTTCTGATGTCTCCTCACAGAAGTCACCCCTCAAGTCCTGCCCTGTCCTGGCGTGGTTTCCAAAAGCTTGCCTCATAAACACAGCACAAGTTTCCTGACAATGAGCAATATTTTCCTGACTACTGAATCACATTGTTTCTGATGCTATCTTTAATCTGGGCAAGCTCACCTGTTCTGCAGAAGGAGTCACCCTTATTTAACAAGTGTAATTTATGCCCAGCCTTCCAAGAAAAAACAAATATAATTATTCCCTAAAGTAAAATAAGGAAGGAAAGAAATGTCCCAGTTGCAGAACACTAAAGTCTTCTGATTCTTATAAATCTTGGCTAGTCCTGGATGAGACTTAATCTGAGCTACTAAAAACAAAGGGACAAAAGCTGGTAGAAAATGATGGGACAAAGGCATCTAAATGAATAGCATTAAATGAACTTTCTTTAAATGCTCTAAAAAACCACAGAAACAAAAAGGTGTGTTTACTCTTTGACGTTGAGATGTTGGCAAAGCAAAGATCCAGTTCATAGGCTGAGGAAATGCACTCTGCAGATGGCAGAAGCAAACCTTACTCCCAGTTCATGCTCTAGCAGCTGGTATCCCAAGTTTTGTTTCTCTCATTGGTCTCGCTTCCTTTCATTTAACAGCCAGACTGTTTCTTATTTTCCCTGCTAACAAATGGGGCTTTTGTTCATGTCCTTCCTTCATGCAGCCCCTTCAAGTAATCTTTGTTCCTGAACTTAGGACCAGGTTGTTGAAACATCATTGACATAAAGCACAGGGAGGGTAATGTATGTGAAGCAGACCCCTGAGCCGAGTCCCTTACTGCTAATCCACTTGCATTTGTTCCTGAGAGGAAAACACAGCTTGCTAATGTTCTGTGAGGCAGCAGAGCACTGTCAGAGGGATTGTAGCAGAGCCTGCATCACAAATATGCGGGTACTATAAACGTATTTGCTGTGATCCTTTGTAGGCACGGCCAGGGTTGGGAGGTGGGTGCTCTTTCCAATATCTCATGCTAACTCTTAGAAAAGGGAGCAGCTGCCTCTTCTGCCGCAGAGCAGCCTGGTGACAGCACACGGGAACAGATGGCAGAGCAAGTGTCTCTTTCTTCACATTTAGGCAGTCCCCTTCTCTCCTCCTGCTTCTCACAAACAGCCTCGCTGAATTTTTTTCATTGTATAAAGATACTAAATCTTTTCTTTTCACTCCAGGAAACAATTACTCTGGCTCTTTGCAGAGAAAAAAAGAAGAAAGGGAGTAAAATCTAAAGCATTAATTCCACACCCCTCCACATCTCCCCCATCCTTCTTTCACAGGTCAGTCAACTGAAAAAACAGAGCTGAGCTTTAAGGGATTTTTTTTTTTCACTGTTATTGTGGGTTGATGTATAGGCAATATTCACAGAATTTGGTAGTTGCTATATGGAGAAGCAATAGGATTGTATAATTCAAACTAGGGAAATACTAGTGTATTCATTCCTTAGCTTATGCATCAATGACAGATTTTTTCCCTTTTATATCAATAATCTGAAAACATAAATGGTTAGTTCATAGACAGTTTATATTAATGTTTATAGACATAAATGGATAGTTTATGGAGATATAAGCAAAACTTTTGCACAGCATATATTATCTAGTGACTATTGCCTGTCAAGTATTGCTAGATGAGGAAAAAATGTAAGCATAAAAACCAGATTTCAAATATTACATGATTTCCTTCTGATTTAGATGAACAAAACAAGTTCTTGACAATATCATTCAATGACTTGCACCTGCCCTAATACAAATTAATGTGGAGGTCATGGGGACCTCTTAAAGTCGCTGCTGTGGCTGAACTCCACTGGGACCAAATTAATGTGGCAAGGTGCTCTGTTCTTTGCTTAGAGGAGCCCACCCAGCCGCTGAGAGGCTGCTGCTGACAGGAGTGCCTGGAGCAGCCAGGCTTGGGTGGGAGATGCTGGTGGTAGGTCACCGTGCCGAGACTGATTGATTCCGACTGTCTGCAGCTCACTCAGTGCCACTGAGCTGGCAGCACTCTCTCTCCCTTTTCAGTGGTAAAGTCTAGAGATGCATGTATTTTTAAAGGCAATTTTATATTCTGACATAATTCCAAGGCCCCTGGGACTTGAGAAGCTCTGAAGTCACTGTAGTGCCTAGACTTTGATATATGCTTGCTCTCAGAACCCTATTCCTGCAATTATAGTTGTTCCTATCTATAACTCATACTACCCCACATTTTGAAAGCATTAAACATCAATCTAAAGCAAAGCTCAGAATCCAAATATATACAGAAGTAAACCAGGGATTAATTTATTTTTGTACCTGAGTATTCAATTTCCTAAAAAGAAAATGTTAATCGCAATTCTTAATATGCAATGTCTTAATTGAATAGAAATATTTTTCAATGTCCTAAAAGATCAGATTATAATAGAATAAAATATTGCTCTACGGTGCAAAGGGAAAATTAAATATTGAATATGGACCAGATATTTATTTGCATGGAGAAGACTTGAACAGATTGGTTGAATAAATGCTCCTGATAGTGAAGTCTTTTCTCTTAATATCAACATCTTTAGAAATTCTCTCCTGGTCACCCCTCCCTGTAAACAAGCACTACATATTCCATTAATAGGTTTTTTGTATTGCTGCAGGTAAGTGTGATGAAACTGGACCCTGGGAGATACTTTTTGTTACATGCTGGTCTCCTCAGGGCTTTGTGGAATGTCACTTTGAAAATGTGACATGATAGAAATTGGTGAGCTGTGCTCTCTCATGCAACAAAGTTTACATAAATATTTAAGTGTTTCTTGTGGTTGATATAGCCCATAACTTCTATGACGTTGTCCTCAGAGCTACTATTTTTTAAGTGAGAGAAAACATAAAATATCTTGCCTGTGTTCAGAAGTAGTATAATGTTTTAAACTCACTTTTGTAGTATTTAGCTTGCCATTGAAGTGGCAAAACGAAACAAAAATCACCAGGCCAAGAAAGGTAACAGTGCAAGTACTAATAAAATATTATGGCTCTTTCACTGTTTGTGGAACAGGCAATTATGTTTGGGTTTGGGGTTTTTTGTTTGTTTGGGTTTTTGATTAGTCTTTTTTTAAGTAGGAAGGTTTTCTACATGTCAAATAACCACAGTGTTTAGCTAAGTGAAGGGGCAGCCTAAGAGATTTAGATAGAGGTGTACCTGCAGAAAAGACCCTGATGGCTTTCTCTGAAAGCATCCTGAGTCTGAATTGAGGTGGATAGATAAACCAACTACAGATTTTTTCCTGAATACCCAAAAAGTTATTAAATCCATGTTTTCAATGAGTGGGTGGTGCAACTGCTTCTGATGCAGGCTAAAACTGTGTGAACTTCTGTGTAATTTCACTGACTTCTTGGACTCTGGATTGCATTGAAGAACAGAAATAATTACACTGAGGGTCCTGTCCTGCATTCCTCACATAAGCAGAATGCTTACTGGATTTGCAGTGTAGGTCTGTCTTTTGTTTAGGAAAACTTTGAAGCTTTTTGAATAAAAATGAAGTCAAGGTCTTTGAATGAGACCCAAGTAGTGTTCTGCATAAATAAGAGGTACACTCTACATACACGAAGCATAATTATTTACATTTTTTATGAGGATTCTTTGTAATCAGTTTTGGGTTTTTTTTGTCATGCATTGATTTCATAAATGTGAACTTGCTTTTGAGATGGCAAGAAACACACCACTTCATACTGAGAAGTTGCTTCATATATAAAATATGAGTAATGGGCTTGCTGGTGTCTATATTCAGCACTGTCCTCTACTGGCTGAAAATAGAAATGTGCAGCTCTATGTAGAGCAGCACTGGACAAACAGGAAAATAATTTGCTATGCCATTCATTCACATTCAAGAACTAGTCCTGAATCCATCATGCTCATGGCTGTTTTGTGTTCATCCTCCCATAATGTTGGATTAAAATATTTTAAAAATTTATTTATAATCAATTGCTAGGTTTATAAGGGTGAGATAATGCCTTTTTCTAGGCTTGATGATACAGCTAGAAAAAATGGACAACATTTCAGGCACAGAAGCCTACATTGTCTGCAGAGCAGACAAAATATGTAAGTAAAGCAAAGGTTAAAAACAGGTGACTTGATTTTAAGTCACAACTTAACACAACTTTTCATTTAACACAACTTCTAATTGTTTAGATTCCTCTGAGAAAAGTGAGAGCTGATACCTGCAGATAAATGGAGCTGCAGTGTCAGCTCCATGAGTTCCTAGACATCTGAGAAAATGAGAATACTTCCTGTGCGTTTAAAATGCTCTACAGTGCAAAGGGAAAATTAAATGTTGGGATCAGGACACTTACATGTGGAATTTTGTGGCTAAGAACACTATATAGCACTGGGGCATTATGCTTTAATTTTGGTTGTCCACTTGGTCAGTTCTGTGTTAGCCAACAGGAATGTGCAAAGCTCTTTCCCTTACAGTCTTTTCCTGTAATGAGTATTAGTTTACCTGTTGCCATATTATATTTCTCTTAAGTATAGAATATGATAAAGATCTTTCTTTCATTGCAGCTTAAGAATTTCGAATAGTTCAGTGTCTTGATGATTTTTCTAGAGTTCATATTTGAAGGGAAAAAAATATAGCATTTTCCTTTTTCTCTGATCAGTTTTAAGCACTTCTGTATCTGAAGAAGCTTGTTTTGTGTCCCTAGGAAAAGAAAAAAATAAAAAGATATAAACTCATTCCTTTAGTTTGGGAGCAAAAAGTTGTTATCACAGCAGTATTTGCTTTAATTGCATTCAGGAGGACAGGACATGTATGCTGCTGCATTTGGAAAAATGGCTGCTGGGAGACGTAAATCTGAGAGATCTCCTGAGATCTCACTGTGGTGGTGTAGCTTTGATTACTGTTCTAATGCAATAAAATGTTGTCAGTTTTAATATTGCCTCAAGTCCATTAGCATTTTATTTTATTTTATTTTATTTTATCTTATTTTATTTTATCTTATTTTATCTTATTTTGTTTTATTTTATCTTATTTTATCTTATTTTATTTTATTTTATTTCATTGTATTTTTCCAGAGTGGCAGGCAGAAGAGGAAAGAAATATATTTAGGAAGGATGTTGCTTCAGAAATGTAATCCTGATTATCTGACACTTTTACAGATTGGTTTCCGTGGCAGAGCTGGAGCTAATTAAGGACCACTGGCCAGAGGGGAGCAGTGTCAGGGCCACCCTGCTTGGTACCAGGCATCCTGCAGCTGAGCTTGTTCCATGTGGCAAAATGGAGGCACGTCTTCCTAGCAGTGTGCAGAATCCTCAGCAAAGAAGCAGTCTGGTTCTCATGGCAACCAGGATTTCCATATACTGCAGGGGTACACACAGTCTGACATCACTTTGCTGCAGGGAGGATTTCTGTGCATACTCAAGGACTAAATTAAGCCCTTTGTAAATGAAGAATGTGTGTCCATTTTCGTGCATGTAGATGTATGGCTTTCCTTCTGTGAAAGAGAGAAGAATAGGGAAAGAAAAGAAGATGAAAAATTATATTTCTCTAAGTCAAAATAAAAATAGCCCTGACACGCCCAGCTTCTCATTTTCAGTTTGCATCCCATTTTGAAAAGCAATGATAGCTTGCACAGCTGGGATGAAGAAAAGATGGTAGCAGTTCCTTTAGGTGTTTAAAAAAAATTGCTTTGCTAATCAGAACATAGGGAAACAGATTTACTGAATGTTAGATGATGCTTTTTGCTGCAGCACCATTTATACAGATTTTATCAGGGCAAGTCTGTAATGAAGATGTGATATTCATCATGCATGATACAGTGACATCTGGTGTAAGACATCCTGTGCTGTATGCTGCAGTTCCCAGCTAGGAAGATAATTCATGTGCTCCAGCTTTATCAGACTCTGTCATGCAGCCCAGTGAGAGGTTTTCTTACCCCTCATTTGAGATGACTCATACTTATTGCAATATCTTACAGGGCCTATGTTATTCAATTCTGCATATATATTCTGTCCTGGAGAATCATAATACAAGAAAAACCTGACATGAAATCCCTATTGTTCTATTACAGAGATTGGAGTTCCCTGAGTGTTAAAGGTTTACAATCCCTTGTAGTTAATTTATAATGTGACTCTGTATGGACCTAAAAAAGCTTAAATTTGGCTTCAGTTGGTTGAAGACATTTAGCATACTGAGGGATCTTTTTTTTTTTTTTTTTTTTTTTT
>JAHXMQ010000807.1:65895141-65969049 GCA_020466415.1 Ammodramus savannarum pratensis
TTTTTTTTTTTTTTTTTTTTTTTTTTTTTTTTTTTGCTTGCATTGATCGCTTGCAAAGCTTTAGTATGGGCTTGTGTGAATTCTTATACATAGAGATCTTGTAGGGCTAAGGCAGATATCTGTTATTTAATGCAAAGCCGTGGTTTTACCCTTTTCCTCACTACAAACTCTCACTTTTCAAAATGAAGATCAGTAGAGCTCTGCATAGGTGGGAGTCACACCACCATCTCAGCTACATAATTAAAGGGCCTTAGATTTTATTAGGTTTTGAGCAGGGGTTTATTTTGCAATGTGTTTGTCGAAGTGTCAAATATATTTCCAAATGATCACAAATTAAGAGAAAATTTTAAACAAACATCATTATATTTCTTGTGAATCTGATGTATGATTAAATGCTTTTGTATGTTTTAATCAACAAGTTTCACTCTGCTTCTGAATTATGGTTCTCTTCTTTCTACTTGGTTGCGAATTACAATTTTATTATATTACTCTACTTGATGTTAAATGTGAGACATATAATCACACATCTAATGATAAATGTCCTTTCTTGGTCACCTATGTATGGGGGAGGAAAGAAAGAGAAGAGGTACAAATGAAAAATAAAAGCCAGACCTTGGTATTTTACCTGCTCTATCCTCCACTGAATTGTTTTCATGTGGGCAGCTTCTGGTAAATGTGGAAAACAAAACTGGTGGTTATATAATGACTTCAGAGGAAAGAGAGCCGGCTTTGAACTGACAACAGCCTTGACAGCTTGAGCGTTGAAGCTAGAAATATCCTGTCAGAAATATTGTCTGTAACATCGCAGAGCCCTGCTGGAGCCCTTCACTCTGGCAAGGAAAGGCGGGTGGCACCTCTGTGTGAGACTCCACTGCAACAGTGCAGGGCCACTGGAAATGGCTAGTGATAAACCCCTGAGCTCTGCATCCACATCAGCACATCATGTGTGCTCACTGCCCCTTCCATGTCCCAGAGGGAGCTGGATTTTCTGGCCTTCAAGCTGGAATATGGTGCCACCACAGTGACAATGAAATCAAATGGATGGCTTCTTTTAAGAAACCTATCTATGTTGCTTGGCATCAGAAGTCCTTTTCTTTTTTTTTTTTCAAGTGTATCCAGATGTGCATTCAGAATTAATGATAGTTTTATCTTTGGTTGTATTTGTATAATGAAAAATATTTATCACACAAATGGGAGGAGACTTGCCTAGGCTGACTGTGAACTAATAAATGAACATAAGTGAAAATAAGTTAATTAACGCATTTTTCTCTACCCTTTCCCACAAAATTTTTAATCACAATGGGTCATTTTAAAACGTTTTTTTAATTTATTTGTATGTAATAGGGCAGTATATGAATGCATCTTATTTATTCGGGTGTAATCTTGAATGAATTTCTAGGTCACACACATGGAACTCACAGGGATGTGCAGAATTCGGTGGCATCAGCAGTGACCTGTAGATGGCATTGTGCTGTGGCCATGGAGAACTGATGTGCTGTCTGAAATCACTGACTTGGAGAGACAGCGAGAGAGAAGCAGTGGGACAAGAGACTGATAAGAGAAGGTCTCATCACTTCATTAATAGAGGAAATGTGTGACAAGGGACCATCAAAGTGCTCCCTTCTGTTTTTTTGTTTTTTTTTAATATCTTTTGTGCCTAAAAATCCTGGAATGGCCAAAGCCCTGTGCTGTTAGAAGATAAAAGCAGGTTTCTTAGACCTCTCATCATGACCAGTAGCTGGAACTGCATGGGGCTGCTTAGATTAGTTGCAATAAAACATCACTCTTAGTACTTGAAGCCTCACCTGAATGTTTCAGAAGTCAGCCAAACTCAAGTTTAGAGTAGCTGGAAGCATTGTGACAAACCATAAGTTAGTCTTAGAAAGGTAACAGACAATCTGTGGACATTTTTCTGTAAATTTGTTTCTTTGGCCAGTAATAAGAGTCTTAAGGCAACTGGGTAATACTTCCTGCATGTGTCACAATGCTTTTAGGATTGAACTTCTTTAATTAACTTCTTATTAAAGTCTATTCCTGGGCAATATCAAATTTTTGTGGACTTTTTATAGGGCATCTATTACAAAGAGCAGCTACAATATTTAAAACACCTTCTGCCTAAAAAGTGAGATAAAATTCTAGCAAGTGACAGGTTCTACAGTCAAAAATGATCATCTAATCAGCCTAACTATACAAAACTTTGATCTTTCAACTCTTCCACTAGAAAAAAACCTCTCTTTTTAGAGCAACACTGTAGGTCAGATGTTGTTTATGGAAGACAGCTGCACAGAAGCCAACTAGACTGCTCAGACTACCTGATCCTACTTCAAGTGGACATAAAAAAAGGAGCAACAAAGTCAGTGCACTCGCTGAAGCTTGCTCCCACCTCATAGTCCTGCTCTGTGTCTCTTGGCCAGAAGAAGAGGGAGAAATGTGTTGTGTGACTCCATATTAGGGGCAGAAGCACTTGGCAGGAGCAAACAAGAAGGCGGACAGTTTAGCTGGCATCCCTGAGCGGACAGAGATCGGTTAAACAAAGCGCCAGCAGTAGAAAAAGTGCTAAAACAGTACCTAGTACAGCAGCAGGCTGAGGTTTAGGCATAGATGTGCAATCTTCAACTTTGTACACCTTCCTCACTTGTTCTTACAGAAAATATATTTTAGGTCTCTTCTCTAATTATTTTATTAAGTTATGGTGAACAGCAAGGTCAGTTAACTATCAATTATAAAGCACAAAACAAAACATCTTTCCCAGGATTTACAAGAATAACTGAGGGTTGGGAATGAACAATGAGAGAAAAACTCAGAACGTTTTAATACAATTGATTGATAAACATATTAAATTAGAACCTTTGCAAATTTTGGCACATGTATCCCAAAATAAACAAATGGAACAGCTGTTTAACTGAAAATAAAATTAATGAGAAATAATTTCCTTTTCCTCAAAACACAAGATTCTATTGTTAGCATTGCTAGCAAGTTATTATGAGTCATTATCTTGAGAAAAAGCAGAGATGAAAAGGCTTTTTTTTCTTTATTATAAACCACCTGTACTTTATCACATCAGTGTAACACATTAGGTGTGGCGCTATTTATCTCGTACAATAAGCAAGCTCCATATATTTTCAGGCTTCAGTGAGTTTTGCTGGCATGCTGTATCAAGAAGATATTTCAGAAAAATCATTCTGGCTTTGCTCCACTTCAAAATGCTCCTCATGACTCATTTTTTTATGCTCACTGTTAAGTTGGATTTCATTGGTGCTTGGAATATTTTCAGGGCAAATCCTGCTAGGGGCAGACTAACCATAAAGGGGAGAGAAACACAAATCAGATGAAATCAAATAAAGCTGGATAAAAAATTACTGCCTGTACAGCCACAGTAGCAGTCAGCTTTTACTGCTTTTTGCCATTCTTTTGCAAATTAAGATACGTTAATTCAAACTGTCACTGAAGTATTCTCCCTCTTAACTGCAGAAGGCTAAATTCACACATACAAACAGGTAGCATTAGTTTGGCCCCGGGGAGGCAAAATCCCAAAACTTTTCTCAGTCCATTTTGGTCAGTTTTATGCTGGCAGTCAAGGGCAATATTTCCCAAATGGTTTCCAGCTCCTTTCCCAACCACACCCTTCCGTGTAGTTCTCAGATCTCCCCTTCCCCCAGCCACTCATAGGGTTATTGGGATTACTGGGCTCCAACTCTCCCTGCAGAAGTAACATAAACAAGCATTTTTGAACTTATTTTTCATTGCTTTTCTTTCTCAGCAGATAGAGTTCTGTAATCATTTTGGGGAATACTTGGAGGTTTTCTACATCACATAGCAAACCCTACTGCAGGGACCTTGTGCTCGTACCAAGTGAACTAACACTGAGATTAGGTGCAGTATTTCAACACATGCCATGAGGCACATAACCTTGCTGAAAATACAGGGTTTGTGTTAATATACCTATCTGCAAATAAGTCCACATGTTACGTTGCTTTGGCAATATGGTGATTAACTAAAATATGTACATGCTCTACCCTTCTATAACCTCCTACAGCTATGGACAGGGCTGAGGAGATATGTTGATGGTCTAAGGAAAATGTTGTGATGTTTAAATGCATAATTTCTAGAGAAATTTATTCTGTATTTTTTAAAATGAATAGAGATGTAACCAGTTCATGAAGAGTAGAAACTTAGCTGGAAAGTCAGAGCAAATAATTTTACCCCTACAGTCTTTCAAGAGACACAATGAGGAGTGCAACATATTTTGTCTCCGAAGGAAGATTCTAAAGGAGACTGTTCCCTTTACAGTGATCAGTTCCTATGAATGAGCTGCTAGATTGTTAGTAGGATTACTCTGTACCACCTAAACTGGAGGAAAAAGAAAGGAACTAAGGAACAGCTAATAGTCTCAAAAGTCGTAAAGGAATGCAAACACTTCCTGTATGCATAATAGGCGTGCAGCTTACATAGCTCCAAGCTGTGATGGAATTTCAGATATAACCACAGGTGTAATCTGTGTGGGTCTAAGCCCTCCAAGGAAGAACAACAATATTATAGGAGCTCGTTTTGCATCCTTGCCCCTCTATTAACTGGCCATTGTCACTATCTGCCACAGGACGTATCAAAAAAAAAAACAGTGTCTTGTCCCAGGTATTGTCTCACAATCCATTATGCTTTTGGTTTTTTAGGGCGAGTTTCCAGGTGGCCTTATTCCACTGGAGGCTGTGCCAAGTTACCCTTTTCTCTTACTGTGACATCTGTTTGTCAGGCAGCCAGTATCTGAATTCAATATTTCCTGAAGGACTGTGCTTTGGGGCTTATCAACAAGTCTGCAGGTGCTGCTTTTGATCAAGAAATGGGGTTAGAGAGATGAGGCTCACAGCCAGTTTTCCTTGCTTTTCATTGCTTATCAACCAAATTTAAGCATCAGTCTCTGCAATAATGCAAATGTTCCCTTGTTAAATGAAAGAGGAGGGCAGAGAGATCTGTGCGTCTTACCCATAGAGCAAATCCTGAGGTACCAGCACACAGCTCTGTGATGCTCTGCTATTTATCTGGCTTCTAATGCAAGGCCTGAGATGCAAGCCCAAATTCACACAGCCCAGGCTTCATGTCACCTTCAATACTGGTTCTTCCTTAGCCAAATGCTTCTGAGGATCCAGAGCCACACCACGGGGAACATGAGCCATGGAACAAAGGGGGAATATCAGCAATATTTCCAGCTTTGGACGGTACTGTAATCACCTTTTTTTCAATGCATTTTAGACCAGTGATTCACCTTACAAGGTGTTTCTTTACTACTTGCATACAGAATTCCTTTTTTCTCACTACCAACTGAGATGTGCAGAAGTTCAGTAATTCTGGCTGGTCTTTTCCACATAGTGTCTCCTATTAAATGATCTGAGAGGAACATTTAATCTATGAGCCCAAAATGAAAAAAAAAGTGGAAAACAGACACTTAGATGTCACGTTTTTGCAATTCACATGATGATATTGTGTAATTCACATGTTGTTTTGGAGTAATGTAAAGTCAATAACAATGAAGCCTGGATATTATTTGTATGTTCAGATTATGAGGCTTTAACCTTTAGATGCTGATATTTCAAAATCCAAGAAAAAAATTATTCAAAGGCATGAATGGTTTCTAGTCCTGAGAAAAGACCGGAGAAAGGATTCAAAGTGCTCAGGAATGCAGATGTGAGAGTAGTTGAGGTCATATAATCATAGAATCCATAAAATATTGGTGAAGTCACTAAAAAAAAAAAAAAAAAAAAAAAAAAAAAAAAAAAAAAAAAAGAAAAAGAAAAAAATGCTGCACTTAAAAAGAGTTCTGACTCTATAGTTACAGGTATGAGATATACCTTCCTGTACATGCTGCTCAACATGATCAGCACACCTCTTCAGAAGCTCTGAAAATTAGTTCCCTGCAGTGGTCCTGAAGTTTCAGGTGGTTTTCTCAGTCCTTGTCTGATGATTCTGAAGAAAATTTTGAAGAATTGTATCATATTTCTGTTTTAAATATGTCATATGGGTACTAAAACTGTCTGAATAAATACAGTAAAATTGGAAACATTTAAAATAGAAAAATTGGTGAAACCTCCATTCCATATGTTACCCAACTGACCATTCCAGGAAATGTCATTGAAGAAATGTTTTTTGAATGCTACTGAGTATTTTTTGCTAGACAGGTTCTTTCTTTCTGAGGCAAGACTGATTGATTTTTTTTTAATAGTAGTCTGTTTTCTAGGTAAAAGCTACATTTGAAGTATTATGCTCATCATTATGTCTTAGGCTGTATGTTACACTGAATATTACCCAAGCAATAAAAAACAATCAAGAGTCAGAGACCTGATAAGAAAATAGGAGAAAGAGAAAGCCATTTTTACAGATCACACTATGCACTGCAGTGTTAGAACTTTGACAACCAGGATCTGATCAAGTGAAAACTACAGCTGCAAAATAGAATGGTCAGGGTGAAAGTGAGAGGAACACAGCTCAGAGCAGAGCTCACCTATAGCAAATGCCAAACAACCTTGCAGAACAAACCCCTGGTTAAGCTTAATAACACAGGACTATGGTTGCAATCAAGTTTTAAAGTGAACAGCTCAAGCTGCTATGAGAGAGAGGGTCGAAGACCATTTAACAGGTTTTCCTAATTCTTAAAATATAGCAAAGAAGCACCATTGAAAGGGCTGGATTAGGAGAAATAAATAATCTGCTATAACAAACAATAAAGATATGGAAATTTAGGTAATTAACAGTCCCATCATCTGCCAGGAGGAGGTGCAGAGGCAGTGAGAGCACTGCCATGTCCATAATGCCTGCAACACCTAAGGGGTTTCTGGGGAATGTGAGATATGAACCCATATGCTGCTCCCAGCAGATTGTATATGAGGCACACAACTACCAGTCCTTCAAATGCCTATTTTCCTTACTGAGACGGTGTTGATCCCAGAGCTTTTGCCTAAATTATCCACCTTGCCACAGCTAGGCAGGGTGTTGACATACCACTCAGCTATGATATTATCTATTACTAAAAGAACAACATATTGGTGGAATGAAAATTTTCATTTTTGACTTGTGAAGGATGCGTTTCAAAGTTTAAAGCAGATTTTAAAATTTGTTGAAAACTGTACCAAGCCATTAAATGACTCTGAATTTAATAAAAAAGACACTGAGCTTTTTGATATGTAGAAGCTTTTCAATTTTTCATCCTGATTTATAACAAGACAGGAGATTAAAAAAATAAAATTTTAATGGAGGACAGTATTTCTTGAGTCTTGCAGGAGAGACCTAGAGACTGAAATAATGTTGGAACTATACTGCCAAAGAGTGGACTGAGGCTTTTGACAACAGACAGATCCAGATGCACAGGCAGTACTTCATGTGAGTCTCAATTTTATCTGTTGAGATACTTATGTTTACACATTCATATAGATAGTTCATATATCATATTTGCATAATATTTTAAATGTCATTTCTATTGAATTGTTAAATTATTCTTTTAAGTCCAAGTAATTGTTGTATATAAAGAAATATATGTACTTTATGTACATAATTTTTTTTGTTGCTTTCACCATTGTTGGTGGAATCCTGCCAAGCTCCCAACACTATCCAACATACCTGCAGCAGAAAATCAGGTGGGATCAAAGAGGGAGCTGCTGGGCTGACATTTAGGCTGCTGTTTGCCAATACTGGATCAGCTGGATCAGTGACATGACTTTGGTAAGTAGAAGTTATTGACAGGCTGATGTTCTGCCTGTTGTGCAAGAGGTGTATTGTCGCATACACTGCATGTTGCATATTTTCATTTGTCTCAACCTCCTACACCAGGAAATCTCCTCTCTATTCCTGTTCTCAGAAACAGGAGCCATGATGCCTAAGACAAGCACATCAGTAATCAGGATGTAACTAAATGAGATGGGTTGCTCCAGGTGTACAAAATCAAAATACCATCTTGGATGGAGCACGATGGAGCACCACACAGGGCAACAGCCTATATGGGCTGCTTTTGTAGGTGTGTTCCCTGAGTGCTGCAGCATCCCTGAGAGGATGCCAGGGACTGTGTAGTGTGTATGAAATACACTTTTTGATGCACTCTGGAGGAGTAGATTAAGCACTAATAAGAGAAATTCTTTCTCATTTTTTCTTGTTGGATTTAAATGCCAAGGCACTGAGCTTGTCAAATGGCAAAATTACATTGTGCAATACAGTTCTGGAGCAGTCAAAAATTTCCTTCCTAAATCACTGTCATTTTCCATTTAGTTTTGGTTATTTTCTTCTCCACCAATTTCCCTCCTGTCCCCATGCAGTGCTTCTGATTTATTATTAGTGGGGTACTGCACTGTCTCCTATCTGATGGCATAATTCAGCCTTTACTGAGGACAGACATGAGGTGAATGTGTGCAGTCTCTTGTCTCCTATGTGTGCTTGGTGATCCAGGAGGGCTCAGCTTGGGGGGCTTTGTGTTCCTTGTGCTTAGGAACATGACTTCTCTGTGTTCTCTGCTCCTTTTGTACAGCCATGAAGTGGTTATTACACAAAGGTGGTCCAAGGCTAGGCAGATAATCTCCTCAAAGCAGTGCAAAATGTTATGTTCTAATGTTCTTCAACAAATCCCCATTTCAACAGCCTGGTAAAACAAACATCTTTTAACAAACTAATCCTAATAAAAAAAAATCCCACTGTAAACATTCCTATCACATTTGAAATATTAAAAATAGCAAACATTACTTTTTTAAGCAAAAGTGCTGTTTGTTAAATTTTGTCTAGTGAAAAAGTTACGCTGACATACATTAAAAAAAGATATAAAATTATTAGCATCTCCTAACCAGTCCTTCTTAATATCTTTGCTGATGATCTAGATGAGGGGATCAAGTACATCCTTGGTCATTTTGCAGACAGCCCCAGGATGAATGAGGTCTGGAGGGTGAGAAGGGCTCTAGATCTGGACAGGCTGGACTAATGGGCTGAGGCCAACTGTATGAGGTTCAATAAGGCCAAGGGCAACATCCGGTCACAACAACCCCATGAAAGGCTACAGGTTTAGAGAAGAGTGGCTGGAAAGCTGCACAGCAGAAAAGAACCTGAGAGCGTTGGTCAACACCAGCTGAATATGAGTCAGAGTGTGCCCAGGTGGCCAAGAAGGCCAGTGGCATCCTGGCCTGTATCAGCAATTGTGATTGCTGGAGCAGGGCAGTGATTGTCCCCCAGTACTCAGCTCTGGTAAGGGCACACCTCAAATCCTGTGTCCAGTTCTGGGCCTCTCCCTGCAAGAATGACATTATTGAGGTGCTGGGTTTTGTTCAGAAGAGGACAGTGAAGCTGGTGAAGGTTTGGAGCACAAACCTTAAGAGGAGTGGCTGAGAGAGCTGGGGTTGTTTAGCCTGGAGTAAAGGAGGCTCAGAGGGGTCTTTCTTGCTCTCTACAAGTGCCTGAAAGGAGGCTACAGTGAGGTTGAGTGTTGGTTTCTTCTCCCACATAATAAGTGATAGGACAAGAAAAAATGACCTCAAGTTTCACCATGTAAGGTTTAGATTGGATATTAGGAAAAAGTTCTTTACCAGAAGAGTTGCTCAACATTGAAACAGGCTGCCCACAGTGGTGGTAGAGTCACCATTCCCAGAGGTATTAAAAAGACATTAGGGACATAGTTTAGTCAGGGACTTGGTAGTGTTAGGTTAATGGTTAGACTTGATCTCAAAGGTTTTTTTCAATCTAAATGATTCTATGATTTTATGATTCTATTCTAATATCACAACTACTAAAAGTAAGAACCATTTTGCATAAATAGAAAGTCCTAAATTCTCTTTGATTTGTACTCATCAAAAGGCAGACTTCCATCATTTAGACACCTGCCTCAAGTCACAGATACTTTTCTTCAGTTCAGTAGTTTATTCGGCTAACTGCTTAAAACAACTGATGAGAAGAAGCGAAACATCAACATTGCTTCTGTTTCTTTTCCAAGTATCCGTGCTTTCCAAATTTCTATTGCTACTGTCTCCTGAAGACTCAAAGTTAAAAAATATTCTTGCCTGAAGAGGGAATTTCATGTATAGTGTTGAGAAAAGTTCCTAGGAAGAGGGAGAAAATTCACTGGGTTTTTTCTCTTTCGACAGAAGTCCAGTGCTTTGTTGAGTTAGATAAAAACCTGAATTAGAGATTCATGTTTGGGTCCTAGATAGAGGTTCTGACTTGCTGGTAAGAACTGATACGATTAGTGAAAATCATAAGATTTTAAGAACAGGGAACTGTAAAAAGATGCAGAGTTTTGCCACCACCTACTTGAACACAGTCAGATGTTTAACATACCCTGAGTGACAAACTTTTTGAAAGCTGACAGGCTGCGTGTACTCCATATCAAAAGGAGCACACAGGCACACAGCCTGTGTGCCTGTTCTTGAATTGTGAAGGAAGAGAAAGTCAGTGTTTGAGACTAAAACTGTAATGTATACTTCATGCAGCTAGACTAACAAACCTTATAGGAAAGAACTTGTGAGGGACAAAAAGACAGACAAAAAGAACTCTGTAAATCTACTGCTACTTCTTGCAAAAAAACAAGAAGGACATCTGAATCAGTCAAACATAGAAGATACAACATTTATTTTCATCTCCTTGTAATAGACCTCTAACTACAAATGGAGTCTCTTACTGTGAAGGACACTACATTTCATGGTTTGAGACTTTAGGGAAAAAAAAAAAAGTAATAATCTAAATGTTTGGCATGCATATACCTGTTTACATCTTTGTGAGAAACTCACATTATAAATCTTAGGATAAACATTCAGCAGGCCTTCAGGGGCAAAGCTGAAAATAAATTACATCTCTATGGTTTGTGGCTTCCATGTTATATGTGGATGTCAGAATTAGCAGGCTAGAACAAACACTGCTTACATTATTTCAGTGTTTGGAATTCAATATCAGTGCTTTAGTTTTAAAATACAAGAGAGAGTAAGGGAAGATAGGACAATGTGGTTGGCTTTGCTCTTGTTGTGACAGTACCTAAAGAAGTGTGAGCAAGAGCATGGTCTTGCACAGTGCCTCTAAAAGTCATGTTTAATTTGAGCTTTAGCTGTAGGACGAGTCAGGAGCTGCTTATGGCAGAGCCTGCAAGGAAAATGCTAAAGCCACACAACAAGTCACCACTCTGGTATGCATAAATTCATCTTGCTGGGTAAAAATTGCAGTGGCAACCTGAGTGGCTGCAGTAATGACTGTTTATGTCAGTAAATTTATCCTGGGTGCTGTATTGACTCTCCTTCCTGAATCAACATAGTATCTCCAGAATGTGCTCTATTTCAGCAAAAATGCAATAGTTTGTTTGTATCAATACTGATTGAATTTGTCTTCTGAGATGGTCTCACATGGACAAAAGTGGTGCTAATGACTGTGGTCCAGTAACTGGCCATTTCTACTTCCACCCTCCATGACCATCCCCTAGAAGCAGCTGGGGTAATTTCACTCCCTCCTTCCCTTTACGCGGCAGGAATAGCTAAGCCTTAGTCAAGTATCCAAAGTTTGCTGGTGCACGACCAGTTTTGATTACATTACTGGGAAGCTGACACAGAGAATGCCAGCAGCATAAGTCTTACTATCTTGCTTATATGTAATTGGCATATAAGAAAGCTGATTTCAGGGGTTTGAAATGTCAGGATTTCAGTTAGGTAGTATTTTACCCTCTCTGACCAAATATAATGTAAATGAAATACGAATTTATGGAATAAATATATGGAATAACTATATAAATATGAAATATGGAATTAGGTCCTTGGATAGCTAACCTGTAGCTGCTCTGTCCTACGTGGGCATTATTCTTTACTTTGGTAATGTGTTGTGAACCAAGTAAGTATAAATCAAGATGAAGAGAATGATATAAAATGTGCTTTAAATGCACTGGTAGTAGATCACAACCACAGAGTGGGTGAAGTTGCAAGGGACCTCTGGAGGCCATCATGTCTAACCACCATGTTCAGGCAGGACCACCTAGACATTGCTCAGGACCATGTCCAGACAGATTTTTAATATTTCCGTGGAGGGAGACTCCAGAACTTCCCAGAGAAAATTGTGACTGTGCTCAGTCCCCCTCACAGCAAAAATTGCTTCCTAATGTTCCGAGGGAACCTGCTGTGTATCAGTTTGTGCCCACTGTCTCCAGTCCTGTCATTGGGTACCACTGAGGAGAGCCTGGCTCCCTTCTCTTTTAACCTTCCCTCCAGGTATTTACATACATTGATGAGATTCCCCTGAGCCTTCCTTACTCAGGGCTGAACAGTCCCATCTCTCTCAGCTTTTTCTCACATGTACAACACTCCAATTCCTTCATCTCCTCTGCAGATCTTCTCTGGACTCTCTCCTGTGCGTCCACATCTCTTTTGTTCTGGGGAATCCACAGTTGGACCCTGCCCTCCAGATATGGCCTCACCATTCTGAGCAGAGGGGAAGGGTCACTTTCCTGGATCCACAGGAAATATTATGCTTAATGCAGCCCACAATATCACTGACCTTCTTTGTGGCCAGGTCACATTTGTGGATCACGTCCAGTAGGACTCCTAGGGGTCATTTTGTTCAAAGCACCATTCCAGATTGGCATCCCCCAGCATATATTGGTGCCTGGGATTGTTCCTTCTGGTGCAGAACTTTGCACTTCTGTGTGTTGAACTCCATTAGGTTCTTGTCAGCACATTTGTCCAGCCTATTCAGATCCCCCTTGCCTGCAGCAAGGCACTCCAGAGTGTCAGCCACTCCACCCAGTGTTTGGGAGGAGTGCTGGGGGTACACTCTGCCCCATCATCCAAAAATGGAACATTTTTTCTGAAGAAATTCCACCCTATACCCCTACCCTGAGAAGAAGCCAAGGAATGGTAGAAATCAATGTGAGTGTTAATGTGCTAGTGCTTAGGGAGAAAATTGTAGGACAAATTTAGAGCATTTCAAGGATCTTGTTATGCCCTTGGATGAAAGTAGCTTGGACTATATGACTGGCTAACATCTCATTTATTTCATACTGATTTATCCTTTTCAATTCTGTGGTCACACCTTTTTCTTTAAAGAGACAAAGCTAGAAACTCTCACTTTTTTGCTTATAAAAACAATGGAATGAACTCATCCCCAATGACTATTTATCTCTGCAATTTTCACTGGAAAAAAATGTGGCTGAAATGTTGATAGTTCTAATGATCTGCAAAGAAAAAGAGTTTCACACTCCAGTTCTTTCACTAGTTCTGGTATACAAAAGCAAATCATTAAATAGTATGATGTGCAGAGGCAAAGGGAAACTGACTTCAAGATTTGCCCAAATTTTGATATGTGAAAGAAACTAGGTTTACCAGCCCAGATAAAATAAATTCCGCTATTTTGGGGCATGGTGTCTCCTTGTCTTTATTTTCAATTTAATTAGATTGAACTTTATTGAAAACAATCATGTGGAAAAATTTATTCAGGCCAGTGAAAAAAAAATCATATTCAAAGAGAAAAGTGGTTGGGTCCATTTGAGATTCTGGACAGATTCTTAAGTGTACTGCAGACAGTCTCTCTTTCTTAACACAAGCCTCTGAGACCAGGCTTGTTTTGTGGTTTTATAATGATTCAATGTTGCACAATTACAATTCTCTGGTTCTTGTGTTGTTTGTTTACTTGCTTTGAATTTAATATTCTGTGAAACTTTTTTTTTTGTAGGAATTAGGCTATATTAATGTCAGAGCAAAAAATCCAAAACAATTGAACCCAGTATTTGTAAATGGGTTATGAAAGTGCAACTAAATATACCTATTTCTTAAAAATGTATAAAAATGCTTTTGTTTAACTCAGCAGAACTTAGGAAATCAGTTATTTCTACTGTAAGGCAATCCTTCTTTGGAAGCTCCCTGGAATTATTTCCTGGCATTTCTCCTAACTTCTCCATTTGGGAATGTAACCTGTCAGTCTAACACTCTGCTAAGGAAAGGAACACAAAAGAAGCACACTAGTTAAAAATCGAGCAATTACTTTATAACTCTGGGCTTTCTTTTTCCCAGTTGCTCTCAGCATTAAATTAATAGCTGAACATACCAGATCTATATTTCATACTTTTCCCTTTACTGTCTAAACCACTGAGAAATAGAAGACTACATTTTCCTGTGTACATAGCTGAAATGCCCTTAGAAAGGAATTCTGCTGTGTAAATGGGGCCAAGTTGGAATTGCTGTGTGGGCAGGCAATGCATAATAGTATAAAAAGGGCTCAGAAGTCCAAAATTTCATAAAAGGAGCATCTAGTCAGTGGAAATTCTCTTGCCCTTGCTCTACACATGAGTACAGCAAGGGCTACCTTGCTGTACTCAATTGTTACCTAATCTCTGTACATCTTTCTCTTAAGTTCTTTGCCAAAATACTCCTACATCTCAATTTTTGTGTATTCCCTGTCAGTGTTAGTGCTTACTACCAACCATATAAAGCTTGTGTGTAAATGAATGTGCACTGAGACCCCCAGGAAAAGTACACTTATTTTTTTGGCAAAATACTTTCTCTTTGGAACATTTCTATACTTCATGCTTTTATCAGAAACAATGTCAGGTGAGGAGATTCAATTTTTGCATGAATAAAAATGTCTTCCTTCTTGATTTTTTCTCCTGTCTATGCTCCACATCCCCCCAAGAAACCCACCTCTGCCAAAAATCTAATGTGGTCAGAGTCCTGATCTAGACTGAGGAGGAGAAAATGATTGAAGAAAGACAGAAAAATTTTAAGAAGAAAAGAATGTTATTTTGGATTTCTTTTAGCCTTCTGCCATAATTACTTCTGTCAGAAAAAACAATGAAAGACTGAATCTAATTTTTTTCAAGTGTTCTTTAAATAAGTTCACTTTTATAGCTAATGCAGACCAAGTGCATTTAAATCTATTATTTCTAATATTAATTTACTTGTTTATCTTAGTGGTTAAAGGACCAAGGTATATTAATTCATTGGCAGAATGTATTTGTTTTTCATGTCTGGACCAAAAAATCCTTCTAAGTTATTCACTTTATACCTGAAAACACATAGGTGAATAAAACGGTGTAAATGTTTTAATTAAATTTCTCATAAATTACACTACACTACACTAAATATAACGGCTTTGGGATGTGCTAAGTCTCAGTGTTCCTGAATATGGAAAGTCTGAATACTTGGAAGTTCTCTAGTATGAATTATTTTAAAAATTAAGGCAGCGAACTCTATAATAACGTATTTTTGGCTTATGGCACCTAATGTGTTGTAAAACTTCAAGGATTTTGCTTGCTGCACAATATTTATGAACATTCTTTGTAATAAAATAAATACAACTCTTTGGTGAGGTAAAAAAATGTACCAGAGGGAACAGAAGTATTGTTTGTGCTTCCTGTTACTGTAAGCTCAAGAATGAACAGGGACAAGGACAACCAGCAGGAGGCCTTGCAGGGGATTCGTCCCAGTGAAAGTTTTGCAGATCAGGTTTCATTTTAATTTTTTCATACTGTGATCTATGTACCACTGCTTTCCTCTGGAGCTCCTCTTGGCTGTTGTGAGGCGTGTGAGGTACTGGTGCAATAGAACTGCCTGGCACCCTCTGCCTCCAGACTCTACTCCCACTGTACTGAATTAGATCTCATTGTATAAGTGAGGCAAGGAGCGTCTTGTCTGGGGAAACCTAATTTCCCAGGTGCATATTAGGGTTAACAGCCTTTGTATGGGGGGACTTGGTTGGGCTGTGCACCTCCAGCAACTCATCTTTGCTTTAAAATGGCCACTGGGCATTTCAGTAATCAGTTTTGCTTGGGGAGTGCTTAGAGGCTGAACTGTACTGCCACAGCTTCTGTGCAAATAGGGTGCAGGGCCTATATTTTGACTATTAACCAAAATCATATAATCCTATGCAATAAAACACATCATAAGCATATGTCATACACAATACTGCTGAATAAAACTGCAGAATTTGTCTTCCCTGTCCCCATTTCCCCTTTAGTTTTTGCAAGCTTGCTACCATGAACAACATAATTTGTCTCCCTTTTTCAGAAAAAAAATTCAGTTCTTTACAAAGACTTAGCTCCTAAAATATTTGTAAGTTTTCCTTCTTAAAGCATTAAAGATATTGTTTCTACGTGTATGTGAATAACACAGCATAAGAACTGTATTTTTTTTCCTACACAGCTCACTTTCTAAGCCGTTACTGTAATTTTAAGGCACTTGGGAAATATATATGTACATAGATCCTTGCTAAAAGCTAAAATTGTGTTCTAGGTTTTCTGTTGAAAATTGTATTAGATTTCTCAGGTTAAATGCTTAGCCATTTACACCTTCACAAAAAGCTCAAAAGCAGTGCTAAATCTTCTTGAAGCCTTAAGAAAGAATATGATGAAGTGATTTCTAAAGCACTTTTTTTTTTTGGGCAAAGTGTTTTTGTTGGGATTTATGGAAAGTACTAGGGGAGATAAATACTGCTTAAAAAGTAATATTCTATAATGTTAGGCTGATTCATCAAGCACAAAAAAAAGAAAAATCAAAGAAAAGGGATAATTTATTGTATAAGCTACATGAATATACTTCATTTTAGAGAACAATTCTGGGGTTTTTGTTACAGTGGTACTCTTCGAGCAATTTTAGCCTACACTATTGATGTATATGACTACCTCTGCTGTCTGAGACGATAATGTTATTAAAATAAAAAGAAGAAAAAGTTGAAAAAACCACAAGTTTAGGCCCTGGCCTGGGCCCTGCCGCACCAGTTCTGCTTTTTCTGTTACTGCATCATACAGAAAATACCACAAAATGCACTACCATATGCATGAAGTTTTTTTTTCCTTTTTTTCTTCTCAGGGTCACAGATTGATCAAAGGGGAAAAAATCCCCCAGACACAACCCCAAAGTGTCATATTCAGAAGAAATATTTGGGCAATGACTACATAATATTACTGTAGAAATCTGAATTAAAGGAAGCCAAATTTCTATGCTAAACAAATCAAACCTCAATTTGAGGTTTGAGATAAACTTTACTCTTTCTAAAAGTGAGTTCTGCATGATTTTATCCTGTAATTTCCATTAACTTTCACAATTAATGTATCCCAGTTTTATGTTTCACTTTTGAATGTTGCTTGTGGAACTGTATGTATAAACCAAAGAGCAGCAGTCCTTAGGAAGGCACCTTATTCCAAGTGAATTAGTAATTAGGCAAGATTAGCAAGTTGAGTTCATACAGATTATACTCAGCCACACAAGGCACATATGAAATATTCACTTCATATAATGAAACATAAACAAAAATGCTAACAAAATGGTTATTTGTCTGTTCTCATTGACAAGATCCCTGGCAATCAAAGCACTACCTTTAAAATCAATGAATAGGTATAAATAGGTAAATCAATATGTATAAATAGGCTCCCTTGTAGTTACTCCACAATTCTTAAAAGTTCAGCAGCTTTTTTTTTTCCTTGAAAATATATTTCAATAAAAAGAATTTTGGGCAACAGAGGACTTTTTACAAAACATTACACAACTGCATTCTACAAGTTTCAGATACATTCTAAAGGTTTCCATAACTACAGGGTATGGTTTTTACATCACTTCAGAGCATGTTGGGTCTAATCATGGGGCTGAAAGTGACCTGATTAAAAAACCTATCCAATGGCTGCCTCAAGGAAGTACCATGTATACCTACATCATTCCTGAGGAAAAGTCTGTGTAATATATTCTTGAGCACCTTCAGTGACAGGCATTCTGTTCTTCTCAAAGAAATTGTAGTGATGCCACTTGGTGTTCTTACATCAGGGATTCCATGTCCCAGGGTCACCATCACCATCTTTCTCTTTTGCTTTTTGGACATGCAAAAATATTCAGTTCCACTGCTTGAAACAAGACACAAATACTGCAAATAAAAAGGCCAGGCTGGAAATATTGACATCTGTAAATATTAACATCAGGATATGCCATTGTAAATATAAAAATTCTTAGGAAAGATGTCAGTTCGTGGTATAACTGGGTAACTGGAACCCGTGGGGAACTGGTGTTGGAAATAAACTCACATCTCTGGATATTTTCTGCTCCTAGGGTGATGGTGAATTAATATGATCAAGACAATGAGAAAGTAATCTCTGTTGCTCTTGTTGATCTGCAAGGGGGAAAATCTTGATGGTTTTCAGTAATCAAATCTTTTAACTAGGTAATATTAAAGCAGGATGGGCTTCCACTGGTTATAAATTAATTATGGAAGGAAAGCAGACACTAACCCCTGAAAAATGTGTTAATGTTTAGCAGGAAAATAAAAATAATCATTGAGGCTATAAAAGTAGTGAACTTCATTAAAAGTAAGCCTAGCAAAACACATGCTGTATTATGCGCTAATGGGCATTGTATAACAACTCCTTTTTCCCACCAGAGTGCTGCCTCTCCAAAGTAAGCTTGAAAAAAAACTTTAGTTCCTGACTATATAAAAACATCTTTCATTTCAAATACTTAATTTGAAGGCATTGAGCCTTTCGTTGTCACCAATATCATTCAGCTTGTGATTTTTTGCCTGATATGAGAATGGGGCCTGTCATATCCTAACAGATAGATTGCAAACTGAGATATCAATGAAACCATACTACATTTTAAAAACTTCTAACAGGAGGTCACTGAGCTGGAAATTATGGAAAAATGTCCTGCTATGATTCTGTCTTGACTTTATCCACTATACAGTTATCAAAACTTGGCTGTAGGAGTTGAATTGCAATTGAGACTCATATGCAAGGAAAGATGAACAGTTTAAATTTAACTGTGGGTACAGTTTTAGCTGTTGGTAACGTATTGGAGCTCCATTTTCCTACTGAATATTTTGCCTATATGGTACACCAAGTAAGAAAATGGATGAAGAGTGATAGAGAATTATTCAAAGAAAGTTGAATTATGAACGGACCTATCAAATATAATGTTAATTTTTTACACTCAGTTGTCTCTCATGGATCATTTTACAAGATGTAAGTTTTTCTGTCATAATTTAGAATAAATAAGGAAATTCTATTTATTTTCAGCATTTCAGAAGTATGCCTTTTTTTTTTTTAAGTGTTAGAACTGTTATTATATGCTTGTGCTACAAATAAGTCTTAATTCATGTATAAGTGAATATGTGACAAGTTAATACAGGTTCCTGCTCCTCAGAACAGTCACACACTGGGAGACTTCTGCTTCTGTTTCTGTACTTTGAATCCATTTCCATAAGTCAATCCAACATTACTGTTGGATTCATATAAATGTTACAATTTGACTTTGGGAATTTATTCAAAATAATATATTTTTAAAATCCAACAATGAAATCCTGTTGATTCCCAGGAGGTAAATGAAATTTTGTCTGCAGGTAATGCAACCAGTCCTTGTTAGGTGGGCCCCCTGCCATAGAAAGCAGCTAATACCTTTAATAATTATATGCATCAAGGGCTGTAGGAAGAATCATATTTTGCTGAAAGGGTGCATTATTTGACAGTTCTACAATTCTGTAACAAAAATTATTTTGAGGACATTACAAATTTCTGTTCTAGCTGAGCTCCTCAGAGTTCCTCTTCTTAGGGTTTCCTTGAGATGCTGAAGATGTAAGTTGATTTAGAGTAGTCCAGTGCTTCAGGGTGTATCTGATGCCTTGGATATAAAGTGCCATACAATCCAGTTTCTGGGGGTTTTCACTTCACAGTCCTTCCTTTTGTTTTCCTCTGGGAATCCTTTCACAATGGTGTATTTTTTATGTAGTTGCTTTCAGGCCTGGGAATACAGAATCTCTCCTTGAGATGTTTTGCTACAATCATCTTTTTGTATACCTAGATATGCATGTGTTTCAAAAAATAGAGATTGGAGACCAAAACTCTTTCAAGAAGTCTCAAAATTCAAAACCCCCATTTCCTTATTCCCCTGTGCCTCTGAGGGTGGAGGGAGCAAAATCCGGAAAAAGTTGAGCTTAGGGAGAAGAAGGGGTAGAAGGAAGGTGTTTTAAAATGTTATTATTTTTTCTCATTGTTCGATTGGTAATAAATTAAACTAAGTTCCCCAAGTCGAGTCTGTTTTGATGGTAATTGGTGAATGATCATTTCCTGTTCTTATCTCAAACCATGAGCCTCTTGCTGTCTGTTCTGTTCCCTGACCACTGAGGAGGAGAGTGACAGAGGAATTTTGATGGGCACCTGTGTTGCACCATGTAGCCTGGAAATAAGTAGCTCAATTCCTACATAATACAGAATGGGTAATATCACAACTTTCTTCTTGATACTAAGCACATGAAACTCAACAAGATCATGGATTCTGCACCTGGGACTGGACAGCCCTGGATGAATGGACAGACTGCAATATGAGAGGATAGAAAGCAATGCTGGGGGTCCTGGCCCATGGCATGTTTAACCTGAATCAGTGCCCTGGCAGTCAGAACGACCAATTTTGTGTCCTGAGGAGGATCAGGCACAGCATAACCAGCTGGGCAAGGGAGGAGATTGTCCTGCTCTGCTCTGCGCTGGGGTGGTCTCACCTCAAGTGCTGGGGGGCAGTTTTGTGTCCTGCCCAAATATGTTCTTCATAAAAAAGTGCAAAGCTAATATAATAGAGACTGTTGAAACAAGAACCATGAAGATGGAGAAAGGTCTGGATGGGAACAGCTGAGGTCACTTGGTCTGTTCAGCCTGAAGAAGAGGAAGCTGAGGGGAGACCTCATTGCAGCCTGGAACTTCCTCATGAGGACAAGAGGATGGACTGACATAGATCTTTCTCTGTGGTGATCAGTGACAGGACCTGAAGTTGCATGAGGAGAGATTTAGACTGGATATCAGGAAAAGATTCTTCACCTCAGAGGGTGGTTGAGCACTGGAACAGGCTCCCCAGGGAAGTGCTCACAGCACCAAGCCTGGCAGAGTTCAAGAAGCATTTGGACAATGCTCTCAGGCACATGGTAGGTTTCTTGAGGTGTCCTGTGCAGGGCCAGGAGTTGGTCTTCAATGATCCTAGTGGATCCCTTCCAACTCAGCATATTCTGTGATTCTTTGATTCTGCCCTGGAAGAACCTACTAGTAAGAAGAAATACTTGCTAAGAATTGTCCTATTAAATATCCTCTTAAGAATGATTTATCAAAATACACTCAATTTTTTTTGTGTGTGTATAAATGACACTATTTTGAAAATTATGCTGATTTTTAGTGTGTTTATGATCATAACTGAATAAAAATATTGTTTGAGTTTGAAAAATATTCTCCAAAGTTTTACTGACAATCACAGAAAAAGGATCTGAAATAATGCACAGCAGTAAGAATAACTTACATGTGTTTGTATTATTCTTCTTTTCTTTTACTGCTTTTATTAAATTTTAGGAAGATGTAAAGAGTGAGATCATACCCTCCTTTTCTGAATGAATAATGGATTCTCTGATGCACACTGAATGTTTTTTTACTGTGAAGAACATATAAAAAATAATAGCCCTTTATGTGACCGCACTAGCCAAGGTTATAAGTTGGGCAACATGACATAATTTGAAAAGAACAGATGGATGAAGCTCTCAAGCCTTTTCTTAAGCCTGATACAGAGCAAACATTAAAGTGGATAATTGCTCTGGATATCATTAAATTATATTAGTAAGTGAGGAGATATTGAGAATAACTGTAAGAAACTAGGAAGTAAGAAAAAGAAAGTGCCTATGTGCATGCTTATTCTGAAAATAGCTGCTACTTTCATCATGTTGGGCTCTAAATAATAGGCAAAAAATGGTGATGAATTTGAAGAATTTAAGATGGGAAGAAATTTCTAGTGTACTATCAATCCCACCCATAATTTAGGTCAGAATTTCACTTATCCTGTAATATTATACATATTAGTAAGCAAATAAGCTCCTGAAAGTTTAGTTTTGAGTTTTGGAAATATTTTTTTCCCTTTAGCTGAAGGCACCCAGAATAATTCTTTCCAGTGTGTACTTGACTCATGTTGGGCTTGAAAAAGGGCTTGTGCACCCTAAAAGCTTTCTCTTTCCCTTATTCTGATGGCTCTTTTTGGTCTAATATAAACTGTTATCTCTTTCTAGATGTTGACTTCAAGGAGTAATGGATTAAAAACCAGAAGAGATGGTGTTCAACTTTGTACCACAGAAATAAATTTTTAAATTACCACCGATACCAGTAGAAGCCTGGCTAGATCAGGAAGACTGTATTATTTTAATGTTGGGTGGTAATTATTATTGATCACAGGCATTTCTCATTTTCCAGAGTAGTTCACAGTCACGTGGGTATGTATCATTAGCCTGGATGCAGCAGGGGAGATCAGCTAATATGTGAAGCATTTCCTAACTTTAATTGGCTAGTTTTGAATTTGCAGATGTTAAGATTTCCAAATCAGTAATCCAGTAAATGCACACAAGCAGCTGTGATGAGACAGAGAATTTTATTTGCTGCTGCTTTAGAAGACAAATCACATTTGCAAAGGAAGATGTTGAACTTAAAGAGAATATGCCCTTGCAAATTCTATTACCCAAGGGGAAATTATAGAATTGAATGTCAAGGTCATCATGACAGACAGCACGTGCCTCGCAGAAAGTAAAATGGCAACTTCAGAGACTCTGGGTTTTAACCTTTTAATGAGACATGGGTTTTGGTTTTTCTCTTTTTTTGTTTCCTTTTTCCAGTCCGTATGGCAACAGCAGCAGCTGAGGTGCACATCTGCATTGGGCATGGGCAGGGACAGCATCCCAAGAGGATGCAGCAGCCAGGCAGGGACATGCCATGGGCAGGGCTGGCTATTGCTGTGGCAACCAACCCTGCATCATTGCAGGGCCAAAGGGTGCTGGGTATAGGGGCAGTCACTTCCTTTGGGCTCCAGCAGTGGAAAAGGGTGATGTTCAATTAAACACCATGAAATGCATTTAGTTTAATAATTAAATTAGGTTTTTGGACTGCTTCTTGTCATGTGGTTGAGCCAAATCGGACTGCAGCAGCAGGAATTTCAGAAAGCACATTACCTGGTGTTTCTCAGCATTTTTTTTCAAAATAATAGATGCACATATTTCACACCATGCAATGTTATAAACCCTACACAAAACACTGTGAATATGGAATTGAAGGGAAGTACAGGCTACACATAGGATAGCACTTTAATATAAGAAAATACTATTATTTGAACAATATCAGAGGATGAGCAAGATAGAAGGAAGCGTATGAAAATTAAGAGATGACATTGAGCTAATCAACTGTTAAACAATTATCTAGAATGTTATTCTTTTGAAACGATGCCTGTCATCAGTGCACATCCTAGGGTGCATTATTTTTATTCTCTTCTATGTAACTACTCACTACAGCACTGCACAAAATGGCTGGTAAATGTCTTTCACGTAAAAAAAAGGAAGCATGAAAGTGCAATGGGATTTTGGAATTTTTACAAAGGATTGTACACGGAACCTACCACTGGTTTAATGATGTCCAGTGGACTTGCTAAAATTTCTATTCAGAAATGTAATCCCATTCAAAAGCTAGACTGGTATGTAATTGGCAATAGTAGCGCAGCTACTTCATAGCACCATGCAATTCTTTGGTTATCCTATTCTTTTCACTCTTCCTTGTGAATCTATAATTTGAATAACAATTTTACAGTGACTTCTTAATAATGTGTAGCATGTCAAATGTTACTATCCGATTATGGGTAATCTGATTTCTTGAAATCCATGAACAATTGCACTCAATAGCCTCAGTATGAATGTACAGGATCCTTTAACCTGATTGTCTCCTAGGCTGAGAACACTCAGGCAGGTTGCCTGTGACTAATGTGCCTAGATTAGCTCCTTACTCTCTTCCACTGAAGTCTGCAGCAACCAGAATTCACATGAAAGAGAAAGAAAATGAAACAATTCACCCTGCCTATGCTACTCCACCATTCTGTTATTTACAATGCTGGAGAGAAACATCTGTCTTGGCATGTACAGAGGATGTGTCTGCATGTGCTTGTGAGCACCATGTCTATATGGGCGTGAGAATGTTTATTTTTTTAAAGTCTCTGAAGACTTTCTTCTACATCTATGTAGCTGGGGATGGGGGGTGGGAGAAAGAATACAGCTAGACACCCAATTTCCCTTCATGTTATTAAAAAGTAATTTGAGATCTATTAAAAAAGTGTTGTGAGACTGTCCTAAGAGGAGAAAACCATACTTGTCCTGTCCATATCCATATCTTCTGTCCAGGGATGGTCCTGGCATACCCTGCTGTGCCAGCTGTGCTCAAGTCATGTGTTTGGTCAGCTTGGTCCAGATTGTTCTTTCCCAGAAGAGACCTAGGAAGAGATCTAGAGGTTTTGCAATGCTCTAAGGAGTTTAAGTTACCTGTCTCAAACACTTTTAAGGCCACAGAAGGGCTTTGCCATGAGATAAGCAGAGAAGGCAGTGACAGGATGGTGTGAACTCCAGGCCTGGCCACATGTAGTTAGCTCATCCTGGTTAACGCATCTGGGCAGAAATTCCCACTATGGCAAACTGTGTAAAGTAACTGCTTATATGCATATCCCTGGTCAAAGATTACCCCAAGTTATGGCACAGATGGTATCTGTGACCACCAAAGAACATCAAAGCCCACCCAAACCTACCTGCTTAGGTACCTGGAACTTGGACAGTAAAAGAAGCCCCCATATCAGGACTTTCAGATAAGATAAAGGTGGCAGTATTGTCTGTGTGTTATTTCTGACCTAAGAGGAGGTTAACAAAACTGGTGGAGGGCAATATATCACTGAAAATGGACAAAGAAAACCAACTCAGCAACTGTGCCAAAACCAGTTTGAACTGGATAAAATGGAATTCCAGCAGGGGATAATCATAGCCAACCAACTGAAGAAACCCACTGACTCAAAATTAGAGAGCCTGAGCATGGGACAATTAGCATTAGAAGTGAGGGAATAATTTAACCAATAGAATAAGAGAACTGTGTAGTCAACGAGCATTAATTTTTTCTTTGCCTAGGTATATTAATAGTGAAAATTTTGAATGACCTCAGGACTCCATCACTGAGAAGTTCAGGATAAAGAAGGCCCAATGGGATGCTACTAGATCCGTGGATAGTGACTATCTTGATCTCTCTCTCCCTTTCTCTCTCACACACACATATACCCACATACCCTCAACTTCTATTTCTTTCCATCTCTTAACCTTACATTCATGCTTAAATAAAATCTATATTATTGACTTCAGGTATTTGGTCTCATTTGCTCCTTAATTTGAGCAGAGTCATCTCTCACTAATAGGACCTGAACAAATGTAATCAGCAGACTGTGCACCTTCCTGAACCAGCTCATTAAGTGAGCTTAATTGACAAAGTAACCACATCCAAACAAAAATTAAACTAAATTATTTCGAGCAAATGATGCATTCAGCTGAAGTAGCACCATGATTTTTGTTAAAATTATTTCTCATGAATGCCCCACTGAAACTGGGGATCTGCAAAAGCCAAAATCTGAATCTGTATGTGGAACAGAGATACCCTTCCTCACTGTGCAAGGTCTGAGATGTTAAGTGTTCAGGGCAGTCTCAGTGTTTTGAATTGTGAATTGACATGTAATTACCACTTTGAGAAGAGGGGCATTTGGAGTTCAGTTATGCTGAAAGAAAGGAATTTTGTTCCAAGGTTATGACTTCTTGTTAACATCTTCAGAAACATCTATGTGTTTTTGGATACGGATAAGGCTAAAGAATCCCTGTCTATCCTGAAAGTAGCTTTAGTCTGATAAATGCAGCTCTGGTCTGATAAATGCCTGCTAATATAATAAAGATATATATTCTCAATGAGTGTGCTTGTGTGTTAACATAAGAAAACACAGATAAAATGTTCTCCTGTTGCAAAAGAAGTACAGTGTTCTTAAAAAGGCAGCCAATGAATAGAAAACAGGCTCTTGTGTAATATCCAAGTCTTTGTTGGTAGTGAACAGATGCTACACCAGCAGTCCTGGAACTTTCATGGAACTGCTATGAACATGTTCACAGCATGAGAATACGGGCAACATGCTGTTCAAATGCTGCTTCCCAAATCCCAGGACTCCTATAGAGCTGTTGTAGTCTGCCTTAATTCAAAGGCATGCTTTAAAAAAGTCCCTTTATAGTGGAGCATTCTGAAATCATGTCAGTAGTTCTGTTTATGGCTGAAGGGCAAGGAAGGAAAATATTCATCTTGCTATTTCCTGACATATAAGAATCCATCTCTGGGTTTGATATTCTTAGTTCAAGTACTAATAAAGGTCCTTTTCAAAAATCATATAGTAACTTAAAGGAATGTTTTAATTAATCAGATTTTTCTTGAGCTGCAAATATATGCATTAAGAAGCCACCACTGCACAGTGTTACAAGGATTTTTCTGTTTTCATTAAACACATTTTAGAAAGGATCAATGCTAGGCAAAATATACAGAATCTACAAAAAATGTAGCATAAAAGAAAAAGTTTTGTTTTTTAAAGTATTTTCAGGAACATGTTTTACTACTTAATTCATGTTGGAAAAAATTACGTGCTTGTAATAGTAAAGACAATAGAGGAAAATAAACTTCATTTAAATAAAAGGTCTAAAATAATGAAAGGGAATTACTGAGAACCATGATTATTTAGCAGAATATTAAACAAATTATTCTTTTCTTCTGGTGATAATATTTAATGATAGATACAGTTAGTGTCAATGATAACAAATACCTGCAAAATCAGGAAGAGGTAAGAAAGACATTGTTAGAGCTCTGGGAATGTTTTAGATGGGATTATGTATTATGTGCTTTTGAATTCTTAGTCCTCACAGAGGCACAAATCTAATCCTTAGTCCACATAGTGGACATAAAACCACAAAGAAATAGTGAGAAAACTTGTTTTTTTTCATTTTTTACAGTAGCAACCTTTTATAATGCATTTCTAGCTTAATGGTAGATAAAGTATGTCTATCTTTGTCTTTGTGCTGCCATGTTGAAGCTTCGTTATACAAGTCTATGTTTTTTGTCTGTACTGCAAGAGTACAAATTAGGCAATTTCAGTACACTATAATTACCTCTGAAGTGACTGCATCATGAACATCAAATCAGAAAAAGATGTTTTGGGGCGAGAAAGAGATATCCACAGATGCTTTTTTCAGCCCTGAGAAGTAATAGCAGCTACTCTGTACTGTGGGTCACCTTCTAGGTATAGTTGAAAGTACAACAATAACTGGCTTAATACACTACCAGAATTCTGGGAACAGGAACATTATGAGGCACTGGTCAATTTCTGCAAAGGCTCATTTAAAAGTATGCACAGCAAAATAAATTTTTTCACAAAGCCAGGACTTTATGTTAGAGTGATTGTTAATCGTTGAGATAGGACAGCATTGTCCAAGCCCTTCCAGACTACTCTGAACCATGAAATAAATTGCACTAAAAGGAAATAATGACATTTATTTTTTAAAATAAACCCTATACAATGCTAATGTAAACATGTCCTAATATATCTTATTACACTGATTAATATCACAATGCCAGCCTACCATGATCAGACTCATAGTGTCACTGTAGCTAGCTGTCATTTATGTCATGTATGGGCATTTTATAATAAAACATTTATTTTCCTTTGTTTACAGGCCTCAAACTATTCTGCAAGGCTAATTTTTATTCTGGCTACAGAGTTACATGACCTTGTTAGATAGCCATTATATCCTTTGTTTGTGAATATGTTTAACTCTCAAAGGCTTTGCAATAGAGAATTGAAGAAAACTTTTATCTTGGCCTCTCAAATTAAATGGTTTTCTCTTCTTTCTGTATGTACAAAATAGTTGAAAAAAAATGGAAATATTACTATCAGTGGCAGGACCTCTTATGTGACACATATTTCCCTCTTTTATTTCTTTTCCCTCCTCTCAGAATAGTGAACAAACATGTCAAACCCCTTTTAATTAATCTCAAAATTACTGAAAATTTTTCCCATACTTGACACTGCTGCTATAACTTACAGCATGGGCTGAATTCAAGCGTGACATAAATAATTGTTACCTTTTTTTGTGTTTATTTAGCAGAACAGCTGTGTATATCTGTGTACACATGCATGCACAATACTCTATGCATGCTTGTTGCTGGAAAATTGTTGTGGGTTATTCCATACAGTCTCTGAGGGAGAATGGAAACTGAAATTGCATTGCAACAGCAATTTCAAAGAGGAATGGATCCCTGTGCCTGAGGCCAATTTTGAGGAAATGAAAAGCTGCTTTGCAAAGCAAGTTGCAGTCTATATGGAAACCTATCATGCATTGCACAGGGCTGTGCATTCCCATAACCTCAACTGAACTTTTCAGATTTTCTTGATGTTTTTAAAGCTTTGACTCTTAGAATCATGCATGTTTTGCTTAAAAGTGACTTTTATAATACTCATGGCTTTACAACAAAACTTTGCAAGTCATTTGCCTACAGCTTAATTGTTAAAATACAAATGAGAAATACAACAGGACTTAATCTGTTTTTTTATTAAAATAATTTTTGGAGGGAAGTTGGCTTGATCTGCTGTGTTTGATAGGCAGAACACTTGCAGAACAAAATGTTTCCATTTTAAAATCTTTTAGAAATACAGCAAAACCATGGCTTGGTTCAGTGATGTTTTCTTGTTGATTTATATCTACAGAAGTGTGGTTCAGATTTTTAAAGATCAGAAATACCTGAACTAAGACTGTGAACTTTTTACACCTCGGCTAGGAAGGGTCCAGATATCTTGGGGAAGACTTCAAATGAACTTCCAACGATCAGAAAAATTTGTCCTGTACAGATTTTTTGGTGTGACTAAAAGGAAAAGCACAACCAAGAAAGAAGCCAAATCCTAAGATGACAAAAGCAACAGTCTGTAAAATAGCAACTGTTCCTCATTCTGAGGAGTTCAGTCCAAACTTTAGAGATCATTACACCTAAAATTACCAGCTTATTTGGATGGTGGAAATAGGCCTCTTTCACAAAGTGTATAAAATGCCTCAAAATACCTTGGCAAGGCCTGTAATGAAAGGGAAAATATATTTGTTCAATGAATTGATTTGGAAAGAAGAACCAGACAGCATTTGAAGACAGAAGCACATCCTCTGATCTGCCACTGCAATACACAGTTTTTGATGTTACAACTTGTGTATCTCTGCTAATTACCTATAATTTTTGTCCTTTGTTGTGTAAGAAAGGTAAACTGGAGGTTCTTTAGATGAATGATACCCAAATGAAATATTTTGAAGTTCTGATTTTAGAAGTCAGATACCTTGTTCAGATCCAGATCCAGATTTCTGAGATTTCTAGGTCATAGTTTGTAACCTGTGCCTTATGGAGAATATCTCATTTTATGTCTGCTCTGTAATTTTTTCTCTTTGTTATTTTTCTAGAACAGCTATTTTCTCTGTAAATCTCATTACCTTGTCTGCCAAAGAAGAATTTCCTATCATCATCCTCCTGGTTTCCTATTAGAGCTGCAGAAAGCCTGGATACTGTGACATCTATTTTTCAAAATCTACAAGCAAGTAGCTTACCATGAAGCAACAAAAGTGTTGACTTTAAAATTCAGAACCAAAAGGACCACTATTTTATATTTTCTATACATTAATGAAGCCAGAAAGCTGATAGAAATCCTGTGTTAAAGATCTAATTTTTGTTCCCCACCCCTGCCTTTACTGGGATAATATATGCTTTTGTGTCAGCATTTTTGCCCTTAAGTTAAAAGCAGCTACTACTGGCATCACATTGTGTAGATAAAAGTATTTGTAGGTGTAATTAGAATCACTGGATGAGCTGTCTTCTCATAGAAAGGAGAAAAGGTCTGTTTCAGGTTTTGAAATAAAATTGGTTTTAGATGGAAGCCAGTTGCAGAGAAAATAGATTAACATTATTTTCATTTTTGTGTACTTGGGAGGAGGATAGATTTTGCTTTGCTCTTGGTTAATTTTTTAGGCTAGGTATTAAAATATATCAGAGGGAAGAACTTGTGGAGATAGTGCATTTGCTTTCCAGGATTAATGTGTCCCAGATGTAATTTGTGAACCACTTTAGTAGTGGTCCCCGACATTCTTTTGTGTAGGAAGTGAGGTGGTCAAAGTAGAAACTGACCAAGTCCCCATGATTCTTCTCATAAATGCATACGACAGAAGAGATGTTAATTGATTAAAGCAGGAGAACAAGACAACTTTACTACAAATGATTTTATAACTTTTGGAGTTATTAGATGTGAAAGCTTGAACTTCAGGGAGCTCTTGGAATGTCTCAGTGAATATTACAAGCTCCATTTGAAGTCTTGCAGAAGTTAAAAGGAAGGCAAGTATGTCTCTGGATTTTTCCTGTCTGAGAAAGATAATAAAAAACAATGTTATGACTACAAGCATTTACAGCATAAATAAAACTTTAACACATTCTATTTTTCTGAGCTGAAAGTCCTGGGTATAATTGAAACTAGGTGAGTGCAGAATTGTTGTGAGATAGGAAATGTGTCCCTGGAAATACAAGCACTGTCAGGAGAAGCACAGACTCCTATTTCAGGAAAAAGTAACATATTCAGTATATTCCCCTAAATTCCCATATACAATAACAAGTGCTGTCCCTCAGATGTCTTTACTGTTACTCACTGATGTCTTTATTAGTGACATAGTGGGACTGAGTGCACCTTCCCCAGGTTTGCAAATGGCTGAGTGGTACAGTTGATGTATCTGAGGGATGGGATGCTACCAGACCCCATGTGAACCTCATGAAGGTTTGAGGCAATCACCTGTACTGCCAGTGCCATTACGGACTAGATTTAGAGCAGCTTTGCAAAGGATTCAGGGGTACTGGTGGATGAAACCCCAAATATGACCCATCAGTGTGGGCTCACAGCCAATCATATTCTGTGCTACATGAAAGGAGGAGTCACCAGCAGGTCAAGGGAGGTGATTCTGCCCCTCTGCCATTGTGAGCCCTCATCTGGAGTGAGTCCACTTAAGGGGCCTCCAGCACAGGAAATATAAGGACCCATTGAATTGGGTCAAAAGGTGGGCCACAAAAATATTTTGAGGGCTGGAACACCTTCCATATGAGGAAAATCTGAGAGTTGTGATTATTCAGTCTGGAGAAAAGAAGGCTCTGGGGAGACCTTATTATATGACCTCTCAGTATTTATAATGGGCTTGTAAAAATATGGAAAGGATTTTCACTAGGACTAGTAATATTGGGGCAAGGAGCAACCCTTTTACAATGACACAGTGTAGATTTGGATTAGATGTAGGTAAGGATTTTTTATAATGAGAGTGGTGAGACACTGCAACAGGCTTCCCAGAGGCAGTTGGATGACCCTTCCCAGGAAGTGCTCAAGGCCAGAATGGATGAGGCCTTGGGCATCCTGATCCAGTGGAACCTGATCTACTCACCCATGGCTGGGGGAGGTAGACTAAATGGCCAGTGATTCCAAGAGTCCACCATAAGGGTCAATGGAAATTATGGAGTTATTCAAACTGTCCCATCTACATCGGGGACAAGTATATCCTCTGGGAGGAAGAATAAAGATTTTATTTTAGCTTCCAGTTAATCAGAGTTTTTTCTCAAAGTCAGATTTAGAATTCATGGGGATAATTTCCCTTTCTGGGAAGTTTCTGTCATTTGCTTTCCCGTAGTTCAAATCAACCATAGGGCTGCCTAAAAGCTTTATTGTTTAAAACTTTAGAAAAACTTGATATGACCTTTGTGAAAACAGCAGAATTTTTTTTTTGGTTTTTAGGCTTTTACTGAATCTTGGGATTATTAAATAAAAAATATTGATCTTTAATGAAAATTTCTGTGGGTAGTTTTAAACATGAAGCAGAAATTGTTTTTGTGCTGAATCACTTGAGTCTCATAATGAAATTTTGCCCATTTTTCAAGAAACAAAAGGATTTTGTCTCTTCTTGTGCTCTCTCATAGCTAAGAGATTTCCAACGTTTGCTGGAGAGCTAATATGAATTGCAAGTAACTTCTGTAAGAAATATGATTGTATAAAAAAGAATTTCAGAACAACATTCAGTCACATTAATTTTTGTGAATAAAACTTGCAGCTTTGCAAGTGGCAAGCTGCAGATTTTGAGTCTTTTTCTAGTCCTGACAAAGTCTTGCTTCAGAAGTTTATTAGCTAAAAATGTCAGTTTCCAACTGCTATGAAGGGTTCATCTCACCTTTTCTCACCCTCTCAAAAATTGCTGCTGGAAATGTAATTTTTAGTGTTCAAGCTTTCAACTTTAGATTGGAACTCAGATGTTTCATACTAGAAACAGAAAATCTTTAGTGCACTCCTTAATGTCCCGTTAAAGGCATTCCCGATTACATCTCATAAATCTATTACTCCATGACTTTTGAGGCATTCACTCTCCATATTGGTCTTGCATAATGTGCTAGAGGCCAGAGACACAAGGCTCTCAACTACTAAACTTTATATGCTGACTGTTTTCATATATGGTAGAAATTGGTCTCAAACAATACTGGTTGATGCCAACCAATCTGGTTTGGAAGAATCTCCAGAATTATGTGCGATTTTAATCTTCTAGCTGCCTCACCTCTGCTTAAAAAGGTTTATTCTGCTATTCTAAGGATTAAAACTAGATGAACTCTACTGATTTTCATCAAGTTAAAGCTTTAATCAGCATATGGCCAGAGGCACAGGAGCACTCAAGTCTCTAGATTTGGTAGGGATCAGTTATTTTCCATCAAAGAAAAGAAGTGTCATAGTGAATTGTGTATAATTTGTCATTAACAACTGACTCCCAAGATTATTACAAAGTCTCCTGTAATCACTCTTATTTTTAACTAATTTTCATCATATGATGAAAGAGAAGAAGTTTACTTCTTTTTGGAACTACTTTCACTGTATTTCTTAATTTTTCTGGCTTTAGAAGTGCCATGTATTTGCCTTTCTGCTTAATGGCTAATACACAATTTCAAAGATCTTTCCACAGCTAATCAGCTGTAGGGAGCTGCCTTTCACTATGCTCACTTAGCAAACGGGTCTGATTTCATCTGGTATTCCCACTGTGGGGCAGATGGCAGAAAAGGCTGATATCTGTGCTACTCAGGCATGGTGTCTTAAGATCCCTCCGTCAGAACTGCATAATGTAGAGGGAAGCAATTTTTTGGCTGCTCACTCAAGATAACTCCCTTGAGTCACAAGGCATGTAAGCCTTCAGGCTCAAACCACAGAACTGTTTTGTTTTCCTTGTCTCTGCTCCCTTCCTCTTCTCTCCCTCCATTTCCCTTTTTTGATGAATTAGGATATAAGCTTATTAATTCCATTCTAAAACACTGCTGAATGTGAAATAATATCGACTTAGTAATTTCGTTCTGTTTCAACAACTGGAACAAAGCAGAATATGCTATTATGTAATACAAGTCATAGTGTATTATAACTGGCAAATGTTGACAACAATCTTACTGTGTTAAAACAAAATACGTAGGCTGCAATCAGTCTCCTTTTTAGCTTTCATAAAACCTTAATGTCTGTGTTTCACACAAAGCTGTAACTATGATTCCAATGTAAAAAGAAATCTTGAATGAGATTTCTTTTCTTTACGTTATTAATATTACTCTGCTTAGTCCTTTTAGCTTGTGCAGTGACAATATAATAGAGGACACAGTTTGGTCTCATTTCTTCTAATATTCTTTATGTTCTGTGAACATTAGGTCCAAAGATGCTCAAAGCAAAAAGACCTCTGGATTCCCAGATAAATTTCCATTGTAGAGTTCAAAACTTTAAAGGTCCTAAATGATTCTTTTAACTTATTTGCATTGGATTTTAAGTCTGTATGTTATTCCCCAAACTTCACTTTCAAAATCTAGTGTAAGATAATAGCTTAAATAAAGTATTGTAAAACAGTGAGGTTCTTTACACATTTATTGAAAGACTGTGCACTCTGAAGTTTGACTTAGTTATGAATATGTGTCAGCTTTGCCTTTAATATTTACAGATAGTGGATGATAAAGACAACAAAAGACTTTTCTGAGTCAGAAAGAAGATATTAGCTCCCTAGGTACTCATTATATAATCCTTCAAAGGTGGAGAAAAGTGTTAAATTCCAACCCCTCCTTCAGCTGAGTAATTTTGTCATTGATGTGCTACTAACAGAGTTGCATCCAGTTAAACTGCAAGCAAAGTAATTCAGAGTGTGGCTTGTTGTGAAGGTTGTAACCCCACTCCAGAATGCTTGTGCCCCAGGTCCTTTGAATGCATATTTTTCCTGCTGTAACTGGCTCACTGTCCTTCAAGTTGCCCTCTCTCAAGGAGCTTACTGTTTTCAGCTTTAGGGAGCTAAAACAGCCTGCCAAAACTCCTGTAAAACTACATCTCTTGTCATGGTTTGATTTGCTTCACTGTAGGAAGTGTAAGAAAGGGACCCAAATTTCTAATTCCAGAACAAGGATTTCTTGTTGATTCTGGGATGTCTGATAGCTCTTGACAAACTGAAAAAGGTGAGAGAACAAGAATGAAACTAGTGGAATCCTTCCTGCATTTTAGAAAGTCTTTGCACTGATTGTAATTACAAGGGAATCTATAGAAATAAATAGATGAGAAATTAATCTGCAGAAATCAAAAGAGGATTCCAGTTCTCTTTCTGACTCTCTCCTTTTCTGCTCATTTTCAACAATCTTCATGGTATATAAGCAAAGATGGCCTTTCAGGTCATCTGCTTTTATGAAAGCTCATATATAGAAAGAGAGAACAGAAATTTGGCCTTTGTTTCTGTGTCTTCCTTATACGTCAACATGGGGAGAACAGATATGGTGGTGTCAGGGTATGGAAGAATTTTGTGTGCTGATGGAATGTGCAGATAGAGGGAAGAGGAATCACAATTTGTAGAATACAGAGCTTTGCCATGACTAGGTGAGGTTTCAAAGGGACCTACACAGACAGTTGAATTTTTTCAAGTCCAAATTCATGTCGGTGGGAATTCTGCCAATCAATCTACCATCCCACATTTGATTATTTTCTGAAATGTTCATTGGTACCTTGAGAATTCAGGAGAAATCAAAGGTCTCCATTGTAATAGGAGCTGTTGTAACTCAGTTCCTCTTCTTTGGAGGTTCTCCAAGAAGAAAAATAAGAAACCAGGTAAAGTGGGATTGAAATAACTTACCAGGATTTATGGAGCTTGATTAAGAAAATAGGTTTCACATTTCATAATTTGGATTTCTGATTACATTGCTGTGAAAGCCATAATCTCATATCAGAAAGTCACATCTATGCCATATAATACCTAGAGAAATTATGAAAAGCCAATGCACAGTGGCAGTGAAAGGTGATAATATGAACAAACATGTATTATCCAGTCTAAGTATTCTAACAGCATTTTTTAAAATTAAACTATGTATATTTAATGACTTTAATGTACTTGATTAGTGCTTATTTGTAACAAGCACAGACATCTGGCTTTACATGACATTTGTCATTGGCCACAAACTCTTTATTGAAGGGTCTTGAAGGTTTTGGGTTGAATTCTGAAAAGGAAGCCATGTGTAAGACATTTGTCATTGAAAGCCCACAGAAAGTTTGTGTGCAGAAAGAAAAAGCATATTTATGTATGTGTTTCAAGAGTATAAACATAATGGAGACGGTTTGTAATTCTCATCAACTTTTAAGCTAAGGGCAAAAATCGCATAAGAGCAAGTTAAATGGTATTTTTAGCTGAAAGGAATGATTACAAATCTGTCTTAGGCATTTTCAAGGCAAAAAAAGAAAACTTGGATTTTATTTTAGAAAGGAGACTAAAATTTGAAACATGAAAAATGAAATTCACATAGTGTTATAAGTAATCTAATGTTAAATTAAGTTATTAGCATTATTATTAGCATGGGATGGGAGGTATTCCTTCTGATTTTGATGTGCAGTCATCATTGTGCTGCTACTTTTGTGTATGCTTAAGCTTTGTACCACATCTGGTGAGATTTGAAACAAAACATCATAGTTATAAAAGATTTGATGGCTTGAGACTCGTAAATGGAAGTCATAGAGTTAGAAAAAAATATATACCACAAGCCTTCTTCTAATCCTACCCATCTCCCCCAAAAAACCCCTAAGCTTTCATCCTGCAGGTGAACATATGAAATATCCTTCAACATCTGTAGATTGAACATTTGCAATGAGGATATTGAAAATGATTGTCACAGCTGAGGTTACTTTTGGAAAAATATTGTATTTAGTATTTGTGACAATACATGCACAGCAACTGGATAGAAAGTATAAATTGCAATATGATAACTCACAAAGAAATGGAAAATACATTTAATTACTATGATCTCAAAACCACATAAATTATGTTCAAAAAATACATTGCTTAATGGTAGCATAATAACAGAAATTAAATTAGTCACTTAAAGAAAACATAGATCAGTTTTCTTCTGATGTCAGGATTGAGTTGGTTTAAACTTACAAATTACAATTATTACTAACTTCAAATTGTTATGAAATAAGAAGAATTTTATACTGCTGTTCCCATTTTGACTTTTTTAGTTTGACGAATAAAGAACACTGGACTATCTGTTCATTTTTGATTTTTCCCTTTTACAAATTTTGCACTTTAAGAAGTGAGGCTGGGATGATAAAAAGATCATAAAAATCAGTATAAGAATATAAAATACAATATCAGAAACTGTTTTTGTGATTGACAAGAGCTGAGGATAGACAGCAAGTAAATTAAGAATTTGTGCAGAGCTGATTGGAAACTAGTGTTATATAACTTTTTAAAAACATTGTTTATCCTAATTTTTAATCTCAATACTTTCAATTATCTCATTTCTTAGTCTTTAATGAGATCTAGGATGATTATAGAAAGATACATCTATCAAAAACAAATCTAAACTTTTGTTGAAGAGACCAGTTACTCAAAAAGCAGGGGAAAAAAGGCATAAAGCCATGGCATATTATGCAAAAAAGCCTTTTTTTTTTTTCCCCACTACCGCTTTCCTTGTTCTAAAAGACATATTTGAGTATTTGACAGAAATAGGCTTCTTAGGTAGAATAAGCCAAAAGCAGGTGGCAGGAATTTACATAAGACAGCGCCTAGCTGCTTCTTTTCATGCTATAACTAATGCAGCTATACTGAGTTTGTATCCTCTGCAGTTTGAAGAGTATTTTTTTTTTTGCATTTCTTGAGGGAAGAATTTCTGTTAGTGTTAAATGTTTTCTATCTGTTTGAATTCTTATTTTTCTTCAAAATTTTTCTATAGCATTTCCCAAATGTTCAAAGTTCCTGTTTATTGATATTATTGTTTATTTCCCTGCTCTTATATTTCCACATTTCTTTTTTGTTCATAAAAGCTTTTGACTTCCTTTTCATGTCTTTATGTAGTTTACAGGTTATTGGGATGCACACTAAAAGTACATATTCTGACCTGTGAGGTATCTGGAGTGAAAGTTTAAGATGAATCCTTGAAAACTAATTATCTAAAATGGGATTGCTTGTTATGTGAAACCTGATAGTGTAGTTAGATCATTATTGTCTTCCTTTAGACTGAAATATGTAAACATGGAAAATCCAAAATACATAAAATGCACTGAAGTTTCTTTAATTTTTAGGTCAAATTCTTTGCATTATCGATCTCTGGCATGTTGTCACAAAACGAACTGTGAGATATTTATAATAGTTGGGGTCCTTTTGGCTTCATAGCTGGACCTTTTCTCACCTTAAAATGTTCCAAGACCTACAAATATGTTTTAGTACATTGTAGTGACAAGAGAATATGTAACTCTGTGATATAAGTAATAATAACAACAGAACATTAGAACTTTAATCTCAGTATTTTGTGGCCAGTCCATGAATGTCTTCTGTTAATAAAGGATTTTTCTTAAATGCGACAACTTGTGGTTTTTTTAATCATGCTGGCAGCTTTCATGTAATGTTAACAGCAAAAAGGAGATCTGTGAAACTTTCTTAGTGATAATTAATATTCACTTTCTTCGCTGTTTTGTAATCCCATAATGTCAGCAGAGGTAAGGAAGAAACAACATTCAAAAGACATGCTGCCATTACCCACAACGTCACCTCTTGGCCAGCCTGTTGAGACTGTCAGGCTTTCATCAGCCATGCAGAGATTGCAAGGGAAGTGTTTGCTTCCCTACAAAATAATATCAGCCATTTGTTAATTAGCATATTGTGGTGGGTCAAGGTTGGGTATTCTGGTTTTTGGAAGACCCATAAAGCATGATTTGGTACCACTCAGTACCTATCTTTTTTCTTGCTGTGCAGAATTAGACTGTACACCTTGCTCTTTAAATTTCAGCCAAGCGAGTTTGTCATCCTCTGTATTGTTTCTATTTGAATAGATGTAATCAAAGACATTTACCTATAAAAGTATTTTTTTAAGGAGAAATTTCTGAAGAGTTCATGTTGGGAAAAAAATCCAACACATAGTCCAGAAACTGGAAATTTTCTAAATTGGTGACTCTCTTCAGAAAAATCACATAAGGACATGCAAATTGTGATGGTTGCATTGATTGTATATAAAGCCTTGTGCAACCTTCAATTGCATATTTTCAATAAACTTTGTGAAAATCACCCAGTATGATTTAAAAAATTATTTATGAAGTAGCATAGGAAAAATGCATTTTGAAAATATGATGAGATTGTTGTTGATCTTTGCTTTACAAACAACTTTGCTTTGCTTTCTATGTATGAGGTTCTTGTAGCAGATTTTAAAAATTTTAGTCATTCAAACAGCATGAAACTGTTTGAATGACGTTTTCCACAAAATGGTGTGGTAATTGCACTTCTCTGTAACATACAAACTTGCTTTAAAATTGCATAGTAATGTTTCTGTCCTATGCCACTATACTGTACTCTTTATGTGTGAATGAGAATGTGAAGGCTAAAGCTAACTTGCTCAAATAGTCTGGATGTATTTGTGCCTCAAAAATGTCATTATCAAAACCAAGACCCAATCTTCAGAAACTCAAACACCTTTAAGAACTCAATTATTAACTGTATTTAGTTAATTATAATTTACTGTACATAGCTAGCAAGCTTGGAATTATATGCACAAAAGAAAAATTAAGAATTTTAATAAAATTAGCTCTACAAAAGAATAGAACTACTCATACATGGTTGTCAAAATGTTTTAAAGTGATTAATTTAAAAGAAAGAAGCATCAGCAAAATTTGAATTCTTTTTCTCTCTCCTCCTACTCATTTTCATTCTTTTATTATTTCTTTTAGCAGTGTCTTTAGATACAAATGCCTTGACTTTCTGAGGTGTTGAAAATTCCCAGTTAACTAAAAAGAAGATGAATGGAGAAGACTTAACTCTGCTGTTTCATATTGTAGTGATGATGACAGTGTTTAGTCTGGCTTGAAATGACATCTAAGATATCAAAAGTAAGAGGAAGCAATGACCTGAGATAGGTAATATTTCACAGATAGGGTCACAATTTGTCTTAAGGAATCAGTGATTCATTCATCAGAAATGATCAAATTAAGTAAATATCCCTACTTGATTTTAATCATGTATTGTGTAAGAAAACAACAAAAAACTTCATAACGTGGAATTTTAATGGATGGATCTTTAAATTTAGCAAAATAGAGAGCAAAATATTTTTTTATTTCTATGTCTTGATGAATTGTACTTTTATAATACTTTAAATTTTGTTTTTTTCCTGAGCTTTCTGTTTTCATGCTTCCTGAAGAAAATCTTACGTTTTTCTAGATGGTGCAACTATTATTTAAAATTAAAATACTTTTTTTTGGTAAGAAATACATTTTGTTTTTTATAGGCTAGAATTTTATGATTTCACAAGCATAAAATAATAAAATAAAAAATTACTTTTTTTTCCTTGTTTTTTACTCTATTCAGATTGCATAAATACACATTCTAGGTATTTCATTATTTCACTCTGGATAATTCTGAAGCCTAATTTTTGCCTGACTAAAACTTTCAATAACAAAAGGAACTGGGTAGGAAAACAGAACAGCTGTACTTGATAGAGGAAAACTATTACACTGTTTACCTAAATTCTGACTATCCTTCAGGCACTTTACCTCTTTTACTGTCCTTTATAAAAAGATGTGTCTTGGAAATACTTGCCGTCTTATCAAGGGCTAAAAAAGGAGGATCCAGCAATTTAGTACTTCCAAGACATTTTCAGACAAATAGTGTAAAATATGCTAAAATTTTCAGTTTTTCTCTCAAGTCTCTTTGAAGAGCTTTCCTAGCTTATGACAGCAACAGCAGCAGAAACCTATAATGACCTTTGATATTTCTGAAGTTAATTGTGTTCTTTGCGAGGAAATTATAAGTATGTAACATTTTCTTAGCTTCAACTTAATTTGCACTGAAATGAGCTGTATATGCTGAAGTCTTCCAAAAGAAAAATAAAACAGAAGAATGGTTTACCTATTCAGTAGGTTAGTGGAATGATGGATTTTAATCTCCATGGGCTTCTGAAAAACCTCTGCTTCTAAAACTCTACACACTGAAAATTGGCATGTTACCAATATCACAAATATGGGGATCACTGCCAAGCACAGATGAAGGAGTCATGAGAAACATGAATCTAAGTTTGCACCAAATACTTTTCACGTGTTATCCCCTGCTATGGATTGTTAAATCTGTTTTGAGGTTAAAAGATTGTCTAATACCTGAAAGAAAATGTTGTAAGGTTTCTGAAAAAGTGAATACTATTTGCTCCTATTGAAACCACCAGGTAGTTTTAATATGGAGTGAGATTGCTCCCCAGATGGCTTTTTGGGGGCACATACTAAGCAAAGTATAGTGGAACAATTTCAGAGAAAATATGTTGACACAAGCTTTGTGTTATTTACAAACGCACTGATTTTTCTTTTGTTTCATATTTTGAGATCTATTTTTTTTTCTTACAATCTACCTCCTCATAAGAAGGGAAACATCCAATTTCTTACATTTTATTTTAAGGAGATATTTCCATCTCTTAGACTGATTGCAGCCTAGCTCTTTCTGCATGTATGTTGTTGCTTATTTACTCTTTTATGATGGATGGTATTGTTCAACCCAATCCCAGCTAGAGAAGTAATAGGTTCTCTCTCTCATCTCCATCTCTGTACACGCTTCCCCATTACATACTCTCAAGTAACCAAGGAAGTTGTATTTTGGCACTATGGGAAGAAGGTGTGTACTCTATTACCCTGGTTTTCTTCAACATGCTCTTATGTTTTGAACGTGCTCTTTTTCCTATTTGCTGAAGAACCCAACTTTGTCGTTACTAATAAAAGAAACAAGTAGCTCAAGACTCCCTTTAGGCTGAATGCAGGTATAGTTAAATGCAGGAATACAATCAGTGGATAGTGTTGGCCTAAAATTAAAAAAAGAAAATAAATCCTCCCCAATGGTGTACATGTGCACTAGGAAAGAAATCTGCATGGATGACTCTTCCTAAGAGCTGCAAATATTATAGGGTGAGTAACCATTCCCTCTGCACTGAAAGATCAGTGAGATGCTATCCAGGATGTAATATTTTAGGCTTATTTAAATAAAATAGTTTGCTCTTCTGTTAAGCAAAGATGTTTTCATGCTTTCATTATCTGAAATACTTAGTATATACTGAAGAGTTCAGTGTTTGAAATTGTTTTTCTGATTTTACTCTTTTGCTGGGTAAGGTAGAAAAAAATAAGCACTGGAAAGAAAGGTCAGTAGTTTTGCATCTGCAGTTCTATATTTGCACAGGTTGCTAGGCAATGTGAGAAATTCATAGCTCTAAACTGCAAGTGTGTTTTCAGACATCAATTATTAAAAAGAAATCAACAACTGTATTTGGTAATATAGTTTAGTACATTTACCTTTCATTAATGCTACTAATCTTTGACAATTCTTAGGTGAAATTAATATTATACAGTCTGCATTTACCTCAGAATTGGTGGGCCCCTCCCTAGAAGGATCAGCTTATATTTGTCATACAATGAAAATTTCTTATTCCCTATTTGAACACAGGAATGTAAACACTTTTTTGCATTTTTACTTTTAGAGCCATTGACTGTCATGATACATATTATGTGAGACTGTAAGAATGTACCTTTTTTTAGTTTTATGGCTACTGTTGAAACAGAATTAGTTTGGCTGGCACTTGGCAGGTGTAAGCCATCTAATATATTTCTGATAAGGATTGAGGAAGGGCTTTCAAAAGATTTCCAGACTATTATATCAATGTATTAGGCCTGAGCTGTGTAAGAAGGGAATATAGAAAGTATGCAAATGCAAAGAGAGGGAAGAAAAGAAGGCTGGAATCAAAGGAGAGGATGCTGCCTACCCTGGGGCACTGTCTGAGGCTCTGCCTATGTAGATTTGGAAGCACAGTGACTCAGCAGGGCTCCTGGGGATGTAATCATGGTGGGGCAGAAGGTGAAAGAATTTTTTTTCTGCCTCACGGTGTCACTTCATATTTTGCATAGTGGATGAACATGGAGAGAAGCACAAGATCTAAACACTTTGGAGCCTGTGCTTCATTTCAGAATTTCTGACTCTGTTGTTAGCAATCAAGACCAATTCCTTAAAAATTCTAACAGTGAGAGAAAAGAAACTGGTTTTATGAATTATATGCTAATTTGCTGTCTCAATATTTTACATTAATAAATAACTTTAAGAGAGAAATTAAAGCATAAATTCAAGATTTTTATTTCTGTGACGTTATACAAAATTCTGAATGTTCACTTTTTATCTTTTTTTCCTCTTAATAGACTTCGTTCAAAACCACACATGCAGACGTATTCTGCTAATAACCTAGATTCTGCTCATTATAATTAAATGTCATCTGAGACAAACAGTCCCTTATGATTCCTCCCTGTTGCAGCCTGGAGGGGTTCAGTTAATGCTCTGTATGTTTATCTCTCAATGGCTCAGCATAAATCAGTTTTAAGCAGAAAATGTCTGCCCGAATATGTGAAATGCTTGTGTGGCTACATAGGGTTAGAGTTTTCAAAAGTTCGAGATTACGTTAATATAATCCAGGAGGTGTATATGTCTTTTTGTAGCTCACCTGATCACATCAGAAGGCACAGTTCAGAAAATTTACACCAAGGGACCTTGAAAGGTAAACCACCTAAATCATCCAAGCATTTGCATAAGTTACAGCTGAAGTGTGAATTTAGTTGTTAAGGAAATAGAGACGAAGCAGAGGTAAAAATTATAATGTGTTCTACTAAATGGCTGAAACTATTTTTAGAATCAGAAATTTTTAACAACATAAGACAAAGGAATATCAAATGAAACCTCAAGTCTAACATTAGGCTTTCTTAAAATAACAGCGGTGAAGAGAAACATGGTTCTCTGGTTCTCAGCTCCCCAGGAGAATAAAGTCTTGTTCAGCTAGATATTATAAGTGCAAAAATAAATGTCAGTAATGTTTGATTCTCTTATACAGAGATAAGATACTGCAATCATGGTCAGCATAGTTTTACAAACCATTTAAAATTTTGTTCTCCGTGAAAAAAGCAGAATTGCCTCTCCAAAATAACTTCCATGATACAAAAATGTTTTAATTGTTTAATACTCACATTAAAAGACAGAGTAGTTCTGTGTTCACGTGCATGCTTGTGGGCATGGGTGCAGTGCTGTGCAACAGCAATATGTACTCACTGCACCTTTTTGAGGCAAGGGAGATGCCTTATTCCTATCAATGACTGCAGACAGCTTCAGAGGGCCCTTTGGGTAAAAAAGATGTGCAATGGTTGCTCCCACAGTGTCTCGTGTGGGCTACATTGACCATTTCATTTATTACATAAAAATGCCCTTAACTGACTGGTTACACTGGGACTCACTAAATAACCCACACTTTTCTTTGGATTGATAAATTGTGTCATCAGCCATTTGGAAAGGCATGCTCTTTTGGTAGATATTTTGTGAGACTATTTCAGTGTATTTCAGGGAATTCTGTGAGAATTCTCCACTGATGTTTCTGACAAAATGATCCTTCACAATAAATTCCCTTGAGGTTTTTCCATATATTAAAATAGTAAGAGTAGTATATATAAAATAATTAATAGATTGAAATGAGTTGAATAGTGAGAATGCAGAGAAACAAGATATATGTTTCTAGTGTATTGTAGTGCAAATCACATTTCTAGCACTACTTTAGCAGGGTTTGCTATTTTTCATATGCAATACATTATAACCTTTTTGTAAACAAATGATAATCAACATGTAGAAAATACTGCAAGGTCATTACACATGTAAATTTTGACCACAATTATGTAATAATATTTTAATACTATGTGAAAATTGTGCATTTACTTCCTCATCAGCCTAAGTTAAACAAGTCTTCCCATCATTTCTTTCCTGTAGATGGACAAGGCAAGTGAATGTAAATTAAAATTGGAAAAAATTTAAAATGTACAGCTGTCATTAAAGATCAAGGAGAATCTACTTCAAAATGGAAACATAATCTAGGACACAAAACACTAATATTTTCTATCTTATATTTCTTCATTTGGAATCACTAATACTTTTATTAGTCACTACATCTCTTACTTTCATAGCTTTATTTAGTACTGCATGTCTGACACACTCAATGTAAAACAGAATGTAAAGGCTGCCTAACATTGCACACTTCTATATTAAGAGTGGTTGATACAGAATTCCTTGGTTGGAGTATATAGTGAAATGAATCAAATTGTATTATATTAATCTAAATACAATCTATGGAGCTAATGCTTTATCCATACTTCATATTTATTTTTTTCATTTCAATGAATTCAGGAAAATACTGGAGTTGATAAGATAGAAGAGATTTAATCCTAAGTAGTGTCAATTTTAATTCTTTGGGGCATTGGCAGGCTGAAGTTTTTAAGCTGAATTTTTTATCTTCACTGCTGGCTTCATGGTTAATGTGTTTTCAGTTGGTTATATAAGGAAACAAGACCTGTTCAATCATGCTGTCGTATTAGTCCCCACTTGTTTTGCCTCCAAGTGCTAGTTTTAAAGGTTTCAAAGACATCAAATTATCACAGACTTTGTAAAAACCATCAGCTATATAAGGGAGAAAAATTAATCTGCAGTCTCAGCTAAGGGGTAGCAGAGGAACTGAACAGACTTTTAACTCTGTTAGCTGCCAGCCAGCTTGCACAAGCTATAGAGCAGCCACAGCACTTGCTGTGCTTTCACCAGTCAGCAGGCTAAAAAGGCAGGCAAAAGACCCAGCAGGTGCCTGGGATAAAGGATATGCCTCTTGGCACTTTGATAAAAATCTACCCCAATTGTGCCATATTATTCTCACACTAGTGCAGTTTGCATATGTGCATATAAAAGCTGCTCTGACCATAGCTAGAGCTGCACATTTAACCAGGATGAAAACCTTACCCATTCATGAATCCATTAACTCTTTGTTGGCAAGAAAGGAGATAGTTTTGAAGATTCTGACTCTGCTCATAATCCCTGTCAGATGTGATACTTTTATTGCCCTAAATAAACGCCTTATGTGTCTTTTTCCCTGTCCATGGATGGATCCCTTGGGACTCAGACCAGGATAGCTGGGCCTTATACGAGCTTTCTTTGGACTCAGGCCTCCCTCACTCACGGAGTTTCCTGGATGCACTTCCAATCTATATAGTGTAACAGTTTTGTCTCCTCTCTGGGCCTTGAACCTGTTTGGAGGGCAGCCTTGACTCTTGAATGCACTTGGATCTGTGCTACATCTTTGTGTCCCGACTGCTGTGACTCTTCAGTGAACCTTGGATGTTCATGGTAGGTGTCTTTTCTCCAGCCCTGTCTTTGTCCATGTCTACTGCTATTCCTCTCTGGACTCTGTTGCACAGCCCCTGAGACTGACTGGAATGTTCCTTTGTCATGGCTAGGGGTGCAGATACACCTTGTTACTGTAACCAAGTGTGGGATTGTGTCCTGTTGGAGAGAGCCCTATCTGCGAGTGTGTCCCTTGGCTGCTGGATCACCCTGTCTCTTCCAGTGATTGTGTTTTCATTAGTCTCTGGTATGAAAATGTGGTGAAGCTTTCCTCTTTCAGTTTGCTTACCACTAAGGCTAGAAATCTCCTGACATAAAATGACTTTGAAAAAAAAGTTAAGCATAAAGGAATAGTAGAATTAAGTTGTTTATGAAGTCTTCATTTGCCAAACTCTTGTAAGATTTCTGTCTGTGTCTGTTGCTATAATTACTATATTTTGCTCAGGGTGCTGTAATGCATGTTCAGCAAATCAGCAGACACATTTTGTTGTTGTTTGCTGTATTGCTCAGCCCTTATTTCAGTCACATTATTTGAACACAGAGATATGTGAGACAATTTTGCACATATTTTTCTGTGCTAATCACTGTTATACTGCACAGGCACTGAAATAATTATCCTAGCTTTAGCCTGAATGTGATTATTTTACTAACTTTTTTTTCTTGAATAGTAACTGTCCAAATGCACTTATTTGGCAGAGATTAAGCAAATTTATTTTTCTTTTAGTGGAAAATAAGCTGCTTATGCCTACTGCACAGAAAAAGTCAGATTCATGGACATTTTAGGTATGCATTGACATGCTGTAAGATGTTGGCTTGCCTCTTCGTATATGCCGTCATGGTGCTTCCAGACCATGAATGTATCAACTTTTTAAGCACTTGGCTTTTTATCCCACTCATTGCCTTTAAAATCCGTCTCCCACTAACCTCATTTGTAGGGGTCAGTATTCATAGTTTCAGCAAACTGAAAATCAGAGTCTCAGGGGCAAGGAATTCCAAGTAGGGCCTTTACTGGCCACTGGTGAAAAGTTTTATTTGTACTGATAACCAAAACCCTGTCCCCAGACCTCTGAGGCAGAGCTAAAAGTAATTTTCCCATGAGCTCTTTTGAAGTGTTGTCTTTTTCCTTTGTCTTATTCATGTTTCCAACACTTGTAACAAAGAAGCCAAGGCTTTTCTAGGGAGATTTGCATTATGCAATGCATATTTTTTAATTTCTGATGTAATTCAACCCAGATTTGGCTCAAAAAAGAACAGATGTTCCACAGGGACATGGCCCTCTATAGTTCTTCAGTAGGTTTGCTTTCAAAGTGAAGCAATGTCTGCAGGTAAACATAACAGCTTCTGTTAGGTCATCTGCAGTTTTGTTTGTTTTAAAATTATATCCAATAAGAAGAAAAGAAAAGGCACTGCATTACCATTGGCAGCTCTGCTAGGGGGCAAAAAAATTATCTGTAGCAAGGCTTTCTGCAAGACTATTTTCCAGTGAGTTGCATGCACTATTTTCTCTAATAGAAATACTTTTCTCTAATAGAAATAACACAGTAGTTATTGCTGCTATATGAGCCTGAATTTACAGCCACTTAGCAGGGGCAGTAAGGGTTTTCTAAGGAATACTTTTGACAGTTTGACATATCTGGCTTAATATACCTGACACTAATGAGACATGGATTGTTAGTGCCAGCATAAGTTAGAATAAGTTTAAGGATGACCTTTTATCATAGCTATTTTGGAGGAGTTCTCTCTGTGCTTGAGGTCAGTTCATGCTGTAGCTCACCCCAATAAAGGTGAGCTAGGGAGGAAACTCCTACATTTGTGAGATGGGCATGAGACCATGCAACCAGACTGATAATCTTCCACCCCGGTGGGTTCTTCTGTACCCATTCCATCAAATGAAGTTTCTCAAGAGAAATATCTCAGTGTGTGAGACTGCCTCATTTAAAAAACCCCTTGCTAAAAGGGCAGCATGGAGCTGGGGTGCCCCATAAGAGGAATGTCTCTGAACTTGGTATTGGGTAGAGAGTAGGGCAGAAGAATCAAGGTCTCAACTGCTTCTTGCCATTTATGCAGCACTAGCAGCACTTCTGCAATGGAGGCACCCTCTTAATTCCCACCATGAAGCAGGCCCCACCAAAGAGTGATCTATTTCACAAATGTACCGGTTTAAAAGGTCTAACTTGATGTTTGATGCTCTAGAAATATTCTGAACAAAATCATCCTTGAAAAACAAGTTAATTCATTTCACTATCGTATGGGCTGCAGAGTATTTCTGCAGGGTTTTGAGAAATGCCAGGTACCTTGTCTGGAACTTAAATAGCTTGGCAATAATAACATGGGCCACATAGTTCACCTCATTGTTTGCTTCCAGAGTTGATTACAAGAAGAAAAAAATGTATCCACCTTACAATAAAGAGGTTCAACACTAATTGTTTAGTATATTAGCTGAATATTTTATAGAGGTTAGAGCTGCACACAAGTTGTCTGTATAACTTATTTCAACAAATCATTATGAGAGGGCTGGGGAAGAAGTACATTTGACAACAACATGGATTTTAGACTACCTGTGCTGTATCTAAAATTTGGATGTTAGTACTTGTTCCATCACAGCAACTTTCATTACTTGCCCTTGTTTAACTTTAAGGAAATATTTCCTAAGCTAATAAGAGACTTCAAGACTGGGGGCATCCTCAGTGGCAATGATTATGGATTGGTGGAATTTGCAGGCCTAAAGGATATGGTTCATGTATGAAGTAGCTGTCCCTGAACTTTAGGAATGCAAACTTCCAGCTCTTCAACGACATAATCAGTGGGATCCCCTGGGAGACGGCCTTCAGGGGCAAGAGGGCAGAGGAGAGGCAGCAGATTTTTAACGAAGTCTTCCACGTAGTGCAAGACTTATCAATCCCCAGGAACGAGAGAAATTGGGCAAGGATGGAAAGACCTAGAACGGTTAAGTAGGAAACTGCTGTTCAAACTAAATGGAAAAAACAAATGTATAGACAATGGAAACAAGGACAGTAACCTGGGAAGGACACAAGGAAGGTGTCCTTGTTCATGGCAAGGGGATTGGGAATAGGTGATCTTTAAAGTCCCTTCCAGTCCAAGCCATTACATGGTTCTTACTTCAGTAATTTTATTTACTGATGGAAAGACTGGCAGTGTGCAATGGTGAGTTTAGATGTGTGCTCTTGCATCTCCAGCGATTATGAAGAGAACTGTGCTAGTAGGTGCACCTTAGTTTTTTTAACAAATCTATATGCAATTTTGTATTTTCTTTACCTGTCTGTGTTATATATTGATGCTTGGGTGGTTTAGAAAAAACCTGAAATTGTACAGGGGTGGTTTTGTACTGAATAATCTGCCCGAAGGAAATGAATTTTTTTGTAAGACTTTTTCTCACCTTGACTCATTTGTAATTCAGTAGATGATTTAGATGCTATTCTTAATCCAAATAATATTTATTGCTCCTTTCTGCAGAAATTGGTAAATTCTCATTTCAACAGTGTTTATTTTATAGTATAAGACAAGTCTTGACCTGCTGGTCTGTTCTTATTGAAGTATCTGGAATTCAAATCACATATATAAACTAAATGGCAAAGAGCATAGCAAGTTCGAATTCTGACCTCATTCTAGTAGGTTACAATGACTGTGCAGAGGTGGAAGTAAACATATAAATAAAAACAATTTCCCATCTGCTTCTCATTTTCAGTAGGTCAGGATATAGAATATATCCAATATTACTGATTTATAGCACTATATCTTTTGTTGTCTAAAGAAGTAAATGAACATCTGGACTCCAAGTTTCTCGGCACGCTAATCCATTATAAAATGAGAAACTTGACAGAATATTTGCTCCAAGTGTAAATGCATATGTGAGTTGCATGTAAGTGATGAAAAAAAGCAACTGAATTATCAAATAAAGATTAAAAAATCAAACTGGATGTTGTGATATGCAATATATTTAATATTCCTAGGAAAAAAATGAATTTTTCTTCAATAAATACTTAGGTTAGATCAGTTTTATTTTGCAGTTTCATTTTGTATACCAGGATGTTATAACATTTAATGTCACTACTTAATCTAAGCACAAGTTTATCCGTCCTTCTTTTCTGTGCCACAACAAACATTTATAGGTTTAGAGAAAAAAACCAAGTGACTATCCATATCTTGACTAGATTTATGCTACCTAAGTTACCATTTTCTATCAATCAAAAAGCTGACTGAATGCATTTCTTCCTTGTTTCCTTTTGCTAGTGAATTGTACCGGTCAAAATTGAACCTGTGGTAAGAGAGAACAGTGTTTCAGGGAGAAACATATGTGGGAAGCCCTGAATCAAAACTTTTGTTTACTGGAGAGGTGTTGATTCTTTTTTAGGTTCATGGACTCTTGATTTATTACATGTTTCTTCAGATCAATGCTGTAAGTGTCTATTAGCGGAGAGCCAGCAGAAGAGACACTTCTACCTCTGTGGAAGAGGTGAGCAGCTGTTTCAAGCTGCAATTTGAGTATTCTGAAGTGGGATGACTAAATTGCTCAACTGGAACAACCTTCTGCCAGTAGCATTCCTGACACTATTAGCCTGAGTACAGGCATGTTCCTAATGAAAGAGAGAAAAACTGCTTCATTTGAAAATAGAGCAGTAAATGCTGATCTTTTCTCGCTGCCAAAACGAGATGGCTACGCATGCTTCCTTGTAGTGAGATATTAGCACTTCACAATCTTGCACAAGATATAATACTGAAGAGGACAACTGGTATAGATTTCTTGTTTTTCTGGAGAATTCTTAGAAAAAAGCAACCAAAAAAAAAACCCCAAAACAACAACAACAACAAACCCAACCAAAAAAGACCCATACAATTTTTTTCCTGAAAAGCCCTGTCATTTTGCCACATGTTAGCCTTTGGACGTTTTTCTTGTTGGCTAAAAATGCCTGAATTTCATTTTTGTGTATTGGAGGACCTTTTGCATTTGCAGTCACAATAGCAGAAGTAGGTCAGGGAGAAGATGCTCTGATTGTGGAGAATTTAAAGGTGCCCTAGACAACTGACAGTTCAAATGTCTAAGATCCTGTCCACAAATGTGATGACTTAAACACTTCCTATCATGCTCAGTTTCATAGGCTGGTAAAAAAAAAAAACAAAAACAAAAACAAAAAACCTCAATAAGCACTTTTATGTCTCTAATTTTTGACAGAAGATGTTTTTTCTTCAGTCTTTCTTAATTTTTTTATTCAGATAAGTGTATTAATGATGAATGTTGAAATTTCAGAGTTTTGATTGGTCTTCTTGATACATCTAATTTAGGAGCTTTTCTTAGTACACTAGAAACAATATAAATCACCTTTTTAAGCATTCTTTCTCACATGATGAATTTGGTACTTGGTTAGTACTGAAATTTATAATTTTAGATGATTAAAAGCCTTTTGCTAATTCATAGCTTCTCGTTCACTCAACATTTTGAACAATGGCATAATTTTTGATAATGACTTGGTCACTCAAGTATGTTCCATTTCGATTTTGAAATAAGAAATTATGAAACTGACTGTCAAAGTAATTATTTAGGAAAGAATTTAGTTAGAGGTAATTATAGCATGAGATTGGCTATCCAGGCAATTATTAACTAACTGCATCAACTTTTGGGAAAATTATGCACTTTTTTCATAATCTAGAAATGAATTTTCTTTACTTTGTGTATGCTCTGTCTATGATATACATTATTTTTCATTAATCTTCATGCAAATAATCAATTATCATATTATGCTTGAACACTGTTTCTTCCTGCAATACCTGTTTCATTTCTTTCAGTCTGACATTAATACGCTTCCAATTATTCATTTGCATAGAAGGTTATTTGTTGGTAGCAACCAAAAAAAGGATATTTTTTTATGGCATGAAAAGACATGTGATGGTAAAAGCTTGTAAGAGCTGGATAGAACTAGTTGGTTTGTTTGTTTCATTCCAACCTTTAAGCAGCATAAATGGGGTGTGTTATAGCAGTGGTGATACATAGAGTTGAAGTTATCTGTTGATGACTTCAACCTCCTAGTTGTAGGTGCTGGTGCTGTTAAGAAGGAAATTGTAAACATTTTTCCAGCAAAGAATCTCCTTTGATTTTAACATGTGTTCTCCCCCCACATGCACCTTGGCAGTCTGTGAAATATCAGTTGAGATGAATCCATCTGTTTTTTTGAAAACAAAGCCTAAATATATATTTACCAATTATATTTATGATTCAATTAATCTCTGGAAATAAGCTACACAGTCATATGAAATTAGAATGCACACACGGTTTTAAAAAGTCAATAAATTTAGTAATAAATACTTACTTTTAATTTTAAAAGAGTTAGGTTAGTAGAAATCAGACAGTGAGATATGACATATGACATATCTGAGAAGCCCGGACAGTGACCCCTAAACTCTCCAAACCTGACTAGATAAAAAAAGCATGCACTGTGTTTAATCAAGCAGTCTATTACATGCACCAACCATACACATGATTTATTAGAAATGTAAACTCCTCCTGAAAGATATGATTTGGGGAAATTTGCTTTTGAGACAGAAACTGTCTGTGATTAATATTTTGACTACACTAATTGTAGTTTGACGGGACATCTGATTTATACGTAATTCTGTTCCAAGCCTGTTGAAAGATGGAATACTCAACACGTAGGCTTGTGATGTGGGTCACCACTTGTAAAATCCCTTTGCATGGCAGATATATTTTGTGCTAGCTGCAAGATTTTTTGTTAGCAAAAAACATGAACTATTTTGTGTACCTCTTGCCTGAGGTTTGGAAAAAAGCTTTGCTGTGAAGTAGTTACTGACTTAAAAAGTCTATATTGTATAGAACAACAATTTTGTCTGTCTAGAAATGTGGAAAATATTGACACCAGAGATGAGAAATACAGTACATAAAGATGAGGCAAATCAGTTTATTGTCTGGATTTATAATTACTCTTTTGAGCAGAGGAACATTACTCACTTCAAAATATCTATACCTTTCTTTAACTCAATAAATGATTGATTTAGAAGGGTATATTGTAATGACATGACTAAATGGTATCAGGAGTATAAAATAAAGTCTGGAATTATTGGTAAAAGAGCAATTTTATAGAGGGAGATCACTGAGATATCATGGTTGATTAAGTATATTTAATGAGATAAATGCAGTCCTGCTGATATGTTTCATGATTTCTTCTTGGTGAGCGTGTGAGGTCTGATAGAAATTAACAATTGATTTCTATTCATCACTTTTTTTCCTTAGCCCAGCCTTCAAATAGAAATGTTATTGCTCTGTGATCCTTCATGGGAATTGTCTATCCTTTGCTGAGGTTGATATTAACTAAGGGCACTGAAGAATGGGAACAAACTGACAAACTTCCTTTTCAGTGTGTGGCACAGCTGACCCAGAAAGTCCTAGAAGCCACAGTCCAGGAAGGTTTCCTGACAGTTTGACCACCTTTCTTCTTTTCAAACAGTCTACCTGCTTTTGGCTTCTAGGGCCTTTCCTGAGTAATTTTTCTGACAACCAGGATATGCCACATGGTAGATATTTAGGTTCATTTGTAATTAAACATTTTGAAATATGAAAATCCTCTTTTGCTGTTCATCCTGTTCTAATTTCAGTTGCTTTTTAAATATTAAAATTCTTAAGTAAAATAGTGCTAAGGATGTATTACTCACTTCTAATATGAATTAGATTCCTTAAGTCAATTAATATTATTTCCAAGAAACAAATATGTATCTATTTCAGCTGGTGTGCTGCAGGAGGTAAAATTCTTGAAATAGAAGGGTAACATGATATTTTACACATGAAGATTGTGGCAAAGGACAAAAATGCTTTCTTGACATAGAGAGAAGGCTGTAGACTATTTGCTTTTGCTGGAATATTGTCCTTCATTTGTAAGTATAAATAACAAAAGTTACAAATAAGTAACATTTGTAAACTAACTTCTTTTCCTTTTGTAAGAAACATTGAAAGCCTTCCATGCCTAATTTGAAGAAATCATAGAAGCATAACAGCCGGCCATACAAATAGTGGTTTAAATTGTTTTTTATTTTACTTTTAATTCTCTTTGGATGCTTACCAGGGAAGCTGGGCACAGGAGCTGGCAAGTTAAAGAATGTTTTTTTCTCCGCTAAAGAATTTGCATTTCAAAATGCAACAAGCCAGGGCAAACAAGGGGACATAAATAGACACAGGAGCATGTTGACAGTACCATGTGGTTATTTAGTAAACTATGGCTATATCTGAGTTGGTTTTGCTTTACTTTGGTAGTTTGAGGCTTTTGAGGAGTTAGAAAGCATGAACTTTATATGAACTATGATTTTCTGGGTGCCTGATGGCTGAGCTGCAAGGCTCTCAGGCTGCATGTAATTGAAAAGACAACATCTATTGGTGTGTCAGGAAACATCACTTACATCTTTTTATGCTGCATTTAGATCTTATGGAAACTTAACAACAGATGCTCCCTCAGGTCTAGAGTAGCCATTATGAATGGACTCCTACAAACAAGTGAACAAATACTGACTTTTTTTTAAAAAATATCCTCTGGAAAACAAATTTTGGTAAAGTCAGTGGAAAAGTAGAACATAATTAGCCCAGCATGTTTTCAATAGCAACTAGTCCTTGACTTTGTCTTCAGTACTTGAGGTGAGGGGTAAAGGCTGAGGTAAATGACTCTTCTCTTCTTTTAGTCATGCTTTAATTACCAGAGCTACGTGTATGGGGAGGAACAAAATGCTCGAATTTCAGAGTGTGTGACTTTTGACCTGCAAAATATTTTCTAACAGATAATGCTTAACAGGACTTACAAAACTGCAGAGCTCTTCTAAGGTCCAAAAGGTGAAAGGGTAACTTCTGCCTCCATGTATTTTTAAAATACAATAGATCTTTAACTCTTGGTTTTTAAGAATTAAACAGATATGAAGTAGATTCTTCAGTAGAGTTCACAAAGCTTTAAGACAGCACAGGTCTATGAGTGGTCTGAAAATTGCAGGATTAACAGGCTGTTAAAGGGTGTCTCTTTTTGCCAAGGTTGATGAATTTGGAATGCTAAGAGTCTTTCTCAAGGCTGTCTTAAACATTTTTACAGTCAGAAGATAAGTGATATTGAAGCTGTTTTTCTTATTGACATTTCCTCAGTAAAATAATTTTTAAAAGAAAATAAAAGACAAGCTTCTGCAGCAACAGAACAAAGGGCTGAACACTATTTTTCTTGGGGAAGTAAGGCGCAGTTCCTCACGAGAACAAAACTAAATTTACCTTGATCTAGTTAGTTGATTTTTCTTGACAAGTTTCTGGAATGTAAGACAGGTCTCAAACATGCTAGGGTTGATTGGTTTGTGCAAAAAGAAGTTTGCAATCAAATACTTTGTCCTTTCATATTTTGCAGAGGATCTTCCAGGAAATGCCAAAACAGTATCTTATTGATGAATTAAAGAGGTGTTGCAACTTCAAAAATGAAATTCCTCTAACAATTAATTGAAGCTTAACTTCCTACTGAGGCAGCATGCACTGTCATGGTACCTCAATGATACTTGTAGAGAGCCATCTGGAGCTCATTAAAAGGAATTAGAAATATTGTGAAGAAGAAACATTAAAGAAATGCCTGCCACTAAAAAACTTGTGAGCAGCAGATACCATAGAAGAATTACCTCTCTACCTTGCCTGGCACTTTCTTTTCTGGACTGAGCAACAATCAAAAAGAAGTGACTGTAAAAAAGATGTACCTGATAAATAATGTTTTCAGAATTACATCACTATCTTAACTGAAAGTGAAGATTTCTTTCTGGATGACACATGCTCTCTAACTTTTTCAAATAAAGCAGTAAAGCCCTAAATCTTCAGTTCTCTCACCTCATTTCTTTTTTTTTTTTTTTTTTTTTTTTGCATGTGCAGAAGAATTTAATAACCCACATGCTCTTAACTTTCTTCTGTATTTTCATTATTATTTGTTTTGGTAAACTATGGTACATGCAATAGAGAAATTGTTCAACCTTTCCAAACTCTCAGAAATCCCACATTTGAATAGTGGGGAATATTTATTTAATCTTTGTGGAAAAGTGTGGTTTAGAAATAGCTTCTTCAGCTGTATCCATTTCATTCAGAAGTGCAGGACTTGGTTGTCAGCAGGGAACAAAACCAGACCATACCAGTTTTTAGTTTCCTTAACTCATAAGCACTGCAGGAAGTCAGATCTCGTGGTGTTACTTGAGGTCTATATGGAAACAGCAAGAAAATGGTTGTTATAAAGCAAAAAAAAAAAAAAAAAAAGAAAAAAGAAAAAACAGAACTCTTTCCAAGTAAGCAGTGACTAACTCTGCAAACCTATTTAGCTGCAAAAATAATCATCTGCTTTAGAAGTAATTTTTCTTCCTTTTGGTTGTCAATAATAAATGAGTGATACATTTCACATATGAGAGTTTTTTCTTAGTACTCTATGGTACTAAGAGAGTTTTTTGCTTATTAAATTTTGAGAAAGTACTGCTGGAATTCAGAATGTTTTCAAAAGAGCAGTGCAGGAGATCTCAAGAGTCTATTTATGAGCCTGAAACAGCAGCATTTCCAGATTAAATAATCTCAGAATTTTTTATTTTATTTTAAATGCCAGATACTTTTCTAAAGCTTTAGAAATAGGATCCACATTGTGGTTTTCCAGAATGTCTAGATCAATCTGGTGATTTATTTAATTCTAGCTTTACAATGAAACTTAACTCTGATAGGCTTGATTGTAATATTGGGATGCTATTATTGTTACAGAGGATGCAATGATCTTAAGTTTAGGAAGATTTCAAAGGTAAAGGGAAAATAAGATCCAACTTTAGTACAGGTTTATTGAGTGTAGGTCATGCCAACATAAGTGGTAGGGGGAGTACGAACGAAATAAAGCAAATACTCTAATCAACTAATGACAGCAACACTTCATAAGATGTCATAAAAATGGAAAAGAAATAATAGAAAAAGTCACAACACTTTTTTTTTGAAGGAAGAAGTCCATTGGTGTGAATTGCTTGCAGATTTTAAATGTTCCTTCCTCATATTCACTTTGTTATTTACTTTGCATGTTATGAAATTTGTTAGTGTATAATGTGTCTCAGGTGAACTCCAGGACTGTAACAGAAGTTCAGTGGTACTTAGTGCCTTGTCAGTGTCTTTCGTACTTAGTGGTACAAAAGACACTGACATGAATGCAAAATTTAATTCTAGAATTTCTGCTGTCTGGAATTTACACCCTGAAGTTAAAGACCAACCTGAATGTGATAGGTTAACCCAAAATAAAAATGTGATGCAGCCACTAAAGAAATTAAAGTATCGAAGAGGGTAGAGCTGCTGCTGCCAATATTCCATCACTCATGATACCTTCTTGTCTGGGGAGTGGCCATCTGAGCTCTCATAAGAGCAGTGGTGGCTGTGGGTAGAATTTGGGAGATTGAAGGAGCTCATCTCATACCAAAAATGCCACCGTGTGGCACGGTCAGATCAAGCCAGTGCTTTATTGTCTTTGTGGGACAATAAGTCTTCTGTAGAAAAGCAATCCTTGGAAAATTGGAATAAATGGGAGGGGAGGAGGGAGAGGCAGGAAGAGTTATTAGTGATCAAAGCAATACTTTGTGAAAACAGCATATTATCATTTCTGAACATATGTGGGACTTTTGTATAGTGCCAGGAATTTAAAAAGCAATTTACAATGTGTCACATATGCTTGGGGAATTTAAGGAACCTAGTGGAAAGAGACAGCTTTGAAATATTTCTTGATAGTTCAGTAATCCATTGTTTGACTGTAAAATGTTAGAAATACCTAAATCACTTGACATTAGAAAGGAAAATGTTTATACTTTTTCCCCTTATCTATCAAGATAGATATGTAGCCAAAAATTTTAGTAATTTAGGTAAAAGAACACCTAGACTCATGAATCATACAGAAAAGTAAACAAATTGATCTCTAAAATGTTTTTCTTTTTACTATAGCTATTTTATTTACTTCATCAAGACATGAAATGAAATGAGGAAAGAAAGGTATTGATGCATCCCACAGCAAGTCCAGCCACAAGATAGCTTCTAGTAATCTTTGAGAAGTAATCAAGGATGCTTTAAATACTGCTTAGCGCAAAATGCAAAATTACAGCTCTGGAACAATTAATTACTTCTTTGGTCTTTTAAAACATAGCTACTGCTCAAAATCTTACTAATTTCCCAGAAAAGTACTGCAGAACACTTAATAAATTAATTAGCAAAAAAATGTAGCTTAGAATCTTATTCTTGTGGTAAAATTGTCAATTTGCAATTTATCTAGGTATTAGGAAATAACTAATCTCTATGTGTTGCGATTTATTTGTTTGAGGTTTTTTTTTTTTTTTCCCTCTTAATTCTAGTATTAATGAAGGCTTTGAGTGCTGGGTGGGAGAGGGGCTTTTTTACTGTTTATATAAACTGTGGTATTTTCTGACATTTGCAGCAACTGCATACTGGTGAGCTGTCTGAGAAAGATGACTTTTAATCCTGTCATTTCCAAAGTTTGTGGTCAAGTTTATATGGCCAGGGTCTGAGAGCCATTCAGGGGAGCAACATCTGAGTTCTGACTGCATACGATATTAATTGTCCGTGATGGATACTGCAACTGTTCCTGGAGTATGCTTTAACTTGTTGTGCGAGAGAAACAATGAGAAAAAACATATTTTGGAAGAATGGGCTTTCCTGATTCTGGGAAAGGAAGGCAGGAAAGAAAGAGAAAGATGCAATACAGTTAGTAAAGATGATCAATGTGCATTTTTCTTTTCTGTAATGCTCCTAGAAATAACACTAAAGAACAATTTAACACCCCTTCAAAAATAAAAACCCAAAACCCAGAAAGCCCTAAAATCCCCAAAAACAAACAGATAAACTGTTGACTTTCACTTTTTGTATTGGTTATACTTCACAATTCATCTAGTAACTTACAGTTTTGACTATAAACATGAGTTTAACTGAAGGTTTTTTAAAGAACTTCTTCTCAGAACAGTTTTCACTCTCAAAAAAAAAAAAAATTTCAGAAAAAATCTACCCCCTCCAGCTAAACGGAAAATGGTTATGAGTGGTTGTGCTACTATACTCTGAGGTATAAACTTGAAATGAAATAAGGAGCTATTTCAGAAGAAGTATCCATCTAGAAGACTATTTATGAATTGATATAATATTATACTCTTTTCTTACTTTTGGCTAAACAAACATGGTTTTTTTTGGAAATTTGCCTTAATATGAGAAACAGAGCCTCAGATAATAATAAGTAATTGTCATAGAAGATAATTTCCATTTCAGAAAGCAAATGTTAACTCTAAAGCAGGATTCCTTTAAAGCTTTGTTAAGTGGATTCATAGTGATACAAAATATAAAGAACTCATTACTTGCCAGCACACTAACAAAGTTGAAGGAGACTTTGAATCTGCTCAACTGACTTAATACTCTCTTAGAAAGCTATATTACTTCAAGACTAACAACTTCAATATAATAGTTTTTTTTTTAATTCTAATCTCATTTGACTACTAAAAAACCTAACTGTTTAATCTGGAATTATTGTTCCATTCTTGAAATGCTGGAAAATAATCCTAAACTCTGTCTGGTTTGTGTCTTTCAGCTCCAATCTCTAAAGACTGCTTAGAAGGGTCAGAATAAATTATAACACAAAAAGCAATTTTTAGCAAGGTTTCTAAGTATCTCTGCAGTAAAAATAAAACCTAAACTAGCATATTACTTGGTGCATCTCCATATTAAGTAGAATAAGTATTTGTGTATATTAAACAACAAATAGTAATTAAAAAAGTATAGATTTTTATGACTCAGCAAGATTGATGTGTCTTGTAGCCAGTGTTGTTTTAATATAGGACAACAAGAAAAATGTAATGTACTCATTTCTCTGAAAAGTGTTGCAAGTTCATGCAGTGATGAACTTGCTGGGTCATTTGTTCTTGAAACAAAAAAATTCTGTGGGAGACTGTCTAAACTAATATATCTACTGAAGGCTTTCTGTATTAACAGTACTTCTCATGGCTATGCTAGCACAGCAGAAAATAAGACGGTAGCATTTTTTTCAGTGCCTGTCATACTTTGAGAAACTTTGAACCAATTTACTTCAAACAACAACAACAAATCTAAATATCTATTAATATTAAAATAATAGCACACCACAAATTGTTTTTGTCCATAGAGAACTAAGAAGTGCAATACAAGTGTCCTGGTTATGGACAGTATGGGGTTAATTTTTTGCAGTAGCCAGGGTGGCATGACCAGAACCCAGCAATTATTCTGTACCATTGTCCTTTTTCAGGGATGGGGAAAGGACTCTCTTCCTGGTCACAGAGCATGGCAGCACACTCGAGAATGATCAGGGGTTTCTCTGTGGTGACTCCACTGAGTGAGTCATTCACCTCTTGAACACTTTGGTATTAATACCGTGGCTGCTACAGTTTGTTTTCCTGTCTCATTGCTGTTTTCAGTAGATTGTTCTCATCTCAACCTCTGATCTTTGCTTTATACCTCTAATTCTCCTCTCCAGCCCTCCACAGAGAAAATGGAATAGAGAGGGAGAAGTGTGTGAGCAGTGCATGGTTCAGAGGGTTTGAGTGGAAACACTAAATTGGGAAATACCATTCCTAAACCATAGCATCAAGTTGGATATACATTTGGGTACTGCTTTGAGTGAGGTTCTTTTTGTTGGTTTCCAAATGTTTGTTTGAGGCATTTTTCATTTTTAGTTGGTTGGTTGGTTGGTTTGGGTTTTTGCTTGTGTGGTTTTTAAGTTTTTTTGCTTGGTTTTGGGTTTTGTGTTTATTTTTTCTTTTGGGAGGATTTGTTGGGAATTTTTTTGTGTGTGTTTTTAGCTGGAAGAAAGAATGACATGACTTGATTTTCATGACATTTTCCATCCATGGTGTATTCCTAGGACATTGAAGTTAGTTTCAGATAATTTGTCAAAGCTTTGACCTAGATCTAGCCTTTTTTAGCTGTGCTATAGCAAACCTCAGCAAAGCACATAGACTGACTCCCAATAGAACTTCCAGCCTGAATTCTAGTGATTGCCAAATTAAGGGAATGGTCAAAGAGAACGGCAAGATTGCTTTATTCCTTCAGAAAGGCCTGCCGTATAGATATAAAAAGAATTGCGGCTTCTGAAACCTTCTTGGAAGAAGAAATGTCTTTAAAATCCAGAAATCTCAGCTAGCATTGCCATTAAATTTTGGACAATGATGTTTTACAGAATCACTGAAAATCAATTAGGGTTAGAAAAGATCTAAGAGATCACTGAATTCAACCTTTTAAATAATTCAATGATATTCAGAAAGTGGTAAAAAGACAGACCTAACACTTTTCTGTTCAGAAATGGTACTGCCCATCCAATTGTGTCCAACACAATAACAGTGTTTTCAGTATTTATTTTTCTTGCAAAAGAATAAATCCTAAAATATTCCCCCCTCGACCCCCCCTGTGACAGTGTTCACAGGGGTTTTCAGGTGAGAGAGGAGACGAAAATGTTGACTCCATGTTCAGAAGGCTTGATTTATTATTTTATTATATTTATATTACATTATAACTATAGTAAAAAGAATAGAAGGAAAAGTTTCATCTCAGAAGGCTAGCTAAGCTAAGAATAGAATGGAATGAAAACAAAGGTCTGTGTCTCAGCAGAGAGTGAGACCCAGGTCTGCCATAGGTGGTCAGTAATTCCAAACATCCACACGAGACCAATCACGGATCCACCTGTTGCATTCCACAGCAGCAGATAACCATTGTTTGCATCTTGTTTCTGAGACCTCTTAGCTTTTCAGAAGGGAAAAAATCCTAAGAAAGGATTTTCACAAAAAAATGCCTACGACACCCCCCAACTTTTGCTAATCAGCAGAGAGATTTGTGGTTATCAGGCAACTGCTCTTGTGAACTTTTCTAAGAATTGCTTAAACTGCAATCTTTTCTTCAAAAGAAAAATCTACTGGGTTTTTAATGTAAGTTGTACAATGGGACCAAGAAATTCAGTGGTCTGGGAGGCATGAGTCTGGATAAGGAGTTTTCCTTTCCATGAGTCGTAGCACACTGCTGCTGCTCAGAACTTGCTATACGGATTTCAAAGGAAACCACAAAACTGAAGACAGGTTACCAGCTGCATTGAATTCTAGATTTATTTGGAATAAAAGTTCTCTACTGAGCATTATGAACATAAAAATTCTAAGCTACTTTTCCTCATCATCCAGGGGAAAGATTTGACTATCATTTATCAAGTGAATTGTTTTCACTGCTTGATATATATACAGACTACTTGATTGCTATAACTATTCTGTTGTACTTCAAGGTATCCTACCCACCTTCTCACCTTCACTTTGCACTTCAACAGAACTTTTATTTAATTCATTTACATTGCTCCATGGGAAATTGAGGGAAGGGAAACTGATGGGTAAATCTATGTACTATAAAATATAGGCAGAGAAGAACTCTATCCTGCAAAGAATAATGTGATAGATTTTTGGAACAATCAATCCTTTGTTGCAAGGTTTGGGACATATTTTGCTTGTTATTTAACCTTCAGTGTTGTCAGAATAAGAATATGCAGCTGTTTAAATCAAAAGTAACCATGGCTTTGATAGTTCTTGGTAATGTTTACACCAACAGTTTCAGTCAAGTCAATAGTTTAGGTCATATTATTTGACTAGGGAGGTTTCTTCTGCAGCATCTGTTGGCTCTCTGCAGCAGAGATGTGTGTAGCTGTGTCATGGCAAGCCACTACAACACTGAAGTCAAAATTCCTGCTGTGATTTCATTTCCATGTGTAGAGACTGAACACAGAGAAGGGTTTACAATGTATTTATTCCCAATATCTCGTTGTTCAACTGCATTTAAAGTGAGTAGAGATTCACCAGGTATGCTAAGTTATTTTCATGTGTGTCTCTTTTAAGAAAGTATTTTCTGTCATATTTTCATTGCTTCTTTAGACAGTGGTGGGTCACTAAATGATTATAGCATTCCTGAGTCAACAATTTTATAGAATTCAAAATATTTATTTGGCACTTTTGTCTCTAGTGCCACCTAGTTCTAATAATATATTTGTCATCTATATAACATAACTAAAAATACAAAAATAAATGTGACCTCCAAAAGTAAACCTAATAGCAAAATGATGAAGCCAACTCTATGTGTTTGAAATTACCCCACTATTTTGTACATTGTCTTGCATGCCATAACGTCAAGTAGAAACAGAGTATTTTTTTTAAATTTCAGGAGCAACTAAAAAGTATAGCAAAGAAGTTTTTTTTTTCCCCTAAATGTCTAGAAAATCATGATTTAGACAAAACTCTTGTGGAGACAGGTTTCTGAAGAAAACAATACTGAGTAGACAATACTGGAATAATAGAAATGTTTGTTGAATGCTGCACTATTGTATCAAAAGACATAAGCTTTAAATAATATCCCAAAATTCTAGTACCTCTAAGGACATCCCAGTTCTACATTTACAATGTGTAAGTTTTCTCTAAGAGATTCAGTATTTCTTGACTAAAAATAACTACTTTTTTCCCTGAAAGAAAAGGTATTTTGGTACCAGTAATGATAAATTAAGGGTGGGCAGTCCAAGTTTCAATTTCATGGCCTTTATACTATTTTTAGGAATCCACTGAAGTCCTCCTGTGAAACCTAACTTCTCAGATTGGAATTTAGGAGATGTAAAATCTGTGTGAAAAACAGGAGTCTCAAAATGGCTTTGGTGGTCTTGACCAATACCTGTAAGTGTCAAACAGGTCTCTGATGTGCTTTTGTTTTCCAGATGAATCAGGACTGTGTATTAGTGTTGTATAAGTATCTTGTTCTCTTGTGTTGTCAGTACAGCAATGACAAGATAAATGTTAGGTAATTCAATTGACAGGGAATTAATGGAGGACTGCCATATTTCTTAGTAGCTTGCATAATGAATTTCCTGTTAATTTGTGGATGAGAATAGGAGGTGATTTTTTGAAAAGGTGGAAAAGTTTACACCATGTCTTCCTGCTCTAGATACAAATTGTTGTGTTATAGAGTTGGTTTTTACTGTGGTTCTGTTGAAAGGAGATATGTTGATATCTGCTCACAGAGCCATTCAGTGAGACAAAATATTTGTGCTGTACAAAACCTTCATGCTGTAATAGCTTTTTAAAAGAAGAGGCATAATTCTCTTTAAATGGCTTTGTTAGTAAGACTTCCAACAAAGGTTTGCACAATAGGGGTATTAAAAACAATCAAAACTCCCGCAATCCCCTCCAGTGTTTTGGCAAGTATTTTAAAATTTTATGAGGCCAACAGCTGTTGGAGAGGGGAAGGACAGAATATTTTAAAACAAGATTGAGGGCTTTAGTTGGGAAGAATTTTCCAGTGCTATGTCTGGAAACTAATTTTGCATCTCTTCTTGCTTTTGTTGCTCTATTAGTGAAAGTATCTTCTGCTCATATATTGAGACTAAGTCCTTCTTGGGTACTCTTTTCCTTTTTCACTTTTCCATAGTATGATTCATTTAGTCAAATGTGACAGACTGGCTATGATTTAAAGTCATATATTTTACAATGGGAGCCTGAGACTTTTGAGCAATAATTTTATTATTATTTATGGATACCACCAAAGACATCTGTTCAGAGTAGAAAATTTGTATAAAGACAAACTATCTCAGTTTCAATTTTGCCATTAATAGAAAAGCTGAGCTCAATGTACTGCCTCAAACAAATTTTTGAGGCCATTGGAGTAGCACATTTATTTCCTGTTTCATGGGAAACAATTGTGAATTGTGTATTCAATTGTACCTCTTCGATTTTTCTGCTTTCTGATTTTAAGATTTGAGAGGGGAGTGGTGTTGCTACTCAAATGCGATGAAATTAATGATAAGTGCAGAATATTTCATGGGAAACCTTCCAATGTTTTGAGAAAGAGTCATGCTGACAACAAAGGCATAATTTTATTATAAATGTCTTTATAATTGTTCTACTAATATTTTTTAAAGTAATCAGTAAGTTGATTCATAAACCATTGTAAAACTATGAATTTTTATTGGCTAAAGAAAAGGATAAACAAGAACCTGTTCAGCATTTTAAAAAAAGAAAAAAAAAACACCAAAAGCAAACACTGAAACTCAGTCCAAAGCCAAATAATTGTTTTTGTATTTTTATCACTTTAAAAAGTCTAACTGTAGGCAACCTTCTGAGCCTTCTTTTTCCAGTGGTGAATAAACTGTCTTTAAAAATATGTATTGTATACTCTCTGATCTCCTGATCTGATTGGGAAGATGGAAAGAGATATGCCCTGAAGGTTTCATAGTGTCAGCTTGGCAGGGAAGCCAGTCTCACCTTAGGACTGGGGTTGGCTTGAAATAGCCCTAAAACATTTGCAGGTCTAAAATTTTATGGAAAGGGAAAGAGGTGGAGCATGATAGGGGCACAGAATTGCTCTGATTTTCAACTGGAGAGAGACTTTGAAGGGCAACAAATGTCTACCAGTGTCTGGTACAGGATTAAACCATCTGGCATGACATGGCGAGGTCCATTACTGTACCAGTATCAAAACAATTGGAGTACACTGTGTTCATTATAGGAATAAAATGTGCACTCAAGGGTGGAATCATAACTACTCATGTCTATTCATGTACGGATGATGTGGCTGAAGCTGATGACAGCCTCACCAGTGTGGCAAATGGGAACAAAAACTAATAGCAGAAAATATTTGAAATGTGAAGGACTATTGCAAAGCACCCCTCTCTAATGACTCCACTGCACAGTATTTTGTGTGACTGACTTCTTTTTATCAGTTGAAACATTATGGGTCACAGGTACAATTTTTGAGTCCTATTGTCCTTAACAGAATAAGATGGAGTTAATATTGCCTAAATGTGCAAGAATTAGTATTTACTTATAAAAGTCAGTGGACTGTAGAGTGCTATATGTATTTTACTATAGAAATAGATGAATATAAAATCTGCAGGTTTTCTTTCAGGCTTCTATTGTTCCACTAGTCTTCTAAATATTTATAGGAAGCATAACATCAAAGCAAATTACAAAATATCTGAGAAAATGTGGAAAAACTCCTGCATGTTCACCTTTTAGTAAGGCAAATCCTGTAAATCCTCTTAATGACCTGCAGTAATTCAGGCACTTCTTAATGCAAGAAGCATGCAAATACAGCAGGATCTTGTAATTTTCTTATTGAAAATAATTCCAGATTTCATAGAAGATGAGATTATCTACAGCACTAATTGTATCTAGAAACCTTCAGCCATGGGGGCTCTACCATACTTCTGAGGAGGTTGTTTATGTAGATGATTATTCTTTCTGTAAAATTTTTTCTTATGTTGAGATGAAACTTTTTCTGGTTTGTACCTGTAATCCCTTCTCTTTTTCATGTGGCTCACTGCAAAGAGAGGATCTCTATCCTCTTTGTAGCTGCCCTTTAAATACCTGAACACCATGAAAAACACCCCAAGCCTTTTCTTCTTCAAGGAGATAAGACCAAACTTCTTCACCCTTTCCTCACAAAGGTGTTCTCTAGCCCATTGCTCATCTTGGTGGCCCTCCTTTGGACTGTCTCTAGTCTGTCCACATCATTCTTTAAAATGGAACAGGACATAATACTCCAGATGCAGCCTGAAAAGCACTGAGTGGATGGAGATGACTTCATGTCTACCAGTGCTAGCAATCTACCTCTGAGAGTGCAGCCCAGGATCCAATTTGCCTTTGTTGCTGCAGCAGAACTGGGCTGACTTATGAGCAATTCTTGTCTACCAAGACCTCCAGGTGCCTTACAGCAAGGCTTCTCCCCAGGCACACAGACCCCAGCCTGCACTGGCCTCTTCTATTCTTCTGTTCTGACTCAGCTGCAGAAGTTCACAGTCACCTGTTTCCAGTCATCATGGGCATTCCCTGGACTTCAACACTGTTCAAATATTACAGTCAGTGGGTCTATAACAGTATCAGCCAATTCTCCTAACTCACTGGAGTGTGTTCCCTCTGGGCCCACAGATTTATGTGGGCTAAAACCTTGCAAGAAGCTGAAGACCACCCCTTCTTCCACTACTGGTGGGTTGACATGTGCTGTATCACCTACTTGATCTTGTAGATTCCATCTATGCCACTAAAGACAGCAAAAAAGAAAATACCAGAAGCCTCTGCATTGTCACCTTATTAATAACTAGGTTCTCTGCCTCGTTTAGTAACTGGCCCATGTCTTCCCTGTGCTTCTGCTCACTGCTCCTATTTTCCTTAATACCTTTGACCAATTTTAGTTCAACTTGAGGTTTATAAGCCACTTTTTAAGAGCAAAATTATGCAGTTTCCTATGTATGTTATGCATCGGATAGTATTTACATTCCTAGATAATCAGTGACTTACTACAGAGCCAAATCATTGCATGCTGAACCATTCCCTGAATATTTTAAGCATCAAACTGAATCTTTTTTATACTATATTAGAACAAAAATCACAACTGCTTGAAATATTTTTCAAAAACTGTCAAAGGTTCTGACTTTAAAAATGTCACGGCAAATGAAACAGAATTTCAGAAGAATGCTGTCATTTTGGAAAGCAAAATAAAGATTTCTTTTGGGATATGTTTCAGATTTAATATTTTTTCAACTGACCTGCTCTGGTTTTTATTTGAATTTTTTACTAGTTTATGCTTGGCAGTCTCAGTTCCCACAAGAGGGGAAAATAAGCAAAAAGAGAGCCTCCTTCATCTAGCTCGACCTGCGAAATGAAGTCATTGGAGAAGTAATCACAGATGTAATACACTTCTGGAAAAAGTAGGTGAATGTCTACTCATTATTAATGACAAGTAATGAAAAAACAAACTACTTGCACTCCTTCAAACCATGAGGAATGTTATTGATAAGACAAACCTAGAATTAATTTCCCTCATGCCTCTGATTATCCCTTGTGTCAATTAAAAATCTACAGTGGGTCACACTGAATGTGGCACTGTCGCACAGTGGTGTTGGCTGCAGTGCAGTTCCTGCAGCCCATAGTGACACACCTCCCAGGCCTCCAAACTTTTTTCCTTGGTTGCACATCTCTTCTTCATAGAGAGGGCTTCAGAAATTTCTTTATAAAACATAGTCCTTCAGACTTTTTTTTAAATTTTCTGTTTGTTAATGAAGTCAACTGTATATACTACTCGGATTTCAGTTTCCTTATCTTCCTTTCTGTTCATTTTTCCTCCTGGAATTGGACTCCTTTTGGAATGTATGTGGGGAAAATTTGTCTCCCACTGGTCTTATCTGTACTCTATTCTTCCCTTTATGTCTGTACTATCTATTGTCATAATGAGGAAAGTGTGAAAGAAAAATGTTTTGAAGAAATTCAGTCTTGATGTTTGCATGAAGTTTTACACCAGTTTTCTAGGCGGTTGTTCAGGCCACAGAAGTAAGGTAATTGGCTACACTTAGGGTTTTGTAACACTCATAAGACCAAAATATGCAATACTACTTCTATTTATAGCCAAAGAGGATCAAATCTTTTCTAAATCAATGAAACTAACTTTGACATGCTTCACTGAGAGGAAACCTGTGAGAAAAGTTTGTAATTTGCAACGCAAAAACTCTTGTTGAGTCACACATGGGTTAACATGAAGCCACTTTAAACAGCAGGACAGGGTAGTGTATTCCAGTGAGATATTTGAAAGTGCATTAGAATCTGATCTTGACTCAGTGATTCCTGCCTACATCTGAATGTACAGCACCTGGAGTTGCAAGGTAGCAAAACAAAAGAAAAAAAAAATTTAAAAGCAGCATAACAGTTTGTTTACTCTATTTTCATTGAATGTGTTCCAAATCTTCAAGACTCTGGTCATGTTTTACTTCTCAAGAGTGATGTTACTGTATTATTTGGAAAAAGAATTCCATCCACACATTCCTGTTAGAGTTTCTAAAATCTTGTGATAGAAGAATTTTATCTATCATCAATAGAAACTACATTAAATACTTTTCTGTAAACATTTTCAAAGCTATTACAGTCTTTCATTTCATTTGCATATTTAATACTGTTTCTTGGAATGATTTCAGGACATAATTGTTTCTTGGTGAAGGCTGTACTAGACAAGTCTTTGCTGCTATTTCATTTTAAGGGTCAATAAGCTCTCAACAATTGATCAAAAGGAAGGATCAGTGTTCAGTTATTCAGCAAAACCAATGTATCACTCACAACATGGAAAGGGTAAAGAGGCAGAAGCCTGCCATGCCCAGCAGGCCTACTTTGGTTGTAAATTGCAGATCCATTTGCTTAGATCACCTTCTGTAAGACTATTTCAAAACAGTCCAGGTGTCTCATGTTTTTTTCATAATTCAAAATATAGTTTCCATGATTTAAATACAGTACATAAAATAGTACTTCTACAGTCCTGACACATAGCATGGAGGCAGAAAAGAGAGAGACACGCAGCCTTTTGTTATCACTACAAACAACATGTATTATCACATAAAGTTATGTGGTTCAAACATTGATTAAAACTCTTGATGTATTTCAATGTGAACATCTACAATGCTCTGTAGTTTGAAGCTGGCCTTCAATATCATTTAGAATATGAACTGTCAGTATCTACTTTGCCTCCCTTTCCTCCTCCCAAATTGTGTGTACCACTTTACTCCTTCTTTTCGATGTATTTGAGGGTTGAAAAAATAATAGAATCATGGAGTATTCTGATTTGGAACCTTCCAAATCAGAATACTCCATGATTCTATAATTTTTTCAACCCACAAAGATGGGATGGACCACCGTCCAACTGCTGGCCCTGCACAGCACAGCCCCACATATCCCGCCATGTGCCTGAGAGCATTGCCCAAATGTCATTGAGCTCAGTCGGGCTTGGTGCTGGGAGGACTGTTACAACCTGGGGAGCCTGCTCCAGTGCCCAACCACCCTCTGAGTGAAGAATCTTTTCCTAAATCTCCCCTGACACAACATCAGGCCATGCCCTTGGATCCTGTCACTGGTCACCACGGAGAGGAGATTGGTGTGTCTGCCCCTCCTCTTCCCCTCATGAAGAAGTTCTAACTGCAATGAGATGCCCCCTCAATCTTCTCTTTTGTAGGCTGAACAAACCAAATTATCTCAGCTGCTCCTCCTATAGCTTCCCCTCTCGACCCTTCATCATCTTTTTAGCTCTGCTTTGGATGCCCTCTAATAACTTTATAATTTTTTTATAGTTTTAAATATTTTTTACACTGTGGCACTCAAAACTGCCCCAGCTACTCAAAGCCGGTCTGCCCCAGTGCAGAGCAGAGCAGGACAATCCTCTATTTTGCCCAGCTGTGCCTGCTCCTCCCCAGGACAGAGCTGGCCCTGCTGGCTGCCAGGGCACTGCTGACTCATGTTCAACTTGCTATTAACCAGGACCCCCAGGTCCCTTTCCATGGTGCTGCTTTCCAGGGTCATTCCTCAGGCTATATGTAGATATTACTAATAGATAGCTGGGACTGTTGGCAGTACAAAGGTGTCTGACCGGAGTAGCAAATGAACTGAGTTGTTTGTTTTGGTGTGGTTTATTTTTAATCAAGAACATCTGTTACTTTTATGTGGTTTGCATTCAGGTTTGGAAGGCAATAACACCTCTTCTAATGTTATTAGGTAACTCAAATTGCCAAGATGACTTTGAAAGGAAAAAGCACTTTTAAAATCTTAAATGTTTAATAATAGTTTGCCAAAAGTTAAGGAATTCTTTCAGTCTAAACCAAGCAATTACTTTCAGTATTTGAAATTTCATTTATGAAATGTTATTTTTATCAAAGCCATATTTTTTCAACACCTTTCTGTCTGATGACATAGTTTTGAAAACTTACCTAGCTTTGAAAACAAAAGCTGCTCAGATCTAGAGTCTAATATAATTAAATCCTTGTTCTTTCTGTTTACAAAACCTTGCTGTGAGGTGGAGTTTGTTTACATTTCAAAATTAAAATTGCTCAGACCAACTGCAGAGCCTAGAAGAGTTAGCAGTTTTGTGTGTCCCTCAGTCTGGGTTTTTAATTTTGTGGATCTTATGAAATGACCTGGCAACTCAGTTAAAAAGTTTAGACACATCAGTAGAGGATTGTAGAATAAGATCTGTTAACTATTTTCCTAAAATACTTCTTTTATGTTCGCTACAGCAATAAGAACATCTTTGTATAACAATAATTTTTAAGGAAAACCAAATCGAATTTCAATTACTGAATCAGATGAGAATTAGAGGTTTTTAAAGTATTTCATTTTCTTAGTTACCTCCTTATAATAGAGGAAATGTCCTTTTGAGGCTTTACCACTAGCTATCCAAAGGTTTTCTTCTTTAGAAGTTGTTTTGCACTTAGTCCTTTGCTAGCTCCTAATGTGCCAGAGAGACTTTCCATATGTACAGAAAGTGCTTTGAATGTCAATACAGGATTTCCATCTTTGTTGAGATATGCAGTTATATAAATCTATTATAAGTGCAAAAATTGTTATGTAGATTTTTATGTAGTTATGTAAATACTGCAACTTAAAAGGTTTTCTTTTGCCTGTGTAATTGAACTTTCTTGGCTTATTCTGCATGATAACCTTTCAGTGAAAAGTCAAAGGTAGCTCTGACCTGTTAGAAAGGGCATAAAGCAACTATGGTTCTGATGCTTAACAGGAAACAAAACATTTTGAAAAAGAAATGTGAAATAATGGTTTGCTGAAGCAGGCACAGCTGAATCTGGATAGTTTTAACCAGTCATATTTTTAAATAACTGATCACAGAAGACAAGGTAGAGCACCTATTTACTGGTGGGGTTAGTGTGGGCATTGACAGAGATGTTTTGTCCTGCAAAAGAGCTGAAGATACAGAGGGCAGAATGCAAAGTGGCACAGAAATTAGTTTGGATTGCTGGATAGCAGGTAATAGAACAGAGTTGTCATTTGATATCTCACTATTATCAACTTCAAGACCCTGTGTTGGTCTGGTGGCTCAACAGAGGTAAGTAAATCCTGAAGTATGAAATTCTAAATAGCAGCAGCACTGTTCTGCTGTAAGGACAGGCTTACTCTGCTTTGTTTTGTCTACATATATAACTTTGTTAATACTGTTTAATAAGTTAGCAGGAAAGGAGTTGGTCAATAAAGATCATTGTTATAACTCATAGATTTTTTTCACAATCATAATACTATCTACATAAGTTTCAATGTCTGTGAAGAATTGGTGAATTATTCCTCATTTTGCTTGCTAAGAGATGAAAATAAAGGCAAGCATATGTAGAAATACACACATTAACATTTCAGAAGCAGTTATATGAGAATTACTCTGCTCAGTATATATATATATATATCTATAAAGCAAGGAGAGTAATTCTGAACATAACTGTGATTTATTTGAAAATAATTTGTAAATGTTGAAAAATTTGACACCAAGTGTACCTTTGCCTAAGCAAGCCAATTGATCTTTCTTATTGCTTTAAACTTCACACCTGAATGTTCTATTTCTTGAACCTAGCAGGGCTTAATTTCTTCCTTTTAATGAATGATTACATTGTAAAGATTTCAAATAGGGCATTCAAACTGAGAGTGGTAACAAGCTGAAATGTTTAATGTGAGATCACTTAGCTTATTAGAGAATGCTTATATACTTCACAGTCCAGTCTATTGCTACTAGCCATCAGGCATGTGTTCCTGATAAACATTTTATATATGAAACTGCGGCACTAGCAGGAAGGGTCATACTTCACAGTATTTGCTATGAAGTGTTACTAACAGAAATAAAGAACAACTACACGTTGATCCTCAATAAGTTTTTTAAAATGACCAATGTTCCCTACTCTTTATAAATCTATACACCTTCTTAGGTCCTCTCTGTGTGTGTATGTGCAAAGCTGTTTAGATGAAACATTGATTAACTAATATTGAGCATTTGTTTGCATAATCATTGTTTCAGAAAATTGAGCATGCCTTTCTACATCCTGAATTCCTAGCCTTGATTCAGTCACAGTGGAAAAATATTGGATATATCTTTGCAGGCTGTAATTATACATCTCCTGTCCTACCTTCAACATTTCTTTGCACACTCCTTCTTTTCTACACACAAATTGGTCGCAATGAAGACTAAAGACAAAGGACACCACATTCCCTCCTCCCTGAGTGAGAATGATATGTCAATATGTGTAAAGCATAGTTAGTGACTCTCAGCAGAAAACAAAATTTTTCCTTCCGACCTAAGATATTTAAAAAGAGTGAAAAAGCTGGAAGAATCTCCTTCAGCTTTTATACTGTGCACTGTTGTTGATTGTAAGAATGATAGTACTGTTCCAGAAATTCTGGAATCTCATTTCAAAGCAGAGTTCTGGCTCTTGCTATAACTGGTTACTTGGAACAATAAATACCCCAAAATTAGGAGATTGGGTAGTGGAAAGAAATAGAAAGGTGGTTTTCTTCAGGAGAAAATCCTTACTGAGATCTGAACTAGTAAAAAGGAGATAACTAGGTGTATGACCTAGAAAAGGTCATATTTCTTCTTTCCAAAATATTGTGGAAGATGAGAGAAGAAAGTGTGAACAGGAAATAATCTTGGACTCCCAAATCCCAGAGGAATATAAAATGATACAAAGAAATAAAAGTAGATACCTCATGATTTAGTCAAAATCTCTGTTCAGTTTATGCTATGCAAGCAAAGGAGTAGATATGGGATGGGACTCTCTGAGAAAGCCATACTTCTAGTATGGCTTTAAAAAAGAGTTAAAATGAATACTACAAATATTCAGGTAATGTTCAGAGATGTTCAATAAGGTGTCTCATTTAAGTATGTTATAACAGTGGTAATTTTCACATTGACACAAAAAAGGTAGTTTTACTCTCTGAAAGCCATCATCACCAAGATTTTGTGTTGAAACCAACAAAATATCATATAAAATTTTTTGACAGTATTTTAAAATTTACATAAGAGTTTTAGTCCAACTTCATATTTGCTGCACTCTCTCTTAGGATAAAGATCGAATTTAATGATTTCACCAATATATACAATCTCTATATCAACTCCCTAATATGACATGACAGCACACCGGAAACATTCCTTGGAGAGAAATGCTAGAGAGTATTAGAGGATTTAAAAATAAAATGACTGACTCAAGTTGACAGACCAGTTATTTTTAAAACAACTTCAGATAAATTTTAAAAATGCAAGTGATGCCCTTGCTGCCAAAATCTGTCCTGTGTTAGTTATTTCAGGAATACAAGTCGTCTGGTTTCTTTTCTTTATCAAAACATTGTATTCTTAAATTTTCCATTTTGTTTAATGAAACTCAGCTTGGTATATCTCTGAGCCCACTTGAGTCAGTATCTTCAAGGGGTAATCTAGACTTATGTCATTTTTGTCAAGGGGTCAAATTTACAGACAGAAAT
>JAHXMQ010000807.1:65969088-66035085 GCA_020466415.1 Ammodramus savannarum pratensis
TTGGGGGTTTTAATGCCTTGGAATGCCTACCTAAAACGGAGACTAGACAGAGTTAGGGATTAAAGTGGGTCTTTATTAAAGGCCTTTAACAGATACACCTTGGGCAATGCAGGAGCCTTGCAGAGGCTACACCCAAGATGGACGAAAGTCACAAGTTTTCAGACAGATTTGAGTTTGCTGTATTTGCATATCAGGAGTTAATTGTCCAATTATACCTCCAAATAATGAAGTCACCCAGTTTATGCCTCCCCAATTCACATCTGTTTATACTTTTTGGGGCCTGAGGCTGTTATGGTCACCTTGGTTCTCAGGCTTGGAATGATTGTTTTTTCTGGCCAAACTGTGAAGAGAGCTTACTATCTAACTAACTCTATATGATGTTCAGACTCATACACTACTCCAGTACTGGATCTGGAAAATATAAAAGCTAAAACTTAAGGCATCAGTTTTGTTGGTATGATTGTTTTTTGATGGTGTTGGGTTGTTGTGTTTTTTCCCCCAGAAACTGAAGAGACTGAATTAATGGAAAATACCTGCTTACGAAAAAAAATTATGAAATAAAGTCGCTGTTGTGGTTGCTGCAGATGATTTCAGAAAAATATGGCTAATTTGGTAGGCCAACCTATGAAGAGATAAAACTGATATTATTTATGGCAAATAAAATGGTGATATTATTTATGGAAAATAATTCACCCGCATAATTGTATTGATACTTTATAATAATTTGTTATATCCTGCCTTAAAATAGACAATTATGTTCCTCTTGAGTTTTGTCCTTTCCCTTTATTGTTTAACGTTTTCCTGCAGTTGTAAATGCCCCAAAGTGTTCCAACAACTGCCAAAACCTCTTCTTTATTTTTGTACAGCACATTGTAAGATTAATTCCTTGTTCACATTTCTTTTCTCTTCTTGCTACAAATAGTAGGGACAAAAAGTTGTTTCAGATCACTGTCTTTCCAAAAAATGGCAGATAAGTAACTGGATACTTTCAGTTGTCTTAAATGCAATTTTTTTTCTGTTATTTTTCTGTGTGAGATATTACTGTAAAATATCTAACGTGACTGTGGAAATGTGTCCAAGAAAAAAAAAAAAATTAAAGGCATATAGTTTTTCTATATGTCTGTATTAAGAAATCCTTGTTATGCCCTGTCCCTTCTTTCCTGCTACAAATTTTTGAAACTTCTGCTTTTACTAAATCTTGTGTTTGCAGTGTTTGTTGCCATATTACGGCCATTCTAGCACAGGAGAACTGAGTGGGCACAGAGACTGAGAAGCTCTCCTTTTGCCAAACTACATGTGGCATTTTGATTGCCTGCAGACATCAAAGGAGCAAGGAATGAAACTGATGGCTTTAGCAGGCAGCTGGCTGCAGCTAGGCACATCTCTCCTGGCTTTGCCCTTCTGATCAAGGACTCTGCTAGGCTGCTACTACTCTGAAAAGGTTTCTGCTTCTGCTGCTCCCCTTCTTTTCTCACTAAGTACCTCTGCCAGCACTGTGAGAATCCCTCCCTTCACCGTTTTTAGCTTAGAAGCTGCAGGGACAATGTTATCTGAAGGCTTCACAGCAGCACAGGCTATTTGGAAATTCTGCCTGTTTTTCACCTGGCATCATATAATAGCTCCAGGGCATTTGAAGCAAACCTAAATGGAAGTAGTTTTCCTTCCCTTTTGTAGTTTCAGACTTTCAGTTTTCAGTCATTTAGAGTAAGATCTGATCCTCTGAATAATTATTAAAATTTTCAGATGTACAAAAATTGTGTCTGATTATTTATTTATGCCACGAGTCTGACACATACTAAAACAAAGACGTGCTTATGCATAGCTGGAAATCAGGGCAATTGGCTGAATAAACATGAAGTCCTGAATGTGACCGCAAAACCCTCCCTTTTGTCCTCTTTACATCACACTTTAGCTTTCACCGTATTTGTGCTGGCTAAAAGAAGGAAGATTCATCTCAGTGTTTTGAAAAGGTGGACTCAACCGAGCAGAAATGGGGAGCACATCCTACAGCAACACACCAATACTGTGCAAGGCTGTGTAATGAAAATGAAAAATCCAAGGTAGCTTCTATGGCTGCAGCGTTGCCATAGTTACTTGCAGTTTGCCATGCTATACGTGGATCAGAAAAAAAAAAAAAATCCTAACATTTAAGATGCTTTTCACAATGATGTGTGTCCTGAAGCTACTAAAACCACCTATCTTAGTATCAAAGCAATGGTCATATATTTGCTGTGGAAAACAGCAAGCTCAATGTCTAATGTTCTTGGATGTTTATAAAACACTGAATCAGCATGCAAATCTATCAATCTGCTGAAAAAATAAGAAAAGAACTGAAAAATCCTTTGAAACAGTGCTATTATTCACCAAATCAAGATTTCTTTGTGACAACGTCTTACCTTTCTTAAATTGGTTTCTTCTCATCATTTTAGAAAAAACCATTATTATTTGCCAGTTCTCATCTTGCTTCTTAACTGCCCTAATCTTAAATGGAATACAGTCATATGCTTGTCCAGCCCATCTTCCTCTTCCAGTTTGAAAAAGTTATATATAATTTATGACTCATTGAATATGTTAAATCTTGTGTTTTTAAAAATATATTCATGATTACTGCATTGGGCACATGTCTGGATAAAAACATTTCATTTCTGCTAGGAGCAACACCATCTCATGAAAAAATTGTTTGAGATCACTCAAATAGAAACTTATAAATATGGAATGTGTACAATTTTAAGACGAAACAATAAGCTGGGGGCAGGAGGGGCTGTGGCAAAATACTATTCACAGCAACTATTAATCATGATCTGTTTTTTTAGCATTCCATCAATCTAGAAGGACTTGAACACTGAGAATACTAAAACTGATAACTATTCCAAGTTTGGCTTTTGAAGCTGACTTTATGGACTTATGCTGTGTTGTTTCATCAAATAGAAAACTATTGAAGAGTTCTATATGTTTACACTGTTCTCTCCTATGTTATGGATCCAGGTAATTTGTTACTGTCTTGTGCTTAAACCACACGCTCTGAGAACTTCTACATCTGTTCCCCCCTCCATGAAACTGCAATGAAAAAAGGAATGTGGAGAGATATGAGTGACAAGGGATTATAAACGTTAGAGACTTAATTAAACCAGAAAAGCTTCAGCAAGGTTAAGGCTGGTAAACTTATATCTTCCTTTGCTGAACTAAGATAGGAAAAATTACTTTGGTTGCCTAGAAACTACATTGCACAAACTAACTCAGTGGAGGATCTATGGGTTTGATAAGCAAATTAAAAATGGACATTTTGTGTGAAGAGAATAAATATTCTTCAGAACTTTTAGTCAAGTGAAAAATTAATTGCATGGTATTACAAATTAAAATGGCAACGGATCGGGGAACATTTTGTCAGAAATTGTAGATAGTCAATATTGTTTAACATCTTGGTAGAAATGGTGAGTTGGCTTGCAATAACAGAGTACTAAGCACATTCAAAGCACACAGTGTTTGTGGAGGAAAAGCAAAGAGTGAGAATCTTGGTGAGAAAACAGATTATTTTGGAAGATCTTGTTTGCATTTTCTAGTGTATAAGTGCATTTTGTACACTCATGGCATGCCAGTTTAGTGGCTTTTTGGAAATTTAGTCTTAAATAGAGAAGGAAGAGGGAAATGCTAGAGAATTAACATTTTCAAATTTCAGCTTCAGAGAACTATATTGCAGCAGCCCAATTCTGTTAACTATTGAGCACACACTTGCAGCAGAACTTGCTGCTTGCCTGAGCTTCAGAGTGGTTCCCTATGTCCTTGAGAAAGAAGCAGCACAAGCTGCCCCAAAGATGCAAGGTGCTCTTTGCATAAAGCTGTGAGTTAAGGAATACTGCATTAATATAATGCTTTTAACTGATATTACATCTGCCACAGGTGTCTCTCTTCCACTTCTTTTCATTTAACACTCTGGAACCATAAAAATTCTTTTACCAACCAGTGCAAATAAGGAATGTTTCCTAGTTAGGGCACCTGCAGCACCCAATAACAAGGGTTGCAGGGCTTCTGTGGTCTGTGTTTCTATAGTGGTAACAGGTGGCAGTGAGCCTTAGCCTGTGGAACCTGTTATTTTGCCTCCCAGACTCAAAACTGCTTGTGGGGATAAACTGAAACACTTCTTCAAGAGCCATTATAAACAACTCTTCTAAATCTTCTAGTGAAAACCAATTTTTTTCAAGGTTGCTGTACCTATACCACAATTTAATTTAAAAAATGCTAGTAAAGAGTTTCCAGGTATTTTTTCATTTCAGAAAAGTTTGACCTGTGGCTTGTAAGCAGGTAAAGCTGGACTCACCCAGTGATGTGGGCAAAAAGCTCATTATGCTAGTCCTCCTGTCTGGAATAAAGAAACAAACTCATACAGTAGGAAGATAGCATATTTCTCTGCATGACAACATCTGCTCTATGCTATATTGAAGCCTTTAGCTCATACAACCATTTCAGAAGTCACAGTTGCTCGTGAAGGACCTATTAGGGCTGAATTCTAGTGTCAGTGTTTGAAGAAGCATGCAGAAATGCATATATTTATAAAGTTCAGAATCAGACATATAGGGCTAAGATTATGATAGGACCACAGATAACTCCTAGCCATATGAAAATTTTGATGTAGAGTTTGTTTCTGGAAATTTGTTGCTGTATTTTCTATCTATGTTTGTTTTGCAATTAAGATTTAATTTAAAAAATAAAAGAATCTTAGAGTTGGATTTTAGAGATTATTTGATCTGACAACAGCCAACATAAAGCAGCTCAGCTAGCCTTCTTTCTGTTCAATGCAAAGAACTATTATTGCAAGATTGTGTCTATATTATACTTTATTTTTAAATTGAGAAATATTTCCCTTTATTACCTGCTATGATGTCTGGAGCAGCTACAGTGCACTCATAATGACTTTCATGTTTCAGACAGTGAATGTCAGTAATGTTAATAGCTGGCTGGATCATGCAATTAAGAGTTCCTAAAATGCTTTGGGGACCTTTGGTGCAGGTACTTTAAGCCTTCCAGTTTATCTTCCATGAGGTTTCCTAGTCAGAAATAAAACACAAATATTTTTACTTTGCAAGATTTATTTGTTTTCAAAGCATAAGAGACTACTATTATTTATCTTAAACTAAGCTCCAATTTAAAGTAGCAATCCCTCTGAGAAAAGAAGTATTTTAAATAGATGTGCAGTTCACAAGCTGATAAAAAGCAAAACTGAGTGTACCCACATTAAATTTTTCAGAAAATCAAACTAAATGAGCTTTTAATAATTAGATATGTCTGCTCTCATATATTTTAGCAGCTGCTTTAAACAGTGTGATTAATCACAGAACAGCAGAATGCATTAGATTGGAAGGCACTCCTGGGTGCCATCAGGTCCTGCTCATCTCTCTTGAGGAGGTGAGGAAATGGGAGGAGATGCTGGGGCAGGTGGGTGTCTTCAGCCCCTGGGAAGGCCCCAGGTGGAGCAGGGAAAGATGTGAGGAGCAAGGAGAGGCAGAGGGGAGCTGCTCTGGCTGACTGCAGTCATTCATTCCCCATCCCCTGTGTAGCTTAGGGTGGGGTTTGGGGCGGTGGGGGAGTTAGAGATGGAGTGAAGCTGTGCCTGGGAAGAAGGCTGGGGTGGAGGAAGGTGTTTTAGAGTCTTTTGTCTTTGTTCACCAACCTACCCTATTTTAATTGGTAACTAATCAAAATAATTTTCTGTAGTCTGGTTTGCCTGGTTTAGTCTTGTCTGGTTTAGTCTTAGTCTGGTTTGCCTATGATGAGAATTGATGACTGATTCCCCTGTCTTTACCTTGACCTCAATAAACTTTTTCTTATCTTCTACCCTGTCCTGCTGAGGAGAAGGGGTGAAAAAGAGAGAGTGAAGGACTGGTAGCCAGCCAAGATCAATTCACCATCATACTACAAACAAGACTAATTTCAAAGTCACGGTAGGTTGCTCCTAGACTTGTCTAGTTAGTTTTTACTTTCTTGTTTTGAAATCTTCATGGATCAAGATGCCTCAGCCTCTCTGAGAACCTCTTTTAGTATTTAACATCTCTCTTTGCAAAGAATAACTTTCAGCACATTTCAATTTTCAGTCAATTACTACAACATTATCATTTGAAGAGACAGTCTGGATTCCAACATAATATTCTTATTTTTAAAGGCAGTTATGCAGTGAATCTATCAATAATTTCTTTAGATTACATATAACAAACTAGATGCTTTGTGCTATTTATACAACTGTATTTTAAAATCTCAATTTTCCACTGTTTCAGAGAATGTTATCTTTGGATGGAAATTTGTTCTTAAACTGGCTTTCCACTCCAAGCAAAATGAAACATTACATATTTTAACTCTCTGGATTCCCTGTCTCTTCCTTCTGTTCCTCGCCCAGCAATTCCATCTCCAAATGCAGCAGAGGCTGGCCCAATGTCTTATTCGACTTATTAGAAAACCAGTTTGAAAACCTTTACTTACAAGAACAGGTAAACATAAACTATGAGAACTCCATCTTGGAACTACACCTCTCTGTTTTCAGGGTAAGTATCTGAAAACTGAAGTTCTCGAGGGCCAGTACTAGAGCTGGAAGATATGTAAAATGTATTTGTAATTCTTTCAATTGCAAGGTGATTATTGAATTGGAAGCTTATATCAAATTAGGAAATTCTCTGAAAATTTATCCATCACTATTCAAGGGAAGTGCATAATTAGTGGTGGCCTGCAGGAACATTTAGAGAGCTGCAGAAAAAAACCTGAAGAGTGCAGTGGAAAAAAAGATACTAAACTTAAAATAGACTAGAACAAGAGGAACTGAATTTTTGCATATTTCTTGTTCAGATCTATGTCCTACTGCTGAAATTAATTGTGACTTACTCTTTGAAACACATGACCCACCAGAAAAGGCTCAGGGAGCTGAGATTACTTAGCCTAGAGAGTAAAAGGGGAGGTGGGCTGCAAAGGCAATGTAATAAAGCCTTCCAGTCCTTATGGAGGGTCATGAGAAGATGCAGTCAGGCTCTTTAGATGTGTGCGTGACAGGACCACACTAGATAATAGACATAAATTGAAAGAGACAGAAGATCCAGTTTAAGGGCTGGGAGGAGTGGGCATGATAAGAAGACAGACAAGTGTTGGTATAGGCTTCCCAGGGATGATGCAGAATGTCTGTACTGGAGGTTTTTAAGACCAGACTTTATAAAGCCCTGAGCAACCTGGTCTGACCTCAGAGCTTTAGTTGGATTAGAGAACTCCTGAGGCTTCTCCAGCCTGAATGACTCTGCAATTCATTATTTATTCTATCTTTAGTCTTGCCTCATTAAAAAAGAATTAATTTTCTTTTTAAAGAAATATAAAAGTTTAGTATGATTTCTGATGTTTTTGTTCATATGGGGCTTAGTTTTGCAGTAGACTTACTAACAGGGCTGAAGAGCTGCACAAATGTACAACTCATAAAAAACTACCACAGTATAATTTTGCTGACCTAGGCATTCAGACATAGAGTCATGCCATTTAGATGCAGCCAAAGACAGCCAGCATCTGTCCTCTTATTCTCCTCTTCGTCAAAGTTGTGTGAATGACTGGCAATTACAGAGTTAGTTCTCAAACAGAAAGTTCAGATTTCTAGTAATTAAAGTAATCTTGTGTGCTACAATGAAAATCCAAGAGAAGCCCTCCTGTAGAGAAGACTGACTTCAGATTGATGGCAGACAGATTGCTTTCAGTCTGAAAGAAAATGATTTGTCTCTGTATGCTCCTAGGTTGACAAGTGGAGTGATGGATAGATTTACAGGAAACATTGGTGAAGGAAGTTTGGGCTGGATATATGGCATTCTCACTGTGAGAACAGTCACACAGTGGAAAAGGGTGCCCAGGCAGACTGTGTACCCTTCAGACTTGTAGGTTTTCAAGGTCTGACTGACTAAGGCATTTAGCAACCTAGTCTTATAGCTGATGAAGTGGAAAGTTGGAAGGTTGGGAAGAACATCAGTCCTTCCCACTGAAATATGAGTGGTCAGTGCAGGTGAAAAAAACCCATTAAGTGCATTTCATTAAAGAGATCATTTGGAACAAGAATGTCAAACACAGGATTTTAGTTGCCAGGTAAGTGTGCTGTGAGTTAGAATAAACATTAAGATGTGAAGTCAGTCTCCCTGGCTTTATTTGCTTTATTATTAAAGAAGAATAGGAAAACCAAGAATGAGAGCCTGTTATATTGACTACCTAAGAGTGGCACATTTGGGATACACTTAAAATGTCAGGTTTTAGACTGATGATTTGAGTTCCTTCTAACAAGTCTTTTTTAGACCAAATGGTACCTACGTCAGCTTATACCTAGACACTTTCTTCCACCAATTCTTTTTTACAAAAGACCATTCCTGGTAAACAATACCTTAAAATTCTTGTGTTTCCACAGGAGATTTTTTTACCAAGCATAAAGAGGCCATATGTGTTCCAGCCTTGATGTTTAATTTCTAATACCAAGAATTCTGAGGACTTAATTCAGAGATAAAAGCCAAACTAAAACAAAACAAAAACACCCCCACTCACAGTGAAAGGCTGGTAACAGTAAAACACTGTAGAAATACTCAAAGCAAAATAAAATTATGTGAAAGTGTAATTGCAGGATAGCCATGGAAATGCACAGCTGTAAGGCGAGGGCAAATTAGCCCTGCCCTTACAGGTTTAGTAGAATTGAATCCTTCTAATAAAGGTTTAATAGAAGTCATGTATAGGCCAGAAGGAAATAATTTGAGGACTGTGCCTGGGGTACGTGTAAAGAGCTGGCAGTAGTGAAAGCATCAAGTTCAACTGATGCCCTACACGTGTGGCTCTGTGACACAAGTTACAGAACCTGCAGTCCATTACCACAGTAATACAGGAGTGCAAGGAATTTTGATTGTTTATATTGATCGTTATTCATTCAAGAATTACACAGATTGATAAAACAGTCCACTACAAAAATTATTCAATCAATGTATTTATTTAGTTGTGAAATGTTTGGGAATCAGTAAAAGTGGAAATAAATAACTGTGAGAATAAACATTTTTGCAAAGAACTTGCTTGAAAAAAGTACCTAATCAGAAAGTCTTGCTTGAAAAAATCTGTCACCCAGATATTGACTGGACAGTCTAGGCTGAACATCAGTAATATTTTTACTGTTTTAGGAAAAAGAAGTTCAGGCAAGTATCTGTTGACCAGAATTTCATTTCATGTTGCTGGTACAGTAGGCCAGAAGGGTCATTATGCTTCAATTATTTATTGCATAACTGTTGCTTAGAACTAATTGAATGCATTATTAATTTCAGTGAAAACTCTTCTATGGTACTTGGCCTGACTTGAAGGAGAACACTGCCAGAATCACAAATCGTTGAATTAATAGACTGCATTCATTCAACTTAATACAAATTCTATGAAGACTGAATTTCTAAATTAGCAATGAATAACTTGATACCAAGACAAAATATAAAATTCATAAGAACAGCTACTCTTGCACTCAATCTTGGAAAATAAATGCAAGCAAAATATACAGAGTCTTCTACATTCTTCCCTATGGTCTTATCTGATTTGATGGCATTATAAAAGTAGGGAATGACAGAGAATATTAGTTAGTTATAAAACACTGAAGGAATCAGATGAAGCTGAAATTAGCTTAATATGTCATGCAGTCTCTGTAATGGGAAACTGAAGAATATTTTGTTAAATACAGAGCTCAATTGCATAAACTTTGTTTTTAATAATGAAGTATTGCATGCATAGCTCTCAGCAGGATAATGAAATCTAACCCCAAACATCCATCATAAGACATCCAAATGAGAAGAGGGGGCTTTTTCCCCATATTACCCATTAGTCACCATCATGTGGGTAAGCAGTCCCACATTCCATCTCTGCTTCAAATAATTTTGGAGTGTCAGATGAAATACTCTGGAAAGAAATTTGTGTTGACATTGAAACCAGACAGTCATGCTGAAGGTTCAATGGACATCAGCTGTCTGACTATTTTGCCCAGAGCTGCATGCTCCTTTTTTATTTCTGAGATTCGTTTGTCATGTAACGTCAGCCCTTATTCGATTTTAGTCATGATTTGTCAAGTTTAGTAGCTTTTGGGGTTTTGTGTCTAACTTTGCTAAGTAAGTATAATTAAAAATTTTGAGTGTGACACAAGGCAATTTTCATCCTACCCTAGCCTGAATATCAACAACACTCTGTTCAAACCTGTAACTTACATGAACTCGAGTGAAGCAGCAGATCATGTTATTTTGATTCACAATTACTATTTTACAATACAACAAAATAAAGAGAAAACAGAGATTAGGTAGGCTGGTTGGTTGTGAGTCAATGGTCATTTTCCATTTGTCTTTTACCTTTCTTATTTAGTAAGTTTTCCACTTAAGAAAGTAACTATCCTAATTTATGTTCCAGTAAAACTTGACTTTTAGAATTGAAAACCTTTTCTCTTCTTTATGCCTTTAGAGAGGACTAGTTATGTAAAGATCTAGACAGATCCACTTCAAAAACTTTTATTCATTCAGTTTTTCATGCTTCTGCAACGTAGGGCAATTAATTTCAAATCTTTCTATGTTTTTTTTTTAGTGTAGATTTTTTGTTAAAATGTGCTAAGACATATAGGTATTTGTTCTATGTTGTGCCTCTAAGAAATTAAACTAGTATTAAACATGTTATTTATAGATCAGTTATACTGACCTCTCGTGATTTATCTTAATCTCTTGTGTGTAAGAGAACATTGGAAAATGGAAGAGCAGAGCAAGTATAATTTTTTCATGTTACAGGTGGAAATCAATACACAAGCTTCTTTCCTCCACACTCTTTTATTCAGTTTACATACACCTAGCTGAAAGTAGAATTTCTTTCTTTCTTTGCCATTCAGTAACTTCAATGCAACTACTCTTATTAGTAGATTTAATAAAATATATTTATAACTTGAGTTCTTTGCATTTTCTGAATCTTTATTTGTTTTGATCTTGGATTTCAATAGAAGGTGTCTATTAGGATGGTGACGAAAAATGTGTAAGGTCTTCCTTCTTGAAGCAAATTCATTTTGCAGGACAAGTTCTAGCAAAATTATTTTACTTATGAATTTTTCATTGAGATATTGACAGTTTATACTACATAGGGACTATGTAATTTGATTTGTAAATTCAGAAACACTATTTTTTTTTAAATATGTATGTATTTTAAAGATCATATGAACTTCTTCTAAATGAACATTATGAGAAGCTTTAATATTTGTTTTCCTTTCTCTTGGAAAGTTTTATTTTGCTTTGCCTCCAAAACATTTTGATTTTCACTCCTCAAACACAAGACTTTTGTTTATTTAAATTAAATTTGAATCAGAAGAAAATAAGCTTAATTCATTAAAAAAACCACTTTCCATCTACAGTTGTATTATCCTTTTTGATTTTAATTTTTTTTGGCATCTTCTCTTTTAAAAATCTATTACTGGGACTCCTGTCTGCTAAACAGTAAAGATAAGAGTGGGGATAAGCACAGCTCTTGACTTCTACATTGTGTTTGGAAACATTTTTATTGGTTACCTGACTACATGCACTTGCATTTGGAACATCAAAAGCAGGCTGTTATGGAATCAGCCAGGGTTAACCAAATAGAATGTGTTTAACATGACAGCTAGTCTCATTGAGATTCAGAACCTCCCAAAACAAGACCGAATGGTAAGGAACACAGTACCCGCACCTCTTTTTTACAATTGCAAATGTTTATCGTGCTGCAGAGCTGCAAGGGAGGTGTATGGAGATAGGTGTCCTAAAGACCTACAATTTTCTTGAATTCCTTTAGAATAAATCCTATAGTTAATGTATCTCCGTGCAGTAGGGCTGCTGGCACTGCCTGTGTCCAGTCACTCACCTCAGAGCTCAGCCCTGCAGCCCCTGCTGCTAACACCTGGCCACTGAGGCCAAATCAGCCCTGCATCCAACACAGGTCTGCTCCATGCAATCATAATTATCGTCATCTTTGTCACATTACTGAGAAATGCTTCGGGAAACTTCATCTCTTTCATATCCAGACTGCTCACCTCACAGTCAGCACATGGCTTGTTTGAATGCACATTTTGGCTAAGCAATGTATAGAACTGTACCTGTACACAGGTATTTTTACTTGAGTGGGTGTACATAGATAACTTTTTTCTGATGAAAAAAGTTCTTCTGAGACATAACAGGGTTTGGGGCAGTAGCATTGCTGTTCACAGTCCAGATTTGTGTTGAATGCTTAAAGCCTAACACTGTTTCACTTGGCTGGGGCCATGAGGAAATGCTACTTGGTGCCTCTCTGGCATATCTCTTGACAAATCTTGGAGTTTTAGTATTCTGAAATTTACTCTGAAAAAACACCCCTCTCCCTTCTTCTCCTCGCCACTTCCAACGTTCTCCCTTGCACCTTTCCAACATCAAAAATGCTTTGGCAGGAAGTATTCAGAGATGCTCTCAAAAGCCCAAAGGAAGAACGAGTATTTGTGAGAGAAAGCCTGTCCTTGTGTACAAGCACCTGAGACAGAAACCCTCATTAACGATGTCATGCTCTACTGGACATTGGGAAACCAGTTATCAAGTTGATAACTTCATAATTTGCTTGCATTGTACTTAATTATGTTTGGTTCCCATTTATTTTTTAATTTAATTTTATCTTCCAGGATAATTCACAGAAATTTAATTACTGCACTACTAAGAATGTTCTTGGTGTTTTAGTTTGGTTGAGGGCATTTTTGCTTGGTTTTTATTTGGTTAGTTGTTTGGTTTTTGTTTATTATGTTAGGGTCACTTAATTTCCACAAACATTAAAATAAGCTAACATTTTCTGGAAACTGGAATAAAAATATGTAGAGTCTGATTTTTGAATTGACACCCCAGTTGGAGGTGAAGCAGAAAATATATTCTTTTCTATATTCATGTTAATTTTATCATGTTCTAGCTCACATCCTGTTTAAATAGGGACTTCAATTAATATTTTGTTATGGAGAACAAATATGGATGATGGAGTGAGATCTGTGAGATGAGTCAATTCCTGTTCCTACAATGAAGCTGCAGATCATCCATGTGAAAAACAGCAGGAGAATTACGAGTGTAATGTACAGCTGATTATACCAGAATATGAGCATCTAATTCTCCTGCACACATTTGAAGATTTTAGTCTTAATCCCTTGCCAGCATTGCCTAATGAAATATTGATAGAAATTTGTCTGACTTAGAGTTCCTATCGTTGTTACTGTGACATTCAATATGCAGATGCTTTCTAAGTACAGCTTTTTTAACATTATTCTTTCAGGATCTGGGTTTCTCTTTATCAAAGGAATATTCCATAGTAGCTATTTACAGAGTATTTTATACCAATGATGTTTCACTCTGATACAGAAGTAAAATAATGTAGTTATTTCTTTATAAATATTGAATTAGAAAACAGAGCTCTCATCATTACTTTCTGAGTATATTGCAAGACTTTTGGGAATCAAGTTTACTGTTTTTTAAAAAGTTTTGCTGAAATAAAATGCTATGCAATAGAATTATATTTTTTTCCAGCTTCAAGTAAATATATCATTCTTGGAAGAAAGGGCATCAACAACCCCTTGTATTTGATATTCTAGCCTTAATTTTCTATTTGATTCGAGCTTTTTATAATTTCAATTCAAGATGTAGCAATAAAGCAGAGTCCATATTCCTACATGAAGAACCTGCAATATTGGATTTTTAATTCTGTGTTGGCTGTCTAACATCCATCACAAAGTGCAAGGATTAGCTTTTTATAAGAGTTTGCCATCTTTTGTGAAATAGTTTGAACCCAGCTTCAGCGGGCTTCCACCCAGTAAGATCAGTATAAGGACTTCTATGTGTCACTAAGGGATTTTAGGAGCAGATCCTCTGTTTTCTGCTGACATTTAGCAGATGTGACAAGAAAAACTCATCTCCAGCACTGCTTCATATTTATACTTCATTTCCCTCTGAACCTGTATATCTAGCGTGTGATGCACTCTGGATATTTTTCCACATTATTTCCAAGTACATAAGACTATTTAATATGCTTATATATTTACTCCTAATGCAAAACAGATTGAGGGAAATATCAGGAAAAAAATCCATTCTTTTTAAAGGATACATTCTTGATTCTTTTGATGTACTTATTACATAGAGAAAAATAAGTGGCATTTTTAATGAAAATAATTACCTTTCCGCCTGAACTGAATTTGGTAGAAATTTGGCAATTAACAAGAACGCAAGAATTCATGGATGAAACAGAATTCTTCCATTACAGAAGCCCAGATGCTATTTTTATCTATGATGGTTAAAACGGTACCCGGATAATTAACTAAATAACATTTCAAAGTTTTTGTAAATCGATGACTGATTCTACAAATCAGTCAGCTTTTTGTTTATGCAGTAGATGCCGCAGCCTTGAAAGGATTTAAGCTTTCATTTCTTAGTAGTAAAACTTAGTGTTCTGATATGAGACTCTTCGATTTATGCCAATTTTAAAATTATCCCAAGATGTGCTGAAATAATTTCTATTACAGCTTACTTAAACCTTAGAAGGTTACATGCCAGATCAAACATGAATCCAACACTCCTCCAATTTTCCTTCATAACTTTTTCCTTCCTCATAACTTTCACAAGTTATGACCTATATAATTTATTTTCATTCAAGTAAACAATTTTAAAAGGTAACTTAAAATGAAACACAAGGAAGATTTTTTTAAGTAGTAATCATTTGCCTCTTCAGCTATCTGTATTGAACACAAAATAAACTAAAACAATTTTAATGAGGCAGAAGAGATACACCTTTACAGCATAAATCTGCAGGATTTATGACAATTATGCAGTGGTCGTGAGGTCATTGAATCAATACTTGACTCAAACTATCCTAATAAAAATTAATTATTTTCGTAGAAGGGATTTCATAATTTCCAAGCATAAAGTTAGAAGCTTCCTCAGTCTTTTTAGTAGAAGGAGAAGTATAATGACATTTGATAATAACTTTCTTTAAACTTCAAACGAAATATTTTGATTCTAAGTCCTAGAAGATTTCCTTATTTTTCTTCAATGAAAACATTCCTATATTCTAAGGAAGCATTCTAAGGAAAGATTATATCTTGCACAAGGCTGTCTATGGACTCCGTCTGACTTCAGGGCTAAAGCTCAGATTAAATCCTCAATTTTCAATCTCATCATATATATATTTTCCTTCTGGAATTTATGCCTCCCTATCCTGTCTACATCACAGCAGCCAGACTTTCTGCGGTGAGCTTAAAAACCTCGCTGTTATGGTGAAGTTTGGATGAGAGGTAAAATGAAAGTATGATTTCAGTTTGACAGTGGTCCCTCTCATGCCTACGTGAGTACTGCATGCAGCTTTTGCCATTATCCCAGTCTGTGCCAAAAAAAGTAGTTTTTTTTCCTAGGGCTACCAATTCAACCTTTATCCTGAATATTAAATATGCTTAGTTGAGACCTTGAGTCCATTTTTGTAAGCTGGTGGAATGCCCACCAGTTACTCTATCAAACTTAAATATAGATCCTGAGATATCTATTTTTTGTAAAAGTTGCTCCAGACTCTACTGAAGGCTAAATTTAACAATATATTCTTTTTTTTTTAATCACATATGTACTCTGGGGTTCACTTGTGATAGTTATGTCTAGAATGAAAGAGAGGGCATATGTATACTGGAGATGCAGACTCAGTTTTCAAAAATCTGTAATCAAATGTATTCCTTTCAAAAACTGTGTGATAAGCAACACATTTTAATAGGATTTTTAGTTTACTGTGGAACTCATTTCTTAAAACTGCTAGGTATCCATGCATATGAAGGCTAAGATATGAAAAGTGGAAAATTGAAAGCCAGGCTATCATAGAGGCTTTGGGCTTTCTATGGTGACAAACAGCAAGATATCAGAGAACTCATCAGGCAAAATCAAGCAGAAATATATGAAGATGATGAGCATACTTTTTTTTTTTTGGTAACTCACAAATATTTATTTAGTGGATTTCAAAAGAAATACAGGAGATTACAAAAAAAAATCAGACAATATAAGTTCGCAGTTTTAGTCAATATCAGTGGCAATGTTTACATGTTCAGTTTGAGTTGAACTCTGAGTTTGTCTAGAATTTTATTCTTTATTATTGATTTTATCTAGAATTTTTCTTAGTCTCTGGGCTTGATATTTTAAAATATTTTAAAAAGCTTTACTTTGCCTTTAGTAGTAAATTTTCTAATAGTTATTATTTATGTTACTTAAACATTTTACTTGATTTCCATTCCAAGACAAACATTCTCACAAAGCTAAAAGTCATGCTGAGGAAGTTTAGAGTTTTTAAGAAATACTCAGTTTTACTAGGGGTCAAGATGCTGGGGAAAGGTAAAGGAAAGCAAAAAGGTTAAATGCGAGACCTATGTTTTAGTTTTTTGGTAACTTTTCTAATATACATCAAGAAGGAATTTCTTGAAGACTCATTCTCTCACTTCAAGGAGTATTCCTTTTCCCATCTAGATCTTCTGATGCAGAAGTATTGCAAATTGTTAAGCAGCTTAAAACCTGTAAAGCTTCTGCCAAATTAAGAATGGGCACTTACTGAATAGGAGGTTCAGAGGACTGTAGTCTCAGGATCAAGCAGCCCCTTGAAGGGAGTAGCTATCATTACTCTTCATTGTAGTCACAGTGTCATTAGCACTTTTTTGTCACAGTTTTTACCTTGTTTTAGAATGGTAGACTAAGGCTTGTGAATGGATAAAATTAAAACAAGAAGACAAGAAGGCACAACAGTAAAGCTGTGTTAAAACTTAAAATTGTAGTGATAAATATCATTATTATCTATTACATCAAGTAATAGATATAGAAGAGAGTGGAAAATAATATGTTTCTAAGCATGGCTTGCACTAGGTCTTTCCATATTTTAATTGGTTTTCCCACCTGTTGAGCTATGCAACTGTTTTTTTTTCACTCCAGGAACTTTAAGTGGGGGAATATAAGACTGACTGAAAGCCTTCCTTATCTTAGACACAGTTGTACAAGACATCCCTTCACACCCCATCCCTGTGTGGTTTTAGCTGTTGATGCTGCATGTTTGCACCACACTTGTAGCCCAGAGAGTCAGATTCTGCTGTTCTGGGGAGGTGTCAGAGCAGAGTTGAGCATGAACCTGTGGATTGCCTTGGGGTGAAAATTCCCTGCCAGTTAGAACTGGCATAGGCAGTGGCAGTTCTCTGCATGACCAGTGCACAGCTACATGCCAGCAGGTTTTGGAGGATGTTTGCTGCTCTGTATGAAGTTGTACCTTTGAAATATTGTAACAAGAATTTCAGAAAATATCTTTGAGAGAGTACTTTACTTTTAGGCTCTGTCACAGCTGTCCTCATAGTAACATCTAGCTACAGTCAAGAGTATACTTCATCATGGTACTTTAGAGTGACTTGAGATCAGGCTGAACTTTTTCTCTGAGGGTGAATTGTTGGCATTTTTCATTTCAGAAAGCATAGCTTTGTTCTTCTATATCATTCAGGGCTCCTGTGGGAAAATGCCAAAGATTTTCCCTCAGTGTCTTGTTCAAGGCAGCTACAGAGATACAGGTCCTGACACTGCCCATTTCCCTGGTGAGGCCTGGAGATGTTTGTGATGGAGATCTTGAAAAGAACATCTGCTCTATAGAGCATAATAATGAATTTATGCCCCAATTTACATCTCTAGAAAATACATGATCTGCATGAAACAATGAATTCAGGACATTAGCTTGAAAAGCAATCAATATATCCTTATTAGCAGGAAATAAAATTTCTTCAAGATGCTTTTCACCTTTTTGATATACTTTGAAGCAGTTTTTTAAACTTGATGGATTTTGGGGTTTGAGATCATTAGTATACTGCATCTTCCTAAAGTGTCTCTTATAGAGTGCCAGTTTCTTCTTAAATTTTAAAATATTTCTCCTCTTCAAAGAATTCAATTAACATTGAATAGGCATAAGCTGTTTATTCTTTCTTGCTAGATTAAATTTTCATTTAGAGAGTCTAGTTCTGCTGAAGAAACAATTTTTTTAATCTGAATTATTTCTTAGAATAAACAGTCAGTGCACTCCGTTGGCTCTTCAGCACTTCAGTGACTCTTTTGCAGATCTAGAAGAATAAATAAAACCCTTTCCTGCACATTCTTCTCTCCTCCTTTCAGTATGGCACCAGTGCACCTCAGTCTCTGAGCATCCCTAGCTCTGAAGGCAACTTACTGGGAGGGCTCTGACTTTGCACCACATCTGAGGAGAGCTTGCTTTCAAAATATGAAAGAATCTCAAGTACAGTACCTGGTATAAAAGCCTTCTCCATTTCGGAGACTCACTCAATATTTAACTCACTTGCAAAGGGCAAGGAATGAACATTGTAAAACCTAGGTAAATGTATTTAGCAATTTTTCTGTTCTAGTTTCAACACAAGACCTGGATTTGAACTTGATCTAAACCAGAAGGACATTAATTTTGCTCACCACTAAAAGACCCTCTCCTGAGGTCGTCAGGTCATGTCTTTAGTTTCCACTCATCAGATTTCTCAGTGTAATGTTGGTTACATTGTACAGACACCTGCAGAAGAAATGTCTGGCCATCTTCAACAATTGTTGAGCAAGTTTATTTCCAAATTAATGAACACTCTGGTTTTTAAAAAAATTCTAAAAGCCACTTCTGAGTTCAGACCTCACAGCATACCACAGCCTATTTGCTGAACAGAAATTATCTTTTGTGTATTTTTCAGAGGGAGAAGCTAGTCTCTAGTAATTTCTCCTTAAAAGGCTCTTAGCTTTTAATCAATATTTCTTATTCCACTCTATTAGTAATTTCTCTAAAAATGTATAGGTTTACAAAACTCTAGTTTGTATTTTGTTTGTGTGATCATATCTTTTTGAGATGTCATCTTGAAATTATGAAAGCTGTCACAGCTGATTAATAACTCTTCTGATTTAAGAAAAATTGGAATACAAGAAAGACTGTTTTATCATTTTCATGGTTTTAAACCTAACATAATTAGATTAAAGTCTGTCATTCAATGTATAGCTGAATTTAACTCACTTAGTTTAAAAACCAGACCCAAAAAAATTAATAATTTAAAAAATACACAAACAAGATCATGTGCAATTGTAGAAAAAACAAAGATATAGCTTATGAACACAGATACACTTGAAGATAAATTAATTATCCTTACAGATCTTAGTTATTTTGACAGAATTAGAGCAGGTTAATTGAAATTCATCACTCTTTTTCTTCCTGTCCTTTTCTCCCTCATTAAAAAGTGATTGACTTCTGAGCCATTTAGTTCAAACCAAAATGAATGTTTGTTCTTTTTTGATTTTATTAGTTTTGCTAGATGTTACTCTTTCAACAGAGAGGTGGATGATCATGACAGAGTTTAGTTAAGTTTAATAATATTCCTGAAATTGTGATGGCTATGGTTCTGGGTACCTATCTTGTTCCATATTTCAACAAAGTCCGAATTTTGTGCTCTAAATAATTTGACAGCTTCTTGCTATGCACCAAAACCAACATTTTAACACAGTAGGTAAGAGGATGCTGTTTCAACACAGGCACTAATTTAGTCAAGCTCAGCTTGATATTCAAAATTTCACTTGGAAACTGTAATGCAAAGTTGTGCTTGTTTTCCAACAAAGAGTGAAATTAGTCACAGCAGTAGTTCTCTTCTTTGAGACATGTATGCATATCTTGTCAAGAAAGATGATAAATTTTTTGGCTTTTCACCATCTTTTAAATATCATTCCGTTGTTTTGAAAGTAAGTCCTCAAGTATTTTTTTCCATTATGAAATGTACTTGCTAACTTCAGTGTTCTGAGCAATTTATTTGATTTCTTTTAATATCAGAGTTAACTATGTCTACTTCTATTGGCATATTTTATCTGTGCTACTGCATGTCTGACTCTTTTTAGTGGATGCTAAGACTATCTAAAAAAAACTGCATCTCCTCATGGACTTTCTCATTTTATACAATTATATGCATAAATGCATGTCTGCTATTACTGTGGATCATCACAGCTAGAGCCCAACAATGCAGTAAGCAATGTACAAGTTTCCATAAAATTTGGAAGATAGATGGACTGCAATAAACATCTGACTTTTTAAATACTTTTTGTACCATAATTAAACATGATAGCAAATGTTATGTAATGTATTTTTACATTAGATGATAAACATATAATATATGAATATAAAATATTTGTGTCATCTGTTGGAGTGCCTGGTCAGCACTCAAATCGGTTGTGATGAAAGGATTTCTTAGGGTTGACACTGAATTCACCTATATTCTTGAACAAAACCTACACAAAGGTATAGTAAAAAACACATATTGTATGACTGATGTACTTTAATAATTCAATCTTACCACTGAGTATTTGCATAACTGCTTTGACAAACAGCTCAAAAATGAGAATGTACTTTCTATTTCAGCCTGGCTCTTCAATATTATGTTTACTTCTTTTTACAAAAAAAAAATCTATCCTGTGAGACAAGGTGCGCAGAAAACATCTTTCATCACACCCACTGAAATTGGAGGAATTTGGGACAAAACACAGAAGCCTGTGGAGAGATGTATTTCTATCTAAGGCTGCAAAGGAGTGGCTTTGCCCTGAATCCAATAGAGAGCTCCCTTGGCTCAGTCATCTTCCTGAAAACAACACATTTTTGGTCAGAAAACACCTCTATTGCAGGGCTGAATGCTGTATTTGATACAAAGATGTCCTAAGAAAGGAACAGTTTGAGACTCATTAGCTTTCAAAAACTGCCTGGTGACCTTCAGGAACTAACTAATAAGAAATCATATTTTAAATCACAAAGACAGAAATCTTTGCTGAAGAATGAAATTTCCTCTTGGGAATGAAAATGAAATATTGTGAAACAGAAAAGAAAATCTTGCAAACACTCTGGAAAGGAGATTTGATCAAAGGAAATGCAACTGATAAAAACCCCAAAAAAACAGAAAACGTGGAGATTAATGACGACCCGAAATTGGTCTAGGAAGAAATCAGGTGCAGTATAAAGGACCAAAACAGGCCAAACCTCACAGATGTTGCAAAAGCAACAGCAGGGAAATAAACTGAGGATGAAGACGCAACTTGGAGGGGAAGATATGAAGGACATGGCATGGATACTTAAGGAAAAAAAATCTATTTCCATGATGAACCCTAAAATTTTAATTTTATTTTTGTTATAATTAAGAAGTTCTCAGATAATGCATCAGTACTGGTACTTGCAAACTTGGCTTCAGTTCTGGCAGTTCTAGTATCTGATTCTGATTTTAAAATCACATTTGAAACTTCTAAATAATATAAGTAGAACAACCTATATTATGAAATTTCTACATACCACCAGGTATTTTCATTATTGCATTGCTTATGTTTAACTATCTAAGATTAGTGTTGAGTATTCTGTATTTCATATATTTAAAAATGGCTATTTTATGTCAGGACTTTCTCTATGATAATATATAGGTGAATAGACTTTCCTGGAAGAATGCAAATGTTGACTAATAAAATAATGTTATGTTGACAATACGATAACATTACATTATTAATAATATGTAGCTGTAGGTTCTGCCTCCAACACTGCATTCAGAGCATTGTCTTTCTCTTAATTGGCAATTAAATTGTCATGGAAATAGAAAATATCACAAAATCACAGAAATTGCTGTGTTGGAAGGATCACATCAGGATCATCAAGACAAACTCTCGCCCTGCACAGGACACCCAAGGTGCCTGAGAGTGTTGTCCAAACACTTTTGGAACTCTGTCAGGCTAGCGCTGTGACCACTTCCCTGGGAAACCTGTTCCAGTGCTAGAAGGAAAGTGGAACTGGTTCTTTAAGGGGATAAGAGTAGTTGAGTATAGCTCTAGTTTTACACATGAACTGTGATAGTAAACCCATGACACATTTGCTTATCCTAACTATAGACTTTTAGGAGCCTTAGAGGTTAAAGCTCAAATTACTAAAGGGTACTTGGCCCCCTGAGGTGCTTATTCCTTCCTGCAATGGGTATATCTGGTGCAGGCAGATGTGTGGTCACTCTGCCCGTACCATAAGCTCATTGCAGAGTGACTGTGCTAGCCAAGCAGAGAGCTCCAGTCAATATATTCTGCCTGTTCAGCTTCTGGTTCAGTTCAGAGCTGATTCACATTTAGTTGAGTATGGGCAAAGGGAGCCTGCACCTTTCTCCAACATAAGGCTGATGTGTCCTGTAGCAAGCACTTAACAACCTCTAAGAAGTGGCTCCTAAAATTACAGTGTGTGAACCATTAGCACCGAGGTTACTTCAAAGCAGTCGGTGCATATTTTATGAGCAATAGAAACCCTGCTGCTAGAGTGCCTAGGCCAGAGCTAGCTTGAGTTGCTCCTGTTGCTGCTGGTACAGGAATCCTTACCCCAGAGTGTGGGAGTCTTCCCAGCAGTCATTTTGAGCTGCATGTGATACCTTTCTTCTGAACACACACCATGTGTTCAAGCACAGTGTTGTTCCTTATTGTAGCTTAAGGTGTTGAAATAAACATCTAAGCCTTTATGTCAGTTCAGTCAGTGAGAAATTTTGTGATTTGTTTTTCTTTTGAAGTGGATGCCCAGAAGATGACAAATATGACGATAAAAAACTGATGTATAATTCTATGCTAAATTTTCTTAAGTTGCATTATTGAAATTTAGAGTTGATAAATGCTTGATTTGACATAGAACTGGATTAATCACAGTAGAAGTTTCATTAAAGAAAATTGAGAAAACAATTCATAAGACCCTCCCCATTTTTTTTCTTTATTCTCCTAACAATTATTTTAGTAACTTTAAAATCAAGAAAAGCAGAATACTTAGTGATAGGACAAGACATAATGGTTTCAAACACAAAAAAAAGTAGATTAAGATTGTCTGTAAGGAAGAAATTCTTCACTATTATGATTTGAGGCACCAGAAGAGGTTGTCTGCAGAAGTTGTGGCTATCCAATCATGGAAGTGTTCAAGGCCAGGTTGGATGGAGTTCTGAACCACATGGTCTAATGGAAGGCATCTGTGCCTATGGCAGGTTGTTTGGAACTAGGTGTATTTTAAGGTCCTTTCTAACCCAAATCATTCTGTGATACTATGGTAAATTAAAACTACTCTACCTTGCATATCATAATGTAGTATGACTCTCAAAAATAGTCTCAATAATTAATTTTGTAGTTTGGCTCAAACATAACTTGAGGTCGCTTTCATATAAATTAAACATGCTTCTGCTCTCTTTCTTACACTATCATTACAGTTCAAGTGAGATGTCACTAAAAACTTAATGCAGGGCAAAAAAATGAATAGATAAGTTGTGTCTGAAAAAACAGGTTACTGCAAATTAGGCTTACAGAGCAAGTTAGTTTTATGTAGCTTGATATGGCATTGAACTTCACTGTTAATTGGTGGTTTGTCTATGTCCATCTATTTTTGGACTCTATATGCAACTTATTCCTTTAGAGTTCTAATTCAACAGCTCAGTAACTATATATGTTATCTGTATTATACCAACTGGTCCTGAATCCCAAATTGCTACAGCTACACTTTCCACCCTAAGATTAGGGGAGGGATTGTCCTCTTGCACTCAGCACTGGTGCAGCCGTGCTTTCAATCCTGCATTCAGTTCTGGGCTCCTCTCTACCATAAAGAATGAGGAGCTGGAGTGTGTCCAGAGAAGGGTTCAGGTGAAGAGTTTGGAACACAAGGCTTATGAGAAGCAGCTGAGGGAACTGGGGCTGTTTAGCCTGGAGAAAAGGAGGCTCAATTAATTAATAAATTAATTTATTGCTCTCTACATCTACGTAGCCATGTGGGGGATGATGTTTTCTCCCAAGTAGGAAGTGACAGAAGAGGAGGAAACGGTCCCAAGTTGCACCAGAGGAAGCTTGCCTGGATATTAGGAAAGATTTATTAATGAAAAGCATTGGAACAAGCAGGTCAGGGAAGTGCTTGTATCACCCTCCCTAGAGATACTTAAAAGATGTACAGATGTGGCACCAGGGGACATGGTTTAGTGGTGGGCTTGGTAGTGCTGGTTTAATGGCTGGATTCAATCTTAAAGGTCTTTTCCAGCCTAAATGATTCTATGAATCTAATAGCATTCTAACAGGTTTCTACTCCTGTATCTCCACTTAGGGGTCACCTGTAAAACAGGAAGAATGGAAAAATAAAATCTCAGCATATATAAAAGTTGACTCAAATATTAATTTTATACATGGAAAATTATATATATATATATATATATATATATATATATATATATATATATGCACTTATCTAAGTGCCATAATACCTTACAGTTGCTATGGTAACTAGAGTGCAGCTGAGGTTTGCTTTTTCTATATTTAGAAAAAATATCTAAAATGTCTCAACCAACTAAAACCTAATATTGCTAAGAAAATTGTACCTAGAAAGGAGCTAGCAATTATGCAATAAATGCCTTTAATTGATCCTTCTGAAGCATGTCTATATGGGGGCACATCTGAGTAAAACCTCCTGACCTGACTGACAGAAATGTAAGCTGTGTAGCTCACGAGAGGGCCCATGTATTTTGTTGTAGTTTCAGGCTAGCTTGGCTTTCTAGATTACAGCCAGCTTGGCAAGTCTGTCCGAGGCAAAAGCTAAGTATGTTTATTTGTGACTTCACCTGCCCAGTTTCAGCTGGACTCTAAATTGTAAAATGGTTGGTCCCCTATGTTGTTGAGGATTGCAGATGTCCAAAATGCAGCTTTCATTCAGCAACATCTGCTGCAGATAGTGACATAGAGCCCACTGGAGAGGTTACAGGTCTGTGAAACTGTGGGAATGACAGAAACCCCTAAAAATGGTGAAAAATCATGGACAGACATTTTAACCTCTGATTAATGCTAGTTGGTCTGGAGCTTAGCAGGGAAAGGCTGCATGTCAGGGGCATTTTACTCCTCACAACTAAAATGCAGAAAATACCCATATTAATAAGAACTCTGATTTTAAATCAGGTGTGAAGTGGAAATCAGTTTATGTAAGAAGGCAGCACCAGTTGAAAAGCTCTCCTGTACTCTCTAGAAATCTGGTTGCCTACTTTTTCTAAGGCTACTTCATTGAAAATGTTTGTTAAGTATTTTAGCTACTAGTGTACTGAAAGACATACCTTGACTGAGCACTGATCATGCAACATCTCTTAGTTGTGAATAATCACTTCACAATTCACTATTTACAATCTCTTAGTTGGGAATAAACACTTTCCTAAAAATCTTGTATGAACTGCCTTTAAAAATTATATCACTGAGAAGTTACATTAGATGCTTAGTTTGTGAATTCAGTTAAACTTATCAGTACATAAACACCAAGCTGAGTAAAATCATGTTTCTCCCTCAAATTTTACTGTAGGTCTCCAGCTGAAAGCCTGCATAGTAGAAGATGCAGCTATAGCTACTCCTATCACCAAGGAGTTTTGAAAAACAGATGGGTTGAAGCTGAAAAGAAGCAATAGAAGATAAGCAAAGTGATTGCTTTAATTATTATTATAGTTAATGCTGGTACCCTTAAAATTCTCTGGAAAGTTGACATCTAAAATATAATGACCAAATTTATCAGTCTGTTGGTCCACTGTGTTGACCCGATTGAGTTTTGTGAGCAGTGCTGTGGTGAAATACACAGATCTCTATATTTTTTTTATTTTCTACATTTCAGACCTATGCATGCTTTTTATAAGACAAAAAGGTAGAGTGGATACATATGAATTTGAAAATAATCATAGCATGCTGTTCTGTTTTATTCTTGATTATAGTCTCTCTTCATCCAGAGCATTTTACAGTCTGTGTCTCCCTGCTTTAAATACAGACAGATACTGAGTGGATGATGGGAAAATAGAGGGCAAGAAATTTGATTTTGTGAAAGGGGAAGGTGACTGATTTTGCTTTACATGAATTCTGTGTACATTTTAAATGCAGTTTTATTCAAACACAATCTATTTTGGTTTTTTTCCTAGAAGAACAGATAAGAAGAATATTCTATTATCTATTTATCTATTGTTCTGTTCCTGCATTAAGATGTATCATCTGCTGACTCTTATCTGAGAAGAACTCCATATTAAAGTGCATGAAAGCGACAGTATAATGTTCATATTCCCTTACATGGGTGCTCATGCTTATATCCAGGATAACTGATCAATGAAAATACTGTAATTCAACTATAAAAACCAGAAGAGGCCAGTGTATGAATCTTAAAAAAAAAAAAAGTAGGTGAAATACTCTAGTATCTTATAACATCATTCCATGCCATTGTGTAAAAATGGCAGTGTCATCTACAACCCATTGTGCGCATGGGGAAATAATACCAAACTAAATTTCTGAATCCAATCAAAGCTGACATTTCTTAACTTATTTTATGGAAGGCTAACTTAAAATTCTATTTGTTTTTTTACTTCCTCCAGTCTCTACTAGCATTCTCAGTTTCATAGGGTTACCTAGGAAACTGACTGGGATAGATTTCATGATCAGAAAGGAATAGGTTTGGAAAGTACAGCCGTTTCCCTCCATAGCTGCTGAACTTGCCTTTCCCCACAGATATTCATTTAAATGGAAGTATTTCTCCACCTGCTGGCTCCAAGGAAGATATTGCAGCCTTGCAAGCAGAGAACTTCATACAGGCAGTGGAATACCTGCATTATAAAAGCCTATTTGGGATCAACAACATTTCTATGCTGACACTCTGAAACTGCTGCATTTGTAGTAAGTAGTTTTGGAGTAGGTTAGTCTATTTTTAACTCATTCACTCAAGGGAACTGGATGCAATCCAAAGGATACATTGCCCCACATATCTCTATTATAAGTGAGACAATTCTGTGAAGGCAGCCTGTGCTGTTCAATCTCAAACAAATTATTCAGGACCAACTCTGAGGCCTTTCCAGTGCCTTAGATATCTATGTGTAGACATCATGTATGAACACTCAATTGCACAACATGCAGAAATATTTACAGCTAGTAAAGCAGTATCCTTTATCTGACAGGGACGATTACAGCAAGTATGCTTTCAAGTATATTCTGAAAAGTGCAAAGCCTACAATACTAGACCAGAGACATGAAAATTATTTGTGCATCTAGAAGCCACAAGTAGAAGATGAGACAGTGAAAGTGGCTGTTATATAGACTTTCTGTGTCTCTGTGAAGCTTTTTTTCGTTGTTGTCGGTTGGTTAGGATTTGGTTTTGGTTTTTCTTAATGTTTTCTCGGGGACTTCTCTGTTACAGTATTTTTTTATTTTCTGGCTCAATATTTTAACATTGAACACACATTGTCCTGAAGGCATTGGTATGCATTAACTACAGTAGTTGATGCTCTTCACATCATACCAGGCAGTCTTTTATGACGCAGTAAGTTGGGATGAGCTTATTTGGTTCAGAAATAATATTGCATAGAAAAATGCAAGAAATATCTCAGCAGATGAGACTTCCTAAGGAAGCTGATGGAGCTGTGTACATTTTGTTTTGTAACACATCTGTAACCTTGCGGCTTCTTCAGCCTGTCCTTTTGCTGATCACCAGTTTGCAACATGTGAAAAAGGTACTTCCATAAAAGTCCAATATCCTGCAAAACTGCCGTACATGGTGCACCAGGATAAAACTACAGAATGGCTGTCTGTAAACCCTGCACTTACAGGGGATGAAAATCACCTCATTTTCCTCTTAGTACTTAATTTATTGATTGACTTAAATGACTTTAAGCCTCCTGCTATTGAAAATCTTAACTTACCTTAACTTACCTGCATAGTGTGGACTGATGCTTGTGTGACAGTCAAAATCCTACTTGAGCTAAACCTGATTGGTTTGCGGTGTTTGATATAGTGTTTAACTTCACTGTTAATTGGTGGTCTGTCCATGCGCATCTGTTTTTGGACATGTTTGTTTGTTTCCAGCATAATATCTTTGGTCTGGATGGCTGCATAGCTGCAGGAGTGGAAGAGCTGGAGGAGGATGGAAAACACAGAGTGCTCAGGGAAGAGTATAGAACTGTTCCCTCCAGCAACTTAGGTTTAGACTGGCTTTTGAAAATGCATTCTTCTTTGGGCAGAAATTTGTGTTTAATAGAGAACATGTACATGCAGGCATAATTCTTTGAAATCAGTTGTCTATTATGTAGAGGAAAAAAAATTTAAAAGCTTTTTTTAAGAGGGTGCTACTCTTTATCCAAGCTCATTTGCCTCATTGATTGTCCCCTTCAGGAGAAAAATAGTGGACAGTAGTCCTTCCAAATATGTTTCTATGCAAGTGATGCAAGCATAAATCTTTCAGGTGAATGGCAGTGTTCATTTTCTACAGAGACAGGCAGCTATCTCATTCTCATGTCTGGAATAAAGAATCATTATGCTTAGCAGTAATTGATCCCAGATGATCTTATTAACTGGTACAGTGTGTGGTTTTTGCTCAGAATATAGAACTCCTTTCTTCAAAAAATTGGAGAAAAAAAGTAGAGGAAGTCTTCTTTTGTTATCTGTATTGGTTCTGGAATTTTTAAGTTGTCTCTGTGCTCATATTTAATTAGTTTCTGCAAGCCTGAGGTCAAATGAGGTGCAGTGCTGGCACATGAAAAGAAACACCAGAGGTCAATTAAAGTCATTAAGTTACTATCAAACTCATCTGGAAAAACAGAAGGAATTTTCTTTTCCTTTAGCAAAGACTTTTGGGAAGTAACCATATGCTGAAGGGTACACATTTCCCAGCACTAGCAAAGGGATAGTACTCTGAGTAAAGACTGTTTCATGACAAAACACATTATATGTTAATAGAAAGATAAATGGCAAAGTCTTGCAAGCACCTTTTTTTCTTAGCTTAGGTTTCCTATTTTTACTTGCTCATTAAAATCTCTCTCTTTATATGTCTCTTTCTTTAGGATATTAGTTTACCCTCTCCTACATTTTCTCTAAACCACTTAATCTATTTTTGTGCAAGTGGAAGCTTCTGGTTTTCCTAAAGCACATCTGCTCATAGCTTTCTTAAATGCACATGAAGATGCCAATAAGCCCACTAAAGCAGTATCTTACCTCTTTCTGAGTGTCAGATAGTGACAATGATAGCTGTTCCTGTGGTGATTGCTCCAGCATACAGCAGATATCCATGCTCACTTCAAAACAGACGTTTTGTAGCTTCAAATTTAAAAAAAAAAAAAAAAAAAAAGAGATTTTTTTTCTGATTTAACTGTTTGGGCCAGACTTTGCTGCTTCCAAATTACTTTTTTCATTCTCTGAAAAAATGGCGTTGATTTAACAGGACTGGATTTCCTCTCCTTGTCTGTATCTCTGCCTTGGTCAGTGTATCTGCAGTTTCTCTAGATGCACAGTAGAAATTCAAAGACAATGTTAATTCATAAATAAGATTATCTTCACAAAACTATGTTCATGTAACCTTTTGTAGATGGGATAAGTTAGGGGGTGGTGGTCAGGGGGTGTGAATAAAGACCTAGAAGAAAAAGAAGTGGCGTTGAATCGATCCTGGCTGGATATTAGGTGCCTGTCAAAGCTGCTGGGCAGGGGAAAGAAAGGAAAACAAAATGTCCATGGGGCAAGATAAAGGCAGGTAGGGACCACTCAGCAATTACCGGCATGGGTGAATCAGAGTTGACTCAGGGAAATTAGTTTCATTTATTATCAGTCAAATCAGAGTAGGATAATGAGAAACAATAAATAAATCTTCAAACACCTTTCCCCCACTGCTCCCTCCTTCACAGGGATTGAGTTCTTTATCTCCTCTCATCAGAGGCTCAGGGCATGTGGAATCGGGGCTGTGGCCAGTTCATCACACGCTGTCTGTGCTGCTTAATTCTCATCAGGGAGAGGACTTGTCACACTCTTCCCCTGCTCTTCAGTGGGGTCATGACATATTTTTGACATGGGAAAACTAAAATATGAATAAAATCTGGTAGTAAATCCTTTCTGCAGCAAAATCAATATTTTGGGGTTTGGTGTTTTATTAATTTATTAGTCTTGAAAATATCATTTTTAAATCTACATATCTCATAAAATACTTTCAGTTACTCATTCACATAATTTCTTACTCATTTAATGGATTTTTAAGAATTTAAAAAATGAACATGGGATTTTATTTACAATACTTCAAAAAAAACCCAAAACTCATGAGCAATTGCAGTTCTTTGAAATAAATTCTTCTTTCTCAATTCTTGGTGTCCTCTAACACCTCTTCTAGTGCTGAACCGAGTGCCTTTTCCTTTTACTTGAAGACCAGTGTAACTCCATCTCTTGCATAATTATTTTGGTGAGCATCTTTGAATAGCAAAAAAAAAACTAGTCAGAATACTTCTCATTTTACAGGACTGGTTTAGAAGAGGACTGGAGGATATAACATAAATTGCCTACATCAGTCTAAAGCCTGGAAAGTTTTTTATGGTTTTAATGTGGTGAGTGAATGGTTTTGTGTGAGTACCACAGACTTGGAGACCCTTTTTTTTTGGTATTTCTCACCTGAGATATTCTCCAGGTTTCAATCTGTTCTCCTCATCCAGAAAGGCGAGCACTGTACAAGTTATACCATAGCCTAAAACCTGTTCAACCTAGAGATTAGATGTTGCTGGAAAGCTGTTTTCTGTAAGTCACCATGTAGTCATTCTCTCTTGGATTTTGAGGAAAGCTTGCATTTCTGGGAGGGATAAAAAACAACTCAACAAACAAATCAACCAACCAACTAATAAACTAAATCAAACCAAACCCAAAAAACCAAAATCTCAAAACCACCCAAAAAATCAAGAAATATAAAGCCGTATGTTTTTTACAAGACGTTACAATAGTCAATGCCACTTTTCTTCTGAGAAGTGTCATAAAAGTGGTGCTAAGACCTATTTTGCTATTTTGGATCCTAATATTGATTTAATTTTTGTCTGTAAAAATAACACTGCAGGCAATGTGACCAATATAATGCACTATATAGTGCTAAAATCCAGTTCACAAACTTTTTATGACTGCTGTAGTTGTAGGATATAATTCCAGGAAGATAACTAATGTGTGGCCTTACAGAGAAGACATATGAAGCTATGCACAACCATTTCCAAAATTTTGTCTTTATTTAGACCCCTATATGTCTGGCTTTGGAAGAAAGTGCAAAAAAACCCCTTAGTTAATTTTGAATCTTGGTTTGGGTTAGACAATATGACTGACCCCATTTTACAGTAGGCTACAAAATCAGTATTCATCCAACAAAATTTTGTATAATCAGAAGAATAGTTGAAGTAGGTTTTTAAAAAGAATTATTGGTAGAAAGGTTTACAAAAAAGATATTATTTTTTTGTTATCCATTTACACTTTGATTTGGAGCCCTTTTAATTTAATTTAAACATGCTAATTGTAAAAGAATATCAGGATGGAAGAGATAGTTTGAAAATATTTATTAAAAAAAGAATGAATATAAATTTATTGTTATTTTGATATAAAAGGTTATATTTCATTATTTTTAATCAGAGGATAGAATGAAAACTAGGTGTGTTTGACATTCCGAAAAAAAGCCCCAAAGAGTTCCTTCAGCATAATAATCTGAAATAAGAGCTTTAAACTAAGTAGAATTCACTGCTGACAAGTTAAATAATTGGAATTAGGTCCCAGAACTGTGTTCTTCATAGACTGGAATAGAATAATGACATAGACGTAGCTTGCTACTCAGGAACTTGGAAAGAAACTCTTAAGGGCAATAAAGCTATTCTACTGAACTGAAACAAAACCAAAAAAAATCTATGTGTTCAAATACTTTGAGACATACTTGGAAAAAAAAATAGTAGCTTTGATACTTTGATACTGTCTATAAAGAAAGACGGAACCATTCTTTCTGTAATGGACAGATTTATTATTTTAATTTGTCCAATTGCAAAAAGAGCCAATAAAGAGTTATTTTTCTTCAACATAAAACTGCAGACACCTGATAACTCTAGAGATGGAACAAGCGGTTTTCTGAAATAAGATTTACATGTTCACACATGAAAATGGAGTATTAAATGTATGTTTCTTAAGAATTCCATGATCTGCTGAGATCATGAATTTGAAAAATCATGTGTAGGGATATAGAAATAAGATTTGCCAAAAAAGTGAGGCAGAAAATTTTGGCAGGATTCAGAGAAACTGGCAGAATCTCTTAAAAGTTTAGCCTTTCCCTGTGCTATCAGATTTAGAAGATGCTTTGATACTTAACCTAGATATGAAAATATTGACCCTTTTAGGTCCAAGTTGTCAATGCCATCTAGATCAGGTTAAAGCAGGCGAGGAAGACTCACTGCAGGCTTATATTATCTGATTAGTCTATAGGCTGCATGTATTTGCTTGTTGCCATGAGCAGTTCAAATGAGAAATCCAAAATTCCTGTAATCTGTTTTATGATTAAAAAGGTTTTAAATTCGGCTGTTATAAAAATTCTGATCTTTTGAAGATGGGAGTATCAGATTTTAATTGAAGCAGTGCATTTTCCTAGGGATACTCCAGCATATATTTTCAAAAAGATCTTAACATCAGCATTTTCTTTGTTAAGTGGGCAAATTAAATATAGAAAACATGCATAATTCAGATGCAAAGGAAAAACACATAAGTAGAAAATTCTCCTGGAAGAAACAATTGGAGCTACAGTTGCTTTGTATAGATTTTTCTTTAGCATGATAGTTTTGTGTAGTTATATATCTGTGTCCATACTTGCATTGAATAAATATGCCTTAAAGACCTGTCCAGTCATGAAGGGAAGATGTATGTTTGTATTGAGCTTCATCTTCTTACTGTTATGTAATTACTGTTGTGAGGAGAGAAATTATTTCTTTATATAACAATACTTTTCCCCTCTTCTTTTATTCATTCATTTCTTCCTTTTGCCTCATAGAAGAGAAAGGTTAAATATCTGTATGGAATTCCTAATATGAATCTTATTCTAAAATTTATTAAATGGTAATACTTAACTGCCTTGGTTTCCTTTGAAAAAACTCAGGATTGAATTGAATAGATTTATGAACAAAAATCCGTAGTGAAAGCTATTCGCCAATCACTTTCTGGGTTTCAGCCTGTGTGTTCCTAGTGCAGCTGAGGGAGTATTTATGAAGGCAAAAGGTGATTTCATAGCTCACAAAACAGAAAGTCACAAAAGCGAAGAAACTTACTTCCCTCCAGCGTCTCCATCAGTATGTGCAATGCTAGGAATCTTGCCTAAACATTTTGGATGGTGTCCTTCATTTTAGGGTGATCAGTTTGAGATTCTATAGATTTAATTGCCAATAGCTGAATGCTCAGAGTTTCAGCATAAGACTCTATTCAAACTGGGACTGGAATGTATGTAAACAGCAATCTCATTCAAAATGGGTACACAGAATTATTGGAAGCTCTTAGGATTCTATCTTCAAACTCAGATTAGAGTGCTTCCTCACTTAGAAGGTGTTGTAAAGATATACATCATCTGGCAAAGTCTTCAAAAGCTATAATGATGGGGCAGTGAAAAGCCCCAGGGAAATCAACAATTCAGCAAGTCTTTCTTCAAAGTGGAATCAAACAGTGCATGATAAATAAGACTTAGGAATGACATTAAAAAAGAGAATAAACTACATAAAAGCTGCCCATTTAATTAGAAGTGTCCCTCTTGGGAACAAGAGGAAGTGGTAGTTCAGTGGCATATGTGTGCAAAAGTATTATTAGAGTGAGTTGTGCACAAAAAATGAAATCACGAATGTTTTTAATACAGTATTGTATATATTAACAAAGTATTTTGAGGCAAGCAGGCTGGATCATGAGGTGCCTGCCAGCTCTAGTTAACAGTACCTTGTATGGAAGAAAATAGCATCCATGAGTGGATGTTATGTGTTTTGCCAGATGTTATAAAACTTGCTGAACTCTCAATTTTTATATAGCTGAGGCTTTCTACCTGCTTATCTTCTTTCCATGTTACTTTCTTCATCACCATTCCATTGTTCTCATTTTGCAAAGACTGTTTTCCTGTTAGGCTGCTGTTTTAGTCCCTGTATGGAGCAAATCCTGTTTCCATTTAATGATGCCTCTTTTTCTCTGTCAGCCTTTCCCTCCTTGTTCAGCTGTCCCCTAGTCTGACTCTGTTATACTTGCTCTCGCTCAATGCTTAACACCCAATAGGCCAAATTTCCCCTACCAGTTCTTGAGGTCTTCTTCCCCTCCATCTTTTTCTTTCTGCATTGTTATTCTTATAAATCTCTTTAGGTCTCTTAAATAATTTCCCACTATTGTTCAAGAATTTATTTATTTTCCATAAAAGAAACTCAGTTCTGTTATCTTCCCAATTTTCCTCAACATATTCATTGCCTCTACTATCCAATGCCCGCTAGCCTGGGATCTGAGTAATCTCTTTACCCATCCTGCAAAGAACCAGGATGTCTCTTCAGAGCCAAGATCTGGACCACCTGAAGACCTGTAAGCACTGGAAAAAAATCTGCAAGCATAAGTCTGAAACTTATCAGTAAGCATATTCCTTTAAAAAAGACTGGGGGGAGGGAGAGCTCGTAGGAGTTAATTTTTCAAAAGATTATGATTTTATTTTGCTTTGGCCATTTTTTTTGTTCATCACAAGACTCTAGCTGTTGTATGTCTGTCTTTCAGATACAGGTTTCAATCCCTGCTTAACAGTGTGGGAATATCTGAGATTTCCAGGGAGACACCAAGGTTTTAATGAGGCCTTACTGGTGTTTCAACAAAGCAGAAAATAAAGGCATTCTCCCTTGCGTACATTCCCACAGGTCTCAAATATTTCACTTGTATTTAAAAAAGGAAACTTGGAGTGCATATTTGCAAGTATAGTAACAAATGAAAGGAAATATTCCAGTAAACCAAGCTGTGATAAAAAAGAAGGATTTTAATATACTTTCTTTCCCCCTATATTTCTTATTATGCTGAGGAACCCTGATATACATATTAATATTTTTATTCCTTGTGGAAAAGCTCAGATGTCTGTCTGAAGTTCTGGTTGCACTGTGATATTGAATTTCCTGATCAATTTCTATGATGGAAAGACTGGCTTGGTAGACAAGAGAGAAGCAGGGAACATTGCCTACCTGAACTTCACTTGACATTGTCTCCCCATAAGTTTTGTATAACTCTTGTTTCCAGAACATTTTCAGCCCAGAGGAAACACCTCTGAGAAGGCTTTAATGAATATTAATTTAAGATCTGGGCATAAGGAAAATTCTGAGTTTCATCCTAAATATTTGCTATTGAAGGTTCTCATATAACTACTATTTGTTTGCAAATGAGTTAGTGCATTGATTAAATAAGTTCAAATTACATTATACATATGGCTATTCTTAAGGTTAAAGCAACAGATGATGCTATGATTTTATAGTTACTCCTTCTTAGGGAGAAAATTTTTGATGAGAAGCTGAACAGTTTTCTCTGATGAAGGATTTAATGGCATAGAACACATGCTGATAAACTTGAAATTTACTTAAACTAAGGCAAGTGCCATGAAGCAACTGAATAAGGTACTGCCATAAAAGGGTTACCCCTATTTCCACTTTGGACTTATTTTCCTTCTCTCTCCTTGTTTCTGGCTAGGTGCTCCAGCTTGTGTTAGCTGTAATGGATATTTGGAAACACAATAACATAGATCTAGGATCTCACCCAGAAGGAAAATTAGGACAAATTGACTCATTTTGAATCATCTGGATGCATGGGTCCTACTACTGGCATAAGGAAGACAGGGGATGGGAAGCACCTCTGTCTTAGATTAAACAGCTGTGGAACTGTAAGTTTAAGAAAATGAAAGCAATGTGATAGAGTCTGAGAACAGCAGTGCTAAATAATGTTAGAAAAGTAAGCGCTGAGCAAGAATTATGGTTTGAAATATTTTGTTCCTACAAATACAAATATATACAAGTACAGATGCCTGAAACATTTGGATTTTTGTTTTCGCCTTTGAAACAGCACCTCCTTTTGAAGTTTTTATGCCAAAATTAAGCAGAAGATATTTTTAAATTCCATTCCCCATGGAAGTTTAGTTAGTTAGGGATTTTTTGGTTCTTTCCTTGTTATGTTTGGTTGGTTTTTGTTGGGCTTTTTTTTTCTTTTTTTTTTTTTTTTGTTTTTTTTTTTTTTTTTGTTTGTTTTTTGTTTTTGTTTTTGTTTTTGTTTTTTTTTGTTTTTTTGTTTTTTTGTTTTGCCCTGATGGTGCCAATAAATTATTTGCACAGTTGTATTTAACATGTCTGGCTAAATGCCAATCATAAGACTCATCTAAAAGGGTTGTGTTGCATCTGTTAGCAATTTTTTTTTGTATTATTTTATAGTTTGAAAGTTTGAGAATAGTCTCTGTTTAAGACAGGATATTTGACTTAATAGTGTGGTGACTGTGATCTGGAAATTCAAGCAGAAGTTCATATACAGACAATCCAGGTAAATTAGCATTAATTGAGGTAAAATAGCAAAAATTGATGCCTTTGCCAGAATTTTTGAAGGTTACTATAGAAACTAGATACCTAATTGTTTTCACTTTGAAACAGTACTCTTAAAGTCCAGCGTGGTGGGATTTATTGGTGAGTTGATGTTGCACTTTTCATTCAAGCTACAATTTATAGCAAGCTTTGTACATATTTATGCAAAATAACTAAAAGTAACTCACCTAATTTGCAAAGTTTTTATTTGAATTAGTCTTATATTATCATACTTTTTGATGATATTTATACTTTAAATGCTGAAAATAGAGGATTCGTAGACTGCATCTATATCTCTAAATTAAATAGGGATCAGGAGCATCCTGTGTCACCAAACTGTTAGAACAGCAGCTTGTGTGCCTCCTGTCCCTCAGGCCATTTGTGGGTGCAGTCTGCAATCTAGAGGGATCATTTCCAGGAATCGTTGCCAGCTGGAAGTTAGTATGAGAACCTTTTTCAAAGGATAAGTAAATTTAATATTAGGTATCTGGGCTGTTCAGTGGCAGCTGGCCTCAGGAGAATGAACTCAGGGTCCTAAATAGAGCACAGTCAGCATGGCCCATCTTGCTAAAAGTGAATTACTATTTGGTACATAGTTTACTATATCTGAATTTGATGTGTATATTAATAATAATGTGATTTCTGTGGATTCTTGAGTCCATGAATATTCTAAATTTCTCCAGCAATGAAGTTTAGTATTTTTTGAAATTCAGCATTCTTCAGGAGATCTTTGCATAAATCCATTTGGGTCACATAACACCTCTGAAGATACACAATATCTGAGACTACCCATTTCCTAGGATGAAGAAAAGGGAGTGAATCCAGCCACATCTTCCTTCCTGTTTGGCTGGACTAAGTGTAAAAGATCAGATTACAAATGATATATTCAATATTTTCACATTCATTGCACTGAAAATTATTTTATCAGGAAAGAAATTTCTTATTTTTTAAACTACTGCCTTTTCCAGTAGCCTTATACAGTCACCATTTCTGAAAGATGACTGAAGCAGAAGCCTGAGCTGACTCAGGTTTACTCTGCAGAGGGCACATCTAGTTTAAACAGTGGTATGCAAGTGCTTTTGCTCATGTAAGTGCTTTTGCTCATGTGCAGCCTTAGAGGTCGCACACACTGAGCACTGGACATATTTTCCAGCAGTGATGTGTTGTTTGTTGGCCATGTCACTTGGCTGCTGCAGCAGTCGTGTGTTCACTGCTGCTACCGGAGCTGATGGCAGCCCCAGCTGGAAGGAGCCTCCTCCCACAGGGGTGAGAGATCGATCTTTCCTCCAGCCAGGGTGTTCCCACTCTTATTGCACTGATTGCTAATCCTGAGATCTGAAGGCTTTGCGTTTTAACCTTTTGTTTGATGTAAAAGCTCATGTCTTCCTTCAAACAACAAGGAGCCCTCAAAAATTTTGTGAGCCTGAATATTTAGGGAATTACAATGGCCTGGAAAAATTGATTTGTAATTGAATGTTTTCTGTTAAAGCTGGAATTGAATTCCTCAGATCTATTTACTGTTTGTGTTATGACTCTGCAAAAATACTGTGAGTATATATTCATATATTGAATATACAGTATACTATATTAAATATATAGTAGTTAAAGCATTCTTGAATTATTCGCTTTATTTGAACAGCTCATTGTTGTGCTATACTATTGTGGATAATCTATTGTTCATAAAATAGACAGAAATAATTTATAGACATAAATAATTTTTATTGTTTTTTCCACATGGGGAAAAGAAATATAGAGGGAGGCCTATATGTTCAAACATGTAAGTTACATCTCTAAAAAGTCTTAACCAAGTTGATATTTATTATATTTGAGTTTTCAAATTATTTTTTCAATTCTCACATGTGAAGGTGTATCTGTTATAAATCCTCCAATAGAACTGTCATCAAATGATACACTACTAAGGCTTGTGAAGTTTTCCTACACAATGCTGTGGGTAATGTTTTAGATTCTTTAACCTAATTATATTGTTTCTGTCATTTTACAATAGCATAACGCCCTGCAGGCTGTTTTCCCTTTTGGGATTTTATCATCAAAACTGTCACATTGCATACCTGATAAAAGCACAGAGCTCTGTGTAATTTGTTTGCTTAAAAAGGCTTCTTGAGGAGGGTCACAAGAGCCTAACACAGTTGAGAGCATGAGGTGTTGGCAGACAGCAAACCAGAGAAAGGGTTTGAGAAAGGGACTGCTTCACTGGTTCGAAACAAGTGAAGTAAACAGATAAATGTAAATATGTAGTTTTAAGACCCCAGAGGATGAATATGTAAACAAATTTTAAATTCTGGTTGGCCATATAATAAATTATTAATCAATCACTCCATTTTCCCACAGTAGAAATGACAGCTCTTATAGTATAACATTTCTCTTTACAAGAATATAAATTGTCTTGTGCAGAAAGTTCTGTATTTTTGAACCTCACAAAAGTTGATGAGATGCTTTCATACAGAATTCATATTCTGCCTTCAATAAACCTGTGCCCTAAAACTTTCATTTACAGTGTTTTATATAATGAGTTGGGACAAACAACTTGTTCTAATTCACAGATATCTCAAGATTCAATAATTTCACATTTGCCTCATGTTAATAACAGAGATAACTGACTTCAGCCAGTGAAATAAGAAAATAAATGAAGAAAAATTCCGGGAAACGAGATGTGATGACACTACACTCATGGAATGACAGCTTTGGAAAAACTGTAATTGCAAAAAAAATCTGAGCCAGTGAGCTTTGGTAAAAAAGTCAGGGTAATTTTCTACCCTCAAAAGTCCTCTTTTTGATACAGATGGCCTTAATAAGTGTGTTAAAGGGTTAAATAATATTAATGAAGTGATCAATACAGAATTATACAGGTAATTTTTAAGACTGACTTGGTTTGACACCAGCTGGCAACTAAGCCCCATGGAGCTGCTTGCTCACCCTTCTGGGTGGGATGGAGGAGAGAACTGGAGAAGTGAGAAAACTCATGGTTTGAGATAAAGAAAGATTAACAGGGAAAGTGAAAGCTACGCATGCAAGCAACAGGTCTAATTTTAAATATTTTGAAATAGCAATATGATGTTGGGGAATCTTGTCCTGTGAGACATATAAAGGAAAGTGAGACATCTGAGACAAATTAGACAAGCTTCAAATTTTGAATGAGATAAGCTCATGTAAAGATATGCCTCTGAGATACATGTCTTACTTTTCTCTTAAAACTCAAATGGAATGTGCATAGGAAACAGTCTGTGAGTTTCCCATGTGATGCATATTTCATGCTATTAAGTTCTGCAAGCTTTAGAATTTTACTGGATTATTGGAAAAAAAACAAACCAAAACAAAAGCAGGATGTTTAATTATGCTTCTTGCAGGGATACTGTTACAATTTAATGAAGAAATATGTAAACTATGTGTAAGAACAGCACCATAACTGTTTTAAATTTAAAGCAATACTTTTTAGCTGGCTTATACACTTTGAGAGACACATTTGCACCACTTTTTTTCATGTGAATGCCACACCATGTTTTTTGAATTTAGTTCATCTCCATAAATTTTTTTCCTTTGCACTCCTATTAACATTTTATATAAATTTCTTATTGGCATCACTTGTTCTAAAATATTACAAACAGACCTCATTGTTGACATCCAGGCCTTTCTGGCAAAAAGAAATATAAATATGAACATTCTTTCACACAAAAGACAGTTTAGTGTTTGAAAGGGGGTGTCTACAAGTTCTCCCTTCCCCCATTTGACAGTAGGTACATCTCTCTTCTTTTCAGCCGGTGGCACCTTTCCGTGGTTTTGTTCATGGATTCCTATTACTGCACCCTGAGTGGGGTTGCTGAGGTGAGAGAAGGATCAGATTCTTGTTGATGATCAGAAGGCTGGATTTATTGATATATGATATATAATACATTATTACTATACTAATAGGAATAAAGAGAGAGGTTGCAGAGGCTTACTAAGCTAAGAATAGAAGGCAAAGAATGAATAACAAAGTTCTGTGTTCAGGGAATCTGTCCCTGAGCTTGCTCCTGTGATTGGCCCTTAATTGGAAACACGGAACATGAGCCAATCACAGGGCACCTGCTACATTTCACAGCAGCTTGGTAACAGTTGTTTACATTCTTCTTCTGGGGCCCCAGAAGGAATAATCCTAAAAGAAAGGATTTTATGAAAAAATGTCTGTGACAGATTCCCTACTCAGTTTTTTAAAGCATTGCTTATGATATCTGTTGTGTTTTTTGTTGAATTATTATTTCTTAGAAATTAAGAGAAATTCATCTATCTATCTATCTATCTATCATCTATCTAGCTACCCATTTCTTTATATTTATGTATTTATGTCTATAGCTCTGTTCATGGTTTTGTTACTTTTGTTTCAATACAAAGACCAAACCTCAACTGCAATTTTTCACATTCTTTAACCAAACCTTTGTCTTTCATTAAATAAATTATCCTCCCAAATAGCCGTCTTTTAAAAAAGGTTTCTCCCTGTTTTGAGCAAAAGAGCTGGAGACACAATATGCACTCTCTTTTTCACACAGCTGAATTACATATAGCCATTTCAACCAAATATTCAAAGCATTATATATTGAAATTCCTGAGTTGCCTATTGGCACACAGGAAATGTGAGCTGAAAACCCCACATTACTTCTGCAGAAGCAATGAACAGTCTGGAGAAACTAAAAATCTTTCTTCAGAAAAGTTTGCTTTTTTTTCTGGTCAAGTCACTTTGATGTGGTGTTTGGCTTTACCTAACAAGACCATATTCACTTGTGGTTTGGTTGCTTCGGTTTATTTATTTGGTTTGGTTTGTTGTTTTTTTTTTTTTAACATAGTGTGTTATACTATACCATACTCCACTCAAGGAGGTTCCATGGGGGCATTCATTCCATCCTGGCTCATAATCTGAATGAAATTTTTGAAATACTTATTGCTGTTGATTGATGACCCTTATTGCAGGGTGTCACAAAAGTAAATTATATTTGATAAGCAGCAAATACTATAACTGTCTGTTTAAGGGAAGAACATAGGTAATAGTTACAATTATCATATTGGGATATTTTTTATTCAAAATATGGAGGAGGTCAGTTTTAAACCCATTCGATTTTGGCAAGGTATTAAACTCAAGAACCATAAAAGGTGAGAAATTCAGTCTAGCAGTGTTTATAATAGGTCTTAGAATATCTGAGCAATGTCCAGGATTGTAGGAAAGAGAGGTACTGATGTGCTTACGTTTAAATTATTACTGCTTTTAACAGCTAAACTAGTAAAGTATGTACTGATTCTAGCCAAAATTCCTTTATGAATTGGATGAGTAAAATCTCCTGTTGATCTTCATATGTCAAGGAACTACCCAGCTATTCAAAATCACATTTTCAGAAAGTTCTTCCTCCAAATAAGATCTGAAGGCCTGGAAGTAGTCTGAGCCATCTCCACATTATAAAGATAAATTAGGACAGATTTAACATTAGATTAGTCCATCCCTATTTAGGACATACAACCAAAGCAAACTCACTGAGATATATCTCTGTGTAGACGCCTTGCAGTTGTATAATCATTGTTTGAAATTGCCAGAGTATGGCATTTTCTCACCAGGGAGTAATATGAGATAATATATTTCAAAATATGAGCTATTCAACCATAAGAAGTTCAGAAAATGCTAAGGAAAGAACTTATGAAGCCCAACAGAAACATTCCCTTTGCCGTGTTGAGCTTGTCACAATTCTGGAAATTTTTTTCTCTTTCAGAAAACACTCCTGTTGTGAGGCCCTAAAGAAATCCTCCTAGAAAAGTGCAACCAAAGAATGACAAAAAATGATGATGTGAGATATCCTATCCTGAGCATGCATTCCCGTTTTACAGAAATTAAACAAAATCTGTCAAGACAAGAAATGAAGGTTAGGAAAGGTGATTTAAATTAGTAGGAAGAAAGTGACTAAATTTAAAAGATAACAATATTCTATAAAGTCATTAGAGTTAGTAAGAGTAGAAATATTCCATCTAAGGTTTAGTCACACAGCTAGGAAATGCTGTGGCTTACAATACAAATAGCTAAGAAAAAACAGTGGCATCATCACTAAAAGTCTATGCAACAGACTGCAACGGCAAATAAATCCAAAGCAAAAAAAATCAGGCTTACTTCTATAAAACTTTTTGTTGATGTTTTAAAATGTTGTGGCTGCATTTTGAGAGTTTGTTCTCATATATAGGAGAGAGACAAACACAGCCAAATGTGTGAATTAGCTGCTCTACCATGTGTGAAGAGAAAAACTCCTAACCATAAAGGACTTCAGTCAGCAAATGTTTAATGAGTTCATCAGTTAAAGGCTCCAATGAAAAAATTAAATTATCTGACCATGGTTTTGAAGGGACACAGTACTGCCTCTTGCTATCAGAAAGGTAATTAGAGACTCAAGAATGCCTTGGTGAGACTTCTTGGAGAATAAGGTTTGGCTTGCCCTGTGGTCTGTTTCCAGGTAAGTTCTGCATTGTAACAAAATTCATTCCCTCTTTACCAAAAAGTTCTTTACTAAAAAGCATTAACTGAGGATAATACAAGGAAAGAAAGTTTTTAAAGCGTTAAACATAAATAAAAGCTTGAATAACTATTTTTTTTATTAACAACTCTTATTTCCTGCCCATCTGTTCTGATTTAAACCCCAAATGCACAGACTCTAGGTGCTACCTACTAGTCTCTTGTGGTGAACTTGGTCTGTATGGGCAAAGAGTAATTGAGTATCCACATCTGTATAACAGATTAAAAACAATGAAAACAAAAAAGGGTTTTCTTTTCTCAGGAAAAAAAAAAAATTAAAAAAATGAAAGTTTGATATTTTACTTGAATTTCTCAAAGATGATGGATAGAGAAAGAAATCATCTTTGGATTATGGGTTTATTGATTATACCTCTGTAAAGCTGAGTAAATATTTTTATTATTTCTTAGAATTAGATTTCAAGATGTAAAAAAAGAACTACATAAATTTGTACTAGACTTTCAAAGGCATGCAAAATACATAAATCAATAGCAAATATTTTCTTCTGTAATTTTAAACAGTAATACTAAATAGAAAACTTGTAAAAGGGACATGGTTAAAAATCTAAGGTGGAATAGAGTGTAAGAAATATTTTTGCTGATTTTCTTTAGTTGCTACAGTACTGCAGTTCACAACTAGACAAAATAGTAACATAACCTGCCTAGCCAGTACTACTCAAACCTGACGGTTTTTCTTTCCTATGATAATTTCCTCTTGAAATTTAGTTAGCAAATTAGGGTTTTTTTCTCTGATGGGAACTAAGAGATCTTGTTAGAGAGAGTATTTGAGTCTTTTATCCATATTCACCATTAAATGTTTAGGTTAAGAGCAACTAGATCTTAGACATTAATTTTAGAAGCTTTTATGTTCCGAAGAAATTTTTCCATGGTGAATGTAAGTGGAAATTTTATTTTGTGGGCTATGTTGACATACTTGCACATCTGATTTTTGATTCCTCTGATTTTTTCAGAATTCAATGTGATGTAAGTGATGCTACAGCTGAAGACTGCTCTCCAGAAGAGGCCAAAATCACAGCAGTGTTTGCTAACAAGGCTGTAACTTCACATGATTGGCACTGTAATTTTGAGGAAATTTCAACATGTTGGTCATTTCACAAGAAATTGCAAGTAGTTTTGTTAGGTAAATGTTGATCATTTGACAGCAATTAACTAGCAATATCTATTCAGTATTCAGTCTTGCACTAGAGAAGATATTTATGCTATAATAAAACAATGTAATTCTGAAAATCATTCTATTGTGATATGAAAATATGGCTGAACCTTATTCAATTCCATATGGGGAAATATCTTGATGACTGAGACATATTTAGTGGCCAAAATCCACTGAATTTCTGAAGCATCTCAGTAAAAAAGAGACGCTATAGTGTGATTAAAAAATTTAGTAAAGCAAAAGGTGCATGTACCAGTGAAGATTATATTTTGTATTCATTCATACATGAGCCATGGTCTCTAATCATGACAATTCTTAGACTGTAGACTGGTGTTCATAGATAATGGACATTTATTATCGATAATTCATAGACAACTGACATTTTTTTGCTAAACAGAACCAAATGCATAATCAGAAGTCTAGAAGACAAAGATGGCAAAGCATTGGGTTTGGAAAAGATGAAAGAAAATTAGAATAAAACCGTACATTCACACAAACACTTACATTGCAAAGAACTTTAAGAATCCAACCATTAATCCAGCACTGCCAAGACTACCACTGAACAATGTCTGTAAGTGCCACACCTACACAACTTTTAAATATGTGATGGTGACTCCACCACTTCCCTGAGCAGCCTTTTCCAGTGCTTGACAAACTTTCCGGTGAAAAATTTTTCCTAATATCAAATATAAACTTCCCCTGATGCAACTTGAACCTGTTTCCTCTATCTGATTGTTGAACATCTGGAAGGAAGGAATAAAACCCAGCTGGCTACAGCCTCCTTTCAGGTGGTTATACAAAGCAATAATGTCTCCACTCAGCCTTCTTTTCTTCAGGATGAACAACCCCAACTCCCTCATATGCTCCTCATAAGACTTATGATTCAAAGTCTAGGTTCTTTTCCACTGGGCCACTTTCCAGACACTGTTTCCCAAGTGTATAATTGCTGCCTGGAGTTGTTGTGACCCAAGCGCAGGACCAGGACCCAGAACTGTGCCTTGTTGAACCTCATACAAATGGCTTTGGCCCATCAATCCAAACTATCCAGAGGCTTCCTACACTCCAGCAGATTAACACTCCAGCCCTGCTTGCTATCATCAGTAAACTGACAAAAGCTGCACTTTTTCCACTTGTCAAAATCACTGACAAAGATACTTAACAGGGCTGGCCTCAGCTCTGAGCCCTGAGGAACACCACTTGTGACTGGCCACCAACTGGTTGTAACTCCATGCCCCACCACTCTCTGGTCTCCATCATCCAGGCAGAATTTTCACCCAGACAACAGTAAGAAATGCAGAATTCTGTGGGAAAATGTGTCAAAGTTTTACCTGACATCCATGGTATATGTCTAAGGTAACTCCGCTCCTCATTTGTCAGAGAACCTAAAAATGTTATTTTGTCATCAATGATGAAAAAGTGAAAAGCTGGTCAGCAAACGGAAAGCATTGAAATGTTTACATATTAAAAAATAGTTGTCATTAGCAGTGTCATCCAGTGGCTATGTGAATAAACTGCAAGGGCCAAGAGACTCATGCAGGAGAGAATTGTTCTAGTAGGAAATACTTTTCTGGTTCTATCAAAGCATACTTGAAGAGTGGGAATCTCAACTAAAACCAAACTCTCAGCCTTCTGAGCTGGCAATAACAGAGGCGGTCACTCTGTTCTACTTGAAGCTAAGGGAGAATAGGCTTTGGAATATATATTTTTAATATTGCTTTATAAATAATTGATGAATAGCTTTAGTATATCAAAACATTTGGACCCCTAACATAAAGTGGGCTAGTTCAGCTGTCTTCTCACAAACCTATGAAACAGACAAAAAGCTCCAGTTTGTGATGTATTGATGTCCCTCTTCTGCTTTCTAATGTTTGTACAGCTATTACTGGTGAAAGACTAGGACCACTTTTCTGTCAGTCAGATATAACCAGACAGCACTCTGAAAAGTCTGTCCTTTAAGTCAAAAGTCATCTAATATTGTAAAAGGAAAGACAGAGCAGCAGAGGAGGGAAGGATGAACTAGTAAGCAGCAAGAACACGGCTATTTTAGGGAACAGAACTACAGGGTCAGCTTCACATTTTGAATCAATGAGTTACAACCATTGGCTTCACATTTGTTCTGAGGAATCAATGAACAGATTGAAGGTGCATATGGAAGAATTTTAGAATGATTTTTAGCTTTATTTTAGCAAGGTATCAAAGTTTTTTAAAAGAAAACTTTGTTTTAACAGAATTTTAAAAGGAAAGAAAAAATTCTTCTCCCCAAAATTATTTTTCTGCCAACGGTCAGTAACTTAAAGGGACAACAAGGTGCAAAAAAAAAAAGTCATTCAACTAGGGTAGTTATTTCACTTTTTTCCTAAATCTGTAATGCACATCATTAATTACTATAATCTTAGAACTATGCATCTTCATCACTTTAATCTTAAATATATTTTTTCTTAATTAAACTGGTCATCTGTGAGTAACTAGAGGACTTATAATCCAAATAAATTTAGAGAGGATTTGTGTGTCTGTGTGTGAAATCATCTGTACATCATACTTATGCTGTGGTATAAAACAAGAAAGCCTTGATGAAGTAACGTACTAAAAATCCTCTTCATAATTTTTTTAAAGATATAATTACTCTACAGGTTTAATTTGCTGATTTTGAACCTTTTCATAAAAATTTTTAAATATTTCTGTTAGTGGAGATGCCTATGAATACGTGCAATCTTGGAATGTATAAACAAATTTGATTTGTTTCCAAGGAAACTAAACTACAAGGTGCAGGTGAGCTTCAAATGCTTTTCAAATTCTGGTGGAAATTTAAGTATCCAGCCCAAAAGTTGGTCCTGCAGGCAGTGTTGAACAATTTTGCTCATTGTTCTGCAGGCTATTTCTGCTAGTTAGGGCACTTGCTTTTTTTTTCTTAGAAAAGACATGTGAAGTCTAACTTCTCAGGTAGAATATAATTATTCACATATAAAATATCTTTTCCTGCAGAAATTATTCATAGCCTTATTTTTGTGCAAAGTTATTCCATAATTGCTTGCTTTTGTTTACAGATTCCAAAATATTCACAGCAACTTAATTCGGGAGGGTTGCCGAGTGAATTCCTCGTAATATACTTCTGCAATATGTTATTTGCTGAAAAAGGCTTTTCCTGAAAAACTACTGGGATGGGTGGGTGGGGAACCAAACCATAAACTTACTGGGAAACCCAAAAGATGTGTTTGAAATTTACCAAACTGATATAAAAATAACTTCCATTGCTGTATCACATAGCTAGCTACTTAAATCTTCTAATTCCCCAAAGATGTGCTAGCTTTCTGAGCCTTTCAGTCATTCCCAGCTAGCAGAACTGAGAAAAGAAGTAGTAGGGTGCTAACTCTTGGACACCACAGAATTGTAAATCCTTTCTAGCCATATCATCTCATTGTGACATAGCTAACACTTCTGATGTCATAGATTAGTTGTAGACCACCAGCAGATCTCTTATTTTCATCTGAATCCTAAACCATGCATTTTTCAGCATTACTTGAAAGCATTTAAAAACTTTTATAAGTGCCTGAAGTGTGCTTTTTAAAAATAAAATCTGGCAATCGTCATCCAATAATCATTGTGATGATTATTATCAAAACCTGAAGACATGAAAAATGTTGACTTAAGGAAATTGAAATATGTTCATTTTGAAACAACACCATCAATGGTAAGGACAAAAGTAGAATATGATATAAGGAGATGAGGAAAAAGTATGTACAGAACGATTGCTGAAGTCCTCATTAGTTTCAAAACAAGTTGGTCAATAAAAGCTGTGCACCTGATGGTTCATCTGTCTGCATCACAATGAATTAATGTGTCACAGGATTTCTGGGAGAAAACCCCATTTATTCTTTCTACATATACTTGAAATCACTGTTCACCATGGAGTGTACTACCACTTTTGGCAAAGAAACTAAACTTTTCTTCCAGCTCAAAAAGCTACATCAGCTTTGTGGCATTAGGAGTCAGAACAGAAATCCAACTCTCATTAATGTTTACTTGTCTGTTTCCCCACTCAAAGCACATGCATCTTTAGGGGGCTAGTTTAGAATACAGATGTAAGAATTGACTTTGTATACTTATTTTTAACAATGTATTTTAAATTCCACCTTTCCTTATATAAAACTGTATCACCTAGTGGTCAAGCATGTGAAGAAATTAGCTGCTTTATCTAGTTAGAACTAGTAACTGCTAGAATTAGTCATGGATCTTAAAAACTGGTATTAGAATCCTCTAATTAAATGCTTGATTCTATCAAACCATTGGAAATATCTCCCAGATTTTTAAAATTGCTGATGCTTATTATATTTTTAGTATAATGGAAGCTGAAGTAGTTTATTATTACAGATAATCCATAATAGTTATTTTTACCACAAGAAACAACCAGTCCTAGGCCAATATTACAACAATTAATTTCCTAGAAGAGCATTACTCCACTAAAATGCAACTGTTATTTCTTAGCTGCACTAATTTTCTGAATTTCCCAAAGTTACTACTCATATAGGAACTTTCTTAATTTTCCTAAAAATATATTGTGCTTTCATGCTGAAAACTGAGCCGAGATTTAGACCCTGTTTGCTTTAATTTTGCTTGTATATGAGAAGTTATTTCAAAAATAGGATAGGAACTCAAAATCTCTGATGCCACAAAGGGGACAACCTTGTATAGAAAAACGAATCAGCATATAATATTTCAAGACAAGACTACCATCTTGTGGCCTTTGTGTACAAAGACTGGCTGAAGGCACAGATTTTGCATAAAAATAGAAATAGCATTCTCTTGTGCTCCTGTTTGTTTCTAACAGTGTAAGTCTTTGTACAGACAAAGCTTATATATCTTTCAACAGAAATTGTTTTGAATCAAACAAAGACTTATTTGACTTTTTGTATGGCTGCCATAACAGATGCAGAATAATATTCAAAAGCACAACACAAATGCTTTGTATAAACCGGTGATGCTGAAGATGTGTTGTGTTAAACGAGAATAACACATCAAGACAACTGTGCTAGTCTCTCTGTTTGACACACATGGGATAACAGGACACTGCTTCTTTTTCTGGCAACAATACTGTTTGATGCAAACAAGAAACAGGGCAAATACTCAGCTGATTGTCCTCATAAATGCTGAAATTTGTTTGGAATGGACTGCTATGGCTATCTAAGGTGGCTGACTTAAATTGTTTACTACTTTGTGGGACAGGATTTAGGTGCATTTAATGAGGTATTGGAATGTAACTTTCATTTAAAGTGAAACTTCTGTCTACAGTATTTCGTCTGTACTGTGTTTGAGAGATCTGCCTTCTTGGTACAAATGAGATCATAATCTCATGTGATTTATGAAAAATGGGGCAAAACTGTCTTGATCATACCCATAAAATGCTGAGAATTACCATTTTCAGGGCAGCGGAAAAAGCTGCTGCTTTACTGGATGACATTCACTACAATCTTACAAATTATATGTTTATAATTGTCATGCTTTACTACGTAATGTCTTTGCAAATTTATACTAGCAGGGCTTACTTCTAGTTAATAGCTCAGAAGAGATGCAAAATTTTTAATCTTACCAACATGGGTATTGCTCCGCTATAACAGCATCTAGTGATCTCTGAGTTGAATTTCCTTTCAAGAGAGGAAAGATTTCAGGCTTCTTTGCTCACTCCCATTCTGCTACCAGATTCATGCACCTGGGCTTTCCAAGACCAGGTCTTTCCAGCAACAGCTGAGGAGAAAGAAACCTTTGTGGCCTTTGAGCTTTTCCCTGTCTTTAGTCATGAGGTCACCAGGAGCCCCACCTGTTCCTTTGTGTTCCACTGGTTGCAGATGTCACCTGAGAATCTTTTCCGGCTTCTTGAGACTTTAGTGTGAAGCTGTGAGAAGAGCCTGGCTATGCCCTCTGGAGGATGTTGAAGGACAGCTGAACAGAGCAGGATGCAGCGATTGGCCTTTCTTCTCCAGAGTGACTAAAATCACTTGTGCAACATTTCCTCACTAAATCCTTGTTCTGTCTGCCTGCTCAGCAGGGCCTCTTGGGCATTTGCTGCAGCTTGCTAATATCCTTGGTTGTGTGGTGAGTGCTAAACTGGGCTTAATCCCCCTGCCATGGTCTGGCATGTCTTAGAATTGTCTTTGCCCACACTGATGGCTTGAGTCTGATGAGCAGTGTGGTGAGAGTGGTGAGTAATGGAACCAGAGTGGGACTCCTACCTGAAACCAAGGTGCCTTGAAAATAGTTGCCACAGGCTATAAGGATCTTCCAATCTGTCAAAATTTTTATTAAAATCCATAAAACTTATTTCTACTACTTTCATCTCATTGAATGATTCATTTAATAGTAGAGAGTTATCAAGCTGACCAGACAAGGTATAGCAACAGTTTTTTAACTCTCACTTTACAGTACACAAGACAATCAAAGGTGGTGTAAAGCTCTTATACTTGATCCAGATTCTTATATGAGCATGAACGATTCAACTTTTGGTTGCTGTTTACCTTTTTCTTCTTGTTTTCCTTGTACCGAGCCAAAGTAATGTGGGAGAATGTCCTGAAAAGTTTTAACCACCAGTTTGATGTCTTATTTATGAAGAGAACTGCAGTCTTGAGTGTGAGTGTGTATCTTTTTTTGCCCAAAGATTTTATTGCTGCTTAAACTTTGATAGGACTGATTAAAAAAGTATATATGCTTACTATATATTTCATTTTTTCACTATGACCTAAAAAGAGTAAGGAAACATATATTACCAGAAACAAACAAACAAACAATAAACCTTTTATTTTTTTTCCAACACTTGAAAAGTACTTTATATATAATATGAGGAAAGACAATAGGTGCTTATCAATGTTGCTGAAATATAAATTATAATTTTTAATGAAATATATAATTCCAGTTTTAATCAACATTATTTCTCCAAGGCAAGTGATATTTGTGGGAATTAATTGTCACATGAAAAATTAACAGAACAATTGTAACTGCTGCAAAACTGACATTACTTGCTCATAACAGCATAATCTGAGATTTCATATGGTTATATCACTACAGCTATAAAAAAATTTCTCTAAGTAAAATATGTTTCTATAAATCAAATAAATTGTTAACTACGTGGTTTTGTAGTTTCATTCTATCTGAAAGATATTCTTGTTTGTCATGAGTTTTTACTTTCATGGATTTCAAGACAAATAATGATTGCAATCTTTTTTTAAAAAAAAGATTAAGCTAAAAATAAATCCAAAACCCCACAACAAAACCAGCTAGGATAATACAAAGAAAACAAAAGCATTTTCTCTGCCCAACTTTCATTACATGCTTTCCAGTGTATTTTCTCTGTAGCTTTTTTAAAGTAGCTAATTTTCTCCACTGAAATGTAGTGCTGCCCTAGTCCCATATGATTTCATGTTAAATTCAGCAGTATCTATTTAATTCAGTTTCCTCTACAGAGACATAGGAAACATCTTGGGTTATCAGAAATGCATGACTGTGTGTGCTTTATATAGGAAGATACAATTTCCAAACATTTAGCTATGTAAAGTGGATTTCAGCTTCTCTGGAGTACCTCTCATTTACCCCAGAGACTTTGTGTCTTGCAGGAATAGTACTGAGCAATACATCAAAAATATCTTTTTTCATCTGTGCTAAACAGATCCTATTAAAATAAATCAGGTACATGTTCACACCACTCTTCTGGGAGCATGAACAGCAATTGCATTAAAAATAATAGTTTGAAAAGTAATTTCATACATCTATGTATCCAGAAGAACATCTAAATTAACATCCTTTAAAAAATGCAGTTTCTGAAAGACATGTATAGCTGGCTTGGTTATTGGAAGAACTATTTTTAATGCAATCTTCCTAAACCTGAATAGCAAATAAATACCAATAACAATTTCTGGAAATGTTCGTCTGACAAAATGTTACCCTGTCCAATAAAAGTGCTTTATATCACAGAGCCATAGAGTCATGCTGGAAGGGACCTCTGCTGAAAATGGGATCAGCTAGAGCAAGTTGTGCAGGACTGTGTCTGGTTGGGTTCTGTGTGTCTCCAAGGGCAGAGATTCCACAGCCTCACTGGGCTCTTGTTTCATCACCCTCACAGTTAAATTTTTTTTTCTGATGTTTAAATAGCATTTTCTGCACTTCAATTTGTACCCATTGCCTGCATTAACATTGAAAAAATAGACACATTGTCTTCCATTCAGATTTTTTGGTTGATTTTAAAGATGATAGATGCAGCAGCCTACTTGATTTGAACTAGAGTGCATCTAAATGAGTGAGCTCTACATCTATTCTAAATTATAAGAGATGCATACACATTGAAGGCTAAGTTGTTAAAATGACACAAATTAGTCATCATGAATTAGTGTTTTCATCTCACCTTCACTCACACTGGCTTGTCTCTGGTTTATGTCCTGTAAGAATAGGCTTGTCATGTCCACGATATTTAAATCTTTTAAAACCATCTGCTCTTCTCTGACAAGGATTGCAAATGTTTTATTTATTGTGGTACTTCCCTTGTTCTTCCTCCTGTCTTTTCTGTCACCTTTAAAACTAATTCTTCCTATCTTCTTCAGATCCTCACACATGGACAATGTTGTTGGTAAACAAAAGTCAGATTTTTTCTTTTCTAGATACTGAAAGACTAACAAAATTGAAAGCATAAAAACAAGCCAAAGGAACTTCAAAAGCAAAAGTTACGGATTTTTTTTTCTTACAGAAGTGTTTTAATAGGCCATGGTAATTTTTTCTACAGCTGTTTTAACATGCAAAGGAATTATCAATCTTCTGTAAGTAAATTACTGCACTGACTGTTCCCAACCTGATATTAGCAAAAGGTATAATTTGAGAATCATATTTCAAAGCTAGTTGACCTACAACGGACTCAGATTTCCAAATTAATTATCATTGATTATTGTGCCTAAAGAGATAATTAATTGTCTTACAACCAGAACCTCTTATCTTCTAATGAACTTCACAGCTCCTCTTACTTTCAGCATACTAATCCATTTCATATGACTAAATTTTATTCCGTTGATGTAATGTTCAGGGTTAAAATGTCATATACACAGAAACATCATCAGATCAAATTAGTCAATGATAATATTGACCTGATCAAAAGGGTGGAATTATTTTGTTTACTCTCTGTATTAGAGCCAATATTAAATGCTTTCCTCTTTCAGAAATGCCTGCTAACCTTTTACCTAATTTCTTAGTGTTTGTTCATTTTGATGAGTTGAAAACACATCTATCCCATAAAATAGCTTTTAAGTAGTGTAATATATGTAGAAAAAATTTGTTTTCTGGCCTAAAATTCTTTATTCTGCTAATTATAATTGAAGCAAGTATTGTGAACTGTACAAGCACCATGTGATGGAGTTTTATCTACAAGGATGATGTTAAGATTTTTTGTCTTACAATAATTGCAATGAATCTTCTGCATTTCTGCTCAGGCTCTCCTTTCTATTATTTTTGCTGTCAAAAAGATTACTCATTAGATGACTCTATTATCCAGACCTCATAATTTCACAACTATACTTAATCGATATTCTATTCCAAGATTAAAACTTCCTAGACTTGTTAGGAAATGGTAGAGTTGGAAAGCTACTATAGGTAAAACAGTTGAATTGACAGGTGGGCTGAGGTATTTCTGTGGATGCCTGGCCATCAGGATACTTTGTGGTAAAATGTATTCCTTTTTCATATCTTAAATTCATAGATCAGTCATCATTAGTACACACCTGTTTCCTAGTTAAAGCTGGATCAGTGGATGTAAATTTTGTTTCTCTCGCACTTATTTCTGACCTGTAGATGTCACTCTAGGGCTGACCAAATTTTGCAGCCTTCTCCATTACCAAAATAATTTGTCAAGTGGATGAGGAAGGTGCTGAAAATTTTAATTGTTTACTCTTGAAAAATTTATGTTCTTATATTTTAGCTTGAACAGACAGGAATTGCAGTAAAATTCTTGCACTGAATTATGAATTATGGATAGTGGAATAAACAACAGTTTTGTAGTACCTTACCTGACTGATATCTCAAGTATTTTTCAGGAGATAACTGTTCTGGTGAATGCTAATTTTATTGCATTCAGAAGTCTTCTAAAAGCCAGATAGGTGGTTTAAAAATTTTATTTTGTTTTAATTCCTAACAAATCCAGAATTTTTTAACTATGTGTGCATTTAGACAGGTACTTTAAGATGACTCCCATGTGAGGTGTCTGAAGTTGAATGCCATTTAGGTAATGTTAGGCTGGCTGGATATCAGCTTTTGCATTCATTTATGTTCAGAAACGTGTATTTACATTAAATTCAAAACTAGAGCACCAAAGAAAATCAATTGCATTTGATAAATTCAAAACCCTGTTGAGGACAAAACTGGAACCCTGCTGGTATGGGAAGCAAGCAATTTACAGTGAGGAAATTAGCATATTAACAGTCTATTTAAAATGAAGATAGGATTTCCATTAGTCTAGTTAAAAAAACAGTAACACATGCCAAAACATTAAAGACAAGCAGGTCCTGATCCCTGAGTCATCAGGGCAGTATGTAGGCTTGTGTTTTATTCTGCCAGGGATGGGGCCACTCCTGGCTGGGCATGGGACAGGTCCTGGCTGCCAGGCCCTGCTGTCACCCACCCAGGGGAGCCCCAGGGAACCACCTCAGTGACCTGAGTGGTGTCACAGACGGTGCCTGTATTCCAAGGGCTGAGATGACACGGAGTCTGGATCATGAACGGGGTGGAGTGATGCCCTGGGCCCAGGAGAGACAGGGCCAGAAAGCAGCGCCCTCGAGAGCCTGGAAAAACCACCCTGGAAACATCAGCTGTTTAAATGAGATGTTAAAACAGGGTGTTGTGGATACTGAGCCTGTTCCTTTCAGATGTTACCCTGCCATGTGTTATTTATTAAAAAAGCCATCAATGAACTTGAGGATGCCTTTGCTTTATTCTGTTCCTCTAAAATTTTGTTTAGGAAAGAATAATACTCAGAGATTTTTATCCCTGCAGAAGACCTTGGGTGTTATGGGTGCAGTGTCCCCCAGTCCTCACTTTCTCATCCTAATTCCTAAAATTTCTTTCTGAAATCTACCAAGAGGATCAGATCTGCTGTTAAATGGATTTCAAGGCATTTGAGAAGATAAGAGTTCATAGCAAGTTGAGAGGTCTAAAAAACCACAAAAAACAATTTGAAGCCTGTACTTAAACTGAAGGAAATGAGAGGTCTGGAAGGCAGGTGGCATTATATTATATTTTCTGAACTAAAATTGTTTGACAAACAGACTCATACAAATATGCTAAATATTAGAATAGCTTTTCATTTTTTTTTAACTACTGTACACTTACATGTTGACATAGCTGAAAAAGTCACCCTAGTTTTGGATTAACATGGTAGAAATTGAATGTATAGCTTTGGTATAGCCAAGTAGATGACTTTTCTAGAGACAAAATAGGGCTTTGGAAAGTACAAAATAGATATGCTTGGAAAATGAGTGAAGGTACTAGCCCATTTGAGTACACAAATACAGTAAACATTTATGAGGATTATTAATCTGAGGCAATCTGTATTAATTTTTAATGGGGCAGGTAAAATAGCAGCTTGAAGAGAACATTCATCCTACTTTATCTGGTCTGCCAATGCCATGAATAATGTCAATTCAATTGCTATATGATTTCAAGAACTTTCTGCTCTAAGTCAGAACACATGATAAATATGACTTAACTTCTTTCACAATACTTCTCAAAGAAAATCAGTGTCTTTAATTATTTATCTCATACAACTTGCACAGTGGTATAGGTTTTCTTTTTTTCCTTCTATAGTAGTCATTCTCTTTACAGTCAGCATTAACTCATTTCTTCTCAGTCCCTTTCTAAGTGTGATCAGATATTCAACAATTATACAAATCCTTAAAAAATTCATCCAATTCCATAGGATGAATCACAGCCCTTATTTTTTCCAGTACATCTTCAAAAATTCCATGCTTTTTGAAAAATAATTGCTTTGGTGTTCATCTTTTCCAGTAGGAACTCTGGGGGAAAATCTGTTGCCGAACAGAAAACTGTTGGTCTCAGCATGAAGAGGCTGTGCTAGAAACTCTTTACTGAAAACATATTTGCTCCTCCTTGGCCAGGACTCCAAAGACATTGCCGAGGATCCTTGGTTTGACTGCCTGTGCGCCAGACCATCTGTGATCCAGCCCACCTCTGGGCCCTTGGGTCTGCTGCTGGAGAAACTTGCTGCCATAAGAAGCACATGTCTGGTTAATTATTCTTAAATGTTTATACTGTATCTTTTATTTTGTCTGATCCTTGATCCTTTTAGGCCAAGTAGACAAATCTGAAAATTAAAACTATGCTTTTGATTCAATTGCATGTGAAATCTTGTACTAATATGTTAACATTTTATGGAAAAAAAAGAATCCTATGTAATTTCTTAAACTTTTAAAAGTGACAGCCTGTGTGAAATTGTTTTACAATGTGACTTTAAATATACCTCCAGCAGAGACCTTTACAGACAGTTTGTGAAATCAATGTGTTAGGTAAAATATCTATACATAAATTTTTGCAACTTTCCAGCTTGTTACTGTGTGTAATGAAATTCTACATTAGGATGACTCTTTCTGAAAGTAGGCATTTGTACATATACATTGCGGACCTGTCAAAGATGATATTTAGCTGCTCTTTGTGGTGACTCTTGACTGATACGACAATTTAAATCCTGGGAAATCTTCACATAATTTTCCTCCTAAGCTATGTGTAGAGATGTGACTTTTCTGAATGTAAAGAAATCAGAATGGCATTTAAAAGCAATGATATTTAGGACATATATGCATCATTCTATTATCTACAGACAGAATAAGCAGCTTAGCTTCCCTTTGCTGCCAACATTTTTTGCTTCAAGAGCAATTTAAAAATAAGGAATAGTTAGTTTTGTGGCCTAACAAAGATCCATAATCTTTACATCAAGCACTGGGCCATTAAATACTCACTCATTGCCATTTTAATAAAATAAAAATAGTAAATTGCAGAAGTTCAGAATCCAGCATTCTTCAGTGCAGGGTTGTCTCAATTTAGTGACATCAGCTCCAAGTGGCATATTTCTCTGCCCCCACAACATGGGTTTTGAGTAGAACAAGCTTTATGACAGGACACAGAGAGAGCAGAAAGATTCGAGCCATGGGATCCTCATGAATATCAATAAATACTCAGAAAAAGCAGAATATGATCAGATTGGAGGTCTTTGGGAGAATTTCTAAGAACTTAACTAGACTTTATTACAACAGTCATGTAAATATCAAGAAAATTGTTTTTTCATAAAGCAGACTATAACCTCTGAAGCAAGTGGGGTACTAAGCATGCTAGAAAGTAACATTATTTTGGGGGAAAGGTTTGTTGTGTTTTCCCTTGGACTGACATTTAAATAACTTAAGCAGCTCTTTGTTGTTTATTTTTAAACCAAGTTGAAGATTTATTACTGTAAATAAACTAAATGAAAGAGTAGCATGCACAAAAGTCAATAATTTAGGAGATGTGGCATCAAGACTACAGCAAGTAGAATTAACCTATGACATTGTAGCTGTGGTAAACAAACTGCAGCAATCAATAATGAAATTAGTCAACTTCAGATAAGTGAACAAAGAGATTTGCCTCAGATTTCAGGTCAAAACCCAGTCAAAGGATTCTTCCTCCAGCTGATGGAAAAGTATGTGGCTGTTCAATCAAATCCTGAATGAGCAACTGATGAGATTAATTCTCATGTACTTAAAAGACAGTAGAGTTCTTCAGCATGGGAACATGTCTAAGCTGATCTTACTGAAAATACAGGATCAGTTATGGATGTTGTGCTCAACACTGGTATGGTTCATAGCTATGGTGGGGTTACAAAAGAGGAAACATTATACTGTGTCAGCTGTGTTTCTCCCTTCCTTCTTCTCCAAATATTTTTTGTGTGGTAGATAGGAACTGAGAAAGTGAAGAGGAAGCCCAGGGCACTGTTTGTGAATGTGATTGTGTGCAGATGCAAAGATCAATAGAGAAGAAAAGATAACTCTCACTTAAAAGCTTTGAGATGGAATTCTGTAGTGCTTGGGACTACAGTTGCCCTGCCAGCCTGTTGAAACCATCGTGTCAATGGCAAGATGCACTTTTCAGTAAGCACATTTTTGTTTCCTACCCCTCCATTCTATTTCTGTACTATTAGTGAGAATGTAACTCGGGAAGGCTACTGAAAGCAACTTAAAATCTCTATAGGCCTTTCAACTTTGCATTTGTACTGGGGATTAGGTCAAACTTTTAAAAAATGCTTCATAATTTATATTGGTGGGTTTTATGTTCATACAGGCATTTCTTTATTTCTCGTAATCTTACCAAAGATTAGAAAATATTTCTGTTTTTATACCTGCGGTTCTGCAAAAGCCACAACCTAAAAGAAGATATTTAAGGCTCTCCATCCTCAAACTGAAAAATATGTACTAATGCTATTTCAATATTATCATTGAGTGTCATATAATTTTCAGTCTTTTTAATTGAGTTTACAGACATTTCTATCTAGAGAAACAAGACGCAAGTTTTCATTAACATGGAAGAAAGTAAAAACTGTAACCATTCAGGAACCAAAATGGAGGGCTGGAAAAAACCCCTCATGGTTTCTGGTTTTGTAAGAAAAACTTTGAGAATTTTTCTGACTTGTGTTCTAGATCCTGGTTGAAGTACTTTATGAACAATTTAGGGCAGTGTTACTATCTAGGTTGCCTGGTTAAACAGTTGGCCTCACAAAACAGAGAATATCAGCTGTTGGAGAAGAGAGCACAGTCCTTTCTAGTTTAGCACCTCAAAGATACACTTGAAACATTTTGAAAATTGAAGGAACTGCAGCCCATTGGGACTCAGCTGGACCAGTCTTTTACTGAACGACTGTAGCTCAGGCTGCAGAGGTTCAAAAGAATTGTAGCCTGTGCAAAGGTCCCACACTGGAGCAGAGAAAACTGAGGAGGAAGGAATGGCAGAGAGGAGCTCTTACAGAGAGACCACAGTCCACATTCCTGATCACCTTGCTTTGCTTCTGGGAAAGGAGGTAGAGGAGTCAGGAGTAAAGGGATAAAGTCAAACCTGGGAAGAAGGAGAGAGCTTTGTCTTTGCTTCTGACCAATCAATTCAATTTCTAATTGGTGAGAAAATAGCTTTCCCCAAGTTGATTCTGTTTTGCTCACCACAATAAGTGTTACAAAGACACCAGAGTGTGTATCCTTGTACTCAGTAGCCCTCAGTGAACAAATTCTTGAAAAAAAAGAAAAAAAATCAAATTGCTTTTGCAACCCTTACAAGAATTTATTGCCTTCAGTCCCCTTTGGCTGTTTTCCAGAATACTTATCCATCATGTGAAGACTTTTGTTTGTAACTGCCATCCATTAGTTTCATCTGATATCACCTAATTCTTTTTTTGGAACTGACAGTGAAAAATGGATTTCTTCTTTTTCACTGCCCCCACGACCATGAAGACCTCTTTCATATCTCCTTTAGTCATCTGTTCTTCCATTTCCACTGTTCAGTGCACAGAAGCCATTTCAAGTCACTCTTGTAATCCCTTCTCTGTACATCTTCAAAAATTCCTTTGAATCCTTTTTCAGAGGTAGGGGAACAGTACTCATAACAGCACTGTAATCAGAATGCTACTGAACCATGGAATCATAGTGTGTCAGAAATCCCCTTGTTTCCTTCTTCTTTCTCAACAGCTTTTAGCTTTGAAATTATTATTTTTGATAGCTTCTGAATAGTGAGCCAATATTTTATATCTATCTATTATAGTTCTGAGTCTTCATCTAAGCCGTCAGTCAAATGACCACCTTTTTATATGTAACATATCCAATGGACAGCATCTGACATTTATTTAAAATCAATTTAATCTGTAATTATTAGAAAAAAAATTCAAACTCTTCCCTTGATCCTGATTTACCTTTAGTAGCTTAGCATCAATAACAAAATTTGTCATATGATTCACTCCTTTTGAAATTATGTTGAATTGCACAGATTCCCTTGGTGATTTGAGATGCTACTGTTAACTCCCTTTACTGAAAAAAAAACCCTCCTGTCCCATTTTTCCAATGTTTTGATTAATTATTCATCCATTCTTCACCCTGAAACTGCCTACATAGGTCAGTTTATGACATAAATATACTGTGAGCAAGTAAATATTCACACTCTGCAGAATGGAGTAAGCCATGTCACAACTCCTGACTCGGCTGGGCTCCAAAACCTGACAGAACATAGGGATCAGCTTCTGTTTCAAAAAACAGAAATCTGTTTTGACTACATGCCATTCAGCTGATGCACTGATCATGATCAAGTAACTAGTTGCAGGGCTCTATGTTTTCAGCTATATAGGAAAATATTTTCTATGGCAGAAAAAGTAAGGACCTCTTAATGCATTATTTCTGAAAAAAAAAAGAGACAGAATGAACACTTTTTTGTTAGTCAGAGATTTAGACTACTGGTCTGGCTGCTCCTAGATGAAGGAATGTCTTAAAAGGAAGAATTTTCCATAGGTCACTATTAGGTGTTGTAACTGTGTGTAGTTTCATAGCAGTTGTATGTGACAGAAGGCTAATGTTTCAGTCAATTTTTGGCATGAGATAATTTTTGAATAGTTTACAAAGCACAGTCTCTGAGGGACAGTCATGCCTCAGTTGCCATGCAACTATGTAAATTGCAGGAGAAAAGAACAGATGTTAGTCTTCTTATGCAAAAAATATAGTTAATGAAAAACACACTTCATGAGAAAAATGTTTGAATGTATGTCATTACTAATGAAGATGAAAATAATTACCGTGGCCTTTTTGTGAGACTTGTATTTAAGTTAAAACGTTAAACAAAACATAACACACATTTCAGTTTGTGTTTCACTATGTGTTACCCAAATATGTTATACAGTTCAAGAAACAGAAAGGGAAGAAAAATCCAAACTTGTTGTTCAGAATGCAAACTGCAATATTGATGCAATTTGATGCTATGAGATATGTGTTGAAATTTGCTATGGATCTCTAAGAATATGAAATTAGTGACTCAAACCTGGTTGATTAATGCCTTGCGTTCATGCAGAAATAAATTGACAGACTACAAGATTTTATAAAATAATGTAATACCATACCACTGCCAGCAGTTGTCATATGTTATAGCACCTTCTTCTAGTGTTGTATTTCGATCTGAACTCCATTGTTTGGGAACCAAACAAGTGAAGATATTTAAAATGTAACTTTTAGTTGGAATATATTATGCTAGAATGTAATTTTCTAATTTTAGGTCTACGAAGTTTAGCCAGGATTACTCTCTTCAAGTGAGTTAACATCTTAACAGACACTATTCTGCAATGCAAAAGTGTGGAAGATGAGTTTCTTTTGCCAGTTTAAGAGTCACATGCAGAGCATTAGGTATAAACATAATGTATTTTAAAAATTAATATGTGTGAACTATGATTATTCCACAGATAGACTGGTATGAAGCAGAGGGAAGAGGAATTCAGGATCCATTTCTTTCTAGTTATTAAGCAAAAATCAAGCCTCTGGCATTGCCTTCGAAGCCTACCATTCAATAAAATTCTCACCATTCTCACCTAAAATTTTGGTAGAAATTCTAAAATTTAGTCATTAGTTATTGAAATGTCTAAGTCCATAATTTGGTGAGAAGAAATGTCAACTTCAGGCAGAGAATTTTTCTACTTATCCTGGACATCAAATGTCTTTGAGAAATGATGTCTTTTTCTCAGCTGTAAAAGGAATTTTGGAAGCTAGTTTTAAATGGATAATGAAAATTCAGATAGCTGGAAAACGTAAAATCTATTTTGAGCTTTGCTATTTTCACAGCTCTAACCATTGTTTATGTAGATATGTATTAGAAACCCTGTGGGATAGTTCAAAATTATGTTTGAAGAGAGATAAATAAAAGTACAGTTCACATGTTCAGGGAACAGAAGATGAACCTCACTTTGAGAATTCCTTATATTGCAGCAGAGTGCTCTTTGGAAAAAAGTACACGGAAATATGAGGATGTGAATGTGCATAATCTAAAACATATTTCCTTGGGGTCTGGCTATGGTTAAAAGATATTTATCCTAAAGCACTTTTTTTTTTTTTTTTTACTTGCGATTCTTTCTGTGAGGTTTGTTTGAACCTTTTGTTTTGTGTGCTTCACTGGTTGCTGCTTCAGTAGACCCATGTATTGGTAGGGAGGTATGTACGTGCTCTTAAATGTTTTTCAGACATGGAGTTTAATATGATTGGAAAAAATTGTGTTTCTTTGGACCCCTGGTAACTAGTCTTTTTTGCTGAAATGGCATATCTAGGATTTTTCTTCCACAGTTTAGATAAATAAATAAGTGAGCCTTACCAAGGTTTAACAAAATTAACTTCACAGTCCATCCTTCAAATATCACAGATTCATAGAATATGCTGAGTTGGCAGAAACTCACAAGGATCATCAAATCCAGCTCCTAGCCCGTCACAGGATCATCCCCAAAAGCCACACCATGTGCCCAAGAGCATTGCCCAAACACTTCTTGAACTCTGACAGGCTGTGGTGTAACCACGTCCCTGGGGAGCCCGTTCTGGTTCCTAATCACCACCAGGGCGAAGAACCTTTTCCCAATACCTAACCTAAACCTCCCTGACACAACTTCAGGCCATTCTCTTGGCTCCTGTCACTGGTGACCACAGGGAAGACATTGGTGTCTGTCTCTCCTCTTTCCCTTTGCAGTCGTAACTGCAATGAGGGCTCTCAGCCTTCTCTTCTCCAGGCTGAACAGACCAAGTGACCTCATAAAGCTTCCTCTTAAGGACCTTCACCATCTTCTATATAGGGACTTCTTGTTTATTCAGAAAGATTTTAATTTTAAGGCATTCCTTTCTTTAAGGAAATGACATGGCATTTTTGTCATTATAATGACAATAACTTTTATGTTCTCAATTATTCTTAAGGATTCTATAAAGAAATGAAATGCCAGTGTTTGTATTTACACAGTTAATAATTTGAAAGATATAAATCTCTCAGTTATTCACTGCTTTTGAGTCAGATCGTTAAATGTTAAAACTGACATTATATTCAAGGTTGGTGCTGTTACCTTTCATATTCCCCATATATTTTTTGCAGTATGCTACATCTTTAAATATCTATTTTCCTTCCAGAGGTGAATATTTGACATGTGTTAAAAGTTAATTCAACTAGTGGGTTCTTAAGTTGTAGGATTTCTGAAAATATTGATTATTAGTTTCCCCTACTTTTTCCTGTGTATTGCAGTTTTAGTTTTATATCTCAGGAATGCCATCACTATCTTTGACCTGTAGTCAGTGAAAGACCTTTAGAATTCCTCAGCATCTATTGAAGAAGTCATACACATATGCTTATTTTATTTAACCCAAGTATTTGATTAAATTAAAACCTAAAATAAAAGCACCTCTAAAAACATTTGGTTGTCTTTCCTGGTAAGACAAAAAGCGCATGTTTAAAGCAAAACTCAGGTTATAGTTAAAGTGGTATTTTTTTCTCTCTAGCTGAGGTTTAACACAGATATTTTATCATGTTAACAAAGAGATGTAAGAAGGTTTCTACAATAAAATTGCAGATAATAGAACATAACTATATGTTTATTAAGCTTATTATAATGTTGTTTCTATCAATCTGAACGAGGAAGGAAAAAAGCTTATTACATACCATACCTGATGGATATGACTGTCTCACTGTACATGTTAGTGAGAAATGCCACTGTACTATTCAACTTTGCATGTGTAAGAATTATATTGAGAAACCGATAGAATGTATTGTATCAATAAATTCCAAGGGAAAAATTCTTTTCCATTAATTAGTAACCAGGAAATTTTCCATCATGATTGGACATCCTGGTAAAATAATTAATTGGCTTGGGTTTTATTTCTTTTCACAGAATAGAGTTGAAATTGTAGCATGGCTTTGCATTATTTTTTCATGTGTGCCAAATATACTACAGAAAACATGTTTGTATTTGTCATTCAGTATCACATTTTGTCATAAATGTAGGCAGGGCAATTTTCTAGGAATGTAACACAATGTATGATAGCTCTGGAATAGCAACTTAATATATATCTGAAATATATCTTAAATCTTGCTTTCTGACAAGAGCACCTGGATTCCCCTATGAAAAGCTGACACATACTATTCATTCAACAAGTTTCATATTTTTCATTCTGTCTATGCCTTGAAATTAATTTATTATGTTAGTGTGTGAAAATAAAGGTTTGAGAGAATCAAGGAATGTAAATATTTAGTATTTAGCTTAAGAGGGAACATCTGAAGGGTCTTTTACTTGCAGAGTAATGCCATCAGAAATGACTAAATATTTTCCAAATAAATAATCAAAAGTAATAAATTAGTATTATATTATTAATATAATACTAATTATATTAGTATTATATTTGTGTTGTTTCTGAACAAGTAGACATTTGCCAGCAGTGACTGTCAAGTTGCATAATCCAAATAATTTTTGTAACAATATTAAAATTTTTTCATTAAAATCATGTTGCACATTTATTAGTGGTGACACAACTTAGTTTACTCAAGCATTGTACATGAGTAATTTAAATTGAAGAACATTTTTATATATTAAATGTATAAAGAAATTCTCACGAATACTGCAGAACTTTTCATGTTCTATTAGACATAAAATATTAATATTATTCGGGATAGGGTTATAACCATCACTTTATAAAATAAATCAAATAAATACGATATTGTATTAGAAATTGCTTTCCTTTAACCTCGGGGTTGCAGTTCCTTATTTGCCTTTTATAATAGGAGTGCATGGTATAACAGGTCAGGTACGAACTCTTTGTTATTGGAGAACTGTCAAATAAAAATCTGCAGTAAAAGAATAAGGATTTATTCCTTTATTCTGATTCTGCATTACTTTACAGGAGCATAACATTTCCTTTTCACTTAAGAATATACCTGTTAATATAGTCTTAATTCAGAGAAAACAAACTTAAACCCTGATAGATTCCTAATGTTAATTTTCTCAGAAAAAATGAGGTAATAAAGGGCCAAATACCATAAAGTGCAACACTGATGCAAAATATGGTAATCAAAATTATTTCATAAACTGTTTTTAATGTGTCCTTATCGATTTGTGCTGAGAACCATTGATAACATGCTGGAAAATATATTCAGCTCATGCTGTATACAAAGTGTGTCAACGTTTTACACAGAGCAGCTTATGTAGCTCAGTGCAGAGTTCTGCTTAAAAAAAATGATGGTACCATATGGCTCTCTGCTGCTCAAAGCCTCAGCCTCCACTTCCACTGCTGGAAGTTGTTAATGTCAAAACAGATCAAGCACAATGTCACTGAAGCAAATTACCTTAAGGCAGATCTAACATAGAAGGCAATCTATCATTTAAAAGGACAATTCTCTTATGCTTATTTAACATTTTTCTGATGTTTTGCAATTTGAGAATTTGTGATTGACACACTAAAGAAAGAATTAAACAAAAGAGTCTGAGGATTACCTAATTAATATTTTTCCATTACAAAGGGATTGCCCATGATCAGATGGGCATAGAAGAAGGGTGATATCCATTCTTATAGTTTTCTGCATGGAAGAATTCAAGCTAAATTTGTAGACAAGTTAAAATGATGACCACACTGAACGTCAATGCCAACCCCTAAATCTCACTCAGCCCCACAACAGAACTTCCAGTAAAGATTTCATACAAGTCTTTTATGGTTCAGTTATATTTTCTGTTACGTTCAGGAACCCTTAATCATTCTCTGTCTTACAGAAACACACAGAAGTTCTGCTTCGATGCCAAGCTTCTCTGTGCCAAAACATAGGAAGAAACAGCACTTGCCCTATGGATCAACTTTCAGAGGA
>JAHXMQ010000807.1:66035185-66141698 GCA_020466415.1 Ammodramus savannarum pratensis
AATACATACAAAAGGCTTAAAAACACACACTACAACACATGAAGTCATATTATTATGCCCTGAAATAGTGCAGTATTCTTCATTATTCTGCTCCATAAAGAACTATTTTAAATATTTCAGTCCATGGAAAGCAATAGCTGTTTGCAATGCTTATAAATTAATTAAAGACAAGTTAGGTCTACTAGTCAGAATTTCTTTGGAGTACAGTTTTTAAGAAATGGGCATCAGGTATGATTTAGCTTCTGATTTGTCCATAACGTACCAGAAGGCAAAGCTGATGTTCAGAGTGTGTAACCTTATGGGTATTTTTTAATTTATTATTGCAAATGGATAATATCTTCTATTCAAATATATTTTTTAGTTGTGTGCTGTCTATTTCAATATTTCTTTCTTGGAATGCATTCTTGGTTAAAATATGGGATAGGAAAATCATGTTTCTGAGGGGAGAAATGTTTTACTATTGGTATTTATATTTCTCCTTTCTGCATGACTCCATGTTTGTAAACTGAATTTATGAACTTACATCAATGCAGACTGAATTCTCTGGTATTTACAGTACACTGAAATTTCAACCTCAGCGGTTGAGTCATGAATCTTTCACATTTTGTATAATTTAGTCATCAGTGTCTCAATTTCTTGATTGATAGTTCAATATTTTATTATATGTTATATTAGGTTTATAAATGGAATCTTAGATCACTGTGCATAGAGTATAACAAAAGTTCTTCAATTTTGATTACAGCAGCCAGAAAATGCTGCATAAATCATTTTAGGCCCTGAAAATCAAAATATATTTTCCCTTTTGAACTGTAAACAAAGATCTATCACCATAAAAACCCCAAGTTACAATGGTAGACTTTGGAGATAGACTTTAGACATAGCAGCATCAGCTTATAAATTTAGCACATCCTAGCTTTTAGAGGAAAGAAAAAAAGGATATTTATTGAAAGAAAACAAGACTCATAACCAGAGGGAAAAAAATGTGGGGTTTGAGTTAGGATAGAGTGGGTGTTGCATTTGGGACTTCTCTTTAGGGTAAGGACCCACACTGACTGTTTCCTACCACCTTCTTGTCCTTGTTATCCTTGTGCATTGTTTCCAAGAAAAGTTGATGTTTTTTTTTTTCTAGTAATAAGGTCAGGACAACTACCAATAGTTGCTCAGATCCTTCTTGATTTTATTCAATGTAGACATAATTCATATTTCCCAGCCCTAAGGGAACTCTGCTATTAACCAAGACCTCACAATGATATCATCCAGCATTTCTAACCATCCTGGGTTCCTTCTCCCCATCGAGCTGATTTCGTGGGCTTGTAGAACTCTAGTTAGCTTAAGTGGCCCTTATTTAATTTTTCTGCTGTAGGTTGCTTCCCCTACGCCACACTGCCTTGAGGCTGAGATCTGGAAGGCTTGAGGGCAGATTTATCACCAGACAGGGACAAAGAAGCTAGTAAGAACCTTTTCCATTTCTGTGTCTGTTGTCAAATAAAGTTCTCTAAGTATAGGAACTTACTATTTCAGTCTGTCTGTGACTGACAAAATGACAGTAAAGGCCCTCCCCGTCATCCCCTTCCACTGCCAAATTCAACTGCAGTTAAGCTTTGCCATTTGTTATTCCTTCTCTTCATGTCTGGGTGATGTTTCGGTATACTTGGTAGAGCCTGGATCATTACAAACATGTTAGTTTGTGTGCAGCTATCTCAAGAATCTATAATTTGTAAAAAACTCAAATATATCTTATACTTGCCTCAAGAAAACTATTACAAAATGTTGCAAACTGATGATATTATTGTTGATTGTTGTTGATGAATCAAAGCCAAGGATCTCTTAAATTAGTCATCTAATCATGTAGACTTTGCACATATAACGACATTTGTGCTTTGTTAATAAAAGACAGATGTGGAAAATCTATTACAAACATTATGCTCACATATGTTCCCCTTTACTTCATCATGTCACAAAGATTTCACAGTTTTAAGTGGATTTAAGCAACATGCATAATTCACAAAGTAAATGAGCTGAATAGTCAGGATGCAAGTAAGATTTAGAAAATGGCTGCATGTAAGGTTCAAATTTCAAATGTATGATCTGAAACTGCATGTTTAAAAGAGTAGTATTTGGCTTGTTTCAGCAAATCTAACATGGACTAGTGATTGCACTCCTATTTCTGTCAGTGGGCCTGATTCTACATTCATTAGTGGCATTTAATAGCTTACTTTGTATGTAGCCTTTGGTGAAATTAAATCTGTATAATTATTCAGTTTAAGTAAAGGTAACGAATTTGAGCCCAGTGGGATTATCTCAAGAGACAGCCTATAATTTTTTGATGTATTGACACTTACTGCTTGCTGGCTTCCATCTGTTTCTCAGTTTAACAAAAACTCTGTTTATGAAGCTTTTAAATGTTTAATTCTGCTAAATTTGTGAAAGTCAAATTCAAGACATGGTTGAATCAAACAACTGAAATGACAGCCAATTATAAAAGATGAAGGAGGTATTTCCACTACAAGTAGTTGATGACTAGCAAATCTCTAGTATCCTTAGCATAAGCTTGCTTCATGACTTTACACTCTGTACAGACCCAAGATGGAATAATCCTTTTTTGCTGATATCTGTGTTTCTGGTTGTGCTGTATTTGGCCATTGTAATTTCCTTCACAGTAGGTAGTATGGGGCCATGTTTTGCATTTGTGCTGGTAACAGTGTTGATAACACATAACTGTTGAGCAGGGCTTTTGGAATCAAGGCTTTTTTACTCCTCCTACTGCCCTGACGAGGGAAGGCTTAGAGTCCACCATCTGTTGGCAGGGGACACAGCTGGGACAGCTGACCCCAGCTGACCAAAGGGACATTCAATACCATGTGATGTCATGCTCAGCACAAAAATCTGTGAGGGAGGAAGAAAGAGAGGGACATTTTGAGTGATGACATTTGTCTTCCCAAGTTGCTGTTGTGTGTGATGGCGCCCTGCTTTCCTGGGCATGACTGAAAGTAGTGAATTAATTCTTTCTTTTGCTTTACTTGTGTACATGGCTTTTGCTTTGCCTATTAAATGATCTGTGTCTCAAGCCATCAGTTTTCTCTTTTTCTCTTATACCCCATCGGGGACAGGTGAGTGATTGGCTGTGTGGTGCTTAGCTTCCACCTGGGGTTAAACTGCAATACTGGTAATGTTCCCCTCTTGTTATAATAAACTTTGAAATTGTCAGATTGAAGAAATTATACTGAATATTCATGAAGATACCTTAAAACCATGTATTAGACTGAGACCTGTTTCATCTCCATTATTTTAAAAGACTAGAGATAATTTAATGAATGGTCAGAGAAGATACATTGTTCCAAAGTAATACTTTAAAATTAGGCTGAAGATATTTATTTTATGTCAAAAGCAGCGAAAAGTGAAATAAATATTCAAAACTTCCTCCTCCCCCCACCTCCTTCCCAACACTACCTCTTCCCCTGTAGTGGCCCAGGGAGACAGATGATGAGTGGGGGTTGTGGTAATAGTTCCTGCTGCTGCTCAGGGAGAAAGGTCTTCCTCCTTCTTCAGTGCAGGATCTCTCCCACAGGACATGGTTCTCCATGAACTTCTCCAGTGTGAGTCCATCCCATGGGCAACAGGTGTCCATGAACTGCTGCAATATGGTTCACTCTTCCACAGAGTACAGTCCTTCAAGGTGAACCTGCTTACATCATGAGTGCCCCAGAGGGTCCCAAGTCCTACCAGGAAACCTGGTCCAGCCTGGGCTCCGCTATCCCTGGATCTGCAGGTCCTGCCAGGAGCCTCCTCCAGCCTGGGTCTCCCATGGGGTCACAGTCTCCTCTCAGGTATCCACCTGCTCCAGCGTGGGCCTCCTCCATGGACTGCAGGTGGATCTCTGCATCCCCACGGTCATTGCTGAGCTGCAGCAGGACAGCCTGCCATCAAAACCTGGCCACGCAAACCCAATATATAATCTTTCCATGGATTATGTAAAATAAATTTAATAAAGGATAAAATTTTATTTCTTTGGCCTTGACGGAAAAGGTTTGATCTCTTATCTGGAGTCATCTTTCCAGTAGTCTTTACAGAGTAGTCTTATATTTCAGTTTTCTACCCCTGAGCGGAATAAAAATTTTGAATTTTACCTTCATTTATAATAGTCTCTCATATTTCTGTTTCTAAAAGTAAATTTTCATACAAAATTAGAACTAGCAGTAGATAAGCAATTATTTTTTTCTGTATTATCTCTAAGGAAAAAATAACTGTTTATAAAATAGATTACATTAACATCTAATTTTAGACTGCTAAAATATTTTATTTGCTTTTTATTCCTAATACTTTCCCCACTGTAGAGGGGAAGAGGGGGTTATGAAGACAATAATGTGCTCAGGTTAACTTTATCTCTCTTGTACTGCTTGTTTGCTTTAAGAAATCCTATTCAAGGTGTCATATATCCCTGTTCTCTTCATCTGCTAGAAATCGCAGTTTGAACAAAATTTCTGAGGCACATCATAGGAATACCTCTGGGGAAAGTGAGTCATCAGGACCTGAACTGAACTGCAAAAGGAAATAAGTATTAATTAGTGTTCTTAATGAACATTATGGCCTGAAATAAAATGTTAATTTACGGGAAGTTAAAATACAGACGTCTTACTAAATATTTTCTCAGTAGAAACAGGCATAGTAGAAGCAGTATTTTACATACAAATCTCGTGGGAAAGCTGTTAACTTGTTCTAATTATCACAGATTGCCTTTCTCAGACATTGTTCTGAAACAACATATTTTGAAATAATAAACATAAAAGGCCTCTAATTACAAGTTGCATCAAAGGCAGTGCTTTGGATAGTGTTTAATTTATTAATATAGAGATTTTTAACATAAAGGCAAGTGATTTGGTTTTCAGTTTGGGAACAAGCATTCTGTCAATCTGTTGTTCTGAGAAGGACAGAATGAAAAAAAATATTAGAGTTTCATATTTGGTCAGGTAGTAGATCTTCACAAGAAAGATCAAACATTCTGGAAAAAATTAATTGTTGCATTAATTTCTTCAAGACTTTAATTGTCTTGATAGCATTTCTAATTTGCATTTTCCTCAAATATGATGACTTATTGAGCTCCATCTGTCATTTTTGACCTTATTATTTCATAAAGCTGCTCTCAGTAAACTTTTCCCTGTCTTCATGACATTGCACTAAAATTTCAATTTCTGTCTGAAACTTAAAAGAAAAAAAGAAATCTATGGGCAGCTTTTCAGAGTTGATGATGTCAGCATTTCACATTTGTGAGGGAGAAAGGCAATTTGTTGTTTTGGTTCTGGTTTTGGTTTTTTTTCTTTGAAATTAAAATCCATGTTTTGAGCATTCTGTTTATTTTCATAACAGGGTTCAGCAGTGTTGGACAGGTGGCATGGATCTTTGTTTTCAAGTACTTATTGAGCATTTCAACAAGAAATCCAATCCAAGAGACAGTACAGCTCCACATGTGTCAATAGATAAGGGAAATTCATCCAGCTGCACATTCTGACAGTGATTTCAGCCCAGCAACACACAGTTCCTGTGTGGTAAACAGAGTGTCAAAATTGTAGCCAGCACTGTCTGCACAGTGCTCATATCTACCCTGCCACAGGCAGTGAATTGAATCTGTTCCACATTGAGGAACTTCTGGTTTATTCAAACTTATTCACACTTTTAGAGCAATCCCTCATCTCTATGAGTTTCTGAGTGTTTTCACTCTCAGTAGGCTAGGCAGATAACTGATTTAAATCGTCACTACAACACCATTGTTATTAAGAGAATTTTTTTGCCTCGCTTGGAATATATGCAACCTTCAGATTTCTTTCTTTGTCTTCATCTTGCTTTTAAAACCCCCTGACAGAGAATCCATATTAAAAAAACTCTCTCAAAAGTGTAGATTTATTTCATATACAGTTCTCATGCTTGATAAAAAGACTATGCTCAAATAATCATCTTTATATATTTTCCTTTTCATACCAGTTCATCTGTAATAGTCAATGTTTTGAACTGCTAGTGGGTAGATACTTGAACAGTTGGTGTGTAATTGACATTCAATATACACATCTGAGATACAACACTGAAACACTTTTTCTATTTTAGCAAAAGATTGGATAACAATCAAAGCTAGTGTTACTGGAGGGTGAAGTGTCAGGAAAGCAATCAGGAGATGAGCAGATAAAATGGTTGTGGAATGGTTTCACATATCAGATGTGGCTGAGAATAATGATCAAACAAGGCTTGAGAAAGACAGAATGGATGTGGAGAATACTTCTGTCACTGGCTCCTCCAAACAGCGTACACTTCTTCATACTAGTCGGTTGAAGAAAAACGGGAAAATTACTCTTGCCACAAAGACAGTTTTAGAACTACCCTCTGTGGCATTGAAGAATGCCTTGTCTCATTTGCCAAGATTATCCTCATTAGGTGAATGTAACATTATTTGAACTATTTGCTGGTCTCAGAAGTCTGAGACTAACGTGTATTACATGTATTACAGATCATTAGTACAAAAAAAAGCACCTTACTCAGAAAAAGCAGTCTTAGAATTCTTTTAAAAACTGAAAAATAATTTTGAAAACTTAAATTAGTTTGAAAATTCACATTGTCTTCTTGGTAAAGTATTTAATGAAACTAGATGATTTTTTATATTCAAGGGATTGGTAAATTATTTCTGCAGATTTATTTTTTGACAGTTTGCCACAGTTTGCAATAATTAGTCATTTTGGTGTGAATTTTATTTATCTTACAGGTATGCAAATCCAGAATAATTCCAATCATTTTTTGTTGACTGACTCTGGACACAATGAACAGGCCTTGGCTGCTTTTTTTTAATTTTAAGACAAGCAGCTGAACTATAATAAAATATTCTGGTGGGTTTTTTTAAATTTCTTTTTTATTTTCTTTGCAGTCTTTTAAATACAAAATGGTTTATAACATATGACCTCAGGTAAAATAATTCCAAAGTTTTACAAGTCAGACCTATTTTTCAGTGATTTTCTTAGACCATGTGTTATTTCAGTGTTTTGTCAGGATACATTTATTACAGTAGAAGTCCGTGTATCAGGATTTTTATTGACATCTCTATCTTCTAATTTTTTCTTTTTAATAAATGCACATGAATGTGATAAACTGGTGAGTACTTATGCATCATATGAGTGCTTGAAAAAGACATGAATAAAGAAATTGTATACTACTGTTCCTGTATAATAGAATGTCTACTGGGGAAAAAAAATGTCCTTCAGGGTTAGGTTGCAAAACCAGAAGTAAATAAATTACACCATAATTTATATACTGCAGTGTATTAAAAAAAAATCTGTGGCTAATCATTAGGGATATGTATTCATCTTTCTCAGTGCAACTCAAATTTATTTCACTTTTTAAAGAAAATACTTACAATATTAATAAAGAAATACCATTATGCTTATATTAATTAATGTTTAAGGCAAGAATCCAGAATATGAAGACATCTGCATGATCCTAATCTACCTAATGCACATACTTAGTATAATGGCTACCATGATGTAAAATATTCTGGGAATGGGAGCTCTGTTAAGAGCTGACTTGGAATTACAAACTAGAGAGAAGCATGGTTTCAGGCCTAACACAGCAGTCACATAAAATCTGGTAGAGCCTCGGTCAGATCCCATCCTCCCATCAAGGAAAGCACTTCTGAACTTGCAATCATAGAAACACATGCATGCAACAATCCAGGCTGGAATGTAAGCCTATAGATCATCCAGTCCTAACTTTGATGAGAATGACAGCCTGGATGAGATTATCCAGCAATTCAACTCTGAAAATTTTCAGTGACAAGGACTCTATCAAGTTCCTGGAGAGGTTGCTCCAGTGAGTGATCTCACTGGAAAAAAAAAAAAAAAAAAAAAAATTTGGGGATCAACCCATGATGAAACCAAAAGCTGATAAGAATCTTGTTCCAAGTGGTTTCTGCAATGAAAATGTGGAACAGAGGAAGGAAAACCAGTTTCATGTAAACCAAAATAAATCCATCAAAATGATGGTGAAGTGTTTGGAGGAAAATCCCTGTGTCAGAACCAAGGGTGAATTAAGTCAGATTGAATGTGTCCTGCCAAACCTTTCTCTAGAAACAGGTTTGTTTAGGATGACATTTTAATCTCCTAAAATCTGTTTTCTGGATAGTTAACACTCTCAGCAGGTACATGATATGCCTGAGTTCCAGATCCTGTTCCAAGTAATATTTCCTGATTGAATATATCAATAGGAAGGTTTCATGATACCCTGGCAGGTAGTGCATTTTTCTGGGAGTCAGCACTGTGACTTCAAACTTTGTCAGAGGAAAGCATTCAGCTGGAGATTTTAATACCCTGGCTAGAGATCCTGCTCAGTATTAATTGAGTTAACAAAAATAGAAGAGACACTTTCTTCTTACCTGAAAAGGTAGTCCATGCCCTCCTATTCTCCCACTGAAAGGCATATCTCAAGTAATATCTTGTACTATGGATGAAAGCCTGTAGAACATAAGAAAAAAAATCAATATTTATCACGTAAACTGTTTCTGAATTTAATTTGGGATAATAGTTTGTTATATTTTGTTTTGAATTGTTGCTGCCGGTTATTTAACAGATCATAAATTTTTATTTGGTAGTGATTTATGCATTTATGAGAAAAAAAGGGTGAAGTTTCCTGTTTCTCCTTCAGCCTTTTGAATGAATGTCTGCAGATTGAGAGCCTAGGGTAGGGAAGGAGCTGCCTCAGGCTTGGCAGGTTGTCTCCATCCTTGGCATGTCTCATGTAGCTCCTTTGTTGAAAAGGGGCCTGAGGACATTGATTGGAGTAATTGGAGAAACATGAAAGGCAGGTTTATCTTAAAATAATTAGTATTACTCCCTGCCAAACCTGTTTTTCCCCTGAAAAGGCTCTAAGAAAATTTATTTTGATGCTAAAGGTGTGCTTGAAGTCTCTTATAAATATATGAGAGTATAAATCCATGAATCTGATAATTTAGAAAAACATCTTTGATTTTTGATTTATTATTGCCAAGCATGGGTATCAACTACATACAGACAGAATAAAATTTTCTGTAATACATGCACTGAAAATATATTCTTCTTAACAATGTTTTACAGATATAGAGGTGTAATCTATAGAACCTACATAGAAAAGACAAGAAAGGCATTTTGAAAGATAAAAACAGTCATTTAAAATTATATGGATATCAGTTTAAATTTTTCAGTATGACTAGATGGCTGTCTGGACTCATTTAGGATCCTGTATATCTATTTTGTATTCAAAGAGATTTGCACTAAAATTTTTAATAATAACTTCCTCTATTAGATGTCCATTCTCTGACTGTGAATCAGAGCACACATGTCTACATTTGGGGTAATTTTTACTTAATTAATAAAATTCATTAATAGGTAGCCTTAACTTGTGCTATGTTGGATGCCACTCTGTTTGTAGTGAAGATAGACTGAAGACAAGAATCTTTGGGAATGCTCAAATTTGGAAGACAACTTAATAGTGTTCTGTTTCAATTTTTCCTGTTTCAGAAATGAAAGATCAATTGCCCTAAACTGTGTGTAGGCATGAATATTTTTCTGTTTTCAGTATTTCTCCTGTTCTGATTTTTCTGCTAAAGGAAGCATCTGCAGGTCCCAGCATGAATATATTAATCTGGAGTATGTGCCAAAACATCAGAAGTAATGCTGGTCTTGAGTAAAGGGCAGGATTTTCATCCCTCCTTGATCTCTTATCAAGATAAATTTACCGCCAGTCTTCAGAACTACCACTGCTCTTTGGATATCCTTTGAGGGATGGCTGCAGACATCTGTAAGGTTTTTGCTCTTTTCCACTAAGCTGTGGACAGTGGGATATTTAAATGGAAGGACTAAATGTTTAACTCTTCATTTTCTTATGATAAAAAATATTAATTAACAGGTCAATATTGCTTTCAACAGGCTGTGTGTATCTGCGCCCTTAGAAGCAAGTCCTCAGTTTCGGTTGCCTACAAAAGAAATAGTGATATATTTGATATGAGAGATATTTAAAATTTCAAATATGTATTATTTGGTTATGTTCACGGAAGCATTTAAAATAAGCTTTTGTTTTATCCTTTCTGAATTTTATTATAGAGAGATGGTGCTTTCAATGGAAAGTAAATAAGAGTGACAGCACTTCTAGAGTTCGGGAAAAAAAAAGCAAGCTGTTCAAGGATGTGAAATAATGTAGATTGACATAGATTGAGTCAATATTGCAGAAACCATTTATACAAAGCAAATATCAATCCCATGGTAAACAATAGAGTGAATGTAGGGAATGACTATTTTTTTGGTAGTGAGTCATACTATTCTTTTCTAATTGTTAGAATTGTATATTTGATTAAACATGGGAATTTTGGACATAATTTCAAAACAAAACCACTTGCTGTAGAGAAAACTAAAAATTAGAACTAAACTATGTCACTGAGATTGAATGGCTTGAAGTATGACAAAGATAAATTATCTTGATCAATGGAGTAATAGAAATTGATTTGTAGCATGCCAGAATGTCTGATGTTTCATTTTGCTTATCAGGTAAAAAGGAAAGATACATGGATTGAAGATGAGAGTAGAGTTCAAATCACAAAATTTACAGCTGATTGGACCTGAGGTATTTCTCCAGGCTTTCAGTTTTTGCTATATAACTCTCTGCAGTCAGCTAAATGACTGCATTTCTTGGCACTAAATTTTACTGTCAGTTTTATTGCCAACTGGCTTCCATTGCACCTTTTGTGGTCCTGTGATTGCTTTCACTGTCTTACCAGATCCTTCCACCTGTCCTCATTAGGGCTAATCCACTTATTTCACAGTTAACACCAAAATTCTGAAAGGTCTGCAAAGGCTTTCTAATTTACAGATCATGGAAATTCTCTCAAAAAATTACTGTGCTCCTTAACAATGTTTTCTAAAAATTCTAAAAACAGGTTTGAATAGGCCAATTTCAAAAGGCCTCAGAAGAAATCTGGTATTTTTTCAGTTTAGAGATCTACACTTCACAATATTCTTCAAAGAGAAGGAGATTAATTTTTTTCTCTTCTCTATTTTACATTTTTTTTGCCACCGATGTATTTAATACCTGAATGGTGCTTATAGAAACCACTACTTTTTCACAATTGTTTTCTCTTTGGATGTCAAGTAATCTTTGTAATATCAGCAAATTTTGTTATTTTTCAGTTCTCTCTTATTATCCAAATCACTTCTATGTAGAACAGCATTGGTGTTGACATTTAAGTGATATCAATATTGATTATATTCTGGTGAAAGATCCAACCACTTTATTCCTCCTATTTAATATCTGTGAAGTCTTCTCTCAAAACAATTTTCTTCCATGATGTCAGCTTATTTTCCTCTAAATAAGTTATAAAGTATTCCATCACGTTTCTTTGCTCCACCACTAACTGTATCTTCTGTGATAAAATATTTCAAATAATTTGTCATTGGTGGGTTTTTTGTATTTTCTACTGGTAGCTTGTATCTTAAATTCCTGAAAAATTTTCAGGCTATAAAACAGATTGCTGTGATAGAACTTAGATTTTTATGGCTAAGCAAGTAAGATTTCTATGGTTAAAGTCAAAATATAATTAGGTAGTGAGAATGACTGCATGTGTCCAAGTACTTTGTGTGTTGCCAGCACGAGAAAATTATTTAATCACAATTTACAGTTGCTGAGACATTAATGGTCTTTCACCATTGAGCCGCATCCTACCTAATGTAATCCAATAATTTACTACAGATATTGCCTGCAAAAAAGGACTACAAGGCAGTCACAGATGAATTCTGTTTGCCCGGTTTTAAATTTCTTCCATTTACTTGGATCTCAAATAGTTTATAATCTCAAATGTACTTCAAACATGTTGAATCCTATATCATATTTCCATCTGTTTATTAAAAATTAGTAAAAATGAGGAATGGAGGATATTATCCTTCATATCTTAAAGACAAGAAAACTTACACACCATGATTGCTCTCTCCAATATCAGTGGGGCAATCTATGGGAAATCCAGTGCCAGAACCCATGCTTGTAACTCTCAGGGACCAGTGCTAGCTATTATAAAATATTGCTTATGTCATTTAAAGCAAATATGCCAGATTTATATCCCACCACATATTTCAAAGGTATAATGAGAGCAAAAGTATTTTTCTCACTGATAAAATATTAATGCTGAAAACTGAGGCAACTCAGGAAGCCATAAGAAAACAGTTCTCTCAGAAAACCATCTCAGTCACATCCCACATGCCTTCTCTCTTACTGGTTACATTAATAAAACATCATTCAGTGCATTAAGCTTTATGTTTAACAAAAAAAAAAAAAAAAAAAAAAAAAAAAAAAAAAAAAAAAAAAAAAAAAAAAAAAAAAAGGAAATATTACTTCCTTTGTAGAATGGCCAAGGCAATGGTTCAAGAAAAGCAGTGTCAGAAAACTTCCTGAATTTCCTGACTGCTGCCTACCTGTCCTAGGGTGACTTTGTGATGCTTGTATCCCCAGTCATCTGCTTATGCTGGATATTGAATTCTGTGCTTTTAAATCTGGTTTAAAGAGCTAAGGGGAAGAGAGGAAGTGTGCAGTTTATCTGTAGAACCTGCACTTGCTTCCTTGCGTTCCTTCTCATGGCCTGTGCCGCCCGCTCGGACAGTGAGACAGAGACAAGGCTCTCACTGCTCTCTTGGAATTCTTGGCTTTTTGCAGAGAGAGAGAGGGAAGTTTTTTTGCTTTTTTTTACTGGTTTTCCTCATTAGCTACGGCAAGAAGGGTTTTTGTACCTTCTTTTTCTGGGCCAGGACTTCAGGAGAATCTCCTGGGGACTCCCAAGCCGCACTCTGGGCCTGGCACACTGGGCCCGAGCCCCAGAGAGCGTGAGAGACTGAGCCACACCCACAGAAGGACTTTCTGAATTTGCCATCTCTTCAGAAAAGCGAGGGGTTTTGTTGTTTAATATTATTCATTTTTTTCTTATGTTTGTGAGTACTTTGCTTGTTTAAAAAACAAGGAATTTTTTCCCAAACCAGATGGGGAAGGGGCCACTTGAACTTGCTTTCTAGAGGAGACCACTTCAGAAGTTTCCTCCCAAATTTGTCCCAAACCAGGACACTGACTCAACTGTATAAAAACTCAAGATATGTTTTTCTTTTTGCATTCCCAGGAAAATTCCTGTCCTGCACTGGTGAGAAGGTAAAAGAAATTAAATGCTCAAAAAATTTAGCATATAATTCTTAGGTCCAATTTTATGCCTGCCTGTAAGGTTCTGGAGTGACTGGTAACCATTGTTTCAAGCAAAAAGCTACCCTAGGACTGACAGATGTGAGATAATCTGTACTGTTTTATTTTTCCTCATTTTGTTTCACAATACCTCTGATAGTAGACTATTTTTCATGTACATCTGTGCTTTGGGCAGCTTTGTTACCAATGTTAGTGCTATTTTGGAAGTTACCATTGTTACCATCAAGGCCATTTTACTGCAGTTGTAGGCTGTATTAAAGTAAGTAGGAATACCTTCCTTGAGTATTACCTTACATTAAGTTATATGAGAATGTCTCTGTATTTGACTTCATGAAGTTTCTTATTATTGGGCCAATTAATGATTCATGCTTAAATGTAATTATTTTTATGAAGCTTAATTTTTATCAAACAATTGTTCTATAAGGAAATATATAAAAACGCCTTGCTACCTACCAAACTCAAAGCTCTTAAAACCTAAATTTTTCACAGATCTCAAAGCTGAAAAGTAAGTCATCTAACTAGGTTCTTTTTGCTTGATATTTTGGAGTGATAACTCTTGTCTTAATGAATTTGTAAGGATATTACTGAAACACCACGAAATTACTGATTATCTCTAAAATACAATGCATGCTTTCCTAAATTAGTGAAAAACAATAATACTCATGGTTAGGCTGTGTTCTGGCATAGATCACCTTTCCCTTTTTAAAATGGATTAAGAGAAAAGACTTTCAATTATTGTTTTCTCTCTTATCTGTAACTAATATCAAATAAATTTAATCTTTTTTCAGGCATTAATTTTGTGTTCAATGATTCACAACAAACTTCATTATCCTGAAAATTGCATTAAAAACTGTAGTTAAGACCACAAAAAAAAAATCAAAAACTAATAATGATTCAGTCCTTCCTATGAATATAACCCCAAGTTTGTGTTTCTAAAGAAAAAGTGCCTTGGGAAAATAGGAATAGAAGATGATGGTAAACTGAAATTCCTAACTTCACAAATCTGTTTCTGTGTACCACTTCTTTCTTTGCAATATCTCAGGGAGAAGACCTTTGGTAAGGAACTTCTATTCACGCTTCTTTATGAGAAAAAATATTGATACTGAACTAAGTAATAAATTAAATGCCTGTGATTATTTTCTGTAACAGTAAATTTAGACATCTACCAAAAATACTATAAAAAAGTAAGAATATCTAAAAGTCAAATATTGTTTATTATTGTAAGAAAAACTTACAAACAAAACCTTCACATTTTCAAGCTGCAATATCCAAAAGAAATGCATCCATTCTTGTAGGAAAAGAGAGAATATTTTCTGTTGACTAACTGAGAAAGAAGACATTTACACAGACTTTCAATTTATAGCTTTTCAATCAGCAGAGCAATTGTAGTGTGTAAACAGATTTTCTGTTCTATTAAAAATTAAGAAATAGTTTGGGGTTTGTTTTCTATTAATAATAAATTACTGCTGTTTATTAATTTAGGAATGTTCATAAACTAATTGCTTTACTAGACCCTAGAAAAATCATTGTGTTGCCAAAATATTCATATGGCTTGAGAGAAACTTGTAACGGGCATGAAATTTTGTCAAGAATTCAAATAGCATAACTGTACTAAAATAATTTCCATTCTGTATGTCATAAATATCAGTTCATGTAGTCAGACAAGCTGTAATTAAGTGCCAGTGAACATGAATAGTCTTTTCTTATAGGCAGATAGAAAATGACTATTGCAAATAAAGGATTATTTTTTTGTTTATCTAAGCTGTAGGTTATTGGTTCATTTATTGGTTTTTGCATGTACTGTTAAAAATTCAGAGAAAGGCAAAACTGCTCATTCTGCAGATATTTTCCCTTTTTTAATATGGTCATTTTCATATTTGAGACATTGAGTAGATAAATATTTAAGTGTGGTATTCACATACTCTTTGAACAGAGAGAGAGATAATTCTCTCTCCCAGGATTTTTCATGGCAAAAGCAGTGAGGAAGCTCAGAGAAGAAAAAACAGTTCTTATCCATATTTGCTGCTCCTGTTGTTTGGCACATGTGGAATGTGTTATGGAGATTGTTTACTGAAGAGTGATTTGCTAATTGGACACCAGTGATAAGGCATTTGTGCAGCATTCTGAATCATGGAGTCATTGCATGATATTCCCTGGATGGGGGTCGCCTTGCATCAATATTTAGGTAAACTCATGGTTGCCTCCTGAATTTTCATTGTTGTACCCTCCACATTACAGTTGACTTCTGCCAGAACAGATTTTGTAAAAAAAACCAAAAAAACCCCACCAAACAAAACCGACCAACCAACCAAGCAACCAAGCAAAATTTCAAGTTTTAGGAAAAAGAGACTACAAAAAACTGTAAATATCTTTCTTACCTCATTCTTTCTAGAGCTGTCCAATAGTACACCTATTTGCCTAATAAAAGCATTACTTTCACCATAGATTTAAGTTGTGACAGTCTGCATATAATAGATCAGCAAGCCAAAAGTTATCTTAGCAAATCATGCATTAGTAAGTGTTTTTATATGAAAATAAAATAAAATGTTCCTCTGTTTCAATTTGTTTTTCTGTTCTTTTGTCTTTGTGTGATTCTTCTTTTTCACTTCCATTTTCAGTAGTTAGTTAAATTTAATTTCCATAAAAGTCCTAAAACTCAACAAATTAACATTTCTTAAGGTAATCATGTATGCTACCCACTATTATATTAAGGGACTGCAGTTGTATTAACAGATAAAAAGTAAGAATGATGTGTTAAGAGATGAATGAACTTGAGGGAAGGATGTGGAAATGCTGCCAGTGTGTAATATCTCATTAGGACCCGAGGTTAGACAGTTCCCAAATTCTGCACATGAATGGCAAATCTCAAAAGAGATGCCACTATTCCTCACCTGATTTTGAGTGGAGTTATTTTTACAAGATGATTTTGATCCTGTCTTGGATTATTGTCACTGGTAGCTTTGTTTCATTTTTGTGTGTGAGAAATACTTGGTTGCCTAGTTTATTATGTTTTACTCTGACCTGGTTGGATCTAGGCTGAATTCAGGGATGGAAAGAGAGACGTTTCAGTGATTTAAAAATATTTTGTTTCTGTTGTAATAAGGTGTGTCAACATGTCATCTTATAAAAGTTCAGTGGCACTTTTCTGTTGCAATTGAGATGTAGCTAATATGTTTTGTAAATAAACATTTGTAGATAAAGTATGTTTTGTAGATAAACAAAAACAGTTGCTCATGAGCTGCATGGCACATCTACTAATTAATCAGACTTGGTATGTTGGTTTTGCACAGCCTGGTTTTCGTAGCAGGTGGGCAAGGAGGTGATTTCTGTGAGAAGCTGCTGGCAGTTTCCAACATGTCTGGCAGACCCAATCCCTGATGGCTCTGAAGATGGACATGCTGCTGGCCAAGGCTGGGCCAATTAGAAATGGTGGTAACGCCTCTGTGATAACAAGAGGTACTTATAAAACATATGTCCCTAGCCAGAGAAGAGAAGGAGGTGAGAACATGTGAGAGAAACAGCATGGAGACACCAAGGTCGGTCAAGAAGGAGGGGCAGGAGGTGCTCCAGGTGCCAGAGCTGAGGTTCCTCTGCAGGCTGTGGTGAGACCGTGGTGAAGCAGCTGTGCCCCTGCAGCCCGTGGGGATCCATGGGGGATGCAGAGATCCACCCACAGCCCGTGGGGATCCACAGGGGATGCTGAGATCCAGCTGCAGTCCCTGGAGGAGGTGCCCATGCCGGAAGAGTGTATGCCTGGAAGAGGCTGTGATCCAGTGGGACACCCAGTGGAGAGAGGGGGGGCTCTGCTTCCAGGCTGGAGCAGCCTGGCCTTGGAGGACTGCACACTGTGGAAGTGACACTTACAACAGCAGTTTTGGGAGGACTCTGTGCTTGTGGGAGGGACTCACGTGGTAGCAGTTTTGGCAGGACTGCTGCTGGTGAGATTGGAACCACATCAGAGAAGCTGACAGAGAGCTGTCTCCCATGGGAGGGACCCCATGGTGCAGCAGGAGAAGGACTCCCCTCCCTGGGCAGTGAAAGAAAACCTTGGGTGATGAACTGACCAAAATCCCCATGCCCTGTCTCCCTGTGCTGTCGATGGGAAGGAGGGAGGTTTGGGAGTAAAAAGATGTTTTTAAGGGCATATTTTACTTCTCATTATTCTTCTCTGATTTTGTTAGTAATAAATTCCCTTTAACTGTTAAGCATTTCTAAGCTGAGCCTGTTTTGCCCTTGAAGTGTTTTCTGCTGCTTGTTATCTCAGCTCATGAACCCTTCATTAAATTTTTCTCCCCTCTGCCCAGCTGTGGCAGAGGAAGGTGAGCGAGCAGCTTTTGTGGGTACCTGGTGTTTTGCCAGTGTCAAACCATGACACTTGATTATAAAGCCTTATACAAAAAGGAGTACTATATGGATAACGAAGCAGAGGTTGATGGGTTCCACAATGGCAGAATCCTTTCCATTTCACTACAAAGACTTCAAATGGCTGATGCACCTTGCTGCACTTTAATAGAGCTGAAGGCTTTCAAATCCAGTCCTAGGTATGAAACTTGTGTTGTGCTTCCCTGATCCATTCTGCTACCTGCTCTCCCTAAGGGGAAGATTTCTCCTGCCTTCTCAAAGGCTTCCTATTGCTCCTAAAACTTTTCAAATTCAGGCTGTTTAGGAGAAGTGGCTTCTAATGCAGTCTATGACTAAGCAGCGCCACAGGTACACTGCAGTTATTAGGAGCAGCAACTGTTTCAGCTGTTTTCTTTAAATAATAAAAAATAAATTTGAGATTTATTGTACTTTGGTGTTGTTCGCTGTGTTCTTTCTCTAGTCCATTTTATTTAGTAGATTCTTAATAAAAATAATTATAGGCATTATTCAGTTTAGGACTGTAATCTGTCATGCAGCTTTGCATTGATTGCAAAAGCATACAATTTAGTCAGCTGTGCAGCTAAGATTTAGCATCAAGTGAAACGTGCACCAAGAACAAATAGCAAGCTCAAGTTGCACTCTGTTGTGCAAAAAAATAAAATTTTGAAGTACTGTAAAGTAAAATAGATGGGGACAGAGTAGGGGGGAAGGAAAGGAGGAATTGAGTGTCAAGGCATATAAAACAAGAAGTGATAAAAGTGAAGAACAAAAAAAAAAAAAAATCAAGACTACTTTTCTGTTTTACCACAGAGTTATGCTCAAAAAATTATTAATCTCTCATGACCTTGCAAGTAGAGTACGGAGTCTTCGTAAATTTGCTACTATGGAGAGCTACTCCCTTTCTATCCTTATACTCACATGCAGTTAGTTAAGTAGATAGAGGAGCGGGTGGGAGGCTCAAATTCTCTGGTTGTTCATGGTGAGCAGTGTAAAACACGGACAAGAGCAGTGCAATGACACACAAAAGATGAAACCTAGATATAGAACAATCAGTTACCTTCCTTTAGGCACCTCTCAGGTGACTATGTTACATATGAACTGGGAGTATGACTCAGCTCAGTTTAGGACTTTGCTGTGTAGTACCAGTACTGGCAATTGCAGCTCCTATGCCCTACAGATGCTAATGAAGTCACTGATGAATAGGGAGGAATCTTATATTTTCCTGGCCATTGCATTCCTCTGAAAGAACATGATCTGCCCTCACTTCAAAATCATAGCAAATACAGCCATTATGATTTCTACATTATACCTTCTTTTTCAGTCTTTTAATTGCTTGTAGGGGAGGAGGAAGGGGAAGGAAATGCTGTAGTTCTGTGTTCTAAGAATTGTGCTGCTCCATGGCACCAAATTAATTGTTTCTTAATCAGACAACCCATATATTTCATTCCAATATTGTGACAGTATAGTGCTTTCTCGGGTGGAATGAAAACCACAATTTCTTCTCCTTAAAGATATTATTCAGCTTTGAGGAACGAGTGAAGAAGAACATAATTATCCTGTTAAGATGCTGTGACAGGAATTAGAAGGCAAATGAATATTAGCGCTAATAAGCTCTGAGTTACTCTATCTGTAGGCTACATGTACTGCAACTAATCCAGGCACACAGCTTGTAATTTCAGGATAAAAACATAACTCATCCTTGGGTTTTTCTGTTTTCAAACTGCTTCATTTATAATATTACGTACTGTGTGAACACTTTACACAGACAACTAACTTTTAAAAAAACTTCCTCTTAGAATAAAAAAAAGTCTTCTGAGCTTCTCCTGCCTGCAAAATTTCTTCTGAAAATGCCAGTGCAATTTAAAATGTTTTTTTAAAATAACTATAATCCTGTGTGGATTGTGGTTGTGGAGCTTGTAAAACAAATGAGATTCCTAGATTAAACTCTTCAGTAGTGCTTGATAAATTTTATTTTAAATGTGCATAAATTGTAAGTGCTGTTCAGCTTGAATTATTTATTATGATGAGAGGAACATTTATATTCATGTACTGAAGAAATAAAAGATGGCTTAATATGTCAATTACTAATAAAGAATTTACAGAAAGCACTGATAACAGGTAGAATTTCTACATGACTGGTAAAACCTGTCCCTGGGAAATAACAGAAAGGTCTGTTGAACTAGGAAATTCATTTATTATAATAATGTGAATCTGACAGGTGCAAACAAACTGTATCTGAAGTATTTCCTACCATCTCATTGAACAATTCTTCAAGAGTGTCAGTACAGCACATACTGCAGCATGCACTCATTCTCAGGCTGGCAGTTCTACAACAATTAGCAAGCTTTCGGCTGTCTGTGATGTTAAATTATATTTATTGGGACTCAGTTTCATCTGGGGGTAGAGAGTATACTTTTTCTTGAGAGTTCTGTGCCCTTTAGGAATATTTATTTAAAGAATATTAGTTGCTAAAAGAGTGATATGACAGAAATGTATATTTGTTGTCACAATTTCTCAAGAGAGGTTTGGGTTTTTGTCGTTAGTACCTAATAAATTTGAACAGAAAGGCTATAAAAATGCATAAACAAAGGCTATAAACAGCATAATTTTTAACTAGCTTGATTAATACAAGATAAAAGTTTTTATATTGATCTCCAGGCTGGAGATGCTTTTTATTGAAGCATTGATTTCAAATCCCTACTATCAGCTGGGGAAAAGGGAGTGAGTAGAATTAAATTTTCTAGTCTTTCTTTTTCTTCTGAATCTTTCTTCAGACAAATTTTCTAAAACACATGCCAAATCTAATTGCTTGATAAAATTTTGATAAGAATCTAACATATATTAAAAGTCTGAATTAATTAAAAAAATGATTATGATCTCATTTTGACATTTCCAAAAAATATAGTAATTAAAATTTACCTAAAGTGACCCTACTTAGATCATTAGGCATACCACAGAACTCTTTGTGAATATTTGCAAACTTTAGCACTTATTTTCTATGAGCAGTAACAGACAAAATTTCATTCACAGAATAATATGTAATAACTTAATGTTCAAAACAAAGAAGCAACAAAACCACTTTAAAACCAAAGAACTGTTATCATGAGGATGATATAGTTTTTTTAGGAAAAAAAGGTACTTAGTCTCCAAGAACAGGGATTAAATATAACTGGGGATATATGCAACTTTGAATGGACAATTCTTAAAAAGAAAATGTAAGAATTTAGCACAAAATCGTTATTGCAATGTAAGATATGAGTTGAAGGAAAATGCAAACATAATTATTGATAGTACTATGTCCGAATTTCTCTTAATGTAGTATATATTTACATCTCTTGACCTTTGACATTTTCTTATTTAAAAGGCTTTGACCTTTTCTTTTTTATATTACAGTTAAATTGAACAGATAAGTGTGAATAAGGATATTAAATATATGATCAGCTACTACCTGCTTCTTTCAAATTTTCATGTAACTGACATTGTCATCTCTAAGTGATCGATTCTGCCTCCTTTCCACTCAAAGTAATGTTAAGAATAAATAAGTGAAGCTGAATATTTGAATCTCCTAAAGTACACTTTCTGATATGAAGTTGACATTTTGAACAAAGTCCTCTCAGATAACGAGAGGAGCAGGTACTCCTGAATTCAAGATCCTGCTGAGACTAGACTGTGATGTTCTGAGGTGGGTGCACACTAGATGAATTTCAGGGAGGATAATAAGCTCTGGTCAGGACAAAGGGGCAAATTCCAAAGAGTCAGCAGAGGAGATGCTGAGGAAATATTACTCAAGGAATTCTTCAATTAAATCCCAGTCAAATTCTTGATCAGTTTCCTCAAGGTATTCTCTGGTGGACAAAATAATTAGGACAATAATAAAAAGTGCTCAGACAGCTAGAAAACCATTGTCAATGATTACTAAGTTGTATCCTAAAAAGATACAGGGAAGCAAACAGGGACACACTCATCACACATCACAGGATGAAAATTTTAGTTCATACAGATGCTCTTTTTCTTGCAGAGTGACACACAGAAGAACCAAAATCTTGCTGAGTTGAAAAAAAAAAAGCCCAAAACCACGTTTCACTTATATAACAAAAGATTCAGGACAACAGCTAAAGATTTGAAGGACTGGAAGCACCAAATCCACATGACCATGCTTTTATGTCAAGTTAAATAATACCATAGCAAAAGAAAAACATCAGTAGGAATTTACAAAGGGAAGGAACATAACAAAAGCTGAAAGGAAAAGTAGGATGAAAAATCGACCAAAGAACAAATTTACACAGGACAGAAGAAAATTAAATACAAATGACAACTGTAGAAAAATGGGCAGTGAAAAACTTATTTTCTGTCCTCTTGAACAGATGAGACTTTTAGCTTGTGAACTATTCTGTTATACATCAGTAAAAATAGGTAGTGCTGCTTAGTCAAGAAAAGTAGAATTGGACAAATTACTTCCCTTCAGATTGTATCAAGAAATCTAAATGCTGTGAGGAAAAATTTTGTTTAGAATATACAAAAGCTGGGAAAATAGCAGCTTGAGCTATATAATGAAAATAATTCTGTAGAAATAAGTAAACTCTATACCTCAATCAAAATGGAAACTTTTTTTTAAAATATGTCTCTATGGATACCTCAGCCTGTAAATTGTTTCCTTTTTGAGGTTTATCACATATCCTGCAGAATATGTGGCAATCTAGTGACAAACTGAAAAAATACATGAGGATTAGACTAAAGTTATAGTGGAAGACATGTGATTTTAGCTAGTAATTTGCCCCTTGGTAGTCCATGTATTCGAGCATTCCTATTTAATGAAAAGTAAAAATTATGTACTGCATGTGTTCTGGTATTGTGCTTACTAATTTATCTGATAAGAAAAGAATTATCCTGAATAGTTTTTCCCTGACATTTTCCTTGGACTGACATTTTTCAAGTAGATCCTGATATTAGCCAAGATCCTGATGTAAGCAAGAGTTCAAAACATTAGCAAAAAATAAGAAAATAAGCTATTAAACATCATGACACATTCTGAGAAATTCTGAGTTTTTTTAAAAAGTCCCTTACCAAACTCAGAATTTAAAGAGGCAAGTTATCACACAGTGCAGTTTTTAACCTGTGCAATATTACCTTCTAGGTTTTGCTCCCAAATATCATGTAGACCCAGGCAAAAGTAAATATAAGTAATTGAACATATTTCCAGTTATTAAATTTTAATTGGATCTCACTAGAGCATGGTAGTTGTTTAGTAGCTGCAGAATACAAAATATAAGCCTGATAGTAAAAGAAACTCTATTGCTGCTTGGTGTTTTTGCCTTCCTTTCATTTTGTTTCATTTTCTGTCCTGCTGCTCGAGCATAATTTCTTATCAATTTCCATAAACAAATAAAGTTTTTAAAGCTACTTCACAGATATCTAATAATTTAATTTATAATTTCAAGATCTTTGCTTCAATGCATCTATTGTGGCAACCAGTTCTGAAGCAATTATTTAATTTGCAGTTATACATCAGATTACATAATATTTACATAATTAGCATGCATAAACAAGAAATTATAACTTCATGACTGAAATACTGTATTCCTGAGATTGATTAGGAATACAAATATTTCCTTTTGTAAAATGCCAAGTATATGTAAGTACACTGCTAATAGGCTTGGAGGACCAATGGTTGTGAGTTTAAGTTGTTTACCATTGATGTGCTCAATACTTGAACAGAATCAGATGAGATAATACTGTGTTAATGAATGACCTTTCCCTTGTCTGTGTTTTCTTCTAGAAGTCAATGATATAATGACAAGGTGAACTGTATACTCTGAATACAAAGAAATTATTTTGAGCAGTAAGAACTATGGGCTCTTTCTTCTCTAAGTCATGGAATTCATAGCTGAGGACTATGAAGAATGTTTTAAATTTATCTGTGGTCTGCTGGTGCAGTATATTTTTTGAGTTTACTCAAAGGGAGGATTTTAATACCTAGAAAAGGATCTCTAGAAACAGATCCATAAAGGGGAATATTCCAAACAGCTTCTTTTCAGTCTTTGTATGCCTGAAATTTAGATAAAAGGCATTCATTAGAAATAAAATTTTAGTTTAAGGTAAATATATCCAGCCTTTTTCATTACCTCTATTATTTATAAGCCAGAGATAGTTGCTCGGGCCTTTTCTGCAGGCAGCAGAAAAGTTGTGTCATTTCTTCTCTAAACAGTATGTGGTCTTTTCATCTGCACTGGTGATGTCTTTCTGATGAAAGGAGTTTAAGAAGATTACTACCGGAAAACTTTTGAAGTGTTGAGAGTATAGTCAGAAATTTATATTTGGTGAATATATCTTTCACCATATTTAAGTGGCAGTAACATTATGGCGCTATGAAAAAAATCATAGAAGATGATCTTCAATTGCAAACCCATTTAGTTACATGTGTACTGTAGAAGTTTTCTCAATGTGTCTAAGAGGAATTACAACATAAAATAGAGGTCAGAACATGAGATTAGAGTTCTGTGGAGCCTAGGACTGAATTAGTGGTTTGCTAGGAGCAAGTCAAATATAACAAGAAAGTTCAGTGCTCTTTTAAAAATTGTTTTCTATTATACAGGATAAGGATACAGTTTTTCTGCTGGCTTTGACAAAATGGATAGCATACACTATAGACAGTCACAGCAAGAAGATGTATTTTAACTGGTATTTTTTTACCAAAGTGTAGAGTGTTCTACTTTAAAACAAATCAAAACTCTGAAGTAAAATGAGACTCATTTCAGTAGAGTGACTGAAATTTTCTGTACTAGCAGTGGAATCATCTTCATAATAAAAAGTGTAGTTCCTTTTTTCTTGCAGAATTTACTTTTTCTGCTATCTTGCTGTGGTTTTTACCTTGGAAAATTAGGTCTTCTTTTGCCCACACCGGCTTATTTTTCCTTTTGCTATAAATGTTTCTTTACTTCAGAGATAACCTAACATTTGCTTCTGAATGCAAACACACATTCTGAAATGTCAGATGTCTGAACTATCTTAATTTTTAGATAATGTCTTCTGTAAACTTATGTAACATTCATCAAGAAAATGCTTTCAAGTTCCCAGAGAGTTTATATTTTAAATAACCTTTTGAATAAAACTGAAATCCCTATTTTATATACTGGAAAAGTAGGTCCAAATGGTCCCATTACTTGTATGGCTGGCAATCTGTGCAAAAAAATGGCATCTTCCAATTCTCTGCTTTACTATCCTAATTTTACCATCCTTCCACTTCAGAATAACTATATAAATATGACATTCATTCATGTTTCACATTCTTCAAAGTCGTTTCACATTCTTCAAAGTCAAATTTCCAACATTTTTATAGGAGGATCAGTACTTAGGAAGTCATATGGATAGTGTTTCCTTTTTTCCAGTATATTGCTTCTGAAAGGTCATGGTCGTTATTAAAGAGGTCTGCAAACATTAACAAATTTATTTGATAGAACGGCTCACAGACTTTATGATTGTTTCAAAATTTTTTTTAAAAATCATGATGTGGAACCAAATCTATTGATTTTAATAGACCAAAAAAACCTGCAAAACTCTTCAGTAGGGACATTATACAGCCAGAACATGGTTCTAGAAATTTCCCCAAAATATCCATTCTAAAGACTGGCCAGATTAAATAGTCATAGTAGCCAGATCAAGGTCATGCTAGTCAGAATCACAGAATATTCTGAGTTACAAGGGACCCACAAGCATCATCAAACCCAACTGCTAAGTGATTGTCCTGTACTGGGATTTAACCAGCCACCTTGATATTATTAGTACCATGCTCTAAACCACTGAGCTACTTTCAGAGTCAAATAATCATTACTTTAAAGCTTACTCTGTTTATAAGACAGTGTTCAGAATCATTAGTGACTTGGAGACTTCTGTTAGCTAAATCTAATGAAATTTAATTGAGCTTTAAGAAGGAAAGATGGTAACTTGATCATGTGGATAAAATAAGACAGGGAGTTCAAGGATATGCTACTTAAATGAATTTTTGGCAAATTATGACCTTAATTCAAATTTTAAAAGAATAAATTTTACTTTATTATGTATTTTATATTTATATTACATTTGCATTTTTCTTTGATAGAGATTTGCATCTATCTGTGATAGAGATCACCAAGTCGATGTGCAGCAGTTGTAATTGATATACGCAAATTATATACCTGACACAATATTGAATGTAGGCTAAAGACTTCTCCTTTGTTAAATTTATCTGTATTGTTTCAGGATGGCTCAAAAATTAAGAAGAGACCCATAAGGTGGAATCACACAAGAAAATGAGTTTTTTAGTTTCTTAAACTAGATAACAAAATGTAAGAACAAGTATTACCATGCATAAAAATTATGATTAATTTTAGGAAATATATGGAACAATTACTTTTTTCCCCATATTCTAAGTGAGATGAAATATAGTTTCTTTCTTTTAGACAAGATAAAGAATAACCCTTTTGACATATTTACCACCAAAAGCTCTAGCATTTTAACATTTTCAGAAGTCAACGGGAACAGCTATGTCACTGGTGTATTCTTGTTAACAAATGTACTGTCTCTTCTACAGCATTTCCCTCAATCCTTAATTAGCAAAACCATGTAACTGAGCTCCTACAATTACCGCCACATTAATCTGAGTTAATTTCTAAGCAGATATAGCTGTCTGGAGCCTTGTATCTGATTGTATGCTGTAGTATTATCTGCAATACATTTTCACATGAAGTAGCAATGAGCCAGGCTGAATAATGCAAGAGAGAAAAAATATAGCTCTTGCTGTCATTTGGATGATAAATATATTATTCCCATAATGAGCCTCAGTATTTGTTTCTTTTCCTATACTGAATGACTTTATCATTCTATAGTTAGCAAAATGATTAAGAAGGATTAAATAAAGCTTAAGAAACTGAAAGCAGTAATCAGTGCCCAGTTTTAAAAGAACAACCACATTAAGCAAAAGGAAAAGTAAATTTCTGTGCCCCCTGAAAAATAAATTTCAGTTTGTACTGGTCTGACATGAAAATTCCTTCATGGTAGTTGGGGAGATACAGGGTTGGCTTCTGTGAGAAGCTGCCAGAAGCTTCCCCATGTCCCATAGAGATAATGCCAGCTTGCTCCAAGCTGGACCCACCACTGGCAGAGGCCAAGCCCAGCAACAGTGATAGCACCTCTGGGATAATGAATTTAAGATGTGGTAATAAACCCCACACAAACTGCACAGCTGCTTCTTGAGAGAGGAATGTAAACATGTGAAAGAAACAGCCCTGCACACACCCAGATCAGTGAGGAAGGAGGGGAGAAGGTGCTCTTGGGGCCAGAGCAGAGGTTCCCCTGCAGCCCATGGAGCAGACAGAGGTGAGGCAGCTGGGTCCCTTCCATCTGTGGAAGACCATGGGGGAACAGTGATCCACCTGCAGCCCGGGAGGGACTTCATCCCAAAGCAAGCGGATGTGCCTGAGGGAGGCTGTGATCCCATGGTAAGCTGGCAGTGAGGTGCATGGAACCAGACCAAAACCTCAGACAAGCTTCAATTTGCAAACAAAACCAAAACTAACCAACAACAAGGGTGATGATAACATGCCAGAGACTTCTGAAAGGTGATGGGTTTGGTGTACTCACTGGGGGAATATTGTTACTGCATGGACCAGAATGATGACAGACTGCACAAATACACACGAGATTCTCATCCATGGGTACCTAGGAGATGGGTTCACCCTCAGAGTCAATGGATGTCCAGCAGTAAAATACCCAGAGAGCTGGAGGGGTGGGGTGAGGGAACTTCATCCCAGGAAGTCTCCCTCCTCAGGTGCCATCCCCAAGAAGAGGACACCCCTCACAGACATGCTACAGGACAGTGTAAGGGCCTGAGTAAAACATTTGATTTGGTACTATGTGTTAAATAATAAATCTAAAAATTAAAAGGTGGAAAATAGAACAAGAACTGTAAAAATTCTCACATGGACTGAAAAAAGTATGTACGTGAAAAGGAAAAATTGTTGAAAATAAAGGGATTACTAGTAGAATTCCTCAACATTTTATCTTGAAACTGAACTTGTGCATTCTTTAATGACTAGGAAGAGTCCTTCTAACTATAGGCAGTAAAAGCAGAATGAAAAACATAATGAGTTCCTGAAATGGCCATTGCTCATTTTATAACTTTTACTGTTTATTTTCTGAATTCTCAGTGAGAAAAAAAAAAAAAAAATTGAAAATTTTAAAAGTTAATCAGGGATGATAGAAGCACACTCTCTTTAACTAGAGTAGAATATTTCTATAAAACAACCCAGAAACCGAGTTCCTTTCAATCTTTCAATATCAGAATCAACTTTCTTTGCTGGAAAAAAATAAGACTTTTCTTCTGAAATCACAAGTCCAAGAGAACAGAAGTATTCTGTTTTCTGTAGGCATGTCTAACCATATTCTCTAACTGGGCTTTTCAGTAGTTTGGGATCTGCTCCTGAAAGTCAATGTCTACCATTATATATGTCCTCCATACACATTACAGTTTGGAAATATGTTGGTCTCAAAGCTATGCTACAAAAACTACCCATTCCATACTGTGATACTGGCACTGCCAATAGATGCAGAGTTGTCTGCTCTTGTTCATTAAATGTGCCCTTTAAGTGCTGCAGAGTTGACTTAAAACCTTTGTGCCAGAGAAGTGCAGCAAGCAAATTAGTAACTGTCAGAGAAGAATCTATTGAAAAATTCTCCTCTGTGAGTCATCCAACTGTTAAGTGAAGGATTATCATTGCTTGCATGATGCTTACTCACAGAGCTCAGACATGCTATATGGATCAAGCTGACAACTTTCTGCAAGCTGAGAGCATCACCAGCTGAATCATTTTCCTTCCCACTTCTGTCCTGCCTGTATATTTTCAGGCTCAGCACGCACAAATAGGGCATTGTCATATCACTGGAAGTATTTCATTGCTTGTCAAACTATTTTTCATCTGGGCTAATGATCTGCGTGAGCTTGCATTGATCTCTTGGAAGGAGAAATGCAGTATGCCCAGAGAGAAAAAGAGAAATTAGGCAAGGAAAGACAGCTGAATGCCAGTCAGGTTGCAAATCTTCCTTTGTTTAATCACTCTGACGTGTGTTGTCATCAGTGACTTTAACAGGTACTTTTGTGTGCTACAAATAACTATTACACTGACCTTTTTTCCCCCCCTAAAACTGTTGTCCCATTATTCTCCAGAATCACACAGTTTAAACCATCTGATTATGCAAGCTCCTCACTTAGTTTCTTTATGGAAGGTTACCATAAGCCTTCAAAAGAAAGGATCTTTTCACTGCTTCACAAAGGGATGTTAAATCCATCAAGTGACTTGTCAGATTTAAACAAGAGGTCAGCAAAAGGAGTTAAGAGTTCATGTCTCACTATTTTCAGTCTAGTCTTTTTTTTCCACTGAATCCTCCTTTCTGTGAGCTTTTAAAGTAGTCACACCATATATATTAGAATCAAGGGATTTGGGACCACCATAACAGATATTGAGTTGTGGTTTGATAATAATTCTCAGGAGTTTTGTGTGATTTTAGTCTAAAATGTTTCACTGGACAATGGATGGCAGTGCACTATCAGAGTTCATCTGATTGCAGCTACTTGTGTGCACTCAGAACATTAGATATTAGCAACTATATTATAATGTACAGCACAAAGGGATCAGTGAGAGAGTAATGCTGTCCAAATATTCTTAGTAAATAGACAGACATAAATAAATTAATTACTGATGGAGTTAGTAAAGTATGTACTTACTCCTTCCTGATATAATTAAATAAATCTAAAATATTTCCTATATACTTTAGTCAGAAGTGAAATAAAAGCTTAACTTATATTGCCCTAGAATTATTTCAAAGCAAAGATAAATCCCACTAGACTGATGTAAAAAGATTTGGGGTTTTTGCCACTACATGGCAGAAAACAGTAATTGCATGACTGTTTTGAGAATGTTTGACACCAGCATGAAGAAAACAGTAATTGCACAACTGTTTTAAGAAAACAGTAATTGCATGACTGTTTTAAGAATGCTTGTCACCAGCATGAAGTTGTATGAAAACTTATATTTTGAAGTAATTTCCCCTGTCACTGCAAATTTTAGAAACCTTTTGTTTACATGGGATAAATATCAAGTTATACCCCATGTTAATATGTTTCTCTCACACAATGCTAAAGACGTGTAAGAAAAGAGAGAAATAGGTTGAATTTTTAATTTCAGAAACTGTTGCTATGTGCTTATGAATTGATACAATATTCTGGTTTTTATTCAGAAAAATTGCCAGGAAACTGTCACAAAGGCAATATACACAGACCAGTTTCTTCTATAACTTCTTATTTTCCTGCATATTAGCATGCTAGCATGGATTTTAAAAATTACTCAAGAGCTGGAAATCCATAGATGATCTAGTGAAGAATCTGTCTGTTTCAAACAGACTGCCAGCAACAGATTAGCAAGTTATGATACAAACACAGAGAGGTTTGCATATGCCAGAGTCACTGAACTACCAAAATATTGGTTGATTTCTCCAGAACAATGAACTTGCTTTGCATCTGCTTTCTCTTCCTTTTGCTGAAAGGTGTAACTTGCAACTCACAGGCAGGTGTATATTAAAGACAATTTGTCAGGTTTTATTCTTATGAATCAGAAAATCATTGTTTCAAAGGCCAGTGAGACTACACTTCTCTTACTTTGTAGGGGAAAATGGATGAACCCTGAATAAACATTGACACATAAGTCCAAAGAGACAACATTATTCTGCCTGATAAAAACCAAATATATTGTATTGTCAACCTAACCACTACTGAGTGGGTTTGCATGCTTTGTGGTAAGAAATTTTTATTGCCTTGAAGAAGGGCACTTTGGTAACCATTCTCTTGCAACCCAAGCAAGATTTTATCCATAGTGGGATTTTGTGATTCTGTTCTATGATCCTATGTTCATGAGCCAAAACTATCAAAAAAGGAGATGGAGATACTTTGAATACAACAGTTTTTGAGATTTATGAAAATACAGATTTCACAGAGTATTTGATTCAAGTAGAGAATGACACAGATTCTAGTAGCAAAGCAGGACTATGGCAACTGCTGTGCTTCTAATGGGCTCAAAGACATCCCCAAATTTATATTCCACTAATTTCTGCTTTATTTACCAGATGCAAGGCCACACAATTTTTTTAAATAAAAACAGCACTGTAATAGCACAGAGTTATGACTAGACCAGATGAGTAGTGAAGCATCAATACAATTTATATGTTCAAAGAAACTTTGTTGTGTTTAGGAAAGGAGCTGTTTCATAAAAAACATTTACCATGTCTGCATGAACATAGATGTAAAAGATCATGTTTAGTCTTTGTCCTGGTTGCTATTGTGGGTGCTAAGTTTTATCTGAACCTGTCTTTGCATCAGTGAATTCGAAACATGGTTTCTTGCGCCATTTCTCTTACAGGGGGTAAGAACTTTCCTGTATTGCAGCCAGAAACCTTTATGCCAAACAACTCTGTCCAAGGTTAGAATAAATACAAGACTTCACTTGTTTTACTAAACAGTATAATTAAGTAATCTTGTTTTTTTTTTTTAATCTCTGTGGGTGAAAGTCCTTATGCATATGTTGAGATTCAGTACTGGAAAATCTCCTGAAAACTACATTTAATGTTCCTTAAAGGTATAGAGGCAGCCTTCCTAGTTTATTAGCTTCAGTTGTTAATGAATTATGTTTTTTTCTAAGGAATTGATTTGTAACTGATTACTGCTATATCCTGAGACACAGCATATTAATACCATGCAGTTCTTTCTTATCTTCTCATGTTTCCTGGTCAGAGCCTTTTTCAAAAGAAGCTTTACAGTACAGAATGATTCATGATTGGTTTGCTGGTTTGTTTTTTTTTCCTTTTCTGGCCTTAAGGACTGGTCTCCAACTGTATTTAGCCCAGACTTTCACACTCTTTCAAAGAGTTAAGTTACAAAAGGTAACTTTATAAAAATGTAAACCTGGGATGACTTTCCATCCTCATGAGCTGCAGTTCTTAAAACAGATTCCTTTGAGTCACTATTTCCCGAGGGCCACGCCAAAGACAGGACAAGGACTACCTCTACACTCCATCTAGAGTGAGCCTGTGGACAAGGTGCAAGGTCTGATTATCCACCTGTCATAGTATTACTTGCAGCAGTGCCTGTGGCAACAGTTCAGGGACACACAGGTATGACCTATTCATGAACTGACACAATTGCAAGTGTTTAAGTGTTTTAGAGGGGCTGAAAAATTCATGCAGCCTGCAGCTTTCCCCTCTGCCCTTGCCATGATGATTTTGTGTAGAGATGACAACTGGAGACACTTCCTGCAGGTGCTGTGTTTGACACTGGCCATAGCAGAGGTGTGAGGAAGCAGCAAATAAGATTAATTCAAGTTGCCAGCAAAAGACATGATGGATGCTGTGCATAGTGTCTTAGGGACTGGCTGGACAGTGAAGGGCTTCCTGCATGCATTTTCTGTCTGGCACATTAGAGGTGCAGATAATAAACCCTGTCAGACAAATCCCTGCAATTTCAGACATTTCACATCCTCCCTCCAAGATACATCAAGAAAGATAAGGATCTTATTTATATTCACTTTCACATGCATTCTGTTTTAGCCAAGTCTGATATGCAGGCACTTATTTTTTTACTTCGTACCACAAAAGATTCTCCAAGGATTGGGGTTTTTTTCAGCAGTTATACATAAAGAAAACTCTGTGAGAGGAGTGGGGTTCCATTCACATATATAATGTATAAAAATGATACATTTTTTTATTAATTACATGGCTATTTGTGAAGAAAATATATGATAATGATATTTAAATAAGAACAAAGTATTAAAAAAATTACACACATGCCATTTCTACATAAAATAAACATACCTTTAGAAAAACCTAAATTAACTAAGTAGATAAAATAACCTTAATTCCTGAGGAAATGATGAAGAAGCTAATCTTCCGGGCATATGAAGGACAATAAATTTATTGGGAGTAGGCAGCATAGATTCATCAAGGAGAAGCCATGCTTAATCAAATTGGTAGATTTCTAGGATGAAAACACTGGATTGGTAGATAATGGGAGCGAAGTGAGTATTTTTTACCTGGACTTAAGTAAGACTTTGGACACTGTCTCCCATAAGACCTTAATAAAGAAGAATGATGAAGTATGGGCAGCATGAGCAGACAAAGAATGAGGTGGATTGTAAACTGTTTAACAGCTGGGTTCACAAGGTGGTGATCAGTGTACAAAGTCTAGTTGAAGGTCAAGAACTAGCAGTATACCACAGGACTCAATACAGGATTTATTCTTGTTCAATATCTTTGGGATGATGGAGGAGAGTGCTGCCAAAGAGCCAGAAAAAAACTCAACGAGAAAAAAAAAAAAATTTCTTTTGGCTTTGGTTTACATGTATGTCATCTAAATAATCAGTGCTACTTGAAGACTTTGATATTTCCATATCATTGAAAAAGTGGTCATTTTATCTTATGATTTTTATAAAATTATTCTGCTTATTCCAGAATATGTGGAGTTCAAATAATTTTTGTTATTTGTAGAAACTTAGGCATCTTTAATCAAGTATCCTAATTTAATCTTATTAAGACCTCAGGGAGACATATTTCATACTGAACTATGAAATTGATATGAAATTGATAGTACTTTCATATAGATATAGAGTTTTGTTTGCAACCTGAAATCACTTGCAAATATGTTCTTTTTAGTAATTAAAAAAATATCTTTAATTTTAAGAAGGCTTCAGCGGAAACAGATATTCCTGGGTTGTGAAGAGATAATTTATACTAACTCTTCTCACTCTTAGCATTTGGGACAACTTCTCAGATAATGTATGAATCTTCAGAAAAATATGCAACATCTGTACAACACCTCTATGTGTGTCTCACAGTCATTTAGCTTTTCAGACAGGACACTCTGTCACTGCGTCTGTAACAGGCACAAGAGGTGGGCTTCAGTTTATAACCCTTTATTGATTTAGTGTTTGGAGCTGGCTTTTAAGTAGCCAACCCAGACAGCCTGTGGACAGATCTGTCTGTTCACAGAGGAGTATGTCAATATGACTTAGAACTTGCTCAGGGATATTTTTGTCAAGATGTCACTGCAGCACCATTGTATGCTTATTATTTAAATAATTAACTTCATGTAAGTACAAAACTTAATTCATATAATTCTATTTCAAGGGTTAAATTAAAATTTTGGATTAATATTCTGGATTGTAATTTCTGATCAACAAGTCCCCCTGAACAGAAATTTTTTTAGAAATTGATGTTTTGTGAACTGAGAAAGGCTTGTCTTTAGTTTACTTTACATATTAGTTTCGTTGCAATTTATTGTTGGTCCTGGCTGAAGAGGGAGGTCCCAGATGACCAGAGGTTGGCTAATGTAACACCCATCCACAAGACAAGCTGGGATGAGGGTCTGAGGAACCTGTCAGTCTGTCAGCTTGACCTTGGTGACTGACAAAATTGTGTAACAGATCCTCCTGAGTGATGTCACACAGCACATGCAGGTCTGAACCAAGCGATAATACCCAACCAGCATGGGTTCATAAAAGTCAGGTCCTGTTTGACCAACTCCATCTCTGTTTGTGACCAGGTGACTGAGCTAGTGGATAGGAGAAAGGCTGAGGATGTTGCCTACCTGGACTTCAGCAAAGCCCTTGACATTTTCTCTCACAAGATTCTCTGGGAAAGCTGTCAGCCCATGGCTTGGACAGATGCACTGTTGTTCACTGGGGTAAATACTGGCTTGGTGGCCAGGCACAGACAGGGGTGGTGAATGGACTGGAATCCAGCTGCCAGCTGATCACTAGTGGGGTTCCCAGGGCTCAGGATTGGGGCCAGTCTTGTTAAGTCTCTTTGTTGATGATCTGGATGGGGAGATTTAGTGCACCCTCAGTACATCTGCAGACAATATGATGTTGGGCGGGGGTGTGGATCTGCCAGAATGTAGGAAGGCTCTACAGAGGGATATGGACAGGCTGGATTACTGGGCTGAGGCCAGTTGTAAGAGGTACCACAGGACAAAATGGCAGCTTTGGATCACAACAATCCCAAGCAGTATGACAGGCTGGGGGCAGAGTGGCTGGAAAGGTGGCCAGTTCAAAAGGCCTTGGTGGTGCTGGTCAACAGCCAATTGAACATGAGCCAGCAATGTGCCCAGGTAGCCAAGAAGGCCAAGGGCATGGCCCGTATCAGCAACTGTGTGGCCAGCATCAGGCCACAGGATCAGAGATTTGTGTCCTGTAACAATAGTGAGGTCACTCCTCAGATCCAGTGTCCAATTCTGGACTCCTCACTACAAGAAAGACATTGAAGTGCTGGAGAATGTCCAAAGAAGGGCACCAAACCTGGGAAGGGTCTAAAGGGTTAGTCCTATGAGGGATGTCTGAAGGAGCTGGGGTTGCTCAGCTTGGAAAAAAAACAGGCTCAGGGGTAATCTCTGCAACTCCTTGACAGAAGGTTGTAGCAAGATGGGGGTCGGTCAATCAGTGACAGAAGAAGAGGACACAGTTTTAAGCTGCATTAGAGGAAATTCGAGCTGGACAACAGGAGAAATTTCTTAATGGAAAAGGTTGTTAAACACTGGAATGAACTGCTCAGATTGGTAATGGGTCATCATCACTGGAAGTGTTCAAGAAATGACAGGACATGGCAACTAATGACATCATCCAGTTGAGAAGGTGGTGATCAGTCCAAGGATTGAAATACGTGATCTCAGAAGCCTTTTGCAACCTAAATAACTTTTTGATTCTCCTTTAGAGTTAAGTGCTGCATACAAGTAGAGATATTATAAAATAAAGACCTTATAAAATATGGTTTAGGCCCTGCTACTTACTCTAGTTAAGCTAGCAGTCAGCTTGTGACTTCCCGTGTGTAAAATCACAGGAATGGAAGCAGTACAACAAACTATTCTGGTAAGAGAACCATTTGCACCTGTAACACAAAATCTGTGCCATGGAAATCAGTGAACAAAAATTTTGAGTACTCAACTGAAAAGTTTTTGAGCCTTCTCATCTGTAGCTACCAATTTGCCAGCCTTCTTTATCATAGGGAATATGCCTCCTTTGACCTTACTTGTCCACCAATTTTTTAGGAGCCCTTCTTGTTTTGTTTCCTTACCTTTGCCAAATTCAGCTCCAGTTGTGCCTTGGCCTTCCTCACTTCATCCCCACACAAACAGACTGCATCCTTACACTTGTCCCCAAATACCTATTCTTGCTTTCACTGCCCATGCTTTTACTTCTTGCCCCTTAGTTTGACCATTAGGCCTCATTCACCCATACCAGGGTTTTGTGTTCTTTGTCCTGTTTCTTGTGCCTGGGCATCCCTAGCTGTTGTGTTCTATGGAAAGAGTCCTTAAAGATCTGACAGCTCTCTTCTGCTCCCTTGTCCCTGAGAATAGTTTCCCAGAGAGTCCTCTGAGTAACTCTTAAAGATCTGAAAGTTTGCTTTCCAAAAGTCCAGATTCTTGCCATGGAATAAAATTCCTCTTCACCTGCGGAACACAATTCCCTTCTTGTATTGAGAGATTATACAGTATTCCTCATTAAAGTATTTAATAGCAAAACATAGATTTCATTGCTAGTCATAAATGGCATTATGTAAGTAATAAGGTAGGAAATCAAATTATCCCTTCAGAAGGAAAATGATATGTTTTCAAACATAGTAAATTAAAAGTTGGCCCTGATTTGACCGGAGGTTTGAATCAGATGAACCCTACCAGTCCCCTCCAATACAAATCCTCCTATGATTCTGGAATTGGGCACATAAAGTTTCAAGTAAGGAATAATTTATTATCTTTTCCCCAAAGATTTTCACAAAGCTGATTTGGTCATCTTCATGCTTGTGCCTTAAATAATGGGAGAAAACATTGGTGTCAATTCTGTAAACATGCATTCTATTAGCAGTAGTGATATTGTCTGCATGTTAGAGTGAGGGTACTGTGAGACTACATCTGATATTTGGAGTATATAACTACTGTTGCCTTGTGGACTAGCTTAACATAAGGAGGAGACGTCCTGTGGTGTTGCGGCTACTCCTTCCCTCAAGGCATGTCTTCTTTCACATACATCAGGTCAGTCTTGGGCTGGAACTTTAAGACTTGTTGTAGAGACTGCAATACTATCCTGTTGCTATTTTCCAAATAAGTGTTTAGTCCTCCATTGGCAGATTTTCTCTGAGGAACTCTTCAAGAAACAAGAGCTGAAGCAGAAAAAGATAAATAAACTTCAATGGCTAATGCCTCTTAAAAAATGTAAAGGAGAGAGATATGGAACAATACCTTTCTTATAAATTTTATATGAACTCTGGTTATCCTTAAAGCTGGTATAAAGATTATTCCTTACAGGAAAGTTGGCCTAATAGGATGATTAAAACCCCATCATTGGCAAAGGGAAAACTCACTTGGCTTGGATATGAATAAAGTGCAGTTCTTCTTGAATTTCCTAGTTTCTTTAAAAAATGACAAGAATTTAAAAAAACCCAAACCAAACAAACAATCACAAAAAAACCCCACAACAAGAAAACCCCACCCAAAGCCAACAACAACAAAAACACACTAAAAAACCCCAACAAAAAACAAAAACAACCCAAAACCCAAGGTATTCTGTATTTAGAAACCAGAATGCTCTTTCATTCTTTCACAATCTGACTTCAAGAAGGCAATGTTTATTGGAGAAAGAGGGCAATAATGAGCTTGGAGATGCTTTAGGTGCCTTGCTTTAAACTGTGTTAATATTGTACTACTTGGCTGATTAGTATTAAATCAAAGGAGTTTGTTCAAGAAAAGCTAAAAAAAGAAAATAATGAGAGGATTATTAAGCCTTACAGAGGCCGTGTAAAGAACTAATAGCTGGTGAATTTACTTTTTGCCTTCAGCTAGACTGTCTAGATTTATTCATTACAGGACTGACCCTAGGATCAGTCTAAAACCATGAAGATCCTATAGCTGGGAAGACACTCATCATCAATTTATTTAGTTAAGAGGCAACCACACAGCTCTGCAATGTCTGATGCTTTATCAGCCCAGGGCCAGTAGCAGGGCTGATGAAGTAGCAGGATGCCCAGGGCAGACAGGAAAAAAAATGCCAAGAACAAAGTATTGTTGGGTTGCTATAAAAGATCCATCTGCACATACGCAAAGGAAGTTTCATGTTCTAATAACCTTGTCAGAGAGGAGGTCTCAGTCCCAGGAGCTGGACTGGGGTGTGGGCTCTAGAGTTTGCATACCCAAATGCCATAAGAGGATTCAGTTATTGGAAAGACCAGCTACTGGAGGGACTTATATCCTATACATGTGTATATTTTCCACTAAGAGGCTTCATTTTGACTAGCCTGAGAGCAGAACAGGATGAGGTAATTTGTGCTATTTGTGGTTGAGTGAATGCTGTGTTTTGTGTCAGTGCTGATGTCCATACCTGTGTATGTATACGTATATGTATATGTATATGTATATGTATATGTATATGTACATGTCCATGTATATGTATATGTGGCGCGGATGGTTGCGGTTGTGAGGATGTGTCTGGGAATGAATGTTTGTAAGGACCTGGGAGTAGGGAACTGACAGCCTCCCACTTATTGGGCTACTGCATTTAGCAGCTTTTAATGAATATAAAATCCCTTTTAATTTTATCTTCTTTAAAAAATATATACCTTTCATCAAAGTACTCAGGGAAGGAGGTGGGTGCTGCCTTGCTGAAGTCCCTTCTGCTAACTTGCTATTTAAATCACTTTGTTTTAGAAGCTCAGAAACACATTTGTGTCATGCTATGACCAAAGAGATGTGCTGTTTTAAGAAGATACCCTTCTAATCCAGACACAAGCTGACTGGAATAAAACTCATCTGACGCATGGGAACATGCTGTAGTCTCTCTCTGTCTGTGTCTCTTGTCATGCTCATAGAGAGGTGTTTAAATCAACTGCTTTTGCTTGAGTCTGGAGGCCAGACCTTTATTGTAAAAAATCCCCAGAATATCAATACTGTTGGTGACCAAATTACTTCAGTTTAGAGAGATGTTTGGTGAGATGGAGAAATTCAAGCCTGTAGCTTTAATGGTGCTCTTGAGATCTGCCAAAAAATTGACTCTATTTATGTATATCAATAGAGCGAGCTTTCATCTATTCACATCATTGAAGTTTCTTTTGATATTTTTTCATGGGATGCAGCTTATTCTTTGCTGAAATAATAATGCATGTTCATAACCAACAGCTGAAATACTGAGGTATTTCAAATCCCACTAAGCTCATCGCTCTACAGTATCACACAACACTTCACTTGTAGTTATCAGTCACTCAGATCAGCTGTTTTTGCTGGAGATTAATACACTTATGCAGTGTTTATTTGTCTAAAAGATCTGTTAAAATAGCACACTATCTCAGATAGGGATTTGGATGCAACTACTCCAGATATATTTATGAATTTCCTGCTTAACCAGCAGCGGATGAATAGTAAAGACAGGGATCTAATTCATTGTTTTATTGCTTATACTTGCCAAATACTATTACAAACTGAACAAAGCTAAAGCCAACTATTAAATATTTTGGCACTTATAGATATTCTTTGGGCTAGTTGTTAAAGTAATGCATTTTCTAATTATTCTGGCATTTGTTGAAAGAAGGATCATGGGATAATTTAATGGATTATGTGTTTGTGGTTATTAGTGTCACATTGCATTTTACTTCTGGTTTTGATGGTGCCCAGGGCTTCCCCTGATGTTTAATTTAGTGCAACATGTGCTATCACGGTTAAGAAGTGGTGGTCTTGATGCAACAAAATTTTGGTAGAGGTGTGTTCTAGGTGTGTCACTATGAAGTATTGGCACTTAATAGGGCCAAAAATTTACAGTCAGAAAAGAATGCTTCTGACTTTATGTTAATGGTCTGAGTATCCTTCCTTTCCAGTAAGGAAGAGAAACAGCATGGAAGAGAAAGGTCCTTACAAAGTACTGATTATTTTCTGAAATGTTGATTCTGCATTATGTCCCCAAATCCTTGCTCTGTACTTAAGAGATTTTATTGTAGTCTGCAAATTACAAACTCTTCAAAAATTTGCATTGTCATCGAGCTTTTCAAAATATGATTCTTCTATTTTGCTTTAGAGTCATGTTCAAAATATCTTATGGACTGTATCTCTGAACTCCAGTGTAGGATCTATGTGTGACCTAGTTTCCCTAGGATCAGAGGAAGCACATTGATTAATGATCAGGGCAAGAGACTTCTGTGCAAGAGAGAATTAAGGAAAAAACACTTCAGCCTGGAAAACAAATCAATGAGAGGAATATTGGAAGCATCTATGGATATATTGAGAAATAGGGATAAAAGTGTGCCAGGTTTAATTCCTTTTTACCTTTTTAATAGAAAAAAATAGGGAGAATTTAAGGAATTTATAAAGTAGCAAATTCAGAAAAAGGGAAAAAAAGTAGTCTTTACCATGAATTTTAAGTCTGTCATGAAAATAATAGACATAGGATACTATCAATATTGGTAACCTTCATGGAGTTTAAAAGGAGGATCCTGAATAAACTTATGAACAAAAAAAAAAAAAATCTATTCAAAGTTACTCAATGCTTAGAAACAATTTGGGGAACAAATGCCTGAAGGTTATAACAGTGTAAGTATCAATGAAATATAAACATGTAGAGTATCCTTATTCTCATGCAAGTATTCTTATACTCCACAGGCTTAGGCTGATAATTGCAGCCTTGGCCTGACTCTCTGCAGATGCTGTTAGGTTCTTTTGTTTCTTTGACTGATTTGTCCCTGCAGCCTTATTGCCTCTAGGATTAATATCTTACTTTCACAGGGTGTCTCTGTTTATTCTCTTGCCTATTAGAGGACAGAGATAACAAAAGAAATATTCACCCTTTCTTTGTGAACCATCAGGTTGAATACCCTGTCAGTTCCTTTACATATTTTAAATTGATACACACTTCGGCACAATACTAATTAGTTTATTCTTAACATGAATTATAGGAATTTTGGAAGCATTTGAAACTAGAATCAGATCACAGGGTTTTGTCCTTTCTTTTGTTCAAAGAAAACCATATTCATGTTTGACCTAGACTGCTCTGCTACCTCTGACACTCATACAGGCAGACTGCTCTACGACTGTTCTTTCCATGACAGTAGGTTCTTGGATTTGAATATTTGCTGTCCTTTCCAGTAGCTATATTCTCATGGTTTTAGGCAGAGGTGTATTCCCTCTTCATTTTATTGTGCCAAGATGAATAAATTGAATTTTCTTCATTTCATTTCATGGACAAAATCCACTATTCTCATCATGCTGAGAGCTATTTTCTCTTCCCCCCCACCCTGTTTAAATTCATCTCCTTGAACCCAGTTTTATCAAAATTGTTTGGTGTCCATTTTAGGACATAGCAACACCTTGTGTTTCTTTCACATTGATAGCCCTGTAGATGTCTGTATACTTGATATACTTCAGGATCAATAAAAATTTTCAGTTCCATATTGTACCCATGACTCATATTCACCCATTTTGGTTGCTTAACACTTCTGGCTTTTCCCTTCCTTGGATTGCAGTGGAAAATCCTAATTTATAAAAGACAAGCTCGATATCAAGCTCTGACACCTTTGTCTCTACTGTCATCCTGTCATGCTATCTTTCTCCCCTGTTCCTTTCAAGTTCACCTTCTCATTGATAATTCCTCCAAGGTTTTTCCTCTTTATCAAATCATAAAATTCCAAATATATGAATATAAAAATTCTAATGCTTTATTTAAGTCTTCCTTCCTTCATTCAATACCCTCTTTACAGTGGTCAGTAATGACATCATGTAGCTCATTTTCAATCAAGCAGGGATGCAACCACCACTCATATGTAATAGTTAGGTGAAAAGTGTATGTGTATTTGTATATGTGTATCTTGCAGATTTTTGTTGAGGGCATTTGTCCAGTTGATTCCATAAGATGAATAAAATGGCCATATCGCTCCATCTCAGCAAAGGCACATATGATGGATTCACCTAGTCATATCTTTTCCCTTTTTATTTAAGCCTGCATAAATCTTTGTGAAAACACGTAACAAAGACTGTATTTACAATGTATTATTTGACATTCATGAGTTTGACAAAATCTTTTTGTACACAAACAAGATTTAAGGTTGAAGCAAACAGCTTATTCTTTGCAACACCCAAATGCAGTCATGCAACAAATCAGAAAAACTCCCATTACTGAAAGTAAATTAGTAACATTTACATTGTTCTTAAAAGATATGTTTAATTTGTTCAAGTGTTGTGTTGTGTTTCTCACTTGGCACATGAAGTGTTAGAAGAGAATGTTGTTTGAGCAAAATTGAATTTGCTCTGTTTGTATTGGGAAGTGTCTAGTTTTGAAATGAATGCACGTAATGGAACTAGACAGGAAAATGTACATATCTTTCTCTCTAGAGAATACTGCTCAGAGTTTTACATAATTGCTTCTGGCTGCTATTCTTTATTTACTCTCTCCCTATTTAAGAAAAGGATAGTTTTGTGATACCAGTTGATAGAATATCACATTCTTTTGTATTGTGTGAACTCATAACTCTTTTTGCCAGTTATAATATAATGAGACAAAGGAGAAAATAAGATTGATAGTAATATTGTACTTGTCTGTTGTCAGTGTTAGTTCCAATAAGATTGAATTGCATTTCCACAGTACCAAATGCTGTTCCATTTATTTAAATAATGTTGAGCTACAAGAGGGTTTCATATACAGAGGCAAATTGAATTAATCAAATTAACCACTTTTTTTCCTTTCTCATGCATGCTTAACTTGTTCTATTTTTTAAACAGTAAAGGTCTGGGATTACAGAAATCATAGAAACCGCTTTACTCTCTTGATCACTCCAGAAAGACTTGTCCATTCTCAGATAGTGGTTTGTCAGTACTTTCAGGATAGCAGTACATCCATTTGGAACTTTTTTTTTCTATTCAGATGTCAGATTCCACTTTCCTTGACCTTGCAGAAATTCTTAGCTCCAGCTCCTCTCCTTGTCTTTCTTCAATCAAATGTAATCTTTAATTTCTTCTGACATTTGAACCTTTTGCTTCAAAAGCTGTGATCACGCAAAAACTATTCTCTTAGCTGTTTTGGACGTGATTCACTATGACTTTAAACACCTTTTTTGTTCCCATAGTAGACAATAAAATATATTACTGTAAAGCATTGCAAAACACCTATTTTAAACTTGAGTGCTCTCAGTCCTGACTAAATCAAAGCTTATAATGGAGATTTTATACTCCAGTGTACAAATCACCTTGCATTTTACCTGGACAACTGTTAATAAGTCATAAGTGGAAAAGAAAGCTATGTGATCTGCAAAGCTAAAAAATAATTAATTATTTATGACCCTCATCTTTCATTTTATATTGGTAGTTGACTCACATTTCCAACAGAATTCATACTGCACCAACAGTACAAATCATTTTTAGTAGCAGCATTAATGGCAAATCTGTGGTATATGAAAGGAACTACAGCTAATTCAAAGAAGGAAAGTATGGTGGGTTAAGTTTGGGTAAAGCTGAGTTCCTACCTGGTTGCTCACTCCTTTCTCTGCCCTCAGCAGGAAGAGGGGATGAATTATTTTAAAGTGGATCAAGAAAGCTCCTGGGTCAAGATAAAGACAGAAGATTTCTGACTGCAACAAATGGACTCAAAAATGAATTTATTACCAATTAAAATAAATATTTACATGTTGTGGTAAAGAAAAGACAGATATTAAACATATGAAATGTAAAATCATATTTCTTCATGCCATTCCCAGTCTCAGCTTCACCCTTCAGTCCTGACTCCTCTACCTTCTCTCCCATGGAGGGCACAAGGGACAGAGAACGAAGGGCTGTGAACACTCTCTGTGTAACAGCTCATCTCTTCCCATCCTTCCTCCTGACGCTTTGTCCTCCAGCCATTCCAGGGGCTGCAGCGAAAGCCCGGCCGCACTCCCTGCCGCAGGGCCAGCCGAGCCGAGCCGGGCCGGGCTCTCTCGAAGGCCGCAGGGCCATCCCTGCCGGGTCTCTCTCTCCTGCCCCCAGCCCTGCTCCCGCTGTCCCCTCGGGGCTCGCAGGGCTGTTTCTCGCTCGCTTCCCCGGGCTCAGCCCTGGCTGCCGGGCAGCGTTTTGCCCTCCCTTGCCCAGGCTTTCCCCGGGGCTCAGGGGCTCAGCCGTGCCCTGCGCTGGGGCCGCTGCAGCCGCTGGCATCGCCTGGGGCCGGCCCGGGCAGCGCTAGCACAGCCCTGGCAGCAACACCTGGGCACGTAAAAACCCCTTCGGAGGAAGTAGGCCAACAACTAACAAGAACAACACTTTTATTTATTTTTTTTTTATTTTTTTTTTATTTTTTTTAACTAAGCTTTACATTTCTCATTTCAGAACATGAAATAAAGCTGGTATGTGCAGCTCCTTGAAGACAGTTTTGCAAACATTTCACTAGCTAAGAAGCAAACATTCAGAGGAAAAGTTACCTACATATATAAAAAATGTGTACATTTTACTGTACTGGACACAAACCAAAATTTAATTTATCACTTCTGTATTACAGAATCAGAGATCTGTGTACTTTGAACCGTAATGATTATTAATAAAAAAGGAAAGCTTGAAAAGTATGAAAGGATAGAAGATTGTCAAATTGATAGTTTTATGCTCTACCTGGTTGCATAATCTTCTTTGAATTAAATACATTTTCAGATTAACAGCACATGAGAAAAATCCTTCCAAGGATAAGAGAAAAAGAATATTTTGTTTGAAGAAAATAACCAACCCAAAATTTGTTCATATTACAAAGAAGCTTCAATATCTCTTTGGTGAGAAAATTTTACTTGATGATATATAAGCATATTAGAATTCTTGTTCTGTTCTTGGCAAGCCATAAACATTGTAAGAAGAACAGAGTAAGAAGAAACTTTTCTTAGCATTCCTCTGGATTTTTTCAGCCTCCTATTTAATTTGAATAACAGGCTCCTAATACCATTTGCTCCTAAAAGTGTTCATATTTCTTTTCTGCCTTCAAATGAGTTAATTTTGATCTGCATGTGTTTCCCTTTAAATCTATTTACTACTGAGTTTCTGATGTATTCAAAAAAGATAAATTATCCATATTTCTTCTTCTAAAAATTATCCTCTGAAGTCCTTTCTATCTTGTCATAATTTGAAAAGTGACTTTTGCAAAAATTATATGAAAATCACCTAGTCATTCCTGATCTCAGAGATATTTGAAACACTGGCTCTGCAAATTGGTGCATTGTATATAACTTGGCCACTTATATCAACATAAACTTTGAATGATTTATATCTAGCACTACCAGCAGCTGGGAATTACATCCATTTGTGCTTGGAGGCAATTCCCAGCTGGTGCTAAAGCGAGAAGTACTTTAGATAGTGTGGGAGATCACAAACTCAGTGGATTCTCATTAAATAGTTAGATTTCAAGTTAGAATGTTATCCTGAATTACACAGAAGTAAATATTGAGCCAGGTTAAATTCTAGTAATGTCTGACAGGACCTACTGTGAATCAATTTTTCTCCTAATGAATTAAGACACCAAGGACTGAGTTTCATTAATAGGCTACTTGTCTTCCTCAAAGTCTGTTAGGGAGATCTGTCACCATGGATTTATAAAGATATTATGGAATAATTTTTCATAAATGAGGAACAGGTTAAATTTAGCAGACAAAGTTCTTTATGATAGCCTCAAGACCTTATTTTAGTTAGTTGCTGTATGGAAGACTGCATGGCTAAAATAAATTTGTGAATTTTTTTTTTTTCCCTACAAAAAGGCTTTATCTTGTCTTTTTATGTTGGGATGTCTTTTTAATAGACTGAGTGATTTTAAGGAATTCTTAGGCTAGAGCATGAGCAGTCTTTTGTGATAAAGTGTTTTTTCTTACGTGTTAATGATTTTTTTCAGAATGTGCTTGTGGGTTGGGAAAGTATTAAGTGAATTAATTCAAAGGTAACCCATTACCCTTAAACTGATTTAATTTCAAGTTGAAAATCGGATTGCTGGCTTCATGAAGTGCCTGCATAATTGCAAATATATTTATTGTTATTCACTATGGTACCCTGACTACTTTGTCTATAATATAGGCTGAGAACGTAGGCCGTTGAACAGTAATTCAACAGCATGAAAACACAACTTGAATAAGGAAGTAAAAATCTAATTATATGTCCCACATAATCAAACCTACAGTTTTTGATCTGCAGCCAGTCAAACAGGGATTAAAAGACACCTGAAAAACATTAAAAAATGGTAGCACCGCATTAAAAGGGCTATCAAGCTTCCATGCCAGATTGAAGTGTTTGTCACTTCATTTTTGCTACTGAAGTTGCAGTAATTTATCAAGGAAGTATTTTTGAAAATTTTTACTGAAAGATTCTTCTACAGGATATAAATTGATGAAGTGAGGTTGGGTTGTCAAAAAAAAAAGCTAAAATTCAATTAAGTCATAATCATCAAATTTGTGTGTAGTGTACCATATAATTGATGAATGATGAGGAATTGTGCTAGAGATACAAATTTGGCTGCTTTGTTCATAGAAAGAAACAAGAGGAGTTAATATTGTAAGTGGGAAATACTCAGGGTGTAAAATGGGAAAGAACATAGATTTTATTAGGTGATTAGGTAATGTGCAATTTGAATATCTCTGATCAGTGTGAACAAAGAAAAAAGTCTATTTTTTTATTATAATATGGGATTTAAAAAGAAGATATGCTAACTTCTATCATATCTAATGCAGTCTTCAGATATGAAGGCATAAAGTAGGCAAATCATATTTTCAGCAAAATTGAAAACATTTTTAAACAATTGTAAAATTAATAGAACTGGTAAATTCTTAGACAAAATGAGTCTGTAATTTAAATGCATTGGGAGAAACTAATCACAAATGTATTTTTCCTTAAGCATTCATGTGAAAAATTCTTAAAATCCAATTTCTGGTAGAAAGTAGGATTTCTATTTGAAACAAAAAGCAAGGCAAACACAGTTTTGTAAGTAATCTTGATTTTGTACAGTCCTACATTAGTAGATTCTAATATATATTTTTCAAATAAACTTTTTTACCTCCATATGGCTGTTCCATGTAATGTCCCAGCATTATAGTGAATACTGGCAGGAAAAAAAGGTAAAACAAATTCTGAAACACCATTATGATCACTGATATTAAGTGCCCTTCTGTGTACATATGTGTCATTTCTTTCAAAAGCACAGCTTGCCACAAAACACAGGTGAAGTTTTAACTCCACATTTACTGTTATTCCTAATTTGTCAGTCCCATCTTTAACTTTCCCTGCCAGCATTTTTAATGCCTATTTCAAAGTTTAGAGGTTTTTTTCACTGAATACGGTGCCTTTGCCCAGCAAAATACTAGGGTTAGTTATATATTTACAAGAAAATAAAGAGAAACTCCAGTGAACAGAAGCTATATACATAGCTAATTTTTCTGTTTTTTTTTTTTTTTTTCTGTTTAGTTTTTATTGGCTATTAATAAAAACTCAAGATGTGTCCCTCTATTTCCAACATCTGGCTCAGACATTGGAATAAATGTGCTATAGGCCTTAGCCAAAGAAAGGAATTGCTGTTGGACTCAGGCAGAAATGTTCACAAGTTCCAATCTGGACAAAAAGAGGCATAAACAAGTTTTCTTCCATTGTTTTGTGTTGCATGTTGGAATTTGTAAATGCAGATCAAGAGTATGCAACCACAAGTAAATCTGCTTATAGGGACTATTCCATCTTCTTGCCTCTTGTGAAATCCTACTTCACATTAACTGACGCACAGTATTGATACTTGATCAAAATCCAAGTACCAGAAATAGGTTTATGTCAAGCAGTAGGTGTTCACCTCATACAGACAGAAAGAGATCTAAAATTTAAGAATTCACACAGATATTTTATTGTGTGCATCCTTTTTTCTACTCACACCTGGTCATCTATTTTGCATTGGTACCTTCCATAGTATATCCTGTGCCCCTCAGCCATGGCGAAAAGAGATGAGAAATGAAACTATCTGAACAAAATCCATCCCTAGGGGCCTTTGCTGTAAAAACTTTTAAAATGCGACAGCTGTAGCATTGGGAAGAAGGGATTAAGAAAGTCTGAGCTGTAAAATTGTCTTGTTCCTATCATTCTCACCACAGGACAACACAGAGAAAATTAATTTAAAATCAATTGGAAAAAATAATAAAGAAGGAAAAAAAAAACCCCAAACACACTTAAATAAAATCTGAACTTTGAAGTACTACTTTTTTAGAATAAACCCATAATTTAACTAAAACATTCTATATCCTAAAAGTCTCTCTTTTTTTGCCTGTGTTTAACTCTTTTCTTAATCTGTCAGTGTGTTCTAAACTACTTTTCCCTTTTTAATTTTGGTATCTGTCACAATTTTATTTTATTAGATATTTATAGTGCAATAAGAAAAGATGCAACATTATTGATACCTATGGTGCTCCTTGGAAAGAAAGAAAAAACCAGTAGCAGTCAACTAAGTCACGTAGAGACAGAAGTCGAAGATAAGATAAAAAATGAGGAAAATGAGTTTGACCAAAATATTATTACTTCCATTTAAATTGCAATATTTTCTGAAAGACATAGAAGATAAGATGACAATATATCTTATATGTGTTTTAGATATCTCATTTGCTAATTTTACATAGAGTGCCAAAAATATGACATCAGTAAGAAATTCTCCTTGTCTAGGGTAAGGCATGATACATTATTTTCCTAATGACTTATACTCCAAGAGCACAGCTCTGAATAACTTTGAGAATAAAACTATCTTTTCCATGCACATTTGAAATATACAGGAATGAAGCAAAATTGTAAAAGTAGTTCTGGCTGACACCTTTCTGACTACTGCAGCTTGTTTATTTAATTCAAGTTTTCTATCACTATGCGGCTCTATTGGGTTTCGTTTTAATGATATACGTATAATAAAGATTCCTTTCTCTAGAATCTTCATCTCTGATGGAAATTCCTGTATATTTCTTTCTTTTCTGTGCTGGGTAATAAATTATTAAATTAGGATGACAGAATTATTAAGAGTAATATTTTCTTTTTGTGTAATTCAATATTCCTTCCAATTTATCTTCCTGTGTTAGCACTTTTAAAAATATGAATCCAGCTCTTCTGCTTCCAGATGATCAGTTATTTAGCATCTAGCTGACAGCTAAAATGATAGTCAACCCTTTTTTTTTTTTCATAATAAAAAAGAATTTGTATGGAGCCACATTCAAAATAGAATTTTCTGTCCTACTGATATTCATTAATGGATGCAAGATTAAAAGAAAGTCAACTTGCTTGCTTCCTTCCTTCTTCCCACTTTTCTAAGACAAAATATTTCCCTCTGTTTTTTACTACAGATTAAAGACTAGTTTGTTATATTGTCGGTGGACAATCCATCAGGGAAGAAACCTGATTAGGCTGGATTATGCCCTTAATGATAAAAAGTTTGTCACTATTTATGAGCAGTGAGTAGACTGAATGGACTCAGACACCAAAACAGTTCAATGAGTGTTATATAAGGAGTTTTGGGAGTCAATAACTTCCGTGTTCTTTAAGGAAGATGGCATGAGGCAGAAAGAGAACAGCAAGGTGGGCCTGCCCAGAGGCAGTATGCAGCTGTGACCTGGATGCTGGGTATGTGAAGAACTTTCTGGCTCTCTCCCCATGTTCTGTCCTGAGTGTTTCTGTCTTTGATACCCTGGAGCCTCCCTCCGCTGACTGATGAAGTTGGCCATGGGATTGAATAGGGAATACCCAACTCCCAATTGGGTTACATTTTCTCAAGGAACTGGACACCAACCAGGCTGTAGCTGCTCCAAGACTCTCCACAGCTTTGCAACTACCCCAGAAAGTGGTGAGATGTGTATGCTGCTCTCTTGTACCCAATTGCCTTCCCTGGGCTATAGGGTTAGCAAGAGATGATATGCTTTATATCCTACCCTGGTGCCAGCCAGACCCAAGCCATGACAATCATCACAGTGCTGCAGTGCCAGGCTTAGGATGTGATGGATAAGTTTGATGGCATTGCCATTACCTGAACTATTTTTGCAACTTGTGTTCTGGAGATATTTAGTATTTTACATTGGGTTTGGTAAAGCATTTTGTCTTATTAAAGGGAAAGATGAAGGTAGGACAGATAAAATTAATTACTTGGAAGTTCATTCTGCATGTGTTTGGTTATTTCTTTCAGTGGCTCAGATTGGTATAAGAAATTATGAACCTTGATTACATGAGCTCCTTAGCTTTTATTTCTAAGGCAATCCTCTGATTTAGTGAACTTACTGTGTCATGCATACTCTGTTGACAAAGCTTAATGGTGAGGTCTTGAGAGAAAATATTCTTCTCCCTTTCCAGTGTTCTGTTTACCTACTTCTTTGATCTTTGAGACTCTTTGTCTCTCTTTCTTTTTGATGTCATGTGAAGGAGGAGGCAGATCAAAGAAATGTCAAAACAAGTACTGGAAAATTGACAAAGAAGTGGATCTACTGTGACAGAAAATAATATTGGATTTAATCAATGGTAGTATATACCAGACTCTTTCCAATGCTGATATAATGATTTTAATGGAGGAGATATGAAGAACTTGGCTTGTGGCTAAGTAGCAGTGATCTAGTTGTTAAACAGAGCTCTTTAAAACCATCCAGATACATTTGCTGGTACTATCAGCCACCTTAGAAGTATTTACCTTCTTGTGCAGTGGATGGGTTGAAGTTTAAGGATAATTTTGAACTGTGTTTTAAGGGATTTAAGTAATTTTTGTAAGTAAGAGAAGCAAAAAGCCATTAAAAATTAAACTTATCTAAAATTAGTAGATAGGATGTATTCATTAAGAGATAGAAGTGTGTAGGAGATATAGGAGATGTAGCCATCACTTAGGAGTAATTCAACAAAAGTGGTATATTGTGTTGGTATATTTCCATTTCACACCATTAGTTTATAAAGCAGCAAGGAACTCACTGTGAATATAATCTTTGCTGACATTATGTTTTAAGATGCAGGTCTCTTAAATCTGGGTTTACACAGCTTTGCTTTCAAAAATTCTCAGACTTAAATTCTTAGTGGAGGCTGTAATGAAACTGTCACTTTTTCTTTGAATTAATCCACAGATTATACTAAATACATTTTTATTTTAAATCTGAGTCATTTTAATGTTGAAATTACTTCAGTTGAAACAGTAGAATAATTTTTGAACCTCTCTTCCACTGTGTTCAGATTCCCATGGGAATTTAACCTTTACAGATATCACCATGTGAAGTGGGGGAAGCATACTTAAACCACTAGAAAAAAATCAGGAAGTCATAATAAAACAGTCATCCAGCAGCACTGTTTCATAATTCCTAATATTCACCTGACAGTCAAACTTGGGTTTCATAATTGGCTTTTGTTGATAAGACTGCTATGCAGAGAAGAAGAAGACATGGGTAATTAAACAGGTGAAAGAAGCTTTATTCAGTTGCCTGCAGTTTCAAGAAGTGAAAGGCACACAAAAGAGAAAAACATTTTTAATCCACATACTCCTCTCTGAAATAAACCATGGTAATAATAGTAAAGAAAATCTAACCACTAAAAGCCTAGATAGAGGGATTTTTCTCTGTACAAAGTACCTGAAAAATAAAATGGGATTTCTAAAAAGAATTCTATTTTATAAGACTGTAAATAGATTGTGAATTTGCATCATCATATTTAGAAAAGTAAACATACTAAACAAACATCTAACCACGTAAAAAAAAAAAAAAAAAGTATCTTTAAAAGGTAATGCTAAATACAGGTTTTAAAAATGAGAGTTACAAAACATAAATTATTATTTTTCAGTGGAGGTGATGATGTTTGAAATGTTGTTGTCTTTAAATAAATTACAACGTGTAGATTTGGAATTTGATTCAAAGGCATTTCAAATTAAAAAGCATCATAACTCCTTATCAACTGCAGTCTTACAAGAAACAGAACTAGTACACTGTTGATCCCTTTTACATAGAGTGAGAACATATTCATAGAAAAGGACAAATATTCCTACTTCATTCTCTGTTAGCAAGGTTACATATGATGGTAATATTATACATTGTATTCAGCAAATTTACAAACTCCCATGTATTTTGCCATCAGAGTTTTAGTGGAAGGGCTCTCCTTGTTCCCTCAGGAGGGGAGAAGAGAGGGGTCTGAAGTGCTTCAGGTATAAAACCAGAAGTGTGGAAGGGAAATAAGATACATTCAGAGTACAGCTCAATAGCTAGATACAATAAATCCTCTGGCCTTTGGCTCCAGAGTTCACAGCTGCAGCAACTTAGCTGACTTCTCTGGGACTTAGTCTTCCAAAGTCTTTGCCAGACTTTTGACAACCAGCTGTTATTAATTAGAAGTTGTTAATTTCTTTTTCTCTTCCATTTACAGAAATATCCTTCTCTTAACAATTCTAATAATTGTTCTGTTCATCTTGTATATATTCATACATCTAGTGGGTCTAAACATCACAATTCTCCAATTCATTTCCAGCTCACAATTGCTATCTTTTAAATGCTATTATTAATCTATTTGGGATAAAAAGCCCAGATTTTTCTTGTGTTCCTCAAGCTTTTCAGATGAACTGTACCAAAATCACAAGAAAGTGTACAAGTCCCCATATTAATTGTATGTGATATTGAACAATTAACAGAAACCAACCATTTGCATTTTAATAACATTCTAACAATGTGGCAAATGAATCCATTAATCTCTATTAGCTGGGTATCAGACACTGGACTGTAGAGTTCACTGATGTGTATAGGTAAAAAGAGGAATGTAAGTAATGTTTGGAATAATTTTTCCAGCAAAAACTACAAGTAGTAAGCCAAGCTTGACTAACATGGTGTAAGGTACTGGTGTACACTCACATTAAGAATAAAAGCAGAAGCTAGTAGGTTTAAATAATAAGATGTCTATCACAAAAAACAAGTGGCTGGGTCATCAAAACAAAACTGATAATTACCGTCTAACTTATGATGCTAAAAGAAAATAAAAGTTATGGAATTAGAATGAGGCTGTGCTCAGGAAGAAGGTCAGACTGCTGCTGATTTATCATCTAGAGTAAATCAAAGCTCAGCAGAAGAACAGCATGAAGTATATATATTAATGTGAACAGATATTATTTTCTCCCACAGGCCTTGTTGCTGGGTTTGCATTCTCTTTTATGCATTATAGTCACAGCTGCACAACCAGAAGTTACTCATTAAATAGCCTATTTTAAGCTGAGGTCTTTGTTTCTGTAGAGTGTAGATCTATATGTTTTGACCTCTAAAGATGAAATTTGACTGCATATATGATTGTTTACAGTGTTTGCAACCATACTTATTATTTAATTACTAATTAGTTTTCAATTAATCTTCTCAGAGGAATTACAGGAGTAGCAAATTTTCAGCACTTCTACACTACCCAAGGGAAGCAACTTTAGTCCCATTTCTTCCCTGATACTGAGATGAAAACTGAATAAATGGAGGACAACAGAAAATATCATAGCCTCACCTTTTTCCCTGAAAAGTTGTCTAGTCTATTTCACTCATGGCAATAATTAATAAGAGATCTCCCTCTGTTTATTTAAATCCACAAAATTTTCCAGTGGATTTCTCCCACCTTGCTCCATCCTTGAAAGGAGAGGGAGTGAGAGAGTGGCTAGGTGGGCATCTAGCAGCCAGTCCAGGTCAATTCACTGCAAAAGCTTGATATCTAATTTGTTTTTGAATAGCTATGGAATATGAAACTGGTGTTTTCATTGAACCTAAGCTGTTAAACTCCCTAGGTATCCTAACTGGTAGTGGCTTGCTAATAGTACATTATATGTGGATCTTCACAAGCTTGAGAGGTGGTCCCATGGGAACCTCATGAAGTGTGAGGTCCTGCAGCTGGTCTGGGACAGTCCCAAGCACAAATACAGGCTGTGCAGAGAATGGACTGAGAGCAGGCCTGAGGAGAAGATTGATGAGATCCAGCAATGTGAACTTGCAGCCCAGAAAGCCAAATGTATTCTGAGCTGCATCAGAAGAACCATGACCAAATGTCAGGGAAGTGATTCTGTCCTTCTGCTCCATTCTCAGGAGAACTCATATGGAGTCTGTGTTCAGCTCTGGGACTCCCAATGTAAGGACTTGGACCTGATGGAGTGAGTGCAGTGGGGGGCCAAAAAGATGATCAGAGGGCTGGAGCCCTGCTTCTATGAGGACAGCCTGAAAAACTGAAGTTGTTCAGCTTGCAGAAGACAAGGCCCTGGGGAGGGCTCTTTTCAGCCTTCCAGTACCTAAAAGGGCCTACAAGGAAGATGGAAAGAGACCTTTTAGAAGGACATGTAGTGACACAACTAGAGAGAATATTCAAACTTTAAAGAGGGTAGGTTTAAATTAGATATATGAAAGAAATTCTTTACTACAAGAGTGGTGAGATTGGAACAGGTTGTCTGGAGAAGTAGCGGGTATCCTATCCCTGGAAGTGTTCATGGTCATGTTGGATGAGGCTTTCAACAAGCTGGTGTAGTGAAGGTGTCCCTGCCCATGGAACCTGATGTTATTTAGGTGCCTTCCAACCTAAGCCATTCTATGATTCTATGAAATGAAGATTTTATTTTTTTAAAATTATGTGCATCAGTGTGCAACTCTTTTGAATTTCATCTGCCTCTTTGCTTCTGAATAATACATCTTTTAGGCTCTTCCTGCAGTTTTTCATGCCTGGTTTTCATTCTTCATACCCTGCATGATTCATTCATCAATACCTTTTTTGACATTGCTAGTGACTCATTTTTTTCAGGTTATCTAGAAGTTATTTTATATGATACACCACATGTCTCTGGGAAGGCCAATAATGACTTCATCCACTGAAAGAAAAGGCTTCTTATTTCTAAGACTGGTTCCTTTCTTTTTACAGATTATTTCTCCCAATTGAACACTTTTGCTATTTTGACATGATTGCCTATTTTGCAGGAAGTTTATGTATACTTAATTCCTTTAAGATTATTTAATAAGTTGAGATTTCAAAAATGACCCCCATGATAACCTTATAACTAAAGTTTAACTTAAAACCAATTCATATGTTATTAGCAGGTAAATAGTAACACATGATAAGAAAATAAAGCTTACATTATTTTCCTGCAGGTTTTAGGATGGTTTCCTTTTTTTTTTATTTTTTTATTTTTTTTTTTTATTATTTTTCTTTTATTTTTTTTCTAAGGAGAAAAAATGGGAAAGGTAAAGGCTCCCTTAATCATTATTTTTCTTCCTCATGCTGATTATTGCTATCCCTTCCAAAACAGTAACTGCTAAGTTTACATTTTTAACTTTTATATCTTTTGCACCCAAAAGTCATGGTTGTGGGCACATTATGTAAAATATTATGCCCTCACCTAAAAGACTCAATACAGGGATAAATACTTGTATGTATTGTTACTTAAAAAAAAAGAGGCACCAAAATACGGAATTTACCTGAAATTTTGGGTTGAGGCAAAACAGGGAAATTTGTCTCTATAGAATCTCACCAATCACTCTCTTCCTGTTTATATTTTCTATCATATCAAACTCAGTATCACAATGATGTCAGGGTTTTAATATTGGGTGTTACTTCAGTTTTGCAATGCAGAAGCAAACCATAAACATTTTGAAGAGAAAGCAAGAAATAAAGTGAAAAGTGTAATTTCTTTGTTATCTGATGATAATATTGTGTTGCATGCACAATCTGCCCAAGGCAAACTACTTTGAATATATTATTTTCAAAGAAAACATAATGTCTTGCAGCATGAAAACTATCATGAAATCTGAACTGAAATTTAAAATACTGGCAAGTAGCTCATTTTAGTTTTCACAGATTATGCACAATGTAACATTATGAGGAATTTCCTTGCAGGTGAAAATTTTACTCAATGCATGACATTTTCTAGCGTCTTTCCTGACACAGTATTTCAGCACTTGGTATTGTGTTTATTGAATCATTATACAATTTACTTCGGTAGCTTTACAGCACTTAATGAGACCTCAGCAGGAGTGGTTCTGATGCTAGAATGATCAGACTCCTAGAATGGATGCCATGGCAGCTCATGCCAGCTGCTGGGCTGTGCCACTGGCCTGAGACAGAGTCACGGTGAAGTTGGTTTTATTCATCAGCATTCCCGTTGCAATTTTTATTTATACTGCATCCCTGTCCTAGCTTTCTATGTCTGTTATGCTTAATTTCTCTCCATGCTCTTCAGCAGCATTCTGATTCTTACTTCCATCCATCTTGAACATGTCCAAAAGATGAGTCATTAAATAAATGAGAAATTATGATGAAAACACAATTTCCAGAAAGGCTGACCTTTCCAAGAACCGTCATGGTCATTCACAAAAAGTTTCAGTAGATGTGACTGTCTTCCAAAACACTTTTTCCTTTCTGAAGCATTTTGTTCTTGTAATTGCTTCAAAGGTACTTAAAATTCAAGCAGACAAGGCATGGGATTCTGCTTCTCTCCAGTTCTGCACTGCATGTGAAAGAACCTGCCCTCAAAAAGAAGCAGTTTAATACATTATGTATGAGAAAATGTAGCAAAGTGGAAATTAGTGTATACAGTAGGAACGTTTGAAAATTAAAACACCTGGCCATTTTAATGAATAGGATTTTACATAGCTGTATTGGGAAAAGATGTTTCAAACAGAATATGTTGTTAATATTCAAGTACAAATGCATTTTATACAGTGGGACTATGGAATGATGTGTTTATATCTATTTTCTTGGAATACTATGTGACCACATGGCTCTGTAGAGAATCCTGTCCCTGCTTAAGAGTCAGAAATATTTTTTTAAGAGAAAAATTAGTTTTATATTTATTAGTAAAATTTTTCTCAGGTAGAGGTTTTCTCATGGAAATTTAAAACTTTTGAGAGATTTAATACTGAAACAAGTCAGCATTTTGAAATGCTGCAGATATAAGGAAAATTTTTAGCAAGCCAGAAGGATAAGATATATGTAATTTATAATGCCTCTACAGTTCATCCCATCAATAATGTCTGAAATTTTGTAAAAGTACAGAAGCACATTTTCCGCACATTTTACAAGGCTTTTAATGCATCTTGCCTAAAATCAACTAGAGAAAGGCAAATTTTTGAGAAATACACGAGAATGTTTAATTTAAGTATAGCTGCAAATTAAGAATGCTTCCAAAACAGGGCATCTTACAATTAATGGTTAAGAAGCCTTCATGATGACATTTGCTCTGTAGAATTTTTGCGGCCGCATTGTCAGTAGTGTGTGAATCTTCTTATCAAATTATTTCCTGAAGCCTGTAATTGTTTGAAGCCACGGTTATGAGATCTTTGATCATAAGAAGAGGCCAGTTTTGTATAGCTATTATTTTTTTTTAGAAAGCAATTTGTGATCCTAATTTTCAATTTTGGCATAAAATTTTATGCTGATATTTTTCACATTTTTTTTTACTTTTCATCTTAATTTCCTAGTTTTCTGAGCTTGTTGTTAGTAGCATAAGTATTGTAGTAAAATATGTAAAAATCAAGTCACTGCTGAATGTATTTAGTTTTATTACAAAGAAGGGAGTATTTATTTTAGGGACTTTAACTACTTTCTGAAAAGCCATTAGTCTATAATATTGTATAAAATTAAATATGGGTAAAATTATCACTCCATTTCATATTATGTCAGTTTGTTTCCTTGGGAATGTGTGGTATTAAAAACATATCCATATATCTAACTGTTCTTCAGGAAGCTTAGGAGAAGGGGTAACAATGTGATAGTATTTTTCAAAAATAGCTGTTGAAAAACACCATCCATTTCTTCCATGCACTCAAAACTCTCAGCAACATTTGCACTGATTTTGATTGCACTTTTAAATGTTTTTGGACTGAGATCAGATCTGGAACATATCACCTGGAAAGGTTTTGCATTATAATGAAGCAGTAACTGAAAGAGTTTGATTATAATAAAAGATGAAATTCATCCATACTACATCCTTATTATCACAGATGCTATTGAGATCTGACTTACAATATTCTTTAGAACTCAAGTGTACCTGCTAAATGTTGCATTCATTACAAGCGGCATATCACTAATTTAATTTGAAGGAGGACTGATTCCAGTTATGATACCAACAGCTGCGAATGTAAAAGTACAGAGATGACTACCTCCATTATCATTAAAATTCATAGGAGGTGGGTTAAGCAGTTCACATTTTCATTACATTGTTTTCCTGTAGCAATCAGAATACTGTTAGACTTGATGAAAATGCGATATAGTAAAGAGCCTTAAACTGCCCTAGTATTTCACATTTTAAGGTGCCCACTGAAATATTACAAAATTTATTGTTTTTTAAATTCCTTTTACTTTTCTAGACAGTAAATCCAGAAAAGTCCAAAATTTTTTTAAATTGCCTAGTGTATGAGTGAAATGGGTCATCCTAAATAGTCATTGGTGAATATATATATATATACTATATATATTTTTTTAAGTTATTTATATATATATATATATATATATAAAAGTTTTATGTATATATATATATTAAAAGTTCTGCTTTTAACCTCTCTGTGTTCTTGGAAGTGTGTCCAGACACCACTATCCACATCAGGTGTCAATATCAAAATCTCAGCAACCATTGGTTTAACCACAGCATCCCAGAATTCCCACATCTTCTTGGTCAAACCACCACATATATATACATACACACATATATATACATATACATATACATATACATACATACATATATATATATATATATATATATATATATATATATATGTATATGTGTATATATATATATGTATATGTGTGTATATATATATGTATATGTGTGTATATATATATATAGTTTCCATGCACCTTCCCTGCAAAGTTAATGTGACTGGCAGTGTTTTATTCTATCTGCATTGGTGGATATTTTACATGTTTTAATGTTGAACAGGACTTGCTTCAAGAAGTCATTTGTATTAACAGATTGATTCATTAAGTTGGAAAACATCAGGAAAAAAGCTATTTATTTTTGGAAGAAAAAAGAAGTGTGTTATCGCAAAACTCTTGATTCCTTTCACATAAGACAAAAGCATCTCTAGTCAGTTTCATCCACACCAGCTGTTATTTTGATTTTAGCCATTCCCATTACATTGCTCTCCTTCTTTTCCCATTTGCATTAAGCTGTTTAATTGGCCAGGGATCAAATCACTGTCTCTGGGTCTATAATGCTAAACTGACCATTCTCAGGATTGTTATCCAGTGCTGTTGTCATCTGGTGTGGAATGGCTGTCAGCCATGCTGCCAAGCTCTCTGTTGGGAATGGTCCTTATCTGTGACAGCTCTTGAGGCACAACCAGAAATGGTTTGAGAGAGTGCTAGCTTGTTTAGGATGCAATCATGACAGGGACTCTTGAAACACTCTGAACATACATATGCACATAAAAGTAACGAAAAAAATTGTGCCGATTCTGGCAGAGTTTAATTTATTAATATGGACATGGTAAAATAGAGTTGATGCTTACGGCACTGAACTTTACTGCCACTTGATCCCAAACTGAACCTTGCAGCCAAGAGTTTTCCTCAAAGATCTTTGTCAATAAGGCAGAGGTATCAAGTATCTAAGGAAAAAGAAATGCTGAAGAGAGGAGCATCCAGCCCTGAGGACAGAAAAGATGCTCATTCACTGCTGTCGGTCTCTTCCATATTGCTTCCTCCTAGAATTAGACATCATCTTTATCTTTCCAAGACAGCCCCTTCTTCCCACTTAAAAACCATGGGAGCAGCAAGAATGAGAATGAAAATGAGCTGCTCTTAAACCTCTACATCTCCTGTTTCATAATACAGCAAAACTTTGCACTAGCAATTTCATCCAAATCTAAAGCAGATTAAAACATAGCCTGTCTTTTAATTAAGCAGAGTAGATACATGATTCTAGAACAGAAATACATGGGCAAAACTTCTTGACGAAATTCTGCAGAGAGTAATCCAAAGTTAACTGAGTGGAAAGAGAAAGTTCTCATGATTAAGATATTCTCATACAGAAAAGAGGGAGGTCTGATACCTTGATTATATATATATATTTTAATAACTAAAAGGTATAGGAATGGAAAATTTTAAGCTATGTAAAAATTTAAACTTATGGAAGCAAGACATAGATTTTCAAAATACCCTTTCTTAGCAGAAGATAATAAATCTTATTTTCACAACACAGACAAATACAGGATGATCTACTGTAACTGCAATAAAGTTACATTGCTTTCAAGTGTTCATGCCCTGTTAATGAATGCGAAAGATATTTAGTGTGGGATGTCATTATGTCAACTACTGCTAAATTTCTATCAACTCTTCTACTCTGGAAATCAAATGAGCTATTCCTCATTCAAGTTTAGTCTTCCTACCCAGAATATCTCTTGCCTGAGACCTCTTCCTCCCTAAGGGAAGGGACAGAGATGGCTCTTACAGTGCAGCTCCTGTTGTGTTTCTCACACAACATGGTCAAAACCCCTTATTTGGCCAAAAATTAAAGCACTATCAATTAAGACATATTTTTTGGTTTTATCAAACCATGCTAGGGATTAACCACAATGGAGTGATATATTAAATCAGAATTATTGTTGTATTAAATATCCAGCCAAGAATTTTATTTTAGAAAGCAAGACAACAAAATTTCACAATATCTAAATAAACCCTGGATAGCCTACTTGGGCTCTAGAAAGAAATTTGAGCCAATGACAACTGTGAAATCCATTTTCCTCATCCCTTCCTGGTTTGTGCTTGGTATCACACTTGTGACTCGAGCAGAATTAAAGAACCAGTTGTTAGAGATAGAGTGGACAAGTAGCGTCAGGCTACACAATCACTGTATAATGGTGCCAGTTACTGAAAATCTGTAGTAAAATAATAATAACCTTCCACACTTCAGAGCTACTACAGTATTATACATCAACTGTTACATTAATTAGCTGATAAAGACAAAGAATTAGCAGTTCTTCAGTGTAGTCTGTTTGTTTAAAGGAAATCTCTTTAGACCTTTTTCTGACCTTTATTTGCTTCACTTCTTGAGTCTAAACAATCAAGGCTTTTCATCTTTGTTTCTGCCTCCTGTCTTCCTCTGAAGGGGAGTGATAGATGGGATTAGTGGACACCTGGCATCCAGCCAAGGTCAACTCATATAGAACAGCTCAGCAGCTCTTGCAAGGTGTATAGGTTCATTCTTAGAAAACACTTTGAAAATGTACTTTGCATGCTTGAAGACAGTGCTTAAATTTATGACTGTCTTGGAATTCAGTGATAAAATATGAAACACTATTCTCAGAAATTTTCATTTAGAACTCTTAAAAAAAATCAACAACCAACCAAAAAATCCCAACAACAACAGCAACAACAACTAACCTCAACCCCCCCCCCAAAAAAAAAAAGAACTATAAACTTAAAACTCCTATAAATTCAGAGCAGAATATAAAGGTATGGAAGCTAATATCAGACCCTGAGATCAGCTCATTCGGTCAGAGCACAGTGCTTATGACACCAAGTTTGTGTGTTCAATCCTGTATGGGCCATTCACTGAAGAGTTGGACTTGATGATCCTTGTGGGTCCCTTTAGACCATTCTGTGATCTGATAAGAAGTGAAACAGCAGATGGAGAATTTCTAAAATAATATGCACTGTGGCTAAACTGAAAGCAAACATTTAAAAATCAGGCACTTGGATTAGCTTGAAAATTTATTCATAGATTTATAGAAGTAGACACCAAAAGGATAAAATTATTTTCATTGTATTTGATCTTCTGTAGCTAAAGAATGACAATTCCTCACTTATACAAGGAGGATAATTCTTTGTTATATAAATTGGAGAACAATATTGAATTCAATAACGCATGATTATGGAACCTTGTGTCTTAATGCAATATAAATAATTTTGATTCTGGGAACATTTAATATAATTTATTTAATGCATAATGTTTGGCAAAGGAAGATATCTTTTTGTGTCTTACAACTTTAGATCTTGCAAGTGCAAAAATATGTTTGCTTAGTCGTAATATATTAATTCATTTAGTTAGCACATTTGTAAGTCAAAAGGCTCTGAAATTTTTTTGGATAATGAGGGATGGAGTTTGCATATGCTGGACAACTTTTCCATTTAATGTTAACATCAGTGAGCTAAGAATTGTTCTATTGCACAAGCTGGTGCAATTGAGCTTTTATTAATAAGTTACTTTCAGTCCAATATAACAGTTGTTTTGTTTGATCTTTGGTAATGAGCCCAAATAAACAATCTTCAGAACACAATCACATAAAAATAAGACAAAGAAAATGCATAATGGATTATTAGAAAATTAATCTTTTACTAATTTTAAGTCTATTTCTGTTAAATATGTTACCAAAAGAGTTAACTTGGGCCCTCAAGTAGAATTGTTTAATGGGCTGAATGGTAATATACGGTAAGACTTCTAAAGAAAATTCAAAGGATAGGCTCCAAAAGCTTGGTCAATATTATAGGTCATTTTAGGAGGAAAAAATAAATCCATTGAATAGATGGGGTAAAATGCAGTAAATTTAGTTTTATTCTGAGGCTAATGAAATTGCTTTAGGCAATAACATGGCAGGGAGGATGTAAACACGCACAATGACCAGCAGAAACCCCAAGGTCAATGCTATTATCCTTATGAAGGACTCATCCATAGTAAAAAGGCTACACTTGGGACCCTACATGGATTGTGCAAATGTACTGTGTTCTGGCTACCCTGTGCCCTGTGTACTCTAAACTATTTCTTACCGGCAAAAAATGTACACAAACTTTTCACAGATAACTGAACTCACTAGGACCATATTTACAACTCAGGCTGCAATGTAATGCAGGGACACTCAATCTAGCTTGGAATGAGCTGGCTTAATTACAAGAAATGTTGGAGCCTGAATAATAAAAGCAGATTGCGCTGTTTCAGGGGCAGGGGAAAACAGTGATCTGTGAGCACCATGCTGGGAGGTTTATTGTTATAGGCATGAAGCAGGCATGATCTTTGTACACCACAAGTATGTGCAGTGGGTTCTTAGGAGCAACAGGAAACTAATTTACACTCTATTCACCTGTTCCTAAATTTCTGTGTGGGTAAATCCTAAAATTCCTGGGTAGCTACAAGTCTGCTGTTAAAAGGGGAAAGTCCAAGGTTCTTAACATTTTCTAAATTCTCAGAAAAAAGGAAAGAAATGCACAAATTGCCTTTGCTTTTCCATATTTATTTTGTGAGAGATGTGATGATTGAGGTCTTTAGAGACTTCACAAAGTAGTATGTGGAAGGAAGATATGGCAGAAGTTTTATGGAGAATAGACTAAAGCATATTAAATCTGTTACCAGCAAGCACCCAACGAGTCCATACCAATGAGGTAGGCCAAAGGTCAAACCAGAAAATCAAGCCTAGATCAAGGTGACATTAGATAAGGATGAAGATAGAGTGGCAATGCAGCCTTTTCTTGTTCAAGAAATTAGCTAATACATCTTTTATTCCTTTAATAGGAAGGAAAGGAATAAAAGGAGTTTTTGGGTTCAAAAGCTCATCTGGTTGTTTTGGTTTTTCATTTTGTTTTTTTCACATTTCAGGGTTTTTTTTCTTATTTTCACTTCATTAGTCCTTGTTTCTAACAGATGTTTGTTGGGTCTTCTCACCAACACCAGAACTTTCAGAATATTTGCAGCTAATTATTCTGCAATGTTCTAGTCTCAGTGAGAACACTGGAATGTTCAACATCTTGTATCCATATCCCTATTATATATCCCATATGATATTTGCTTTTTTTTTTTTTTCAGTGTTAACTGAAGTTGGTGACCCCCTGGAATACCTGTACCATTTTTCTTTTCCCTGCTGTATATAAGCAGATTTGACTGTTCTTTTAAGTGTATTAACTTTTCTCAGTTTCATTTGCAATACTCCCACCTTGTTATCCTAATGTTGTTTGTTCAGTGCTGCAAGTGACTTTTTTCTTTAACTCAGGAAGGTGTAGGAGCCTCCTGTTTATGACTTAATATATGAGCTAATTTTAATTAGGAGGCACTATGCCCTGCTGACTCATAGGTTTCAGCATCCCTGAAAGATCTGTGGTTTTTTTTCCTGTGATTGATACTGCTTCTAGAATGTGACAGAAATCTCATTTTCGTCCTCCAAAAAATCAATGCCATTTAATTTGCATACTCCATTTCAAGCTTCAGATAATTTTGAATTCTAATAGTTCTTTGATATTATTACAGTCCTCTGGTGCTGCTATTTCTAGCAATCATAATAAACACACCCTGAAAGATGGAATGCATTATTTCATGGATACTGTGTGAGGCAATGATTCACTTGTAGCATAAACAAACCCCCCAAAACACAATACCTTAATATCTGAGCTGTATTGACAGTAACACAGATGGTATGTTGGAGGAAGTTTTAATGCACATTTTTAGCACTTTTTAGAGTGTTTCTGAAATATTGTATCTGCTTTGAGGCACTCCAAAAGAAGAAATATGTTAATAAATTGGAGTAACCTGCAATTTAGTGGGGCACAAAAGCACTGTTCAACTTTGAGAAGAGGTGGCTACAGGAGCACATATTGAAAGAAACAAGCTAAGCTTTCTACTATGTGCATTTTCAACAAAAAATGTGAGACTATATTAGTAAATTTAAAGTAGTAGGTTCAGACTGGGCAGAAAACCAGATTGGATATATTTTCCTGAGACTGGACTGGCTATTTTGGAACTTTTGGGGATTGCTGCACTTAAGACCTTCCATGTTCCCTTGTCTTCTCTGCTCTTCAGAGCTGCTGCTGTTTGATTCCCCCTGCCTGCTCCCTGAACAAGCCTCAGGCTGTTTCCTTGATGCCTGAGGTCTGGGATCTGCTGTTTTATTTCTTCTTTGCCCTTGGGATCTTCATATCAATTCTTCATGCTCACTATGGCCAAGGCTGCCACAGATTGCTGCATCCTCACGGTATCATTATTCAACTTTAAACTGGAGCTCATCATAGTTGATGACCTTTGTGCTTTTAAAATTTGTACTCATAACAGAAGGAATACTCTGAAGAGTGTCTTCTGCACAGCTTAATATTAACTTACTTTTGGGAAATGTTTATTCAATTGTAGAAAATAGAAAAAAGTAAGAAGGTGACTGGAATTTAGATGTAAACTTGTGGGTTTATTATTTTTTATTTGGTTTGTGATGGGTTTTTATTGTTTTTTGTTGGGGTTTTTGTTAGGGTTTTTTAATTGATGGAGGATACTAGATGAATATTTCTTGTAGCTGATGTAAATTTCCACATCTTTCTCCAGCTTTTGAAGCAATGAAGTAGTAAGGCTCAGAACCCTATGCATGTGCTCTTTCAGTGCAGGGGTTCTCTGGCTTCTACAGCCCTGTATCATCCTTAAATCATGTCTCCTTGAGATTGTGTGACCTGGCTCTCAAATAAATTGCTTTGTGTGGCAGGTAAAGCATGCTTGACATTGTTAATGATACATGGGGAGGCCATTAAAAAAGATAAGCACTGTTAAATAGACTCATAAATGGGTCTGGTTCATCCCTCATTCCAATTTTATTAATGTGTCAAAGCAGGAAACAATCTCCTGCATAAAACAGTGAGTCACAGATCATAGAATGCTAAGAGCTTGGAATGGACTTGAAGATCACCTGGTTCCCACCTCCCTGCAAGGGATGAGATGTTCATTATGACTAGTTTACTTTCCTGTTATACAAAATTAAAACCATAAAATTATCAGAATAGAAAGGTTTGGGAATTAATTCATTACAATGAGTATAATGGGATCAGAGAATAGTATGTCACTAAACCAGCTTCATGGCCACTTGAATCAGTTCAACTTCTCCCAGCAATGTAGAAAAATTGAGGGCAAAGTTAAGTTTCTTTCTACAGTGTTAGCTTATATTAAGCTGTAACAGATTCTCTGTTATATATTGAAGATTACTGTTGTGGTTTAAAGAACTTGTATGTCATTAATTTCCTACAAAAATGTACTCTAGACAACTTTAGCTATTTAATTGCAGAATTTATTACAAATTCATGTGAAATACCCAGCTGATATAGGTTCTTTTATAGTAACAAAAAATCTGAGCATTCCTGATAAGAGTTACTCCTTTAAAACTCTGGAAATAAATCAAAACTATTCTCATTTTTCAAGGGAGGTTCTGACTGACAGAGAAGTAAAGGGACTTACCACATTTTATATTAATAGGCCACGGATGAACAGCCAGCTAAGCCAAGTTTTCTAAGGAATTCCAGTACTCAACAGAGAAAAAGAACAGATCTTTGAACCATGAAAGAGTCCTTAGCAATATAAGATGTCATACTGCAGTAATTTTGTAGGTATATTGGCCTATATTTTCTGCATTTTGCTAAAAGTGGTCAGTGCCCCATTCTGCTACTGTACACTCCTATCTAGTGGTTCAACTAAATGTTTGCTTATTATAGGAGCGCATTTATCTAGAGTAAAAGAATTGCACTGGTTTTAGTCATAATGTCCCCCACAAGCAACTCCTGGAGCAAAAAAGAATATTTCTTTCATGGCAAAACACATTTGCACATCTATCTCAGCTTGCTCAGCTTTGCACTTCTGCCTTTCTGGACCAACATAAATAAATCCTTCTCTGAGAAAAGCCTATGTAAAAATATTCTGTGCAAATTGCCCTACTCTGTGGTGAATCCTTTGTGAACAGATGCTAAGTTATTCATTCGTGGGCAGCATTTTTCCCTCCAAGATATTTCCTGATGATTTATGCATATTTGCCAGTATTTTGCCACTGCTTTCCTTGTATCCAGAGGGTAGATAGGCAGGGTGGGCCGACCCCTAACTCTTTCTTCCACTACAACCAGGATATCCATTAGGATCACTTCTGTATCCACGTTGCTCCTTAAAGTTGCCACACATGATCCAGAAAAAGTCAACTTGATGTTTAGGAGAGTATTGAATGTGAAGAATTCCCTTAATGTACAGGCTGTGTTTTGCCTTGGTCTGGCCAAAGGTAAATAAATGAGGTAATTTTGAATTGTTTTCACATCATGGAGGCAAGGGGAATAGAATAAGCAAGCGATGTATAATAGAAGCTCCCAATTTTTTTATGCTGTTTGCCACTGCCAAGTAAGATGTGAAAATGTGTGTAGGAATGAGGTATGTGAAAAATTAACTGTGGTGTCAGAAGGCCATCATTACCAGTGACAGTGTTGTTTTATTCTTGTTTTCAAAATTTTTCTGGAGTGGAGAGTGAAAGAATGGTTCTCAGGGAACAGTAGGACTGCCAGCTATGGATCATGTGCTAACTGTTAGGCTGGAATACAAATATACTTCCATTGATGAAGATCTATGTTTTCATTCTAATATTTAGAGGTTGAATTTTCTGAGTTTTCAAAGTTCCTGAGTTTCATTTTCCATTTCCATCACCCAATTAAATATTCTTCAAGAAAGCAAATGGCCGTGGTGGACTGGTGTTTTGCAGTTTTCCTCTAAGTTAAGCAAGTTTAATCTTCCAGCTGGGAAGGGAAAAATCAAGGGGACTTAAGCTCACTAAACATCATTAAAGGAATAAAATAACAGAGAGGGAAATATCAGACACCTAATAATGTAATATTTGAATTTTAGGCTATTTAGTGATTTTAAGCAGGATCAAATAGATATCAAATTGCATAAAAAATAGCAGACCAATTTTTTTTTAGATAACAAGGAGTAATTATATTATTTCACTTTGTCCCTTTACCTAGGTAGTGGCAGTGGGCAGTCACAGCTTATTTAGTTACACAGCTTGTTCGGTGTATGAAGATAATTGCTTTTCAATGTGTAGGAATGTTGATTGTGCTTCTGTTGGCTTTGCACCCTCTGTTAAGTGCCCTGGGAATCTCTTTTCTTTGACAGTCTATATGTTGGCAGAGTTTGCCATATTGCCATGTTATACATTCTCTATTTTCAATCTTAACTTTCTGGAAGATGGGAAGTGAAGTCAGAAAAAAGCTGTGGGAGGGTCACTGGTAATGAATACATTATAAAGACAACCTCTGCTATGTCAGAAGTCTCTTACTTTGCTTCTAATGTCTCACATGTGCCTTGCTCCCATGTGTTAATGAAAACATTTTGCTGTAGTTGCTGAGCCTCAATTGTGCGGTGTTTCTTATCACTTTTCCATACAGTGTAATGCTTTATAATGTTAGAACATGAAAATATCCCTCTAATGCTATCTGTATGCTCTCTGTTATCTGTAGCTATACTAAATTATTTTGTCTTCAGCTTAGAAAATCAGTGATTTTGTAAATATTTCATAGCAGTGAGTTTAGAATTATCTGAATGCAAATTGGAATCATCCATCACTGGATTCAACATTTGTTATCTGTAGAAGCTGGCTGTCTTATCTGTGAACTTTAAGGAGTAAAAGAGTTTAAGCAAACTGCTTCCTGAGATCTAATCAGTTTCCAATGGAGCTTTCCAAATTTCAGCTGTGTCCTCCATTTTCTTCGTTCTAATTTAGCTGTGGAAACTAGCTATACCAGAGAGAAAATAAGGACATAGATCCTTCTTCTATTACATCTCCAGCTCATTTACTATTTCATTCATAAGACTATTTCCCCTGCCTCTTCTGCTGTGTTTTATTCAACTACTGTTCCTGGTTTTAAGTCCCTGAGAAGTGCATGTGTCAGAACTTTTGAAAATCAACTGTTAAGTGGTTTACCCATCTTTCAGAGGAGCACAGTATCTACCAAAAGAATCTGAGACCAGCTGCATATTTTTGAAATTAAACATCACTTCCCATTTGAAGGTTCCCAAAGCTTGTATCAGTGAATATTATCTCATTGGGTGGCTGCTTTGCAATTTGTAATCGCCTCCATAAACAACAGAAATGTCAGATGAGGCAGAAAAGGTGTCAATAGAATTTTTCTTTAAAGGAAACTGAAAATTGAAATAAACCATGACTGGACAAACCAGTCAACATCCCTTAACCCTTTCCACTTAAGATTAAGGCACCAAATAAATACTTTTCTTATCTTTCACAGTTATTTTAAAGCAGAATATTTTCCCTTGTCTTGCGAATATTGGTGTTATTAAAAGTGAGAAGAAAAAGCACAGGAAGTGAACAGTGTTTTCTCTTTAGATCTTATTGTTATATATGTTGTATTGGTTCTTTTTTATATACTGTTAGAGAGTTTTAAACAAGGGAAAATATCTCAGTGACTCTAGTATAGTTATCCCTCTCAGAGGAAGAAATTGCACTTCATCAAATACTTTCTCATGGATTTGGGGAATCTCTCACATTATTGTCCTTTCAGCCTCTTCAACTGATAGTGAAATGATACATCTGGAGAGATGGAGTGTTGAAAGATATTTGTTTCTAAGCTTTTCTTTAAATATGAAAACAGAGGGAGAAAAGAAATTGAAATCTGCTTTGTGTTTGTGTTGTCTTCAACATGAAGGGCTACATCCTTTTTCTCTCCCATTTCATTTGCTTTCTATACAGAGGAAGAGCTATTTAAAAGCTGGAGACATACCAATGTTTTTGCTGAAATAAGTTTTCATGGTACATTTGGCAAATGTATTCTAATTTCATTCCCTATGTAACATTCTGTTGTGTTTATCCTAACTAACATGTAATAATGTTAATTTTTTTCTGAAAGTAGAATGAAAATGGTAGGAGAGGTAAATTAAGAAACGCGACAACTATTTATAATTTCATGTTGTTTAAGCATAAGCTAATTAGGTCTTACTGTGCTTAATCCATCCATCCATAAATGTGAGAATATTCACTGCTGATTAATTGCATCTCATAAGCATTCAGTTGCTGCACATTTGATTTAAAATGTCAAGGAACACAGTAAACATTTGTAAGTTTTCTTTTTTTGAACATGTATGCAATCCTTTTATAGAAGCAGCAGGAAGTTCTCTTCCATAGATGAAAGGACTACATTAAATATGTTTAGAAATAATTTTGAATATTATTCTACTCCTATCCTCTTTGAATAACATATTGAAAGACTACTACCTTTGAAATATTTTCCTATTTTGTGATTGACAAAGTACTGACTATGCTAATCTAATCTCCTTTTTATATTTTAATGAAGTTTAGAGTGAGAGAGGTAGTAGGCTAACATGGACATTCCTTCTTTCAGTTTAGAATAGCGTATGAAAATGCTCAGAGAGACTTCCTTATTGTGCTCTTGGAAATATAATCCTTTCTGAACATCTCCAGAAGTGGTGAAATACTGACTTACACATACATTCAACTCTTAGACAAACTATGTGTCCTAAGCTAATGGACTTCACTGTAGGAACTTTGTAAAATATTTATTTAGCTGAGAAGACTGAAAGTTTATTGATTAGTGGGCATAAGGCTCAGGAATGACTCTTACTAATTTTTAACTAGCTCTACTCAAGAACAAAGCTGTTTGCATATTAGAGAAAAAAGAGGTTTTTAGAGGAAAATCTCTATGGAGGTTTTTTTGCTTTAGAGTTAGTATGCAGTATTTGTGAACAACAAGGTCTATACCCTAGTTATGAGTGATGAGTAGTACCTCACCTCTCCATTTCCCTGGTTCTGATGAAAAAACCCACTGTTCTTCTGAGAGTGCTACATATGAATAAATTCTAATTCAGAGATGTAACTAAAAATAGTGATGAAAAATCCCTCTGTGGCCATACTTTCTTTACATGCATTCAAGGAAAAAAAAGTGTGCTTCTAGATTTGTAGATATTGTCATAAACCCTAGAGTTATGGTGAAAAAGAATGCAGAAGCTGAGGTATTCCTCCTCATCATAATATTAAAATGTGTGGAACGTAATGTTTAGATGTCTGATTATTTGCTGAAGACAATGTTTTATTCTACCAGACATGAAACTATTTTTTACTCTCAAATAACTTCTTTACACTGCTTTCAAAGATTAAAAATTAATGAAAAAAAAGTCATTGGAGAGTTAAAATTGAATTTACAAAAATAGTAAATTTAATTATCTGAAAGTATGCATGCTCTTGGAAGAAAGTATGAAGAGCTATTGAGGTTTTCACTGATTTATATGCATACTTGCAATGAAGTTTTCAAGAAAATTAAACCAAATTGATCATAGAATTTTAAAATTACTTGGGTTGAAAGAGACCTTAAAGACCATAAGGACCTCTAGTTTGAATCCCCTACCTTGGGCAGGAACAGCATTCACTAGATGAGTTCACTCAAAACTCTTAACCTGACCTGGAACATTTACAGTGATGGGGCATTTACAGCCTCTCTAAGCAACCTGTTCCACTGCCTGACCATCCTTACAGTGAAGAATTTCTTTCTAATACCCTATCTAAACCTGCCCTCATTCAATTTTAAGCCACTACCCTTGCCTTATTACAACATATCCTTGTGAAAATTCTATCTCCAGCCTTCCTGCAGGCCCCCTTTAGGTACTGGGAGACCACAATAAAGTCTCCCCAGAGCCTTCTCTTCTCCATATAATAAGCTGAAAAACCCCAGCTCTGACAGCCTGTATTCACAGGAGAAGTGCTTCAACAGTTTGATCATCTTTGTCACGCTCCTCTGGACTCACTCCAACCGGCCCACATCATACCTACCTTGTGGTTCCCAGAGCTGGACACATTACTCCAGGTGGGGTCTCATGAGATAGGAGAAGAGCTGGGAAAAACAGCTCCCTCACCCTGCTGGTCATGCCCAGCCTGTATTTATGCCTGGCATTGCCCTGATCCAAGTGCAGCACCTCACACTCTGTCTGACTGAACTTCATGAGGTTCATATGGGTCTACCTCTCTATCCTGTCATGGTCCTTCTGGAAAAGGGAACATCTAGGATCTCACACGCTCCCAGAAGACAGAACAGGTGTCAAACTACCTGGCATGTTGTTGCTATATGTTGTTGTATCAGAGATAAAACAGGAATAAAGCACATGTCACTATATTCAGTCTAAAGTGGTCTCCAGACAGATGTGTCATATTTGTGCTATCTGTTTTACTCGCCAGTTTTCATGAAAGCTGTGTAAAGAGGGAGGTGGACGGTGGCTAGCTTTTCCTCCTGCTTATGATCATTGACAAGAGAAGCTCAACAAAAACATTTCTGACAGTGTTAGTTTACTTAATACAGAAAAATTTGATCATGCAATAATGTCTTTGCACAGAAAATAAATATGTGTGGAAGATATTGTTGGTTTCGAGGTTTTAAGTTGGAAAAAACCAAAACTGTGTAATAAGTAGAGAGAAAAAGGAATTGGTGTGGATAAAAGAGAAAAACATGATTTTACATCTGTTATGAATGTATTACCAGTGCAAAAGATTTTATGGATAATGCAGAAATATTACTTCTTGATGTGTAGGTTGCTGCCAAATTTGAAACCATCACTATAAAATAATTTATTTTGAGCCAGCATTTTTTTTAGGTAAATGACTGAAGGAAATACTTTAAGAGACCAAATGACAAATAATGTAAAAATACACTCTAGATGGGTTTCAGATTTCAATATGGATACTCAGAATGTCTGTGGGAATTAAATCCTATTCATGCAAGCCTATAGAAGAGACAATTAAAGTGAATAGGAGTACATCTCTTTGTGGAAATCTTTATGAACATTTATGTGTTTATGTGGAAGTTTTAGACTAACCAAACTCTCAGTTGCAGAATGGCATAAGAAATATCACAAAACTAATGGTACCTAGCAAAGTACAACCTAAATTCACAGTGCTGCTCTTCCTTAAATATTTTACTGCATCAAAAATTTTATGCAGTAAAGCACACATTTCTGAAGCTCTGAGTAACAGATTTTAAATCTGGAACAGAACACAAACATTTCCTTGAAGACTGCAAAAATCTTATTGATGTTTAGATCTATTCATGTTGAAAAGAAATGAGGATGGAGAGCATGAAAAATATCATTTAGCTGTGGTTGACTTTTTGAAGTGTCATTCCTCTTAAATTATGCAAAGTGGTGGAAAAGACAGAAAAAAAAGTCAGTGTCAGACATGTTTCATCATAGAAAAAAATTTTGTAAAAGGTGTTTGTGCCTTTGCCTGAGAGTAACTGAGCAAGCTCATCTCAGATGGACAAACAGACTAATTTTGAACCTGCAGAAGGAGTGAAGGAAATGGTTTTGTAGTAAGTAACATATTATCTGTGGTAACCAGAGGGAGTGTGCTGCAAGCAGAGGGGACTGGGTAAAAAACCCACTGTTTTTCTACACAGTCATCGAAGGGTAGACTTGATTTTCAGGTTTTTTATTCTTTTCACCCTCATTAGATTTTGGTAGTCTCAGTCTTAGCTGTTTAATTACTTGCGCTGAAAATTCATTATCTTTGAAAATTATCTCACCCTCTAAACCCCACTTCTTGTGGAATATCCTGGAAGTTTTAAAAGAAAGGCTCAGACAATTGCTGCTCAGGCCCTGAAGCTGTGAGTCTGTATTGCTAGGTCTGTTAGTCAAATCATCCAGAATGGCTTGGAGCAAGTTAATAAATATTTCAAAAACAACAGAGGAATATTTTTATTTATGTTGCTGTTTGCAAACATATTAAAGAATTGTTCAGTGTCTGTCACAGACAACAGTATGCACTTTAGAAGAGTAGAAGAAAGGGTAGCATCATCTTTAGCTTGGGGAATACCTTCAGGGAGAAGTGGAGAAAATCCTTCTTCTTTGACTCTTCATAAAAGAAACAGAATTTCACAACTCTACTTTTTCTTTTCTAATCAGTCTTTCCATACACATAGTGCTTGTGGGATTTTGTTAACTGACTTATTGTTTCATCAGACTTCTAATGAATTTTTTTAATAATAATTTGTAATATTTCTGTTTTCATGTTGTGGATTTCTTGACTTTGCTACTCTTTGTGGCTAGGTCTTAATTTTACAAGAAGTTAGACCATAATAGCTAAGCTGTCTTCAATAATGTTGAAAATTATTGTCTGCCACTTAGTTTAAAAAGCTGTTATAGTTTAAAAAGTTGTTATAGTATCTGTCCAGTTGTTGAAAACAATGAAGAAGTAGCTAAGCAAATAAGATATTGAACTCCACAGTGTTTGTTTTGAAACCAGTGTGGATGTTTTTACCATCTTGGCTGATGGTAAACTGGATTTGATAAAACTAGATTTCCACTTTCCCAAACTCAATTTGAGAAAAACATCAAAATGTCCCTCACATGCTTTTCATTCACTTGGACTAACCCTAATTTCCAGCAGTCAGGGTACCTTTATCTGGAATAGCAGCAGTTTTTTTAACATCATATTTACCTTGACTTCCCATGTTGTCCCTTCTAAAAATTTCCAGGTGACTTTGGGTAGGAAACCAACATGTACCTTAACAATATCTTCCCTATACTGGCAGTCTGGATAAAGAGCTAAGGATATTTTTTGGGCAGCCTTTCCCTCTTCTGTTTGTGACAGTGGTCATTGCATTCTACCAGTGCTCTTGAGTGATGGCTGAGCCAAAAAGTATTTACCAAACTTAAGTATTTTGCTTATGGGCTTTTAAGGCTTAAACATAGACTTTTAGTCCTCAGATGTTTTAGTGCCTCTGCTAATTTCTGCAATTGCGGCAGCTGAATAACTGATAAAACTGACCTGTGAATACACAGGAAAGGTTCTTTGCCACCCTGTGTCACATAATTACTCTTTAAATCGTTCCTAGGAGATGCCCGTCTTAAAGAAAAAATTACAAAGGACCCACAAAAGCTGCACAAACAACTTAAACTTTTGTTAACTTGATCAAACTTTGACCTTTGACAAGTTTTTTTTCCTTTTTTTTTTAAGTTCAATAGAAGAGGAAATGAAATACAATGTACCATATAGCATTATATATTAACATTAGTATTACATTAAAATACGTTAGTATTATATTAACGTTACTATTATATTTAAATACAACAGAATAAAGATCTTTGAGGCTTAGTTAAGCATTAACTGTTTGTTTTGGAGATTTTTATTATGATAGTGACAGCTGAAGTTCAACCTTGAGAGAAAGAATAAAAGCTGAACTACTAAGGTTAGTTTTATTCTCTGCCACAGAATCAGTTAATATTGGCATTTTAAAGCAACTGGTAATATGATGAAGAAAATAGGTAGAATGAACTTCATGTTTACAAGGTACCTGTTCTCTCATTTAAACTCTGATTTTATTAAGATATGCTTTCTATCTGTAACTTACCCCTATGTATTTATCAGATCTTGTCAACGTCAAGTTTTGGAAATGCTGCAACACTACAGTATGAACTTAAACTCTTTAGGATGGCTGCAGTTTTACTGGTAATGACATTTTTAATAGATGCATGAAGTACTAGTACAGAGATATAACAGATGTGCATAGGAGATCTGTACTTCTCTGACTACATCTGATATATTTATGAAAATCAGACAGAGGTCAATTGCTTTACACACAACAGATAATTAATATGTATTAGCAAAACATAAGTTTTTCATTTTGGTTTCCCTCACATAACTTTGTAGTGCCACAGAAATCTGCTGTTTTTCCAATAGGTCATTAAAACATATCTGAAATAAAGCTTTAAAGGATGAGCTAAAAACTTAGTCTGTAATTTACAAGCCTATACATTACAAAACACATGCAAAGAAAAGAGAGTCTCTTGTACTGAGTAAAGATTTAGAAGTATGGTCTCAAAAGTTATAAGGCTACACTGGCTCTGGCACCTCAGGCAGCTTACTTTAGTTACAAGGATGCATTGTTGGTTGGAGTGTGCTGAAGTATTATTGAAAAACCAGCAGAACACACACAGAGTATAAGAAAGTGTGTTAAATGCAAGTAGTTAAATTTACTGAGAAGTCACTGTTTTACTTTATCTGTGGTGTAAAGCCCAGTCCAGCTCCAGCTCATTCCTGTGCTTCACTTTAGAATTCTGCTGCCTCTTTCAGAATAAATTCAAATAGACACTCTGAATTAAGTGTTATTTCATATCATTTTCCATCCCAATTCATGACCTAGACCATACGACTAGTCTAGAAACAAAATACCTTTCTCAACTGTGCCTCTCACATGCTGGTTGAGCTGAAATATTTTATGTTTTCGCTCTCATCATATTTTTGGAAAGCAATATTGCTTTCCTGTATTACTGTTTTCCATTATGAAATGATTACCACACCTCGGTGAAATTTACTAGAATCACTGAAAAGTGTGTGAGGATCCATGTATTAATGCTGACATAAATATCAAAGGAGAATTGTGCTTCAATTTGTAATATAGGTTTAGGACACATGTTAAAAATATTGCAAAAATAAGGCCGGTTTTTTAACACTGTACTGATGAAAAATTGCAAATAGTTCTGGGGTCATTTATTTGTTTGTTTGTTTGTTTGTTTGTTTGTTTTATTGTAGGCCACTAAGAAAGTTTTAAAGAATTTTATTGGATTAACTTTTATTACCTTTCTAAAAAAAAGTCAGTTAATTTACCTACTGATTTAACATCTTCTAAGCCTTTCTAAATCATTCTTAATTACAAAGGCTGCTTCCATAGTTACAATTTATATCTTAATTTCATAATAGATTTCTCTCCATTTATTCAGCTCATTTCATTTATCTACCTTATATTTTATTTGAACTACACATAAACTTCAGAGGTGCTTATCTCTTACAGCTTTTGGGAAGGAAAAACTGTATTAGGGCAGAGATAAAACTGTTTAGTATGAGGCAAGTTCAATTATCATGGATAGACTTATTTCCTTAATAGAAATACAGGCCTTTGAAGAGGATCTATAAGAAAATAAGCCAAAGAATCAATTAGATTCTCCTAGAATTGAATAAAGAGCCATAAGCAGCATTTACAATGTTATAGTTTTTAATAAATAGCCATAATTTTTTTCTGTTAGTGAAAAACAGATAAGTCATGAAGGCATTTAAAACATTTCTAAACAACTTTAATGATCAAAGAAGCCCATAAATGTTTTAATTAAAGTTGAAAAATGTTGTTCTTTCCCCCTTATTAAGCATATTTCTTCACAGAGGGCAAATATATTGGGAGCAAACCTGAGCAGAAAGAGTTGAGGGTATTTGTTGACAAAATCTCAACATGACCCAGCAAGATACGGCCACAGCCCAGGAGAGCCAGTGGTGCCCTGGGCATGACCAGCAGCGGGGGGAGGGGATTCTGCCTCTCTAAGCCACTCTGGGGACTCCCACCAGTGCTGTCTCAGCTCTGGGGTCATCAGTACAGGAAAGACACGGACCTGTTGGAGCAGGTCCAGTGAAGGGACATGAAGCTCTACCCCCTCAAAAGATGAACAGAATGCTGGAGTAAATCTGCTAGATCAAAACTTTCTAGTCCATAAACATTTAACAGAAAGGATCCAGCAGCTCACTTGTGAAAAAATATTTATTCTATGGCTGCACACGAAACCTTTAAAATCTGCTTCATCCTTTTTGTTACACAGTCATAGCCAAAAGGCTTTAAGGTCTTTTATTTGCTAAGTTTTTATACACTGAGTTCAGCTTTTGGCAGTCCCTGCTGTTTGTTATTGCAATGTTGAATTAGTCAAGAATGCTGGGAAAGAAGAGAAATGCCAAACTTGCAACAAACCTCCAACATTTTAAGTGACAGTTTATGACCAGTCTCATACTGGGCCAAAAAATAGACTGTGAAAACTATTTCCCTCCATCCTTCTTAGTTTGAAAGTTGAATTGTTTCCCGGAATATCAAAACCAGCTGGGGCTAACCTTTTATCAATTTGTTGCTTAGTTAGCAGTGCTGAAATTACTAATGTCTTCCAGTATATCTGAAGGAGGGTACAAAGTAACACTTTGGTTGCAAAGTTTAAGGTGTGAATTCTACATTTTTCCCTTACTGCTCAGCCAGTCCATGGGGAAATCCTGTGCCCTGGAGCTTAAACTTTAGGAAAGGTACAGACTAAGCATTCACTGCAATCAGCAAACTGGCAAAACTGTGTAGTTCCAGAAGTCATATCAATCTAGCCATAGCTAGAATGTATTCAAGCTGAATCTCTAAATGGCATGCTAGATTTTTTTGGTTTTGTGGCATTAGGTGACTGCATGATGTCAAAAAGGGTTTTCTGCACATTGATTGCAGGCAATGCCATTGTGATGTTGTTTAAACTGCTTTGGTTTCCAGCACATCAAAATGTATTTATTGTCTCTCACTTCATATTCTTCTTTATTCAGGTAGTTCATTCTGTGACACGTTTATGAGAACTTTCTTTCTTTGAAGTACCTAGATTTTGCTTTAGGATATATCCCAATAAAAGAGAAAAGCAGTCTGATCCCTAAACTGCTTTCTAGACAGCAGGGAGTAAAGGTGAGGCAAAAGATTTTATTTAAGATTGGCCAAAGGCAATGAAGAAAAAACAGTGCATGCATATTTTGCTTTCACAGCATCCATGGCATTCTCAGAATTGCACATTTGCCACCATTTTGTGATTTTGTGTCAACAGTGATGTGTGTTCTAAAACTTTCTGGAAACAAATGAGGAATTCTTATTGATTACGATGGCTTTTTAAATGCTTGCACTTTCAGTTATTCTTGTGATTACATCATGAAAAGATCACCTCCGTCTCCTGATCTTTCTTTTCCCAGAAAGGAAAAAGAAGTAGGTTTCTCCAAGGTAAAACCCTATAACTGATAACTTTCCTGAGTAAGGCTTTGAAGCAGATATTTTTATTCTTAGATATTCATATGACCATTGTGATGTATAACTTATAAGTGAGGTTAAATTCTATTTAATTTCCTCCTCCTTGATATTTTATTCCCAGATATTTTTTTCTTTTTATTGATAGGATTTGAAAGACATTATGTTGAATTGTCTGTTGCATGAAATTTAGGCAACACTCCATAATCTTTACCTTTCTAAATCTAGGTGACTTTCCATAATGAAGAGGCACTCTAAATCATCCTTCTTCATATATCTCCTCTCTGTGTGTTAATGTAAGGTGCTTATTCATTCTATGGATTCACATGAGAGTAAGTGATGTTCTGGCAATGGAGTATGCCAGTGGCCCACAGACTTCTTATATTGCCTGAGTCACCATAGAACATTGTTTTTATTGACTTGCAGTGAGGCTCTCTGATTGACAAAATGCAAGCTATGTGACTCAAATGTTCCTTAAAATAAAATAATCCAATGGAGGATAATCCATCAAATAGAATATTTACTTTAAATCCTCCAGAACTTGATTGCTTTTTGTTTTGGTTTTAAAATCACTTAAGAAAAATGAGGGAAGAGCAATATTCCAAATTTGTCTTTAGCACTGAAAAAAATCCTTAGATTTGATACTGATTTCCATGCATAATAATTATTATAATTTTTTTTTAATTTTTTTTTTTTTGCAATGTAGAGTTGAGTTTGAATGTTACAGGTGCAATACATATTTATTAAGGTAAGAGCTAGCATCTTGAAATACTTAGATTTAATCTATAAATTTAAAGCTTTCCAGCTTCCTTTTCATTATTGATTTAATGTAAGTGTAGAATGTATGAGCATTTATCTGGTATTCTAATGAAACTGAAAAGGGGACTGGACTAGAGAAAGTAGCAATAGCACTTTTGAAATGTTAATATGTGTTGTGGGTTAATCCCTCTGGCAGTTAAAACCCACACAGCTGCTTGCTCACTCCTTCTGCTGTAGGATGTGGGAGAGAATGGGAAGGATAAATGGGAGAACTTTTGGGTTAAGGTAAAGATAGCATTTAATAAGGAAAGCAATAGCTGTGTGTGCATCAAAACAAAATAAGGAATTAATTCACTACTTCACATCATCATATAACCCCAAAATAGCAGGGCTTTATAATCCATAACAGTTAATTAAGGAGGCACATGCAGTAACTCTTAATATACCTCCCTTCCTTCTTTTTCTAGCTTTTATTGCTGAGCATGATGCCATTTGGTGTGTGATATCCCTGGAATGAAGCCTGTCTGCATAAATGGAAGTACTGAAGCATGATCCTAAAACAATGCAATTCTCCTAAGGGAAAGAAAGGTCACATCTGCAGCCTCCTCAGCAAACCAGGTGGAGCCAGGTGGGCATCTGAGGTACAAAGTGGCTGCTGAGTGTTGGGCATGTCCCTCGGGGTGGGGGCAGAGTGAGACAGGGTCCTTGCTTGCAGGAGGTGTGGGCTGGCTCACCAGGGCATGGGGGCTGCAGGAGTAGGTATTGAGCCTCAGGGGGGATGAAGGGCTCAGGACCAACACAGAGGCTCCGTGGAGATGAACTCCTTAACCCCCAGCATTGCCCCACCGGCACAGCCAGAGTCTGGCCCAGGTCCCTGCTGGGCTTCCCTGTACCAACTAAGCTGCAATGTGTGCCCAGCTGCACAGGCAGATGGAGCAAAGGACCACCTGTCCCAGCTCTGTACTCTTCTAACTTCTTGCATCCCCCAGCCTACTCTATGATGGGGCAACATGAAAAACCAAAAAAGATGTTGATGGTCTGTAAACACAGTTCAGTTACAGCCAAAATATCAATGTGGCAACAAAATCACTAAGCCAAGCCACTACTATAACAAATGTATAAAGAAAACAAACTTTATCCCAACCAAAACCAGCACAATCCTGCCCATAATATTATATTTAATGTCTTGCAAGTGCTTGCTTAACCCAGCATAACATTCCCAAAATTTCTACCAATTATGACTGAAAAATTGCATTCAGAGGAGGGCAACAAAGCTGGTGAAAGGGCTGGAAAAAAGGTCCTATGAGGAGCAGCTGATGACTCTGAGCTTGTCTAGTGTGAGGAGAAGGAGGCTGAGGGAGCACTTTGCTCTCTGTAGTTTTCAGATGAGGGGAAGGGGAGATGTGGAGGTGCTTAGCTCTCCTCCTTGGTATCCAGTGGCAGGACACATGGCAATGGCTCAAAAAGGGGAGGTTGAGATCAGAGCTTCAGATTAGAGTGCAGGAAACATTTGTTTACCTAGGGAGTGGTCAACCACTGGAACAGGCTTCCTGGAGAGGTGACTGATGCCCCAAGACTATCAGTGTTGAAGAGGCACTTGTTGAAGAGGCACCCCTAAGTAATGTATGCTGGTCAGCCCTGAAGCGTCAGGCAGTTGGAATATTAAATATTTGAAGGTCTTTGGAATTATTAACTTCTGTTCTGTTCTGTGAGTTCTTTACTTAAGAATGTCACCATTTAGTTTCTCATATAATGTTTTATTATTATTTATCTACACTATCAGAATGCTCACAGCACTTATATTGTAAAACAGTTCCCTCTAAATCAGCCTGAGTTATAATTAATGGACATTAAGGATAAGACAACTCTGCATCTTGGATCTCAGTTTCAACTCTACAGGTCTGCAACACTCACTTCTTCCATCTCTCTGGGGCTGTAGTGTATGGACTTACATGGTCAGTCCATAAACCACTGGTCTGTCACCTGATAAAGCAGGACAGGCTCAGGAAGAGAAAGTTTTCAGCAATTCTTTGTTTCTCAACTTAAGCATGTCTTAATGGTTTCTAAATGTATGCATTTGTAATGAACATGGGGATTTCAGATGACATGAACTCAAGTTCAAAGGCTAAACTGCAGTCCCTATACCAAAAGCCAGATTTATTCTAATGGAGGTCTTCCAGTATTTATCAATCTTCCTTCCTGTTCCCCCACACTCAATCTTGTTCTTAAAAACCTGAATTCTAACAGATGAATGAAGATGAGTGCCCCTCTTTCCTTCACAGACCTGCACCGGACCCCTCTTCCTCTGGCTGCCCCAATTTAGCTTAGTCGATATAAACGGAAGGGCCAAAACATGTCAAAGTCATCACCAAACACAAATAAAACCCTCTAATGAAAAAAATTTGACAACACTAAAACATGGTCTAGCTTCTTTTCCTTCTTCCTGCTTTTGAAAATCTACTTGAAAATCTATATTTGTACTGCTGTCTTATAGCCATATCACATTCTTTGCCATTCTGTTATGACTCATTTTTATCTTTTTTTTTTTTTCCCCCACAGGAGTAAATGTGTATAATTCTATGTTCAGTTCTGTCAGTTTAATTGCTTCAAAAACAATTTATGTCGACAAGTTATATATTTCAAAACACCAAGCCTCTTGCCTCAGAATGTCAGCACTTTTCTGGTCACAGACAGTTATACTACTTGCTAAGAAAAATCTGTCATATTGATCCTACTTGCTGTGATTGAAGTTGAAATATTATCTGAAGAGGCTAAGGAATGAATATGTCCTTATTGAGTTGCAAGTGGCAATTATGAACTGTCTTTCCTTGTTTGAGCAGAATATATTATCAGAAGATAAAACTGAGACTTGTCCTGAAAGCAGCTATCATTAAAGTTTACTTCAAGGAAACAAACTTTCTCTGTTACCTGCTTCAGAGTGATGGTTGTAGCCTTCATTGCATTTAACTGCAGGTCTTTCAAGTTCAATTGACAAAACTGACATCAAAATGAGAAAGAGAGTACTTTATCTATTTTGAGATGTAAGTAAGTTTTTTGGGTTTTTTTTTTGTTCTTATAAAAAAGACATACTTTATGCTAAACGATCTCATAAATTCACTTTGTCTTATTCATCTTTTGCTATAATATTTTAAGCAAAGTGACATTTAAGGAGTCATATCTTACCTGCCAGAACAGATGAATTAGCTTAGAATGTACATTGAGCAGTTAATTTATAAAGGACTGCCTGTGTCACTGAAGAAAGTTACTATTATCCAGAAGCTCTGTTCCCAGTGTTAACCTATACATGATGAAGTGTCTCATATCCTTAGCACATTAAGTTTCAGATATCATTCAACCCAATTCTCTTTTTCCTAACTTTTATAAGGATGTTTATAGGCCTTAAAGGTATAGCTGTCAATGTTCTCAGGCATGCAGTGAATGGAAGAATAAAATGGAAATGTGTGGCTTGACTGAAATTTTCAGTCACTTGCACTGTTTAGAGTAAGGATGCTGTGGCAGCTGGTGGGTCTAGGTCAGAAAGAACAATAGTAAAAAAATGTTTAATTTTGCATACAAATTCCATAGATAGGAAGTGCTTTTATTTATCTGTCTTTTTACTCTGCCTTGTGGAATAGAAATTTGAAATTACTTTTACTTGAGTGGTCTCTACAGCAATTTGTCTGCTATTTGGTAGTATAAACTCTGGAAGATAAATTAACTGGGGTCATGCCTGATGTTTTCCTACTCAAGTGGGAGGGTTGAAGTATAATCTTGTCTATGTTCCAGATGTATTACATGCATATATGTGTATTAGAAATGAGAAAAATGGTCACAGTAATCCCAAAGTATTTCATAAGTCTTTCAAATATGGAGTGATATTTACATGACGCTATTTATTTGCTTTGGCTTACACACAATAGTTGAGCTGTTTTATATGGTCTTCACCAGCACAAAATAAAACATGTTTATTTTAAGCAATTAAGTTCAGCTGACTAGTAAAAACTCATTAAGATACCTGGAACATTACACGTCATTAAGATAGATGTAGAAAATCTGATACTTCATGTAAGAGGTTATGGGCTTAATGGAGTGATTGTTGAACTTCCTCATCAACTTACTCATCCTTATAAACTGTCATTTTTTCCTGTAAAAAAAAATAAAAATGTTTCTTCCCTACACACCTTTTTCGTGGCGTTGAAAATGTGTTAAGGACTACTACATTCAGCCCAAAAGTGATCATTTCATAACTGACTCTGGTTTGCTGCCTCTTTCTTCCAATACATGTTTTGAAATTATGTTAAAGGTTCCTCCTTTTGTAAGTGGGAAAGGCTGTTTACACATATTACTAAAGGTAAAATTATTGTTCCAGAGGAATAAGATTTTAAGATATTTGTTTAAGATTTAAATGGTCAAAAGTGTCACAAATGCAAAAGTAATTGAATGAGAACAGTAAAGACAAAAGTTCCATCAGAATTGCAAGTTATAAATTGCTAATGTTACACTAACAGGAGAATAAGTGTACACATTTGTAGTAAACCCATTAAGAGCTGTACTATTTTTCAGGATGTCTCTGATATATGTCAGTTTTCAAGGAAAAAGTGTCATGTGGGAGAGTATTATAAATAATTTTTTCCTAGGTTGTTAAAATGAAAGGACTAGATGCTCTACAGCATTGAGTTTTCATTTCATGGTAGTTGTCCCAAAGTGTTAATTTGTCATGCTAGGACAAATAAGACAGGTATCTAGTCTAGTATTTGTAAGAAGGTTTGTGAAGTCCATTTAACTCCTGTTGCTGGTATGTTTTTGCACCTGAATTGTCTTTTTGGCTAGGTATTTCCCTTAGCTTCCCAGAGTCCTCTCTACCCACTCCTGCACTTGGTTATTTCAGGTGTGCTCAAAAATTGTAGTGTTATCAAAAGACAGGATGAATAACTGGATACTGAGCAGCAGGTGAATTTTTTTCACCACAAGAGATACAAAATCACTTAAAAACTGATGCTTTATTTATCCACCTAAAAGTACTGAGTTTCATGTAGGAAAAAAATGTTATTTTGTTCCCTCATTGAATATAATTTGCTATTGGCTGACAGGAAACCTATCTACTGGGAAATAAACCTATCTTTTTTATCTTATTCTATGTTTTAGCCACATTACTTAATGGCAAAATCTTTTTTAGTATAATGAAATAATATACTAAATAGTCTGTAGTAATTAATTTTTTGGCAGTACATATTTTGAATGCCCCAACAGAGGTCACATTGTTAGGTCACAGAATAAATTAAAACTAGAACAGCACTCTAATCAAATCACTTCAATATTGGCCTTCAACATAGTAATATTAAGTGACCAGGTTACTGAGACTGTAGATTACTTGTGCAGTCTAAATGAAGGCAGATGAAATTTTTCAGTGCAAGGTGCCATCCACGTTTTGGTCTCTGAACGCTGCAGGGAACTTTGGGAGTGCACCTGCCAGTGTTAAATAATTTATGCCAATCTGAACCTACACAGAACCAATGTGTGCCAGGCCCTTTCTGTCATTATGAAATTCTCCATGCAAGTGCTGGCAGTGCAGTGTTGGGGGTATACCTCCCTTAATTTCTAAGAAGCCAGCTCAAGAATGAGAAGATGCATTCTGTGCAAAAAATTTGTGGTTAAATTGCCCAGGAAGTGCGTTCAGACATCCATGGATAAACTACTTTTCCCTTTCAAGCCATCTGGTTTACAGCAAACACTGGTATTTCTGTGCTACAGTTAAAATTACTGTGTGAGTCCATTAAGAGATGACAAGCTGAGAATTAAGGCAATAATTTGCATCAAAGACTGAAGAACTTTCATTACCTTGATTTTACATAATACTACTTGGAACAAACTGAAAATAAAGCTCAGGCTATGTGAAATAATTAAGAAAAAAAGTGAAATAACCAGAAAAAAACACAAATTAAAAAAAATAAACAAAAAAAAATATTGTGTTTTACTCAAATCTCTCTATGAAATGCTATTTGTTAATCATCCCATTTTTTGCGATTCTTCTGAGAGGCTTTACATTCACATGCATTCACATTGAATTAAGAAATCAGTGGCATTTGATTAAGTCATTTCAGATTTCCACCATTTGACAGCTTCTCTTTTGCTCTCTGTAGAAGAATTTTTTTTCTGAATATTCAATAGCCGTATTAGCAGGAAACTGCTTCTATTTCAAGGTGTGTAAAGGCCAGTCTGCAGATGCTCAGAAAGCTGGGATGGGTGCTGACTTTTTAAAGGTAAGTTGCAGACAAAGGGAGATGTATTGCTTATGACATTGACTGTACAGCCTGTTTAATGTATCCTTTTTTTTACTGTATAGGGTTTTTTTTTTCTGAATAATTTTGTTTATTATCTGCATGTTTACCATACTATCTGGAGTTGACTGACTGCTCTTAAATTATGTTTGTCTCAGAAAAATAAAGAAGCTTGAAGATAGTTAGAGACTCTAATTTTTAAACTGATCAGAAGTAATTCTGCTTATTATAGCCCTGATGCTGTATGTCACTTTTCAGTACTGGAACTGATGTTTCCGATGCTATCAATGTTTTCCGTATATTTATATTGGGTTTTTTTAAATTTTATTTCATTTGAGTCCTGTGCATTTAAAAACTTTCATGTTGTAGGGAAGTCTATCTTTTGTTATGCTTATTTAGAAGCTGGTTTTCTAGTATCTGGGGGTGGAATCAACTATCTTTACAAATCTAATTAACTGCTTGTCTGCTTGATGTGTACAATTACCAGGCTGATTCAATTTGTGAGAACCACAGTGGCCATTAGGTTTTTTGTTCCACTGATGTCTGTTGTATTTAGAAACACTAAAGACTTCTTCAGATAGATCTAAGATACTTTTCTTCCAGTTTCAATTGCTGCATCTCTGCTGTTGATTCCTGTTTAGTGTATGTACATGAAGTGAGGAACAGCTTTTATTTTCCCCAAGATTCCAGTCTTTCCTCTTAAACTGCAAACACCTGCTCCTAAGTGAGGTTTTATAAACTGAGGGAACTGAGGGGAAGAGTGAATTTAGTGATAGTTATTACTGGAATGAACATTGCTGCAAAGTTCTTTTTATTTATTTATTAATTCACTTATTATTTATTTATTTTATTGTTATGTTGAATGGAATATAACAGGATTTTTTTGATGGCTCCACATAATTCTGAGGGTTTTCAATTTTGTTTTTTAGTTTTTATTTTAAATTAAACTGACAATCACTGAATTTGGACATCTGTAATACACAATTTAGGCTAGTAACTGACCAGCCAACCAACCTGGTTTTAAGGCAGAAGTCTATTTTGAGCTGTTCATTGATGTGTTTGACAATTGCACCTTCAAAAACAAACCTTTTACACTTGCTGGTCATGACAGGTAACAAGGGCATAATTTTCCACACAATTATTATTTGGAAATGCTTCTTCCAATTATCTTCTAGTAAGAGTCACATTGAAATATTTGACTGTGACATTAGGATACCGTTGAATAAACAATGTATGAAGCAATTAAATTATGGCGCCTGAATGTGAATATCTGTCCTATCTCCTCAGTCAGCTGTCTTTTTCTAGGCTGAAGAAGCTTCTATGATGTTATTTTTGAATGTACAGTGTCTCCTGATATCAAAAGACAAAAACTCTTGCAACAGTATTAAAATGGCAATATTAGAAAGCAGTTATTTATTGGAAATTCCCAGGTGCCTCCCTAGTTATGATCTGTGGGCACACATGACACTGGATTACTACAGTCTTTATAAGGTTAGCAAATTGGCATATTTAACAAATATTGTCCAATTAGAACAGCACTTGGTTACATAATTTTCCCTTGGGTACTGCCCCACTGGAGTCGGCCCAGGGCTTCTTTGCCTCATTTCTTGTGTCTTCTCAGACTCTGACTAGGAAACAACATGTACTTCTTGTAGGTTCTCTTATTGAAAATAAGACTAAACACTATTTCAGGAACATGTTAAAAGGTTAGCTTATTACTCTAAAGTCAAAGAGAAAGGATAGGAAAAATACCAGCAGCTATATAACTCCATATTAATAATCTACAGAGCTACAAATATATGAAAAATATGTAAAAGCTGAAATCTTTAGGCATCAACAGAATTTCTTCCAACTTTAGCTATCTTTTTCCACTCCTCTCTAAGCTTTATCCCCTCTGCTGCATCCTTTTGAAAGGGGGGAAGAGAGTATTCACAGTTTACAGGTTGCAGCCGCTGGAAACTTAAGAAAGCCCATAATGATGTTCTATATCTTACAAAGTTCCTTCCTAATTGTCCCTAAACCCTGATTTGCTTCTTAGACCACTGCAGGATCCTGAGTTGATATTTCCATGAATATCAAGAGCTAAGAGATCATAGTCTAATTTCATAATCTTATCTTGGTGTGAATGTTCCTTTCACATTTAGGCATTTAGTGTTCTACTGAATCCTACAGAATTTCTTTTCAGTTCTTCAGGGATGACTTGCATTGTCCCTCTTTTGAACTACTTTATCAGCAGTCGTGATCTTCCTCTTCCTTTTTCTCAGTTTCTTTACAGTCTATACAACAGCACTGATCCTAGTATAAATTTGTAACTCTACTGGTGACCCTCTCTATGGTGAAAAAGACAGTTTACTCTCACTTTCTGTCTTTTAGGCAATTGCTTATCCATGCAGGATCATTTCTTTACAGGCCAGAGGCCCTTTACTTCCTAAAAGACACTCAATGAAAGCTTTCAAGTGAAGTCTCATAAATTCAGTCTGCCTCTCATAATTTTGATCTTCATTATTTCTAGACTTGCTGAAATTTGCAGAGGAATCCAGTGATTCTGTGATAAATTATTATTATCCTTTTTTACAAAAACTCTCATCCCAAAATAAAATTTTTAGTCAGATGACCAGACTTCTGGTCTTTTCATTTATTCCTTCTATTATGATTTTCCCACTAAGCATGTCAGGTTTAGAAACCTAGAGTTTCTTGAGTCTCTTTGACTATTTTACAGTTCTGTGCTCTGAAAGGGAAGAGGTTAGGTGTTAAGCTATTTCATTTTTAAGATCCCTAGGTGATAACCACCTGGCCTTGGCAGTTTGTTTCCTTTTATTGATTTCTTCCACAACCTCTCCTGCCACCACTTCATCTTCTATTCTTCCCCTGCACATAAGGAAAAACTCAGCAAGAACAAATACAGAAAAGCCCATTTCTGGTGTGTATTTTCTTCTTACACAGCAGCTTTTATATTGGGATTTTTTATTACTATTCCAGGTTATTTGGTATTTTTCCCTAGTAATTACTCATCTTTTGTTTCACGTGGCAACTGGAAAATATGTAAACTTACCCAGAAATAAAAAAAACTTTAAACAGCCTCTGACATTTTACTCCAGGAACATGTAGGAACCATGACCAATACACAGCTCTAATCTCTCCACTCTCCATAGTTACTTTAGTCTTACTGACTTAAGGCACAAAAAAAAGATTCTATATAGAGGTCTGAGAAGTTTATTTTGCATGTTTTGTGGTTGAACTCTAGCTGGAAGCGAAGTACCCCTCAGCTGCTTGCTCACTTCCCCCACCCTCACCCATGTTGGGATGGGGAAGAGACTCAGAAAAAGGTAAAACACATAGGTTGACATAAGAACAGTTTATCAATAAAAATATCAAAAGCAGGAGCAGCAATAATAATAACAAGACAAAATAATAGTTTTAAATAGTGTTTTTATTGAAGCACTTTGGTTAATATTGTGTATGTGTTTAACAATGTAAATAAATTATTCTTTGTGCGTATCACTTGGAGTATGTCTGCATAAGGTATTTTCAAAAAATATTTTAAGTTTAAAAAAAATAGGAAGCTAACAGAGGTGACAGTATTAACTAACAGAAGATTTGTCATCTTTCAGGAAATCCTATTAAAACATAAGAAGAAAAAAAACCTAAACAATCCTGGTCAAATACCAGTTCGGCTTTCTCAGGAAGGTTTTGGGATCTCCATCCTTGGATATATTCACAGCCTGAGTGAACATGGTGCTGATCAACTTTCTCTGTCTGGATTATCAACTTCTCAGAAGCAGGATTGGACTGGATGATCTCCAGAGGTCCCTTTGAACCTCAACCATTGTCTGTTTCTGTAGCAGAAAGTGAGATTACATTTCTTACTACAGTAGGCACATTGCGTTGTTTGATTCCTGTTATAGGGATTCAGTTTCAAAATTAATTAAGAAGAGGAAATACAATTAAATGTCTTATCAAGAGAATATATTTTCTGAAAATGAGAAGTCTGAGAGAGCTTACAGCAAATCCATTATTAAACAAATTTTGAATCTATGTTTTAATTTGAAATCTAAAATAGCATATGATTTTGACCTAAATCATGGAGAATTCATGTTTGATATTTTATTTCAAATACTGTAAACAATGTTATAGTTTTGGGCAAATCTTTCAGTCTAGCATTTTTATGCATGTAGTTTATTTTGGTATGGAAATTCAGATCCTGGTGCTATTTTCTGCTTTTGAAAAACTTGAAAGTTAAGTTCCAATATCTATTTAATCAACTGAGGCTTTAAAATTATTTTTCCCTTCTCTTTTTTCACCTCAATAAATTGCCATGGACAGTTTGTATTTTAATAGGCCTTTCTACCAAATCTGGATTTGTAGGGTTTTTTAAGAGGAGAAAGGGAGAAAAGTGCCTCTAAGAAGGAAGGTGAAGTGAATTAGTAATGATGAATGGTAGTTTTTCTATAATGTTGTGCTATTTTGAAAGAAAAAGGAATAAGGCAAGGGAACTAGCATGAAATTGAAATAAAATAAAAGTTTGTAATGAAAACAGTGGAAAAATTAAGATTTTAAATTTTTTAGGTTTACAGACAATTTTTTCTTTTAGCAACCTTGGTCATAACTGACGCTGGATATTTTTTTTCTTCTATTGTTGTGTCTGAAATGCACTTTGCTATGTAATTGATGCTTTATGTGTACCCTCTGCCCTTACACAAACTGAAGTATTGAATTAAAAGCTTTGAGTACTGTCAAGTTCTAATGGCATGGCAGGAAACATTTGCCTCTTTTGCAATTATGATACTTTTGTTACAGTGATAATGAATGCTTCTCCTGAGAGATGTTCAAAATTCAAATCAGAAGAATAAAAATTTGAAATCTTGAAATTTATAAATTAAACCACTTTGGCCATAAATATTAGGCAAGGGCTCTAAACTTAAATGATTTAAATTCCAACAGAACTACGAAATTTGATTTGTTACCATAGTAGGCAGAGCATATTTGAGTGGTTTCTATAGTTTTGCTTTAGATAATGGTGATATACTTCATTTTTCCCCCAAGCAATGGGAAATTTTTGAACTCCTTGATTAGCTGAGTAGGTGCCTATAATGATAAAATGGTAGGTGTTAAGTGTATATTAAATGTATGACAATTAATGTGTAGGAGTGAAGTAGATTAAAATATGAAATCTGGAATTCTCTGATGTGGAAAAATATCTTATTCGTGTGTATTCTCATCATAATAACATCAGAACTCAGCTGATGGTGATTTGTTTAAAAATAAAGATCAGGAAGTATTAAACTGAAATGTTTGAAGATCTAACATTCTCTCCATTTGCCATTTCTGTTCTTTAGACAAACTCTTGTGGGCAAGCTCTTGTTTGCTGCAAGGTAGTAGAAAAGACATGAAATGAAAGAAGAGAACACATCAGTGATCCTTCTACTGGGCTAAGAAGCAGGTGAGAGTGCATCTGGTACCCAAGGAAATATTTCCTGTATGCTTCCTGAGTGCTTCCCTTGAGTATCCTGTTGGTAAAGCAAACTCACTTGCTACAAGAAATTTTAGTGAAGGCACAAACCCACAAATCTATATGTTTCTAGAACTGATTTCATTTCTTTATGGCAGGCTGTTAATATAATAAGATAGTCAGGATGTTGGCTTGGCTGTTAGTTGAGGACCAACAGAACTTTATTTGCTTATAAAAGAGCCTTAGAAGATATTTACTGTCACATACATAATAGATTGTTATTTAAGGGTATTTCTTTACAGTTGCAATCCTTAACTGAATTTTACCTAATTCTTGAGTTTACCTAATCCTTGACATATCCTGGAAAAGTTCAAACTTCACTTTAGAACCATGTAAAAATTGTTTGAGATGAAGTAAAGCAAAGAGCAAGCACAGTCAAAATCACAGGCACTTTGATATTTCTTGTTAGTTGCTGGTAGAGAGGAAGTGTACTTGAGTAATCATAAAATCTTTGGAAGTCGGCATTTTTCCATATATTAGGCGCAAGTTTTGGCAGCAGGTTGGGTTCTGCCGGCGCTGCCCGGCGCAGCGGCTGCAGCAGCCCCAGCGCAGGGCACGGCTGAGCCCCTGAGCCCCGGGGAAAGCCTGGGCAAGGGAGGTCAAAACGCTGCCCGGCAGCCAGGGCTGAGCCAGGGGAAGCGAGCGAGAAACAGCCCTGCGAGCCCCGAGGGGACAGCGGGAGCAGGGCCGGGGGCAGGAGAGAGAGACCCGGCATGGATGGCCCTGCGGCCTGCGAGAGAGCCCGGCCCGGCTGGGCCGGCCCTGCGGCCCCTGGGCCCGAGCGTGCCCCCGGTAAAGCTGCGGCTGGCAGCCTTGAGGGAATTCTGAACATACAGCGGTGTTCATGACGTGCTTCTGCCTGTTTGGGAGCTACGTGCACAGAGCTCTGTTGACCTAAACTCAGGGAACAGCAAAGTAACCTAAAAGTTAAAGTAACATGAAAGTAAAGCAAAGACCCTTCTTCAGAAATATGCGTTTTCTGAGGAAGGGAGAATAAAGACAAATGAGGGGCAGAAAAAACAAGAAATGAAATGTCAAAATAACATCTTGGGGTGTTTGATGACCATTTCAGCAGCAGCTGTATCCGACTCGCTGTTTCAAGGCAACAGGCTCCCAGTGTCAATATTCCATTCTGTAATGCTTTTCTGCTGCACATTGCGCTGGTAAAAGTTAGATAACGTATTTTTATGTCAATTGACATTATTATGTCAATTGAATAATTTGCCTTACTGTCTCTCTTGTGGGATGATTATGACTAGTGATGAATTAATGGATTCTTTTCAAATTAAGCAGCTTTTTAAGAAACAATTAAATAGTAACCTTCACCTGGGAAGAAAGCAGAACATTTCTGTACTGAAGAAAGGGTACTCAGTGCTTTCAGAGATGGCTTTCTCTTAATACAAATACATCAAGGAAATTACATTGGCTTCAGTGAGGCTGGAATCCCAGGGGAAGAGGGTGTCGTATATTAAATTTTATGGGAAAAAATATCCCAAAGCCAAAAAAACCTGAATACCACCAAATACCAAACCATGGTCAGACAATAAATAAAAACCAAAACAAGACTCAAGTTTTTAAGCTACTGCTGGGAAAATTATGGTTTAAGCTTTCTCTTGTATAGTTCTTGTAGCTCTATGAAGAGAGTATTTCCCTTTCCAGTCCTGAAAAGTAGGAATTCTGTCATTGAATGTGGGCAGCATTTTTGGTGGAAAGTCATCTGTTGAAAAATATGTACTTTTAAACAAAAAACAGTCCTAGTTTATTCAATGCATGAAATGGAGAGAAAATCAACTTTTTGCATTTGGTATTAATTTAATTTTTCTGTTTTGGAAGGATGGCTGAAAAATAAGTTCATCATGGAAAGTTCATGAAAACAGCTAAATATTTAGAAAATTTCTCTTATAATTCAGTCTTTAAAAATTAAGTGGATATATTTACTATGATTAGTGGGTTATATGATGATAGTACTTCTATGGAGGAAAAAAAATCATTTAAGAGCTTCCCATTCTACCAGGAAAGAACATATAAGAGCCAGTAATGAAGCTAATGCTAGTTAACATTCCACATCAATATAGAATACAAAAATTTAAAGATGAGAGGAATAAAGAGAACAGTGTTTAGTCAATTATATATCCTTTTGACTAACAGCTAATTTGAAGGAAAATACTGCATTGAGAGAGTTGCACTGTGACATTGATGTCTGGTAAAGCAGAAAAGATCCCAATTCCTCAAGCAGAAATTAGTTTGGGAAAAAAAAATGCTTTTCAGATATTTGTGCCAGAGGAGTTTTTAAAATTTGATTATAATTACAGGAACATAGCAAAAATAGATTAGTCACTGAGGGATCTTAAGTTTCTTGCAAAGATAATATTTCTCAAGTTAAAATTTTATTTTGCATTACTAATTTAGTAAAAATCTATTAAAACTGAGCATTCAGCATGGATTTTACTTTAAAACTGAATCAAGGATTTATGAACATTGATTGTGACCATTGTAGCAGATAATGCTCTCCCAGAGAGTTGCTAATACAATGCAGCAGTCTTTAAAATTATTCAATATATACATCTACCCAAAGCAGACATTCTGTGAAGTATATTTGTCTGCAATCTTTTAATAAGTCACACAACTAGTTAGAGTCTAATGATTTTACATAAGCAAATGTGTGCATGGAAGGTAGCCATGCCAAAGATATTTGGTCTTCCTTAATACCAATTCTTCACCAGGAAAACTTGGACTTCAAGCAGTGAAATGCAATGTGGCCTTTCTCAGCTGCCACTTGAAATCTACAGTCCCTGCTACATGCTGGTGTCCTCGGCAACAAAATTTTTCTTCAGGATTTATAGTCGTGATACACCCCCAGATATGTGATGTGCTGACAAAGTGTAATGTTGGAGCTATTCAGTAAACAACAGTCTTGCAAAATGTGCTGAAAGTTCCCTATTGCTCTTAAAAGTGGGCTCTGCAGTGCCATTACTGTGTGATACATGCTGCTTGTCAGGATGCATTAAGAGGACAATAAGGACCACTGAGAAAAAAGAGAAAAACCATAAACTGAATACTCTTTGATGATAGTATTGAATTGTGGTCTCCTAATCACAAGACTAATTAGCAAAAATCAAAATCTTGACAGTGAAAGTGACTTAAATACAAATGAAGAACTGCCATGGATTACTAATCAATCAGAGAGATGGCAGAATATCTCTGCAAAATGAAGAATGTTCTCTTGCCCAGGATGCTTTCTGTGCCCAGGCAAGGAATTTGGAGCTTATAAAGTCAGAAAGGGCAATATCAGTGATCTGGATTTACCTCCCACATAATGCATTATATAAAAATGTCAAATATTAATTACTGTTTTAAGCTGAGCATATTTGAAAAGTTTAAATTTCTAGACTTATTTCAAAAGTCTGCAGCAGTGGAAAAATTTCTAACAGTCACTGCCAGATTCAAGATTTGATGAGAAGAGGTTAACATAACTATTTAAATCTGCCTTTGCTATCTCTTAGTTCATTTGTTAGATCCTTTTGTTGGAAAGATCTCTCCCTTCACTTAAGTTTGCACCTGAAGCTCCTTACTGACTCTGTGTCTTGGAAAACAGAGTTTGTTTTTCCTTTTCTTTTTCTATTTGTCCTCCGATTAAAAGCGGGCTATTTTGATCTCTACCTCTAATTGCAAAAGAAATCATCAAAATAAAACTTTCTTTTTAGTTAATACCTCATACAATTTTCATATTCTTTGATAATGCATGGTTATTCATCTATCCATAAATGCTGGAAATCAGCAAATGAACCATTTGCTCTTTCCTAATTAAAATTTCTAGACAAATGCTACCAAAAAACTTACATGAAGTTTTGTTTCCATGGAATTAAAAAGCATTACACCCAGAGTTGCTTGAAAATATTTTTAGTTTTAAGTATAATCACTAGATTTTAGACATTTTTAGTAGATTTAGCCATTAGATTTAGATTTTAGTAGATTTTAATCAGTAGACTTTAGATTTTTACTGTAGAGTGCGATGAGTATCAAAATATTGTAAACATACTTGCCTTTAATTAATTCTTTCAAATACAACATCAGCAGAGAAGTGCATACATTTCTGTCAGAAATACCAGAAGAAAAAAAAAAGTATATTTTTAGGGAATGACAGTGATTTAGCACACTTTTAATTTATTAATATGAATAATAGAAATCTTAAGGTTCACTTAGACAAGATGTGTCATTTTTCTGACAAATAATAAATCCTTAGGGTATAAATCTACTTCTCATATCTGTAGAAGCATTTATGGCTAATATTAGACCTTTAATAGTTAGAGGGGCACAGTAGGAAAAGTGGTGGAGAAGTATACATTTTAATCATATACATTTAAATTGTAAGAAATTAGTACAGAAAAATAACACTCTTGCAATAGAAAGAATAGAAACAGATGAGAAAAAACTAAGCTCTTTGATGCTATTGCAAAAATATGTTTTATAAGTAGTTTGGGGTCTGAATTCCGGGCATAATTAATTCAGAATATGTATTCAGATGAAGATTAGAGAAAATATTTAAAAGAATTATAAAGAATTGGAATATTTTAGACTTTCTTAGATTTTTCTTATGAAGCCACATATAGATCTATCCTAATTTATTGTGCTTTGACATCAATGCATATGAAAAAAAAGACGCAGAAAAATATTTGAGGTTATTCAGGTCCTGATTTCTCTTTTTTCTTTCTTTTAAGGATATATATGTGAAATCAACACATAGGTATTGTTATACTACATGAATGAAATATACTAAATTTTCCTACCCCTGACCTGCAAGAAATGGCTGAGAAGCTGTTCTGCAGAATTCTGTATTTTTTGGGTACCACTGGGACTGCTTAGCAGACATTTTGATGTAAAGGTCAGGAAAGTTCTCAGTAATTGTATATTAAATAAATATTTAATATGTAGTCTTTTGTGATCAAAATAGATTTAATTCCTCTATAATCCTAAGTTAGTCTTTGTAAGACTTTGCATGCCACTTACAGAAGACAGCTTATGATTTTTATTTCTTTTAAAATTATTATTATTCTACTCTATCTCTCTGGCAGTTCGGAATAGGGATTATTAATGCATATGAAGTGGAAGTGATCTTTTGATTCTAGTTTTCCAGCAATATGTCATTTAGCCCACTTCTTAAATTTAGCAAATTCCAAGGAGCAGTCAGCTTTCTGCATGCCATTTACTCCTGCCTTTCTAGGTTAGAGGTTGCATATATTCCTTCTGTGCTCAGACCTATTTCTGCCAGATTTCTGTGTAGTAATTCTTTCCTGTCACCTTTTGTGTCTCCAGGTGAAAACAGTCCTGTTCTTCTGGTCTTCACTTACAGGATAAGATTGCCATTTTCCATATTTCTCTTTGATGAACATGCATACCCACAGCTGGACCTGATATTCCAAATAAAACTCTCTAAGACCTCCTGCACTTAGTAATTCTTGCTCTCTGATGAAAATATTTCTCCTAACATTAGGATTATATTTGTCTTTGCAACTGCACCAGAACGCTAATTTACAGTCATCCTATGCCATGTACCATATTCAGTGCTTTTCTGTAATTTTCAGCTCTAGAGCTTCATAACTGAAGAGTTTTGTGTTAACCGGAAAAGTGAGTTTAAATGTATTGTAGTAGATTTTTCTTTATTATTATTACAGACCTCGACAGAGGGAAATTTTGTGGCTTGACATTTTCCCCAAGCAAAGGAAGCAATGTTCAACACAAAGTCTAAATAAATTTAATTGTTACTAGTGAAGTAATAAGGAGTTTTACATTTAATGCTGTTGTGATAAACCAATAAACAAAATAACTATATCTGATTAGAGATGAAGATGTACAAACTGAAAAATGCTTTTCTAATATCTTGTATTTTTATATAAATATATATGTAGAATGAAATGTTACAGCAATGCTCAAGTCTGGACCTTGAGTTCTTCTTTAGATATGAATGAAGTAAATAATCTAGAAGAGATTACTTGGTGCTGACAGAAAAAGTATTTTCAGAAACAAGCATGAATTCTCCAAGTTCAGGCTGCTGGGCAGCTTTGACCACTGACAGTTTTATGCTCTAGACCTACCATAGTTTGCTGATAAAGATTTGGTTGTTTTTCAGCCAATGTTAAATTCAAGAGCTCTAACAGATTAATTTAGCATGTTATATGTAAAGCCTTCACAAATTATGTTGTTTTCTAAATATTTGTATATTATTGTTTTCAGAATATCTTTGAAAATATTTATTGTCTTCAGTTTTCTCCTACTGCCCTTAATATTTCTTCTCCAAAAAAAATTGTTTGGTGACAAGTTGTATTCTTTCCAGATTATTTTGTCAATGTTTGTTCCTGAAGCATTTATTCTATGCAAAGGATACAAAGTGAAAACTTGGTTAATTGATGTTTTCTTAATTTTTAATTGCAACATTCTTCAGTAACCAGCATCAGTGGCCACCTCCTGACATTCCTGAATTATGACATTCTAAAACGCAATTCCACATCCTATTAAAGTGCTTGTGTGTATCCTCACTAGATATATTAAATAAGCTAATTTAGAAATAAGACTTATCAAAGATGGGGTAAAATGTCTTAACCCTTGACTATTTAGAAGTTAGTGGAGGAGAAAAAAGAAATCATCAGTATGTCCATAAGTTTTTCCTTTGAGATAAGATTCTCTTTAAATCTTCTGTAACAACTTATAACATCTTTATTTCATCTGATTTAAAATTTAATGTCAATATAAAATGCCTAAATGTCAAGTCATGGCCAACCATATTTAACAACTGCACAATTGACAACTAGAAGATAGTCCTATTTCAGCTCATTCTGAATAAATGGTCATCTGCACATCATAAACCAGCATCTCAGCAGGAAACAAAACAAGCGTGAATATATCTGTAACTGTATGCTTGGAAGGTTTTTGAATAAATAACAACACTGTGACAGAAATGTTGAATGTTTTCAGCACTTAAAAATGTGGTGTGCGCTGTAACTGAGTGTATGTGTATGTATTTTTATATATATATATGTGTTTGTATATATATTTGTGTATGTGTATGTATATATACATCAGTGATTGTGGGATTGCCTTGATGGAGTGCCTGCAAGACTGACAAATCAAACCAGTTAAAAAAGTTAAAACTGGATTGATTTTCATTAAGGATACACATGAGCAGTGGTTTGTTTTTAATGACCATCAGTCATTAGATTCTCAGAGAACCAGTCCTTAACCATCTTGCTTTGATCAGTAGTAAGTAAAGCTCACCAGGATTGATGCTGGCTCTCAATGCTGACTGTTGTCTTTGGTCCTCATTGGTCTTAGCCATGAAGGTTGAGGTCATCAGCCTGAGAGCTGGAAACAAAATGCACATAATTTTCCTTCATTTCCTTCCCTCAGCCAGTGTAAGGTTCTTATTTGGTTGGGTTTTTCCTTTTTTTGGTTGTTTTTTTGGGGGTGTATATTTGTTTGTTTTCATTTTGGTTTTTTTGTTGAGTTTTTTGGTTGGTTGGGTTTTTTGTACTTCTTGCATCCTCAAAAGAATAGAGGAAGATCCACCTGTTCCAGACCTTGTTTTGCTTTTGCCAGATGTCTTTCTTGCTTCTTCCAACTCTTCAGTTCTTGAATTGCACATTTTGCAGCATACACATTTTTCTGTGCTCTTCTCGTGCAGCTGTACTGCTTTTTAATACAAGTTACTATGAACTTGCCTAATCAACATCTGCTTAGAGGGGCACCAATACCCTGATTTGTCTGCACTTGCTGTATGGAGCTCCTGGAGCTCATTCTCTGTGCCAAGGACACCCAGGGACTACTGATGTGCCCAGTTTGCTGTGCTGACCTTGTCCCATCTCTCCCAGGTCATGGCTACTCTGAATGTTGAAACAGAGAAAACTTTCAGTCAGTAATGAAATGAATATACTCAAAATCATCCACAGATTTAGAAACAGGACAAGAATTCCTCCTACATAATTTCAGTAGAAAGAAAGGTTTTTTTGCCTTCACACACATATCTACTTCCATGCTTTTTCTTCTCAATTTGGTTTTGTACTTATGTATCCTCCTGGTATTTTAATGTCTTATGTGGTGTTTGAAGAAAGTTGCAAATAGATCCAATATAGATATATAAGCTATTCCTCCGTCAAAATACATTTCCTATTTAATTAGTCTACTACTACTGGTATTAATGGTAGGTGTGTTTCCTCTTTTTTTTTTTTTTTTGCCCTTTTCTCTTGTCCTACTCCTAATGAGCAATATCTGTGGTTATTGTCTGAGAAAGATTATGGAAGAATTTAGGAACGAATACACTACAATAAAGAACCTTTTACAGTAGAGACAGTAATATACATGAAATAATTATCTTGATTTAAAGAATATTAGACTGATTACATACTGATGTAGTTTTCTTCACTCAAGAAAGCATAAAAAGCTTTTTCTATAAGGCCAACTTTTTGAAAGTCTGCTTGAATTTCTTCCAGTCTAATCAGGTCCCTTGGAACTGTCTGACTCCTACAAAGAGAAATGTATGTTGGATAATTTTTGCTTCCATGGTTCCATCTCCTCTGTAAAATAAGAATGCTGCTTCTTTAGTACCACATGCTGCCAGAACTTTACTTTTCTATGTTTTTAACTTGTTATGGTGCTACTCACTGCCAGAATTTTGCTGTGGATTTTAAAGACCGTCAGTGTCACTTGTGTTTCTAGTAGCTGATTATTATTTCATGAGTGAACAGTAGAGAAAATGTTTTGGGTGATTCAGCCCTTGGAATCCAGTTGGTATGCATATTGTGGTGATGTTCATTTAAGGTTCCACTAACATTCTACAGAAAGGCACATGGATAGATGTAATAGATTGGCTAATGGGAAGGAATGCCAGGAGTTACAGTGCTCTAGATAAACAGAAAGTGAAACTGCCTTTTTCAAAATATACTCAGCCAGCTTTCAAGGCTTTTTCAGGTGTGTTATACACAGTAAATGCTAAGTAAAAAGCCTGGAGAATAAGAAGTCAACAATATTAAACTCTGTGGAAGATTTTGTGAGGAATCATACTATTATAATCAGGTTAGCTCTCAGTGACATGTTTTGGTTTATCCCCAGCTGGGAAAGGATGAGTTTAAGCCATCAACGCTTCAGCGCTTAGGGCATTCCTGTTTTTCTTCTGTTTCTAGTAACAATTTTACATCATGCATAATGTTGTCCAATCATCTGGATGAAATTTAAATAAGGAAAGGAAAAAAAAAAAGAAAAAAACAACTTTGCCTGTGTTGTCATTTGGAAACTGTTCATGATTGGTTTTGGCAGACAGTGAAATTAATGTGTCAGAATGTTATTTGAATTTTTCAGAGCATCATTAAAGTGGTTTCTAGCTTTAAATTCCAAGATGCTGTAAGTAGTTCACTTTTAAAACTGACACTTGGGAGTATGAATTAATTAAAATTTAAGTATACTGAAGTTTTCCATGCAGCCTGGAATTTTTTCCATTCTCTTATGAAAATGCACAAATTTCAGAGATGACCAATAGGGTTTGATAAAGCTAAAAATTAAAATACAAAAAGAGGTAGGTTTAGTAAATTAAAATCTAGCTGATTAAAATATAAAGAATAAGGATAAAATCCAAGAGGGCTTTATTTCCCATTACCTAGAATTGTAAAGGATTGTATGGAGAAATTCCTTTTCAAACTGATTTTTAAAGATTGATCATTCAGTCCTTTAGCTGCATTGTAACTGATTGTACTTTAATGACATCCCCACCTTTTTGCTGGCTTTATTCTTAGTTTTATCTACTGTTTCTTGTTAACCAGTGTACTTATTATCTCTTTCCCACAGAAACAGGCTTTTTAGATGAAATAGTAATCATAATTATTATATGTTATCATAATCTATTATTCTTCTCTTAAAGAAACAGAATTGGAGCTATCCTTGTTGAAGAGGCAGTGCCTGTGTATTTCTAAAGATTATGTCACAATGTATATAATTAAAAAACATTTATGTCCATAACTATCTGCAAGACTAATGCAGAAAAGTATGGCTTCTTTTCCTCATCTCTCTGTTCAGAAGTATTCTCATTTGGAATATCTACAAATGAGATATTTGTAGATATTCCTAAATAATGAGGGAGACATGTTCAGTCTGGATTATTTTAATCTCAAAGTATGCACACACTTTCTACTGTTGTTTTTCCAAATGTTCACCCAGCATTTCACTGGTTTTGCAGTGGGATGTGTTATTCAGTGGTGAGACAGGATAGAGTTAACCATCAGATTTGTCACATGTTTCTCCTGATAGCTCATTGCTCATATTTGTTTTCTCTTGCTATTACTAAATGGAAAATGCAAAATGATATAACAGAGTTTAGAAAATGGGCACCATATGCTTAATACTTTGTTTTTTATGACAAGAACATGTGAAAAGTAACTAATGTACATTTAAACTAATGAACATGTAAAAAGTAACTAATCTTTTAAAAAGTCTATATATTCTGAATGAATGCAAAATTCTATGCTTCCTAGATCTTAAAGTGAGACCTTAAATTGTCTTTCATACTCCATCTTCAAAAGGAAGCAAATCGAGGATACTGAGGACCCTAAAATTATTAACTGTTGTTAACTGTAATTTCAGGTATACCTTTTTCTCAAATACAATTCCATACAACACATACTTGCATTATGTATGAGCCTAAGAAGTAAAGGTAACATTTGGTGAATTTGGTAAGATTTTAAATCAGGAAAAGCAAACAAAAAACAAGCATTGAAATTTGTATTATTGGATGAGATATAATAGTGGAAGAAATGGATGCCATTGATCTCAAGTCAGGAAAACATCCTAGGATATATAGTAAATAAGCATATTTTTATTTAATTATGTATAATACTGTTTTTATTAAAATGTCAGGCTTTGTATAATAGTTTGTTTGTAGTGCTTTTGCCCCTCTTTTAATGAATAAACATGCAAAAGCATGTACTGTAACACATAACAACTAGCACAGTTTCACATAATTTCTTTTAAGTCAGGGAGGTGAGTTATTCAGAAACATACCTTTATAGTTAGAAAAAGTGTTGTGTTCTCAAGGAATTTTCTTTACATATTTGGTTCTCTTTCTTTTAATATAGTTTACTGCTGAAAATGACATTAACAAATACGTTACTAGAAGCTTTGATACAATCTCATACTTGCTTGGTTCATTTGAATTCTGACTGTTTCTAAATTCTATTTTTCTGTGGAGCAGAATCTTCTGTGCAAAGCCCAAATCTGTTAGGTTTTGTTTCTTAACTATTGCCAAAAGTAATGCTTTCCTCCCCTTAAATAGTTTCCCTGTAGAATTCTATATGGAATTACTTAGGTATATTTCAGTAATATTTTCATTCTCACTCAGTTGAATTTATTTGCAGTTTCTTTGTAAGGTAATGCCTTTAAGGTGAAGAAAATAATTGGATATAAATTTCATTCTTAATCTGTCCATAAGGGTACTATATTCATTTATTTCCTTTAAAAAATTCCATTACAGTTATATTACAGTTATACTAGAGTTATACTATAGTTTCAATACTGTTTATAACAATTTTAAAAATACCAAAATAAGAACAATTTTTAACAGGTGTCTCTTTTGAAATAATCAAAGCAAATTGTATCTGTCAGTTGTTTTCTGATTTAGAGATCAGCACAGTTTGAAATGTATTCAATATGTTGGATGCATCAGATAACAAATGATTCAAGACTTTATTTTCCTCAGAATCAGTAATTTCTATTTGCACAGAAGATATAGATATTTTTAATAATATGCGTTTCTTAATGCAGATTTCTGACTCAGTGTGTTTAAGCATGTATTGCATGCATGTATGTTTCTGAAATGATATCAGAAAGCTGGTGTAAATTGCATGCATCATTATAGGATTGGTGAAAGTTTAGTAGACATGCAAGGCTCAGTTTCCAATAGGGACCCAATATACTGCCCTTGCTATCTATACATTGGATTGTGTTATCTTCGTTGTGTTCTTATTTCATTACCATTATCTCAATATTGAGGAAAATGCTTGTAATATGCGTGCTACAAGCATCAAACAATCTTTCAGAATCATCAGAAACTCAGTGGAAAACTCATAATTTTAAAAAATGTGATGGTTTTCATCAGCAAGCAAAATGCAATTGTAAAGGTATTGTATGTTGTTAGATGTAATATTCAAATTAACAGAAAAATATTGCAACTGTTCATAAAAGAATGTTGAATAAATGCCTTTCAATGGAAACTGTCACTGACACATCATTTTAATGTTGTTCATCTTGAGGAACATAAAATCATAGAGTGCTTTGGGTTGGAAGGGGCATTAAAGATCATTTAGTTCCAAATTTTCTGCCACATGAATGGACATTTCCACTAAACCAGGTGGCTCAAACTTCCATCCTGATTTTGAACCCTTCTGGGGACAGGACATCCACAGCTCATTTGAGCAACCTGTTCCAGTGCCTCAAATCCCTAACAGCAAAGAATTTCTTTCTAATGTTCAACCTAAATTCATCCTCTTTCAGTTTAGTATTTAGTTTATCCTCTTTCAGTCATCCTGTACAGTTTATTATTGTTACATTTTCAGTGGGTTTTGGGAAAGCTTCACAGGGCTGTTTGGTTTATTTGTATCTGTTTGTTCTCTGAATGTTTTATACTTTGTGACTGAAAATCCAGAGAGAAAGTCTATTGAAAAGGTAATAGAAATAAATTACACATTGACCAGCTTGCTCTTAAATACTTCAAAGAATATTTTGCATCTAGTCAGAAACTTTTGCTTGGAAATGGTTCCCAATATCATACTATTAACTATTCCAGCCTTAATACTCAGGCATTATTGCTCGTAGCCTTTTCACCTTTTACTGCCTGATTTCACTCTTCATAATTCTTTTGGATTTAGAGAACTCCAGAGAATCCTAATGTCCTTGCAATTTGGAAGAAAAGGATGAATTCCTGAAATAATAGTCAGACTCGTGTTGACTGCTTTTATCTTTTTCTAAAAAAAAAAAAAAAAGGTTAAACGTACATTTCTATAATGTTTCATGGTTTGGAAACTCATAGATAACACCTATATTGAGGATTCATATAATGCCTATATATTTGATTCTTTCAAAAGACAAAGTACTCTTGAAATTTCACACAAGACCGTGCCGCTTATATTTTGTTAATCAGAGTATCTGGGAAAAAAATTAAAATGTGTGAACTGGAGTTTACAGGCAGGAACCTTATCATCTACTTAACAACATAGAGTTTTAATCTGACAGTCTTCCCCTGAAAAAAGAAATATTGCATGACTATATGTGTCATCCTTTATCTCAATTTGATCCAGGTGATGTCTAACAAAAATAGGATTTGTTCCACATGCAAGGTGTATTGTGTATCATCACAGCCTGCAATATCTTTTTTTCTGTAAAGCTGTCATTCTATTCCTCTAAGAATGTTTTCAAACTTCTAAATTTAAACTTTCTATTCATTTCCACACTTTTATTCTCTCCATATAAGTGGTTTTTTATTGGTTTTGCATTGTCTCCTTAGATGTGTAATAGGTATTTTGGGATAGAAGTAACCATGTAATGGAAGCCTGATTTGGCTATTTCTTTTTCCTACATAGTGCCTGATTCTCAGAATAATTTGATTTGACTTATAGTAATGACTTCAAGGGAAATTAAAATTTATGAATTTTAGAGAAAAAACAAATGTCTCCTAGGAGTGCTTTCCCCTCCAGATTTGAATATTCATGGCACCATTCTGAATAAATTACCAATATTCTATTAGTGCTTCAAAATTTGAATGTTTTGATTATTTGGTTTGTTTACTAGAAAATAGTGGTAGTGGGCAAAAACCTTAAACAGTCAAATCCTAAAAAACAAAAGCGACAGCATATCCTTGAATCAAGAGAATAGATTTATAGGTCTGTGGGGGTTTTTTTGCTGAGATTTAGAGATTCTGTGTGCTTTTTATTTAGGCACTTTAATATCTAAAAAATTGAGAAGCAAAGCTTATACTACTGAAGGTGTAGTAGCAAGCTGAATCCACAGTACTTGCAGTGCTTCTAAAAATAAAAATATAAAAAAGGTGATGTGTGGTCTGTGACTTCTCTGCGCTTCTGCAGTAGCTGTTTTCCCAAGAGAAAAATTGTAGTGAAGCAATATTATTCTAATTAGTTGTTCTATTACTTTTTCCTTGTACTGCAGTCAGGAACTGACAATCCTCAATTGTTTGCTCCATATGCACTCATAAGGCTTCACAGTAAGTACAGGGAACTTGCATTTTCTGGGACCTTATGGAAGGAATTCAAGGAAAGAAAGTCTGGAATTTTCATTACAGGTTTTTTTTTTTTTTTGCCTCCCCATTAAAACAATCAATGAGACTATAGCATAAACGTAAATCCTAAAAGGAGAAAATAGCACTCTTTCATATAAGGAAAAGATTGTTAAAAATAAAACCCTCATTCTTAGCTGTATCCATATATTCTCTGCTGCTGTTGAATCTGTACCACTTTCTTTTTCACAAATACTTACTGACTCATATATAAATGTATTTGGACACACTTTCTTTCATTGTATTTACCTTTGCAGCTTTAGAATCTTGACCTAGGCAAGAGATCTTTCAGAATATTTTGAAGAGGAAAAAAGTATTTAGGAAGCTCATAAACTAAATAGGTAATCAGCCTGTCATATAGAACCTGGGCATTTAGTATTAAACATTATTATTACCTATTGTGATGTAGACTGCATTTATATGAAAACAAAATGTATTGGCTCTTCTTCTTGACACATAGGTTAAGGTAGCGACTTTGGTGCTTCTTTTGGGTGTGGCTTTTTTATTAGTGAATATCATGAGAAGCACCAAGCCAATGCACAGCTTAACCCAGGGGAAAGGAAGAAAAAAGTGTCTTGTTTAAAGTCTCTTTTTATTTCTTTCCTTGTTGAAAAATGTAATTTGAACATAGCTGTCTGTGTAATCTCAGCTGAAGGTATCTAGATGAAATACTCAGGAAACACTGAGTTTCATTTTGGCAGTCCATTCATGCAAGCTGACACAGATAGGTTATTTTTCATATAAATGAGAAACTCTCTGAGCACAGAAAGCATTTCCATTTTTCACAGGAATTCTCAAACTTCTGATTTGTAGTACAGAGTGGCAACATTGCAGATCGTCAACTGTAAGATAAGCAACTGCTCAGCTTTGGCATGAAGAAGCATACTTGTTTTAAATTATCAACCCCCTTGTAAACTGCTGTCTGTTTAAAGTTGTCTTGTGTGCATTAGCAGCATTTACACAGAATTGCCTGTAATGACTTTCCCTTGGCATTTTGCCACTGTAAACTATTTAGTAATTCTCCCTCTTAACCGATTGCCAATGGCAGCTGTCATGCTAATTTACTGTAGATGTAAGCTCCTAAAAGTTAATTCCAAAAGGTAAGTTGGTTCACCTCCTTGAGCAATTGAACAATTATTCCTCTTCCAAGAGCTTTTGTTCTGGTTCTGCACCTCCTTCCTGCAGTGGTAACTATCAGCATTTAGGCCTGCGCTTTAAAACTACAGTGTCTGTTTCTGGTTTACATAAAATCAACTTGTAATTATTGCTTCCATTCTTACTTCCATCTTTTACCTTCCTTGTGCCTTCTATTTCATTCTTAAAGTTATTTCCCAATTAGCGGGGTATTTTCAGCTGGGGTGGAGAGAAAGATATGAGGGAAAACCAGAAAGATTCAACTCTCATGCTGATCCAGAGAGGCATAAAATGGTGAGACAGTCTAAAATAGCCAAGACCAAAGGAGAAAGCCAGGACATCTCAGGCACTTTGAATTATCCTTTTTTTTTTTTTTT
>JAHXMQ010000807.1:66141777-66185746 GCA_020466415.1 Ammodramus savannarum pratensis
TTAGTTTTTGTTTCTTTTTTCGTAATTTTTCCCCAGGTTACAGGAATTTGACAGTTTTTAAAGTTGAAATTTTGGTTATCTACATTTTTTCTACAATGGACTATATTGATCAATGTTTAAATGGGCAACCTGACTCTTCTGTCCTTCCTTTTAAAAATGATATGGAGAAGGCAGAGGAAAAAAGTACTGAGGGAATAGTTTAGGCAAATGTTTTATAATTGCTTTGGTGAATGACTTCAAATTATGACCTTTTCAGATGTAAAAATTTTCATAAGGACTTAAAATTGCTATAGCACATTAAATGCATTATATTTGCAATGTATTAAAGCTTGATTTCTTTTTGGCCTAGAAGACATTGTATTAATACAACTGGATATGTTTTAGGTTGGTAATCTTTTATAGTTACTAATATCCTTAATATTAGGATGAATTACTTTGCATCTCCACTACTCAGCATAAAATTTTCTGATCATGTAATGAGATTTTCTGAGTTTTACTATATTACTGAATCTAGCATTACTTGGAATATTTCATTATTGCTTTACAGACATTTAAAGAGGGTGATGCATTTAATATATTGTGCTCCATTTTGAAAATTTTCCTTTATTATTCATTAATACTCATTGAGTCACTCAAAGGGCAGACTCCAAACAAATTTGTTGGTCAAATTTTCACATACGTTACAAAGTTACATAGCATTTAAGGAGCTGCAAACAAGTAATAAAAGTCAGCTGGTGATATGATTAGGGACATTAAAAGTTGTTACTAGGGAAATGATTTTTATTTCCACTTTTAGTAGTAGACTAGAAAATGTTATACTTCTTATCCAAAAGAAGTCATGGAGAAGGAATTTTCAGACTTTTCTATTATGCCAATGGGCATCTGTTACAAATTTCACTGAAATCAGAGAAGTTTCTTGGTCTTCTTTATGTTTTCTAAGCTTCCTTCCTTATGATTTTCTTAGGCTAGGAACTGTGTAGGTTTTTTTTATCTGTGTTCTGTAGTTAGCGATAGATTTTTTTGTTTCATCATAAATGAAGTCTGGAAAAAAGACACTGAACAGGAAAAAACTGAAATATGTTGGCAGTAATGTGGAAACCAATAAAACTGAGCTATCAGCACCTATAAAAGTGGAAGAAATGTGCACATTTTTCTGTTACTCTCAGATTATATTGGACTCAAGGAAATGACATGAGAAACAAAGCAATTGATAGCCTATAAAATCATATAGAGATGGAAAAAATGCAGCAATGTGTTAATATTTCTGTTCAGCCTAGAGCTGAACAGTTTTTGATAGCTGCTAAGAGTTAAAGGAAGTTGATGAGAAAAGCAGAGTACTGGAAAAGTTCAAATACTTCTACAACTGACAGTCTACAACATGATGTAGCAGTAAGAAAAATGTGTTTGTTATGTTGCTGGACCTTCATCTTAGCATCCTCACTGCTTTGGTGACCCAGATGAAGTGTTAACAGGATATATAGATCCTCCAGTAAACGTGTGAGAAGCCACACTGCATCTGTCACTGTCACAGAAAGCAAGTGCTGAAGGAAAGGCGCGGGGGTGAGCGCTTGTTTTGTGGGCAGGCTCTGAACAACACGCGAGGCAGCCTCACCACACTGCTGGCGGCTGTTTGGGAGGTTTGCTCCTCAGCTGCAGAGAGCTTTTCCAATCTCAGCAGTGACAGCCAGCTGACTCTCAATACAGACTTCACAGAGCTGGTATCTATCAGCTTTGCTCCAAAATTCAGTGACCATTTATTAAAAAGACAACAACAACAACAAACAAACTACCCCAGGAAGAATTTGTTGGAAGAGAGATGGCAGTTAGCACAGGTATCAGGATGGGACATTTTGAAAAGTCTATCTGTGTCTCAGGACCAATATCTGATTCAGATGAACTTATTATTAATTGCATCTGTTTTTCCAGTCTAAAAATCCAAAGATACTCAGTTTATTGATAATTTTATATTATCAATTATCAATAATACCATTATAAAACAATTAATACAATTATCAATAATACTATTGGTATTGGTATTGGTATACACTGGTTTTCTGTATTGGTATACACTGGTTTTCTGTAGCTGTCAACAGCGGAAATGGGTTTATTAATTTCATTCATTTTTATAGTATAACTAACTGTAACCAATAGTGTTTTTGTATAAGATTCATCTATTGCTTTATATAATAAAATATCTATATACCCAAAGTTCAACCAAGTATTTTAGTTGTACATATTTTAACAACATGATGTTTTATTTTTTCAGGCATAGTAAAAATCCCTGTCTCCTCTGGAGACAATTCTGACAATGGATGTGAAAAAAAATTTCTTCAGAAGAATGCTGTATTTTCAGATAAAACTTTCTTAAACTCAAATTGTAAACAAAAAATTTCCTGGAATGATGGCATCACAAGAGATTTTAAAAGCTGTCAATCCTTATTAAATTGAGCTTCTGAAGTTGATAAAAATGGGACCTTACTCCTACCAAAAAAGGTAATAATTGTTACCATAGTATTTTTTCCTACAAAATCTGCTTGATTGTAAATACTTGCTAGAAGAATAAATACATGCTAGAAAAACCTCAATCTGAAATATTTACCACAGCAGGAAGCTAAGAGAAGTTACTCAGAAGAGCAGTCCCAGAGTTTAGCTCCATATAATTTTATAGGTAAGATTAATCTTTTATTACTGTCTGTGTGGGGAGCCTGGAAAGTCTGGGTAGTTCAGTAAGGTGCATAAAATTGAGTAACATGAAACTCTTGATTAAAAGAAATAGGTAAAAATGCAATAAACAATGGCATTATGGATGTCAAGGACACTTCAAAGTGTTTGATATAGCAAGGAAAAAAGGAAAGGTCACTAATATAAATCAGTAAATTTGAATGGTCTTTTAAAATTCTGATTTATATTCATGAATGGTTCTAAAAATCCTAGAATCTTAGAATAGTCTGGGCAGAAAGAGAACCTTAAAACTGATCTAGTCCAACTGCCCTGCAATGAGCAGGGACAGGGCATCCATTGTTTCTCTGTGCAAAGTGTTCCAGTGTTTTAACACCCTCTCCATAAAAAAAAAAAAAGCTTATATCTATCTTCTAGTTCAAAACCATTACCTCTAGTGCTGTCACAACAGGGCCTGCTAAAATGTCTGTGCCCATCTTTCTTGTAGGCCCCTTTAAGTACTGAAAAGATGACATTAGGTTACACTGAAGCCTTCTCAAGGCTGAACAATCCCAGTTCCCTTAACATTTCCTTGTTGGAGAGGTGCTGCAGCCTCCTGATTGTTTTAGAGCCCTCCTCTGGACTTGCTCCTACAGATCTGTGTCCTTCCACCTCAAAGACCCCCAGAGCTGATGCAGCACTGCAGGTGGGGTCTCACCAGAGCAGAGTAGAGGGGCAGAATCCTCTCCTGAGCCCTGCTGGCCACACTGCTTTGGATGCAGCCCAGGACACTTTTGGCTTTCTGGGCTGTGAGTGTGCATTGCCAAGTCATGTCCAGTCTCTCCTCCACTTTCATCCTCAAGTTCGTCTTGGCAGGGCTGCTCTTCATCTCTTCATCCCCCAACCCCTATTGATACCAGGGATTACCCCAGCCCAGGAGCAGCACCTTGATAAACCTCAAGAGATTCCCATGTGCCCACTTCTCAAGCTTGTCCAGGTCCCTCTGGATGGCACTCCATCCTTCAGGCTTGTTACCTGGGGCACTCAGCTTGGTGTCATCATCTGCAAACATATTGAGGCTGTGCTCTATCCCATTGTCAATGCCACTGATGAAGGCATCATCTGTTCCAGTGCCAGTACAGACACTACAGACACTACTTGTCCCATTGGGACATTGCAGCATTGACCGCTGTGCCCTGGATGAGACCATCCAACCAATTCCTCATCCCACAAGTAATCAATATTCAACAATAACTTCTGATTCTTCAGTCATGCAGTGAATTTATATTTTTAAGCTTTCTTCCCTAAACAAAAGAATTGTCTCTTAAAATGTTGTTCATATCTTGCAAATTATATTTAAATAAGTACATATTTCATTAGTAAAGAATTGGTATTACTTTGCAGTAGTGGTTCAGAAGGTACTCCTGCAGGAACCCTTTACATTTACATGTCAAGAAAAAGTGTTCCAATTTTTCTCATGTGTTCTGATGACTTGTCATAGCTAACCCTGTCAGAATTATGATATATTTGGACTTAGTCCTTGAAGAAATGTTTTATAATCTTTCAGGCAATGCTGAAGAGTCCTACTGCACTTTTATTGCTTTCATGTCTTCATTGTAGCTAATACTTTTTGTCTTCAGCCCTACTGAAAAGTGCATTGCTCTGACAGTGACAGTAAAAACAGACGTTGGTGTGTCAGTGTTGTGAATATGTACACTGTCTCGTTAGCTGCAACACAATTTTTAGCATGTCTTCTGTCATTTATTTTACATGCCCTTAAAGTAACCTGGGTAGGGGCTGCATTCTTTACAGCTTGTGAACAGGGCGCATAAAAGAGTGGCTGCTATCCACGCACTGCAGTCAACAGGAGAGGCAGAGAAAATGGAGTTGAGACACAATGATGCCCGTCTGACCCAAATCACAAAACAAGCGCAGCTAAACTTACATCATAATTTGTGCCACTAGAGGTCACAGCAAACTTACTACCTGCCCAGAGCAAAAGGAAATCAGAGAAATAAATTTCAGAGACAATTATTTTCCTACTCTCTTTTCAGGACAGCACTGCTACTTGCAGACAATTTATAATAGGTTTGCTGCCATAGCCTCAGACTGATCATGTTGGAAGAAAATGAAAAATGAAAGACGTTACGCACCTTTTATTTCAGAACTAGAATGCCTAATTGCAATAAGAAAAATGTTACAGTGTTAATTGGGATGATTTGGTATTTGGCCTTTATAATGCAACTTGAATAACTCAGAACTATAATGGAAAAATTGATCAAAAGACAGTTTTCTTCATATCTTTATAGCAGTTTTAATTTTGACCTTAACTTAACTCTCTGGCTTTTCTATAATAAAAGGTGACCAGGATGTTTTTCTGTAATATTGGAGTTTAATTATTATGGAAATCTGATGCAAAATAGGAACATTCTAGGTACTTTAAAGTAGACATAAAAAAAAAAAAAAAAAGTGTTCTATTAAAAGGTGAGCCTTTTAGTTCACTTGTTTCTATTTGTTTTCTGCCATTTCTCCATGCAGTCTGGCAGGACCCACAATAAATTAATAATCTGTTTTCAGTTAATAGAAGCTCAGTATTTTACTTCATTTTTCCTTTGAATCACAAAATAATCTGGGATGGAGTTGGCTAACTCTCCATAGCTATTGCACACCAGAATTTCTATGTGAACAGAAGTTACAGGATGAAAACACCATACCTAGAGAAGAGACTACATTTTTCTGTGGAGGAGAAGCAAACAACCCCTGTTCTTGAGGTTGCCTAACTTGCCCTTAAGGCCCCGGATTTAGAGAGGTCTGAGTACTGTGCAGTACCACAAAAAGTCACTGGACAAATGAAAGAACCTAAGCATAGAGGGTGTGCTTGATAAGTTTATAAAAACTAGCTCCTCAATAGGGAATTAAGCTTTGTTCTATTTGACACTTTTAATTTTTTTTTAAAATGTTCGTTTCTGTTATCCCTTATTGTCTGCCTCACCCTTGATTGCTAAATGTATTTCTTCTTCCCCACATCAAACAGGGTTTACCTGTCAGATAAAAAAACAGGAGAAGACTCCTCACACATTCAAAATGTGTAAATATTTTATACAGAGATCAATATAAAACAATGATAAATCAGTCTAGATTAAGGGAAAGCCAAAGATGATAAACTTCCTGCCTCACGACTGATTTTTTAGAAAGGGGTATTGTCCATTCCCTTGTGCCCAGCCTTTTTTTTTGAGGAGAAAAACAGCTGACTTCCTCAGAAAGGAAATTATTTCCTCTTCTGATTTGAGAAAATGAAAAGAGTAAGAATTTTAAAGAAGGTGGAATTTGGTGATATAAAGTTCTGATGCTTGTTTAAAATTTAGAATTGTATGTGGGCTGACACTGATTGACAGGATTTTTGTTTCATTTGGTGAATTTGCAACTTTGAAAATTGATAAAGTTAAAGGAAGAATGGAAATGCATTCCTTCAGAGATATTAACATGGGATGAATGAGGCAGATTCTTTTAGGAGCTATCTACATCTTGTTGCTTCTATGCATGTGTGCTTTTTGCAAAGAACTGCAGCTCATTCCGAAACATATCTATAAGCTTCCCTCTTCCACTTGCTTCCTCTCAACCCTTTCCCTGACATATATATCCTATATATGCAAATGCACTCACATATGTTAAACCCACATCTGCATTTCTGAGTTAGGTATTAATGAAGTAACTCTCACTGCATGCAGAAACAGATCTGGATTGTTTGTAAACCCAAACAGACAACACTCAAAAATTCTGTGCTGGGGAATTCTGCTTCATCCACATGTTGCCTGCAGAATAATTTCCTTTAATTTCCCTTCAATTTGGATCTTACTGGTTTAATACAATAAATTCTACTATTAGATGAGAGACAGAATTCTCTTCAATCTATTGTTTATTTAGGATTCAGCTCTTTTACAGGTAGAAAAGTACAGTGCACTTAGCCATTCCCAGTGAGAAAATATTCCATAACTGTGATCGTTCTTCTTGCCCTGAATTTACCTCTCTGAGCTTTTGCACAAGTTTTCAGATGGAACCAAGCTACACAAAGTTTTAAGAAGCCAGGTAAATGAGGGATTTATTATAAAACATAATTGCATTCTTTTTTCCCCTCTGTCTTTTGAAAAACTTCATAGGATTTGATTTGGGTGTTTTGATTGATGTTAAACAGTAAATTGGCATTTCTCATAGAGCTCTATTTTATAATCACATTTCCAAGGTGGTCTCAGACCTGGCTTTTTCTTCATGAAGTAAATACGTTTTTTCCCCAGATGGAATTTCTTCATATATGATGACTTTTACTTGAAGTTTTATTGTGCAGTCATTCACTTCATAAGTTTCTCTCCTTAAGTTCTCATTTGTTCCTGTCCATTCTGTTCTGAAAAAAAAAAAAAAAAAGTAGAACACTTCTTCTGTTCCTCACCCTGTTTTTCCAAATGTTAAGCACAACAAACCAAAGTGAAAATTGCCCAGTGGCCCTTCTCCACTCCTGCACTTTACTTCCCTACCTCCTAATAAATTATTTATCAGTGCAGTGACATTGCTTTTATGAGAAGGCTGCTTCATTCCTTTCAAAACCATTTGTAAAGGCATTTTAGAAGAAACAGGTAGATTGCATGAAATGGATGATCTCTGTTCGTGTATCTGTTGGACCCCCTGAGAGAATTCTAGTAGGTCTGAAAGTCATGATGTTTCCTTTATGGCCATTTTCGTAGCACATCTAAAATATGTCAAGCCAGTTGTTACATGTCTCTCATGCCTAAATCTAGGGCTCCATTTCTTCTCTTTAACCTAAATATTTAGAAAAATGTCATTGCTGATTTCTAATACTCTGATCTTCTCACTATGTTTATTACACTCATTCAGTTCAAATAGGATGATTAAGGTTCTTTTATACAGTTAAGGTTTCTTCTTTATAGTTGAAGTCTCTTTGATCTGCCTACAGTAGAAACTGTTGCCCTTTTCGCTTGGGTGGTAAAGAAGAGTCAGTATTGCACCTTTCCCATTTAAGCTCGGAATTTTCATTCATGTGGATTCTAACTTGCTTGTTGAGTTGTTAGTCTGCTCACCGAACTTGATTTTAATCTCTGTTTTAAAATGCAACAATCAAATACTAAATGTGTTTCTAGACTCTGTCTAGACATATAGTTTAACACACTGGCCCTTACGTCTTTAAGCAGGACATTTGTTCAGATCTACAGTCTGTGGGCTTAGTAAAGAAGAAAGAAATGGGTTTTGTGATGATTGCTTCTACTATCTTTATGATATATCAATTCAGTCATCCCACTTATTGCAGAGAATTGGAAAACAAGCATTCCTTGTCATAGAAAACCCTCACCTTGTTCTCCACTAGCACCTATCACCTAAGACCAAGGTGAAGCAAAGGTGGATTTACTTTTTTGGTGAAAGTAGGCTTATTTTATTGATGAAGCTGTGCTATTAAGACTATCACACTGATGGACCCAAAATAAAATTTGTGATTGAGTGACGTTTTTTCAGAGCATTTAGCCAAGAAAAGCCCTAGATTACAGCATTTGGTTCCAGTGCTTGCTTACATATATTGCACTTTACCCTGTGGCTGATAAGAACAAGATGCATAAGCATTCCCTGAAGCAAACAAATTTTTCTACTTACAGCAGAGATCCTGTCATCAGTGTGCCACAGAGTCAGGTTCTCTGCTTTTTGCTTCTCTTTGCTTTCTGTGCTTTGAAATGACTGGGGCTGCTTTTCTTATGCATGATACCATAATCTGTGTTGTCTTTATACACTAATTTTGCTCTGAATACATTTTCTAAATAGGGCCCTGTGGGGGAATTATCTAAGTGGAGGCTTGTTTTGTGCATTTTGAATGATTTTACTTATGCCTAATATGCTCAGAACAGCCAAAGTAACATTGCTTTCGATATATCCAGTGGCGAAGCTTTACTTGCTTACATAATTGACACAAATAGAGGCAGCAGTGGTTTCTAAAGCACCTAAGTTTCCAAGAGGGGATTTTGTGTTTGCTTGTTTGTTTGTTTTCCCTTTAGACTTTGTTTAAACTCCCTATTAATATCTGTTGAAAATTTTTCCTATCATCATCATCAATTAAATTCAAGTTTAGCCCCCGATTTCCTGTTGTATTTTTGAAAACCTAACTTATTATGCTTCACTTGCTCATTTAGCAAATGAATGCACCATACAAACGCCCAGATTCTTTGCACATATTTGTTTATTACTAGAATATAATGCAAATAGTAATGATGACTTTTTTTTACACAATATAATAAATTTGATGGTTCTGAATTTTAATGCATTGTTTTTGCTGTTTAGAAAACAAAATTTATGCTAAAAGAAAAGTGCCATTCTATTAGTTTTTTCATAGAGGGACAAAAGTGTCATGATGTGATCTTGAGGTGGACTTTTCCTCGTCTTGCACCAACAATTTCATAGAAATAGCTGATGTTGCAGAACGTAGAACACTTGTTTCTGTCCAGTATCTGTGCCAGACATCTATCATATTCTTCTGTACACACATTTCTAGTGTTGTCTTCTCGTCCTCCTCTAATTTAAAACTTTATTCATACTCATACCCTGAATGGTCCTATGATAATGTGTTGATGTTTATCAAACTCATTGTCTCTTACATGACAATCTCTGCAGAAGAAATTGCTTCAGAAATTGCTTTTAGATGGTACTGATTTTCTTTGTGTATCTCTCCCCTTGGGTGATCAAACATTACAGATGCTGTGAATTAATTTGGTGTTCTGCTGTGTGTACAACCACTGTAATACTACAACACTGCTTTAACATTATTTTTTCTTCATCACAGCGTGAATGGAAAAACCCAAATGGTTTTTAAAAACCTCAGGAAGAGAGTAAGAATAAAAACATGCATTCGATATGAATCATGTGTTCTTACAAAAGTAACTATCCTTGAAGTTAGAGGAAAGCTAAAGGGAGGGACTTTAAAGCTTTTTTCCATGTTAAAGTTGCTGGATTAGTCTTTAGATGCTGTTTAAAGTTAAATATTTCTACACATCAAAAATTGTGGGCAATATTATTATGAAGAACAAAATTATACTTAAGACAGCTCTGTGTGAGCTGATCTGTTTTCAAATGTTCACCTGGCACATATTAATGCTGGGCTATGTAGTGCTGCATGAAAATTACTCTACTTCATTTTGAATGAGTTTCTACTTCTAACCCCAGGAGCAGGAAGGCATGGTCATGGTCATCTTGCTTCCATCACCTGCATACTCACAACCACTGCTGGGGAATGTCTTTGTGATAATGTATTGCTGAGTGTGTCCTTGGGCATAAATTTTCGTTACAGTAGAAATACGACTTATGACCTTCCTGGCATTTCTTTGCCTTATTACAGATCACAATCTATTCTGTTTAATCTCTTGCTCTCCTTTTGACTTCCTGCACTTTGTCCTCACTCTAGTGATGCAGGCTGCCATCGGCCTCTGCACGTGAAGCAGATGAAAAGAAGCAGTGAACCCCAGGAAGATATTACTTTTACACTTCCAAAGTGAGGATTTGCTGGCATTTGTGCCTAGTCTTTGGGTCACCTCTGTCTTACATTTAATGGAATCCTCCTCAACTGATTGATTGCCTTTAGAACTTGAATTTTCTCATCTGGATGGGAAGTCACCAACTGTGACCTCCTAAGGGCAAAGTTTTTCTAAACATTTAAAGATGCATAGACGCATAGATGCATGCATATGTTCTTGTGCTTTCCAGACTAATGACAGACCAACCAAATTCCCAGAGTACATCAAATCAAAACATAAAGGGCAGCTCACAGCTATATCAAAATAGAATAGAATCTGTTTTATTTTGTGTCATCTTCTAGGGTTTCCATAATGAATTATCACCTTCATTGTCCCAAATTTTTCTCAAATTGTTAAAAATAAAAAGGTACATCTCAGCATTCAATGAACTACAGTGTTCCATTTAAAGTCTAAAGGTCTCAGAGATTAAGACATCATTTCTGCATGACTCATATAATTCTAAGTAAATAAGAATACTTTTGACACACTATAATAAAACAGAAAAAAGGGGAATGCATTCTCAAAAAAATCTGTATGACTGAGTTTGTGTACAGCCATATTAAGAATAAAATGAACAGGAAAATATTAAATATGCTTTCCCTGAAGGAAATCCTGATTGCTAGGGGTTTTTTTCAAAGGATTTTCTGTTTGTATTTGATAAGAAGATGGTAAAACTATACATTCTTTTCCAAGAATTTCCTCTCTGTACATTTAAAAACAACATAGAAAATTGGCAAGTTTATGCTTTAATGCTTTGCTAAATCTGAGACTCTCTTGTATGTGCAATCCACTTCCTTTCACCCCGAGGAGATAAAAATTAAGCAAAACTCTATGCATTTAGATTTCTGTTTGTTTTCAATTTTCAGTACTAATAATTGTCTATGCTTCTCTGTCCACTTGTCCTTTATGAGTCTGACTTGATCGAAACATTTTTCCCTCCACCCTGTTTCCTTCTAAGTTAAAGATGGATCCGCACTATTCTTACATTTTTAAATACTCTATTCTATTGCTTCTTTTTCATGTTAGTAAGACAAATGCTTATAGATCAGGAATTTTTTTAAAGCTGTCACTTTCATTTCTGATCGTAACTCTAAATAGAAATAGAGAAACAAATACAAGCAAATTAATGCTACATAGGCTGGATTCTTTTAAGTTTTAATTTTGCAGAACTGAAAATAATTATGGGTAACCATCTAGAATCTGAAGCTGTATGGAATAATGATACCTTTTAAAAGAATATTTTCCTAGTAAATGTCAAAAATCTGCATTCTGAGGAATGAAAATAAGAGTGGTTAAACACTCTCTTGTGCATTCAACCCCAAAAAATCTGAAGAATATGAAGGCAAAGGAAAAGCAGAAATTAAAAATTACCAGCATGATTGAGAAGAGCAGGGGAACAGTTATAAAAGGATCAGAACAATAAAGAGGGACAAATTATAAGACTATCTATTGTTTTTTAATTTTCTGTTAGGCATTTGTTAACTCTGTTATCTTTTTATCAAGTTGATAATAAAGTTTGAAAGGATCCTAATACTGCTGTAGATTCGTTTCTTGACTGAGTTGAACAATACAATCAAAAAACGGAAAGATTTTTCAATAAATTGTCATAATGAAAGGTCATTCAATGTTTTCTATTTCAAAAATGCTTCACAATGTTCAACAGCAGTGGCTATATATCAACACAGAAAAAATCAGGACACAAAGAGGTTTCTATCTAAAGTTATTTAAAAATCTTTATGATTTTAAAAAGATTTGCTATTAATTAAAACTTATTTTTAAGAACTTTAGAAACAATGAGTAAGAAATAATATCTGTATTCCTGGTGGATGTCAAACCATGAAGTCCTCTTCTGACGTTCAGATAGGAAAGGCACAAGGAGATCTGAAATAAGGGAAAATATTCAATCCAATGAATAGATCAATAATTTCAATACTCTCAGACAATTAAAACTCATTTGCCTTGTGTTTAGTGCTGAAGAGATAAGTTTGGAAGATAGGCTGAGTATGCTAGGAGATAGCTTCTCTTTTCCTAGGATACAAAAATATCACTTACAGGACATCAGTGATAGAAATAATTTTCACCTTTTCAACTCTGAAGCAATATAATATTTGTCACAACTGAATAATATTTAGTGTGTTTGCAGTTTTCATGATCTATATAGTATTAGGGTCTGATTATTAAGAGATTGTTTGTCTGAATGAAAGTGTAAATAAGTCATTATGCCAAAGTCAATAGTATGGATTTTATTTACCAGTATGAGAGAGAGAGGGAGATAGAGATTATAGTCACCAGGATGTGAGTTTCACATCCCAGGTATCCAGAGCCCTACATGAAGTTCTCACAACTTGGTGTGGCATGTGTGTAAGCAGTTGCTTCCTTTCCTACAGTTTGCCATGGTGGGAATTTTTGTATGAATATATCTGCCAGATCTGCTTCATCAGGCCTGGCATCTTCATCTTACTCTGTCTGATCTTTTCCTACAATCTGCAAGTGGAGTCTTGTCCAGTGTTCTAATTGCACACCTTTCACCTCCATATAGGCCTGAAATTAGCAATTTCCTGTTTGCCATCTGAGACTGTTAGAGTAACTTATCTTGTGGGAACTTCCTTCTTTGTCACTATTTGAGACAATTAATTGCATTCTTTAAGTGTATGAGTGACAGCTGTCTCTCATGCCTTGCCAATGTGCTTCAGTTTCCATGAAGATTTCTTTTGTCCAAAGGCATGAGAGAATCATTATTTTTTGTTGTTTTTGTTTTCTACCCTGATCTTCTTTTCCTTCTTATGCCACCCTTCCAATTTCTTCTTCTCCTCTGTTTTTACTCTGCAGAAGCAGTACAAGATCCTGTTATGCAGCAGTCTCAATCACCAGCATCTCTATAACTTTCATGTTTCAAACATAACCAAGAGTGACAATGTACTTCAGAGGAAGTTCAAAAATTAAAAAGGATAGGTTTGCAATGTTTGGTCTTAATTCAGCATCTTAGTCTGTTTTATTTTAATCAGCTCCACCTGCTTACTTTGCTTAGATTTAGTACCTTAACTTTCTCAAATATCCTAGAAGGGTGACATTTCTCCTATTTTGAATCACAGCAATATTGAAAATCATTGTTTTACAAACATCCTTCAAAAAGAAAATGAAGAAAATCTCTTGAAACTTTCACTGAATTCTCAGACAGTAGTGCTGAAATATTTATCCCTGAATTTTCCCTGTATCATTCAGCAGGCTTTTTCTAACAAAACATAGGCTTTATTCAGTAAAGATTGCTAAGACACTACAGAAAAATTAAAATAGCCTGTTAGGAGTTGCTAGTCATAATTGCCAGGTAAAGGGAGCATAGGTAACTCTTACATTTTTGCTAGTTAACTACCTGCTACAATAATTTAAGACACACAATAAGTATACTGTGCCAAGAGCACCATTTGTTGTGAAGCAGTGTGGAGAGGAAGACTTACTAAAGGCAATAGATAAACTCAGGTCAGGTTTTTTAAGGTATAGATATTTAATTTAATTGCCTTGTCCTCATGAAGACTTTAATCAAATTTCTGTTACAGTCCTCTTCTAATGGGAGGAAAATCCCAAGATTTTTGGGTTTGTACTTTATTCATCTTTTGGTCTTCCCTGGAACTGTTCATGGCAGTTTAAAGAGGTGATTTATTTTTCCATTGAATCCCCACGATTTATTTTCAGCTTGGATTTGGTTTCTTAGCTTGTACATTAACTGTAGGACAAAAATAATCCAGCTTGGATTAGCTTTGATTATTTTTAAATATCTTTTTATCAGCTAGTTCTACTTTTTTTACATCATAGATCATAACAAAAAAAACCCCACAGGTATTGTAGATTAAGATCTAAAATCACATCCCCCCAAAAAATTAAGACGTTTCTGTCTTTTTCCATAAAATTCATTGTTCTGCAGTATTATAGACCTTATTGTAGAACTAATTTTGTTCTTGTCAAATCTTAGCAACAAATTGGATTTCGAAAAGTGTTTAAATAATTTTACATAAGGCATTTCTATATCTTTTTTTCTTCAAATAGCAAAAAAATTATAAAAACTAGGATTTTTTTTTCCCTTTTCATCATCTTTTGCTTCTTCTGAAAACTATTCTTGGGTGAAGGTACAAAGCATATTAGTAACATGGCATTTTTTGAGAGTGAAGACACTGTATCATTACCACATTTTCAAAACATCTGTCTATAAGTTTTTAAAGAGTTAAAGAAGTAAAGTTCAAAGTCCATGGATTTTTTGGCATTTTATTTCATTTTCCTGATTCCTTGAGAATTCAGAATGGAAATATTTGCATTTAAAAATATAAAATTACTTCTGAGACACTAAAATCTTATTTTCCACAACACTTTCAATTTTTTTTTCTTTGAAAATATGAATTTGCTAATCAAACCAATTTGAAATACATCTTGAAAACAATTTTTTTGTAGATTGTTTACCCATCTCTGCTAAGATGAGTAGTCAGATTGAAATAAAAAGCTCAGTTTACACACTTGGAAAAATGAAGTATACTATACGAAGCCACTTATGGGAGTTTTTCTGAATTATCAGAGCTCAGTCCTTGGTCTCCATTTTTTTTTTCAGCCTGTACCCTGATATTATATCTTTGTTTGTATATTGGTGTCAGTTCTCACTTTGTTCTTATGACTGTTCTGTGCAACAACCTGGACCCATTTTTGTAGTACATATAAAGAAATATAGCTCCACCCATTTCACTGAGGATTTTCTTCCATGTGTCCATTTATTCATGCTCTTCTTTACTTCCTTATTTGCACTCTGAATGTATTGGAAAAATTAAGCAGGTGACATTTTCAAAAAGTCAAAAATTTGATGAATATATAATAGCAACAGTAATTCCTTCATTACATCATCACCAGCCATGTTCATATTTTATTTAGCTATCAGAGGACTTAATCAATTCTCCTATTTAGAAACCATGTACATATTGAAGTCCAGTCTCTCTTCATTTTATTTTCCCTGGTTTGGTCTCCACAAATAACCGATAAGCACACAGTCATTTGGGTAGAAAAAGAAGTTTGTGGTTATCAGATCTAATAATTAACCCAGCACTGCCAAGTCCACCACTAAACTGCGTCCCAATAGCCACATCTGTGTGTCTTTTTAATTCCTTCAGGAATGGTGACTCCATCACTTCCCTGGGCATCCTGTTCCAATGCTCAGCAATCGTTTCTGTGTGGAATTTTTTCCTACTACTCAATCTAAACCTTCCCTTGAGCAGCTATGTGTCATTTCCTCTTGTCCTCTAACTTGTTATCTGAGAGAAGAGGCGAAACCTCACTTTTTGACAGCCTTCTTTCAGGCAGTTGTAAAGAGTAACAACAACAACAACAACAACAACAATAATAATAATAACAGCAATAATAATATCCTTCTTTCCTCTAGGCTAAACAACCCCAGCTCCTTCAGCTGCTCCTCATAAGACTTGTACTCCTGATCCTCCACCAGCTCTGTCCAGAAAAGTTCAAGCACATCAACACCTTTCTTTCAGTCAGGGGCTCAAAATGAACATTTCAGGATTCTAGGTGTGGCCTCACCCTATTAACAAAAGCTAGTGAATGTAATGCAGACAGTCTTTAGTTTGGTCTAGATAGTTTAGAGAAACAGGTTAAAACTGAAGATTAATTCTAAATTTGATCCACATATGCAAATTTGGGAGTTACTCTCAACTAACTTAGGAACGCAGGGAAAACTGAGGCGTGAAGAACTTCTGTGACATTTTGACTTTCTCTAATGTTCTTTACAGTCGATTCTCAAGCCTCTAAAAAAAATTTTGTCCTAAAGGCTGATGTGCAAGAGAAAAATGAATCATGAATACACTGTAGCTAAATAAAATCAGGGAAGAAATGATGACAAAAAAGAATAGTGGAAAATTTTCCTGAGATTTCAAAGATCATTTTAAACTGTGTAAGAATTGATTTCTGGTTCAGAACCTTTTTTCTTGAACTCATTAACTTGGGAGAAAGTGAACCATGGGTCTTGAGAGAGATTTTATAAAATTGTAGTGAATATGAAAAAAAAAAACCCACAGTAAAACAGATTGTTTTTCAAAAAACATATGCCAAGTTTTCTGTATTCTACGTCAGACTGGTGACAGTCATGAGAACACTATAGTGATAACTCAATTCTAGAAGTAGAGGGGTACATTGATATAATAAATCCTTCTGAGCAATGTAGGTTGATTCCTATTGGCAGTGCACAGGATTATTTTCTTTTTACTGTAGTTTTTGAGATAAATCAAGTATTTTTTGTTATTACTTTAACTGTCCTGTATATCACATGTTACATCTAAGGGACTGAGTGATTGGGTTCTCTGTTCAGAGTGACATTACATTACTTTGGCTATTTCTTAAAAAAACTACTTTTGCTTTTTTGGTTTAGATTAGAAAACAAATCAGTTCTTTCTGTATAATTTCTAAGTAATAGAATATCTTGTGACAAAAGCTGTGATAACAGATCTTATCTATACTGCCATACAAACCTAATTATAAATACACTAGGGAAATGAGGGCTACTGTTCATGAACCTCAAGAATGGTGATGTGAAAAGAAAAATGCAGGAGGAAACTGGCAATGGTTTTGCCCAAATATTTAATATTTTCTTGATATAAGAGCAATGACAATCTGGAGTCGATCTTTCCAATAGGAAAAGAAGTATTGGGAAGCCTGGATAGCCTTAAAATTTGAGCTTGTGGTCAACTGGTTCCCCAAAGTGATTTTATGAATCAATCTTGCTGGAGCAGATTTCAAAGACTCAGGTGTTCTGGAATTCTAAAATTTCGTTTTCTCAACAAACTATTTAGCTAATTACTCTCTTTTTAGCAGAGTTTTTTTTTATTAGAATTGCAGTAATATGGGAAGGGAACAACACCACAGAAATTGTCCTATATAAATATATCCTGCAAATACTACTTAAACAATTGGGAGACAGAAAATGAGATGATGCCACAAGGTTATTTTGTAATCTCAGTTTTGGAGCTCACTTTATCTAAATTCTGTTAATAATGCAGTTCTCAGTGATCCTGAATGTCATCACTGTTACTTTGATAACTAAGATTGGCAGTTCTAACAAAAAAGCTGAGAGATGCATGCTTAATGAAACTGAACTTTTCCCATCTCTGGAGGTATTCCTCTTCAGGTCAGGACTTAGACACATTAATGGGTTAGTCTAAAAGTGTTTGCATTATTGTTTCTAATCTAATATTCATTCTCTGGATTTACTAGTGTGGAAATTATTCTTCAAAGCTTTCAATTTGGCAAACCTCATTAGTACTAAAGATTTCTAGTATGTAAGGGAAAAAAAAATAAACCCTTTACTTTCATTTACCTTCTTGGTAATGTAGACAGAACAAGATAAATACTGCAGAACAAGAATATCCTCCAAAAAAATAACCTTTTCATGAAAATTGCAGCTAGAATTGACAAGAGACTCCTAAAATCCTCTTGTTCCTTCCTGGTCAATCCTGCACCTACATCCTGGTAGAATTCTTACACATAAAAACAATTAAATCTCTCGTTTTAATTATTAGAGACCAAGCAGTGACCTATGATATTATTTATCCACCCAGTCCTGCCCTATGATTCCCACAATTGCCACCTTCTAGCTCTTGCAGATCTGAGCAACACATTCCTCTCCCACAACATTTACAATCTACTTTCCTGGGTTTTGTGAAGCACCTCTGAGTCACTGCATGCTTTACTCAATTTACAGTGTCCTCAGCACAAACTTACTCCATGCAAATATATTGACACTGTTCATTGTACATTTATCTGACTGAGAATTGTTTCACCAAAAATATTTTGAAAAAGCAATTAAATACATCAATTCCAACTCATTTCTGTCTTTAATATGTATGTTTTTTATCCCTGAAATGTTTGTAGTAGACAGAATGAGATCAGACTTAAAAATCACATCTAAATTCATTCTTTCTCCATATTAATTTTATTGACCTAGGACTGGTTAAGAAGGGGTATGGATGCACATCTCTTAAAAGCCTAAGAAGTTTCAGGTGGCTGGTTGCAGCCGCAATTAGAAAACTAGGAGAAAAAATATTGCACTGATCTCTGAGGCTTCTGGAATGGAATGAAATTGGTTGACTGGTGTTGTCCCAACTTATCCTAGCAAACCACTTCTATTCTTAGTACTGAGAGACCTGTGGGAGGCAAGCAGCTGTAGTCAATTCACCAGTGTGACCTGGCAGTCAATTTTCAATAGAAAATCAGAGCAAGTATTCTCAACTATCCTCAAGGTAAACACTAATAATCACAGGAATTTGGTGTCAGCTTACTGGCTTCATCTCTTCCAGTATCCTGTTGTAGCTGTGACCAGAATCCCCTGTTTAAAGCCAGACAAGAGAAGAACGAGACAGAATTTGTGAATCCATATTGAATTGCAGAGAGAAATGTCCTTACTGATCTAAGGTAGTGCCTGGCAACATCTAAAATATGTAGTATGTGACTGGGTTTATCTCACCTACTGACAAATCCTTTCTCCTTCCATCACAAAGTACTACAAGTGTAGTATTAAAAAGGACACAGATTCATCTTGTCTGCTACTATCTTCTGTGAGTCATTTTTATGCATATGCTACTTTCTGATGCATAATAGTCCAGTGGCAGTGGATAAAATCATTCAGTGCTACTATGTGCATAGTTATTAATGTGCAAGAGTATTTTAATGCATAAGCAACACCACACAAATTACCTCTCCTAGGAAGCAGGGCACCGTTCACTCCATTTAAACTTCAGCATAGGAGTAAAAACACATTGGCATAATGGAGGAAATTATTCCTGTAAGTTGGGTTGCCTTAGAATGTCTAGTGGCCTCTTTGAATATAATTGTCTTATTGAGTCTTCTGTTACCCTTCCTTCCTTCCTTCCTTCCTTCCTTCCTTCCTTCCTTCCTTCCTTCCTTCCTTCCTTCCTTCCTTCCTTCCTTCCTTCTCCCCCTCTCTCTTTTTTGCTTATGAACTATGAGAAGTATAGTTGTAAAAACAAACCTACTTCTGTCTTAGTGCTGACTGTGCCAGATGCTTCCTAGTTTTCCATCTGATCCCATTGGGGGGAGAAACAATCCTGTAATATAGTGGTAGCCTCATTGTAGTGATGCCTTAAGTTTTAGCTTTCATATTTTCCACTGCATTACTATATAACTCTGAACTTCATATAAAGTGTCAGGAAGTTCTCTTCACAGTTTAGTTAGACAAAACAATCATTTTCCAGCCCAGGAATCAAGGACACCATTGCAGCTTTGAGCCCAAAAAATATAAACATCAGCAAATTGAGGAAAGCAATCTGGGAGGATGGGAGCTTCAAAACCTGAAGCTGTAATTGGACAATTAAGCCCAATATGTAAATGGACCAAAACTTATAGAAGTGTGAAAACTCATGAGGCAGTGTCCATCTTGGGTGTGGCTTTGGCCTGGCTCTTGTACTTCCTAAGGTGTATCCTTTGAAGGCCATTTATAATAAATACCTACTTTAACACTGTCTAGCCTCTGTTCTAGGTAGCCTCTGAAGGCATCAGTAGCTTTCCACTGTATTTAATTTTTCAATTATCCTATTAGGGATTCCTTGAACTTTGCTGGTTTTATCTGAAAGTTACAAGGATTTACACTGTCTTTATTTGTTGTGCAATGTCCTAGTAATTGCATTATATCAAAGACATTTGAGAAGAGACAGTAAAGTCCAAAGTAAGATCTGCGGCTCAAAGAAACAGTGGAGATTGTTAGAATGTTTGATTTTGATAAAATGAAGGTCAAACCTAAAAAGAGTAAAGCATGATGGAAATCAGCTAAAGAATGTAGACTTCAGTGTCAGCCTACAGACACATGCTTGCAGTCTGTGCTGGATTTCCAGTTATGCCAATTAAATAAAATGGTTTAAAAACTCAAGAATGGATTGCAATTGTCTGCCACTTCTCACCTGTAGAATTGTAGCTCATGTTCACTCATAAACGTTTCCTTTAAATGTATCACCAAATCACCTACTGAAAATCTGTGAGTTGGTGAAGGAGGGGAAGGTAACCCTTAAGGAACAAATACAGGAAATGATGTTAAGAATTCCATGGAAACTGAATGTCTCCATGAGCCGTGGACAGCAAAACTGGACAAGACCTGGGCACTGCTTCCTTCATCCATTCTGTTCTCAAATATTCTCAGTTCTGGCCATCCCCCTACCTTCCTCTCCCCTCCCTTGCCTTCTCTTGCCCCTCCCTTGCCTTCTCAATTTCCCTTTATTGTCTTCATTTCTTGAGAGGGCATTTAAATATTTTTCACATTTTCCAATGTTTCCTGACTATTCTTGAACTTGGTCATCTTTGATGACATAGAACAAAGTAAACTTTCTGGTTTTTGAATCAATATTGACTAATTTCTGTGGACACAATGACATTTTCCCTGCATGTCTACATGCCAGCTCCCCATATGTGAACAGGAGGTGCTCACATATTAAAAATCTCATCTGCCCTGCCGACAACCTATTTGTGCTGTATGTGTTACTGCTGAGCTTACTGCTTTGTCTTTGTGAGCCATTATTCTCTTTGATTCCTGTTGCTAAGAAGTGGCTGTAGTAACCAAGCTGTTTATGTATTTGTGCTTGGAAAGGGAATCAGAACTGTTAAAAGTCTTTATTGCTTAAATCCTCCTGTGTAATATCATTCACATCCCCTCATAATAGTGAGGATTATGGGATCTAATCATAACTCTGTGGGCATGAATCTCAACCTTGATATATCTTGTAGCTGAGCTGCATAATATCTAAGAAGCACTCAGCTCCTGCTGTGCTCAACATCTGAGCAACAAAAGAAGTCTTTCCATAACTCATACTTCTATTGTTATCATTATTGATATTAAGACTTCATTATTTTAATGCTCAGGTAATGATTTTTTTTCATTATATTGCTGCTCAATATACAGTTTCTGTCATCATGGAGTTAATGTTTTTTAATCAAATAAGGGAAATGAGAAATTCTTTCTCATCTGCTGATTTTGGTATAATTAAGTAGTATATTTTTCTTTGGATGTTTTACTGCAAAAATGTGGCAGGCAGTCAAGTGTGCCATTTAGGAACATTAAATAATTCACTCCTCTGAAATTTTATCTAACAGCAGTCATTTTGAAACCCATTAGAATGGGCTTCATCAATAAATAAATAGCATATCAGCCAGTTTCCTATTATGCCAAAGGAACAATGTTATATTTAAAAGTGTTCAGATATATCTGCTTTCTGAATTTCATACATCAGAGATCTTTATGCTTCTCCACAACCTAGACTGCATTTTAATTTATTACATTTCTTAAAAACAGAGTACTTTTCCTATGCTTTGTCATTGCAGACTCTTCCTTAAATGTTATAACTACACAGTTGCGATTTCCAAATAGTCACTGTTTTTCATTAAAATCATTTTTGGTGAAGACAAAAATCTAACTATTATGGAGCCCCAGACAAAATAATCAAAAGCAACTTTGAAAGGTTAGACATTCCAGTCCTTCTTCACTAGGAAAAGGTTTTCATAAATTTTCACTGGTGCTCCTTTCAATTATGAATTTTACCCTGAGTTTTTCATGAAGTGAAATTGGAGTTTTCATTTTCAGCAGTCTGCCCTTGTCCACACACACACACACAAACACACACAAACACACATGCAATTATGCAATTTGAACCAGAGTTTCAGAAGTTGTAAAAGAGCTGTACTTATTCTGATCAGGACCGCAGCCTGGATGTCTGGAGCCAAAGCCTCCAGGATATGCTGTGGCATTTGTATGCCCTTCGTCAACAAGTTTCTTGGAAAGGGAATGAGAGTCAGATACAGCACCACCCCACACACCTACCATTCATTTTCTCTCTGATTTGCCTATCAAGACAGTATCAGTTGTAAGAGAACCTACATGGGAGCTGGCTAGCCTATCTCTTTTTTGCACTGGAAAATGACTTAATCTGTGTTGAGCTAAAGTGGCAGCTTTCCTGTACAAGAAACAAATGAGGGAATGAGGAGTATGAGACCACTAGTCCCGAGCTGAACATGTGTTGTCAGAATTTAGATATCATCAGAGGAGGAGAAAATTGAATTAAGTTTGTCTACTTAATACTTGTCTTCTGCATTGTGCTTCACAAGATGTCCAGGTCTATGGTATTACTTTACAAGTATTTTCAGTATGAAGTTGCAAATCAATGATGAACAGAAACTTCAATTGAAAATTCAGTGAGAATTTGTAAGGTAAAAGGCACATAGTAAATTTTGGTCAAAATTTGCATTTCTCTACTATATCAAAATTATATACTGTACTGGTCCTTTTGAAGATTAAGTTCCTTTACTTCTGTTCTTAAAAATGGTGGCTCATGAAAAATGCAACATTCTTTTAAAAACAAGAATAAGAATTTGGCACCTATGACACATAATCTTGTATTCCTGCAGTAATACCTAGAAAACTGAAATATGCTGAAAGTTCTTCCTTTCCCAAATATGCTGGTAGGTTTCCAGAAGCTGGTTATAGATTTCTGGGACTTGTACATTTCTGTAGAAAATCGAATAACAATTTTTAAAGTTTGTAACAGTGTCTTTGAAGTAAAGCAATACTCTGCACACTACAAACTGACAAGAACAAACTGGGTTGTCACAGCTTTTATTAGCCTTTCTCCTTGACAGCACATCTCACTGGCTGTTAGGCAACCTCCAAAATAATTTTGTGCATGATCTGAGATGTGATAAACTATCTCTCCCTGTTACTGATGTTCTCTCTCTGCTCAGAAGGGTGGTATTAAATCAGATAGAATCTGAAAGGCAGGTTATTCTTCAGCAGCACTAACACTCGGTGTGTCAAACAGTGCAAATCATGAGTTATGAAGAAGAGCATAACAAAAGGGAGTAAAAAACACATGCAAGGGAGAGAAGATTTGTTGATCACAGTAAAATCTCACACGCTTGCTGGTGCTTTATTTCTGTGGAGCCACTGAAAAGGGTATGAACTCTAAAGAAAAGGATGATTATGAGTTGAATGATGTTTTAGAATAAAAAAATGTATAGAGCATTCAGGTTTTTTACTGGAGACAGCCTGATATACATTGGCTATACTTAGATATATATTGTAACTTAATGACCAGTCATCTCTATTGCTGTAAATCAAGTATTCTTTTCAGACTCAAATTGATTGCCTTCTTTGGGGGAAAGTGGGGGGAAGAAATCAATTTCAAGGAAGTTGATTTATTTACTGGCTTCTATTTTTTGGATGGTGGTAACATTTCTTCCCAAGACCGCAATTTTGTTCTCCACTTGTATAAACTGGTAATAAGGCATTGCCTTACTGATTTTCAGAAAGAAGATTTGCAAATGATCAGCGAGTAACCGCAATGTGATGGATATTTTGAAATTGGCCACACTTTACTCCTGCACTGAAGTCTGTGATTAGTGTGCTGCTTTTGCCATGGCTGTGCCATCCTTGCTGTGTTGGTAAATCCCTTTAGACATATGTGGAACACACCAATCAATGTCACTCTGCCAATGTGGTTTATACCAACTTTCACAGTGATATACAATAAACAAACAATCTGCCTCACTTGTAAGCTTATCTCTTTACACATAAGTATGTCTTCCAGAATTAGCATGCATGAACTTCTCACATCTGCAGTAGTTTCATATAATCAAAATTTCATACTGCAGAGAGCACATTGCACAAATAGACTTCGAGAAACTAGGACTCATTCTATCTGATGAATTGAGGCAGGAAATCCAGTGTTGCCACTTCTGAACTCCTGGAAGGACCAGACAGAGTTTATGGTCACAGGTATTTGCTTCAGTGAATCTAATCCAGCACTGCTGTAGCTGATAACCTAAGATGTGATATGTTACTGTCTGTTTTGGGTTTTTTTCTGTATAAACAACATTCAATTGTGAGATTATAATACCAATAATTTTGTTAGGAAAGTAGGGGTTTTTGTTCCTTAATTAATATTGACAATGTGATATGTTGTGCCATTGATTTTTGCAAAGATCTCCAAAAATGAGTTTTTGTAAAATAGCTCCATATGGCTGAAAAAACTTCCCAGCTGCAATTAAAAAGGATTAATGGAATTTTACAGATATTATATTTTTTAAGTGGTAAATTTTTTAAATCTAATTTTTTTTTTAATAATAATCCTAGGGATGCCAGGTGTAAATAGAATTAATCTAACCTATTTAAATATCGTTCTTACAGGTCAAACTGTTTCCTGTTATGGCATTATTTTTTATCACATTAACAAAAATATCACAGAAATATTGTAAATGCAACAGTGATTGAAAATGCCAACAGAATCAAAACATGATTCCTTTTGTGGCTCATTCTAGCTAAATTTCTTTCCATGGTTCCCTATAAAAACAAACAAAATAAAATTAATCTTACTTTACTCTTTCTTGCGATTAAGCAATTAATTAGAAATATACATGAAACTCTGGACACCTAAATAAATCTTTTAAATACAAACCCATTTATTTTCCCAGTCTCTGTGACTGTAATATATACTAGGTTGATATGGAAATGTTAATGATTTCCTTAATACTTCTGTTGTCTCTCTTCCTGTCCTGATGTGCTCAACAATAGGAAATGCCAAATCTTCTTTTAAGATTTATCTCATTTAATATCATATTTGTTTGAAGATCAATGCCTACATGTTAACTATAAACATATATCCCCCATAAGATCCAAATTTTTCCATAATATTAAATTTTTCTTTGAGCAGTGTAGGCAAATCTGCAAAATAGCAGTTACTTGGGAGAAAATTCTGAGGAAAAATAAAATCTTCAGATTTCAAAAGTCATAATTCTCATGTGCAATAATGCAATACTCCTGTACAGAAGGTTTTAGATAGCCTGATCCTACAAATGTGGCTAAAGCAAAATTGCCAGCATACTCATCTTATGCTCAAACACTCTGGATGTATCCAAAATGGGAGTTTCTCTTGGCTGTGCAGTGGCTTATGGAAAGGCAGCAGAACTGGTTGTAAGGGCAGACAGGAACCCTGAAAGACAAGCTGGTAACATAAATGGGGTTCTAGAGTGATTGAGTGCTACTCAGTGAGTGCATCTTTCCTTTATTCTCTAGGTTTGACTATGCAAAATCATCACTCCAATGCATTTTTGCTATGATTTCCTGCATGCAGCTAGTCACAGCTTCTAACAGTATGTTAACAGTAAATACACAACTAACAGCTGACTGTAATAAGCAAACTTAAACAGCCTGAAAGATATTATGTGTGGAAAAATGTACCTTTATAGTATATGTATCCATAGAGGGCACTTTATAGAACTAGATTTCAAGGAGGCAAGTTGTTTTAACAAGGCATTTTGCAAGCATGTGCATAGTCATTGACTTGCAGTATATCCTTAACACATATTAGAGAAGTGTGTCTTAATTAAACTCTTTTTCATGACCATATTTGCATTTTAGTGTTTGTGTTCCTGCTTATGAAATAAAACAATGGATGTTTAATGTATTGCAATTCTACAGATGCACTCTTGCAGCTCTTTTATATTCCTGTAGTTAAAATTTCATTACCAGTTCTAATGTAATCTTCTAGTTTATACAAATGTTCACAGAAAAAAAAAAAATTGCAGTCTAGTATGCTGTCAATTAAAGTAAACACAAACTCAGTAAAAATGTAATTGAATTCACCAGTTGCACGCAGATTATTTCCATCTCGTATTTTTATGCAAAAAACTGAAAAAAAACAAAGTATATTAGTAGAGCTCCACTGTTAATATTGTTTGCCCCACAGTTTGAACAGTTCTTTTATGAGGGTGAAAAACAGTTGTCATACTCTGTTGTGTGATCCTGCCTATGTATGAGAAGTAAAAATCCCTTCTATTTCCAGGAATGCCGGAAGAATGAGAAGGCACTCGGCAGTTACTGACTTTGATCAACTGTTAATAATGTCATCTCTGTCTGCTGCTTCTCTTCTTGTTTACAACTGCTTCTTCATGTTTTCTAGTGTTTTTCTCTATCACAAAGGTTTTACCCCTAAAGAAATCGCTATTATGGTGTTCATTTGAGAGAATGTACTACCCTGCACAGTACTACCCTGTCATGTTTAGAAATAGTTTTTATTGCTCTGAATTCATTATCTGAAAAGTAGTCAAAATACTTCACGACTTTAGAGAGAAGCATGATCATTTTCAGATCAAAGTTAAGATAATTGTATTTTTAATGCATACACTAATATAAAAACATATTTTAATATAATTATTATATAATATGTAAACTAAAATAATATGAATCATTATAGAAAAGATATTGCAATATTTCATATGTTTAGTAAAAATCATAATGCAGTAGTGATAAATTAATATTAGATACATTATAATATATGTTTTATATATCATATAATAATATATTATCAACCCTAAATTCCCAATACGGTACTCATAAGAGATTCTCAAAAGCATATGAACTTCTGTAAGATACTTAATATTGTAGAACACACACAAAAAACGAAATTTATAAATAATGCTCTCTGATTATGATATTAAATATTTGAATAATATCTTAGTTCAAAATGTAATATACTTGACTGTGTCACTTAAAAAGCCCTCTCAGTGTTTCAGAGGAATAGAAAAAATGTGAGCTTTAGCCGAGAGATAATTAATTATTCAGAACTTAAATGAGGCAGCTATGTTTTCTCTATATATATTATTCCATATTTCTTCCTCTTTCTCCAATTTATTATACTTTTCTAGCCCTCTGTTACATCTGATTTATATGAGACACAGTATCCTGTGATTTCAGTGCTCAGCTGCCAGATAGTGATGTGTCCTAGGCACTTTCATACATTTTTTCATGCATTTTTTCATATCTGTGACTCATGTATGTTTCTGATGCTTTTCTTCTATGAGAGAAACAAACAAGCTTCTGTTTCCAGGGAAGTATGGTTCTCCTGTTTTCATTCATCTATTTCTTAAGGAGAAGAAATTAAACCCATTTAAACCCCTTTCCTGGGTGGCCTTTTTCAGGCTTTTCTATCTTTTAGAGTGAGACATCTCTTTTCAGCAGATATTCTCAGCAACTTTTTCATTTACATTGGTCTGTTCCAATGAATCCAGAAGCTTGAAATTCCTCTTATATTAAAAAAAAAAAAAAAAAGTTTGTGTTTGGATTTAATGTGTGCTTTTTAAAGAAATGATAATATATATTATTTCTTTTTAAGTAAATAATTTTTTCACAAATGTTGTCCAAATGGCTAGATTCAACAGACTCATAACTTGTAGAGAATTAACAAAAGGAAGAAAAGTATATAAAACATTTTGTTTGGAAAGGTTTCAAATATGGGATTACACATTTCAAAAAAAGAGAAGCTATAACTTCATAGGTGTGAGAAGCAAGACTCACACAGAACAGTTTCACCAGGAGGAGAAGCAAAGAGGTTCAAGGAAAGAGTGCCAATCCATATAAGAAAAGAACTGGTTGTGGCTCTTGTTGATTGTATTGAAACTGATTAATTCAGGTCTATTTTTCAATTTAATTATTAACCCAGTTTGTGTTATGGAATGAGAAAAAAAATATTTTTTATTTCAGTGTTGCGCATTGCATTTCCAGTAGATTCATCTGAGTTGCCAAAGCTCTTATTGATGTCTTTATTAGGGCTGCCAACATTGCTGCTTCCTTTGAAGTCTTTCAGGTTGATGGAACTCAGCATCTTTTACCTCTTCCCGTGTGCTGAGCATGGGCATGGGTCCTTCTGCTATGGTGGTTCAGTCCTGGCTAAGAGCCAAATGCCCACCCAGTCACTTCTTCAGAGGAGCACATGCAGGAAACAGGATGAACACAGGAAGATCATTTAGCAATTGTCATGGGAAAACAGGGTCAACTTCCTAAAATTTGATTTACTCGAACAAAATTGATTTAATTTATTGACAACTGAAATAGAATCAGATGGTGCAAAACACCTTTTCCCCCCAACCTCCATTTTTTCCCATGCTGAGCTTCAGTTCATCAATCCCCCTCCAGTCTCAAGCCATGCTGGGAGTCAGCTGTCAATGGTTAGAAAAAAGGATTTCATACCATTTTCTGTGCACTGTGATACAACAAGTCTTCCCCATGCAATCCCTTTCACCATAAAAACATGAGTACTGTGAAGTGACAAAGCAAGGAGATATCTGTTACACTTCCCCTCCTCTGATATAATGAATAAGTCTGTAACTGGGGCCAATAGAATACCTGAAATTAGAAAGGAACACAATTCATATTACTGTTGCCATGTTTTAGTAACAGTAATTATTTTTTCACCAACAAATCCAGTTTGGATGGTTCCACTACACTTAGTTTCATCATTCCATGTTAACAATATATTGTGTCTATCCATTCTTTACTCATCCACTGCAGTGACATATCATTCATGTTGTTATCTCCCCAAGAAACCTAGTCCTTTATCAAAATTTGTTTCATGCTAAGTGTTTGTAGATTTTTTTTCTTGGCATTGAATGTATAACTTTTTTCTTTTTTTTGGCATGTTTCCAAATAATTTTATAATGATTTTTGACTATGCTAACTATATATAAACTGCCTACATATAAGCTGAATCTTTTTCATAATCTCAGGTGTTTCATGAACTTCTCATTTATTTGAATTTTACAAGTCTTGGATGTAATAATTCTCCTGCATAATGTTCATCCAGGTAAATGAGCACAGTTTAGTTATATTTGAGTCACTCATTTTAGAGGTTATCAAGTGTGGGGGAAATTTCTTTGAATAATTGTTTGTGACAAAGTTGCTGAAATTGTCAATGAACCTTTCTCACAACTAGTTGCTTAAGAGTTGCACTCTATGCATAATTGTAATATTCCTGCTGTATGCAATAGAAAGCATGGCTCACCATCATTTGCAGCACTTCTCCCAAAGTGCATAAAAAGATACAACATCTGAATATATTCTCATGTATGATAGTGTCAAAGATATGTCTGCAGTTTCATTCGTTATAGATTTTACAAGTACAAGTAGCTAGAATTTCCCTGTCACAACCTCCCCTTAACTCCTAGATCAAAACTTGGGAGAAGGGAATGGACAGTTTAAATTAATTTTCTCTCTAATCTCAGGTTTCATTCACCTTTGTCACTGTCCAGTAACTTTCTGGGTTTTATTCTCGAAGGAGAACTCTTTTTCCCTTTTTGCTGTGGGTGTCATACAATTAAAATGGGAAACATTCCTCTGGAATGGAGTAAGTACACTGTGTTAAGTTATCAGAGTTTCAACATTTGAAACCTAAATTTTCAACAAGTGTAATGAAGTTGCTGGTTTATATTACTAGAGGAGAAAGCAATTATGAGCGATGACCTCCCTAGGACAACCTGCAAATGGGGAATCAATCAGTCAAGACTACTGGAAGAAGAAGGAGAATGTTTCTTCTCTTATTCTCAGGAGGATCTTGCACAGAACAGAAAGGAAGAAGAAAGAGATGTCTCATCATCAGCCCTCCTTGTTTTGGTTTTTTTCTTTTTAACAAGTTGGCTCATTTTAAATTGATGAGTCAGTTTCTCAGTTCCTTACTTTCTTTTTCACCACAAGTATCTCAAAAACAGAGGTGAGAAACCACAGTGCTGCCTGTGCCATACTGCAGGTTTGGGGAGAAGGAGGATAAATGAATAAAGACATAGAATCAAAGACTTAGATAGGAAAGCAAAGGTGTGGAGTGTATTTGATATATGAAGATTGAATTATCTGGGGTAGAGCAAACACACTGGTTTAAAACTGTGGCGATTGTGGCACACATAATTTGCTATTTTCTTTAAAAATCAGAACAGAATGACTTTTCTCTAATTAGCCTTATATATTTCCATTTTTAATGAAAATAAATGCAGTGAATAGGAACACAGCCTTGAAACAAGACAGAGATTGTTACCAACTTCATTTCTATACTTAGAAAAACTGATGTAATGAAGAAATGAGGCGTTGGTCACTATATTTAGATTTCTAAATTAAGTTTTCCTGAGTCTCAGCAAGTTGCTTTTACCTCTCAATGTTTTCAGTAGTGTGAAATGGAGCTGCTCTTAATTCTTGCTTGTCTTATTTTAACATCTAATATATATAAGAAGAAATGCTGTGGAGGAAGCTTTCCTCTCAGGTGTCATTAAAGAAAGCACTGGGACAATCTGTCTTAGGCTAACTTTTAAATGTGTAAGTGAACCGTGGTGCCATCCACTCCACCTCTTTCAAGATATTTAAGCAAACATCAAATTTTCTTTTCAGCTGGCTATTTAATTATGTACTTTAAATCATTACCATGGGAAAAATAAAAATCATGAAATTAGTAAATAAAAAAAAAAAAAAGCGATTGGAATCAATGGCATGGAGAATTCTCTGTAAAATCTTAACTCTTAAGTAAATAAAAAATTTAAATATTGTCCTTGTCTCTAATGCTAGTTAGACATAGCTAGTGGGTGTCTGCTTCCTAAATTTTGTACTGAGTTCTGATATAGTGGTAAAAAACCTATCACCATTTTCAATTCTGAGGAAAAAAATAACCTGTTAGGAATTACTGCAAATGAGATGAAAGTGAAGACTTCTTTTTTTTCTTTTCTCAATTAAAAGCATTCTAAATTTTAGAATGCTGTAAAACCCCATCTGTTTCTATGAGTAGCACACTTTCCTTTTCCAGCTTATTATATTTTTTTTTTCAACAGCACACAGCTGGAATTTTTGGCTTGTGGTTTAGATTTTTGCAACATTTGTATTTTTAATTAAATATGGAATTCATCATCAAGACATGACAGTCTGCCTTTCTTATAAGAAGTGATAAAGATTGATCTAGGTGTGTAGTTTTATATCAAATGCTATCTTTCCAAAATGTTAAAATGATTAGACTTTATTGTTTCTTTTAGGATGCACAAGATAAGAAAATCTAAAAAACACTGGCTTTCGTTCCTGGGAAAAAGACCTAGGAGGTCTTACACGAGACTGAAAATGTAATTTTCTTGCCCTACAAAAGTACATACAGCAATAGTTCAGATTTATATCCCTGAAGCTCTGATAAATTGAACACAAAAATAATTGTTTCCCTCACATTGCAGGATTGCAGATTTATTGACCTCTTAATAGTTAACAATATTCTTATTTTAGTCAACATGATAATTCTACTTGTTGATCTTGGCATGCAATATAGTTCTTCCAGGTAGATGATAATGAAAAGTTTCTCTATCTTACTTTTGCTATTTTTTTTTTTATATTTTATATTCCAAATATAGTACCAGTGCATTTATCTCTGTATGTAGTGCAAAAACCTAATTTGGTTTACTCAGTTTGTGAGTTATAACTCTGTATTACTTTACTGGATTTTTTTTCTTGTCATGAAAGTTGGTTGGCTGTAGTAAGAATTCCTATTCCTACAAGGGAGAGTCAGGGGCACAAAATAGAAAAGTCAATCACTAAACCAAAGCTCAGATTAGATATTGCAAGAATAAAACTTGGTTTTGGAACATAACAAAGTGAACAATAACATATTTCCTCTGTGAAGCATATTGTCTCTTTATATCTGTAATGTTTCTTTCCCTTTTATTTTTTTTTTCCATTTTACATAGAAGGAAATGAAAAAAAATAGCAACTGTGAATCCTCTGGCAAATCAGCAAGCAGATGTATTTCGTTAGGCATTTTAAAGTCAAATTAAAAAAGAAAGTGAAAACAAAATTTCTGTGATGATTTTTTTGTAAGCAGCATCAGAAGGAATTTGTAAAATTATATATTTTGGATTAAAATTTGATTCAGTTTTTTAAGCCTGCTCTACTTTCAGGTTTCTTGCACAGCTGAAATAATAGAATGAGGATACTCTAGATTGGATACACATAAAGGTATGGATACATCTTGCCTTGCCTTTCCTTTCCTTTTTTTTCCCTAGTTGATATTCCTATCCCCCAACAATAAATTTCCCTTCTTCTGAATAAAGCTCAATCTCTTTCAAAGGGTGCATTGTCTGACTCCACTATTGAAAAGCTAAATTTCTGTTTTGAAATGCTTGAGTCAACATGGATATATCACAGGAAGTTTTAGAGCTGCTTCCACTGTGATTAATAAAATCAAAGCTTTCTGAAATGTGCTATTCTCTGTGCAAATCATCAGACAGAAAATGGAGAGAGGAAGTGGCAGCACCATCTGCCATGTTGCAAGCAGCATCAAATAAGGGTGACTAAAGGAAGTGAAATGCAATTCATTTGCTCATCTCATCTTACCTCCCCTCCTTCTGCTGAGCAAAGTTGCATAGTTGATCAAACTATGCAACTAGAAGGATTAGTTGAAAGTGTGGTCTTTTGTCGCCTATCTTCTATTTCCATATACATTTTTGGTTATTTTATTTAGACTAGAATTTGACATGGTGAAACCAGTGGGAATGGGCACCTTCCTTGTTATGTGTTCCCATTGAGCTTATGTTATTTTTTCTTATTTAAGATAGGCCAGTCCTCTTAAATTAATATGGCAAATGACTACATTTAATAGAGAACTCCTTTGAATTTGACATATGTGAAGTACTAGGAGAAATTTTGTTAATGCATTAGAATACTGGAAGAAAGAATTCACTGATCTTGGAATTCATTATCCAGAAGAAAGTTTTTCAAGGGTACAGGAATCTTCCCAGGAATAGTTTATACAATTAAGTACAGAAGAAAATAATGATCACACTTCAGGTAGGGCTGAAATCAGTTCTTGTATGTCAAATGTGCATTTCTATTTGCACATTTTAAATACTGTTACATTTTCTTAGGAATATAAGGCTATGCAAGTCTTGATTTTAATGTGGATAGCAGGATTTATTGCAAGTAATCTTGATTAATACTGGTGATCAGATCAGGAGGCATTTTTAGAAGGGACACTTCTGGCTGGTCTGTTAGAGATATTACTGCCAAAACACTGTTCAGAAGCCCATTGACTAGAGAAATGATTGTGAGAGAGTGAGCAAAAGAAGCAAAATAAATGTTGTTCTCAGATTTGGTTCAAGGCTTGAGATTCAAGGGAAGGTTTCTGTTGACATAAGAAATGAGAACACAGCTATTCGTATGGTTTATGATGAGCAGCAGAATTTTAAGGCTGACTGATAGCCTTGATGTGAAGCCGGAGGTTTTAAATTTAAAATCTGTCAAGGAGAAGGTTAAGGCTTATGCTTTATTAGGAGTGAGAACAAGATACTAGAAAGTATTGTGTGTACAAATAGTGAGCCTGTGCTTGTCTGTCCCACTGAACATGTTTTTCTGCATAACTTTTGCAGAAGTCTGACATCAGGCTTTATTTAGGGTAAAATAAAATGTGTCAGTTATTATTTTCAATGACAAATGACATAAAAGTTGTGAGAAAAGAATTAAATAGTGTGACAAAGATCATCTATGAGATCCCATTAGTTAACAAAATTTTGAAATTCCTCGTTAATTTTTTGAGTTACTGTTGTGCGTTCTTTTGTTGTTTTGTATTTAGAATTTATTTTAAGAGTATTGCACTATTTTTTTTCCATCAGTTGTCACTGAGTTAATGTACATAAATATACAAAAAGTGAACTCTCCACATTGTGCACTTCTCACAATGGCAAACTTGACTTAAAAATTTCTTAAAAATTCCTTTCAAGGCCATAGCACATATAACTTTCACTGTCCATAATTAATTACTTTCACTCTTTCTCTTTCATAGAATTAGCATTTTTCATTGGTTGAATGCCAAGTAGTTGTGCTGAAAATTAAAATTGATTGGAAAAGAGGATAAAATATCTGAAGCTCTTCAGCCATGCAGCTGTCGAATCTGAAATCTAGTGGAAAGTATTTTACAAGTCCTGCATTTAAAAAAATAAATGAAAGAATGTTTGCATTGTTTGTTTGCATTGTCATCTTTACTGGTATACAGATGAGAAGACAGAATTTCAATTATAAATCCATTTCAACAACAATAGCTATTCATTTTTGCTCATTAAAATAAAAAAAACCTTAATAACATATGATGTGACACTTGGATTTTTCTATAATTCCATATTTATTCATGAGGGACAATGCATATGCCAGATGTACAGAATAATAGGACTTTTTTTTTTTTTTGCATGGGTTTGAAAAATATTTCTAGAAATAAAATGCATGCCTATGTGTGTTTTTGTTTGTCACCTGTGTGTGTATAAATACAGCATGTGTGAGAGTATTCCAGACACATTCATGTGTGCCTGCTGTCTGCTCATGTGTTTTCAAACTACTGTGATAATAAAGCCTTGTATATATTTGAGGCTTTATAAATACAGCTTTGAAAGCAGTTAGCTGGACAGGTGGCATAGCAGCTGAAAGGTGTTGTTATAGGATGTGAACAAACAAAGTGTTCTTCAAGGTGATACTTAAAATCATACTCTAATGACCTATTGTGTTCACTGTTCTGAAAAGCTGTGGTACCTATTAATTTATTGTCCTTCCTTAGTACTTCAGCCTTCTCAACTGTGATTCATAACTTTAGGTTGCATGCCAGATATTTGGAGTTGGTGAGAACAGCAATGAGTTTAAAAATCTGAGCTCACATTATCTATGTAGTGGCTTGTCTTCCAGTATACAGAACCTCTGCCCTGACAAACCACACAAGAACTATAAAAGGCTGTATCATTCATGCCTTAATGGACTGTAAGGCATCAGAATAACAACATTAAACCCAGTATGCTTCCTGAGCAAATGGCTTAAGCCTTCACTAGTGGAATTAGTTCCTTTCACTGGCAGAGGAAGCTGCCCGTAAACTGTGAATTTCTCCTTGCTTTTTATAACAGATTTGTGGTTGTGATGGATTGATGGAAGAAACATTACAGAAGTATATGGCTAAGTTTTCCATCACTTTCACAGCAAGAAACTGGAAATCTGAATTCTGAACTTCTTTTCAGAATAGACTGCAGCAAGCCATCTTTGCCTCTTTCTCACACATTTGGTTTTGAGTGTGCCACACACAGACTGCTTAAATTTGATATTTGTCCCTTTTTGTAGTTTAGCCTAAAAGGATAAACTACAAAAATATATTAATATGGGATTCCATGAAGCAAGGTGTAAGATGAATGCATTATGTTTTAAGAGTCTATTTGGAATTATTACAGCTCCTGTTCATCTGTGTTGTTTTACCTACAGAAAATGGGAGCAGGCATTTGGACATTCCTTAGAAGTACAAAAGCTCAACAGCTAAACTAACCTTAATCCTCCATTTCACTGGTTAAAAATTTAACATTGTCTTGATTTATTTAGGACTGGTCTGTATGTTATTTTACACATTCTGCAAGAAGAGATAATCTCTGACATAATATGAACTAGCTCTTTCTTGTTCCAAATAGCTCTAAGATGTTGCTTCAGGAGTCTCTTAAGGCTTCAGCTATTTCTTTCAGCCCTGGCTGATCTTTGCAACTCAGATAGATGTGGAAAATATATTTGCAATATTTTTAATCATAAATGCATTTTTCTTTGGTGAACTTGTTTTGATTACACATTAAATTATTCCCTAGCTTATCAGTAACAGTATCTTGGCTTCACCACCTACCTCTTGCTCATTTCAGGAGCTCCATAGACAAGCAGCTACCGTAGAATATGTCCAAGTGTACCTGTCCTACACTCCTTCTGTGCCCCTATTTCTCACCACTTATTTGCAGAGCTGAAGCTCTGTTCTCAAATGGGGATCTCTTTGTGATGTACAGTCTTTGACTTTCCCTGAAACATTACTGTCATGGTACTCATTATGTTCCTGGCAGTCCCTCTAGCACACATACAACATATCTCTGGTGAACTGACCTACACTGGAATGAGGCATGCCTTGCTCAAGTACAGCTGAGTCTCTCTCTCACAGCTCCATCCAATTCGTTTTGCTTTGTGTGCAGCTGAAGCACTGAGTGCAGCTGTAAACACTCTCTGGACCATAAATCTGGAGAGTGCAGCACATCCTGAGTTTTAATATGCTTGCTTTCAACAGCAACATCCTTACGTGACTGTTTTCCATATCATCTGCCAGCTGAGAAAAGGTAAAATTGTCTTGTAATAAGGGTTTATTTACTTTATCCACATATTAATCTGCCTTCTGCAATCAAAAGAGTAAATGAAGTGGCAGATGGACAGGGAAGGCTCTTAACTGCAAGGGTGCAGAACAGCTCTGGGCATTTGTGATCTTTAAAGTACAGCCAATATTTTCCTCTGCAAATTTCTTCAGAGTCCCTGAGCTGTAACACCTTGCTTCACTGGAATCTCTGCTGCCAACCTTCCTTCAGCAAGTGCACAGAATATTATGGCAAATCATGGCTAATTGCCTGAGAATGAATTCTGACTGTTTGCTTGTTTTAGTGCTTATATTGAAAATCCTGTCTTGGATGTGAAAGTACGTTAGTACCTTGTTAAAGACAGGAAATATTGCCAGGCACATATTTCCAGGTTATAAAGAAGAAGAGCAATTAGACATTTTTCTGTCACTGCAAAGTTCAGCATCAATAAAAGCTTTATCTGTGGTAGTTTATAGGCATGATCACATAAATACTTTGCAGGCTTATTGCAGTTTCTAGCTGTTTGCACAGCCCTCTTCCTGGTAGGTGGAGAGTGAAAAGGCAGTGGGATTTTCCTCATGCATTTCATTCCATAACCTGGAAGTTACTTTGATTTGTGACAAATCCTTTGCTTTCTCTAATGGAAATTTGCAGACTTCACGCTAAGACGTTAAAAGGTAAAGTAGATACTAGTTAATTTTAACTTAAAGCCTAAGAGTTACTGTTAGCAGCAATAAAATCCACCAGAAAGCCAGGATATGGAGCTACAGGCATCACCATGATAACATTTTCTGAGTTTGGAGGATTATGCAGCATGAATCCTAGGGAATTTCTGAGTAGGAAAGCTGGTTCTGTTTAGTGTTTGTGAGTACTCAGGGAATCATTTCTCTGTGCTGCCTTTATTTCACTCCTCCTTAATACCCAAAAGCGCCACTTGCAAAGAGGTTATCTACACCTATTAGTACCTTCTCACTTATATTATAAACTATTCCAGGAAGGTATCAAATATTGACTAACTTATTCCAGGAGTAGCAATAGTAACTGTCTCTCATAACTAGCCAGGCAGAAAAAGACAGGAAATTGACTTCCAAATAATAAAAAGATGGGGGTATTTTTACATTTTCAAAAATATGACTGATTATGCCTTTTTTCATCTAACCTATCCATGCAACTCCTCTCAATTTGAGTTATTCAAGTTTGCATTTTTTCAGGTTTTTTTTGTCTCTAGAGAAATACATACTTCTGTTTCATTGTTCAGTTGCTATTTCATATCAAATGGAAAACATTATGTAATTTATTAATCTAAAAATATGGTATTTAAGATGCTCATATTTAGTTGTTACTACACACTATGTGAACAAACCAATGCAAAGAAATCTCATTGACATGAGTGCTTATGTTTCATTATCTTATAAAAAGTGTAATCACAAACTTATTCTCATCTCGTAACTTTAGGTAGCTGTTAACACCCAGGATTATTAATACAGTGCCTCATATCTAGTTTGTTCCTCACATTGGAACATTGTCACTACCACTGTGTTTTATCACTGTTAAGGGACTTAAATTGCTTGTTCTTGTGTTGTCTCATCTGTCAGTGCAAATTTTTTTATTTCTCTATTTGAATTTATTACAAATTCTCACCAAAAGAGCCTATGAAAGGTTTCACCATTGAAATATTTTTCTGTAAGTTCAAGTATTTGATACAAATTTGTTCTAAATTAGGCATGTTTTGATGTTAAAGCTGCAGCCATCTGTATGCATTTTTAAATAGAACTTCAACAATAAAGATTGATCATAAAATGTAAAACATGTGGTAAAATATGCATGACACCATTTTAAAATTAATTGTAAAATCTTGTTTTGCTAGTCTCTGATTTATTTATTGATATTTCATCTTATCTTTTTTAAAATCAAAGTGAAAAAAATTAAGTAATAAGGGCTTAAGAAAATTATTTTCATGAATTTGCTGTATCTTTTGTTAGATAATAAAGCAATTCAAACAGCAATAAAGCAGAATTTTTTTTATGAATACCACCTCATGGAGCTAAAAATTCTTTGTAATGTGTTTTTATATTCATTTGTTTTTAATTATATTTTTAAGTAATGAAATAAACAAGAGATATAAAATATTAAAAAAAGGTAAAAAAGCCATTATATATATGTATTTTTTAAATATATATATTCTCTATATAATCATAATTCATTCTACTTGGTTTGTTTCATTCCAGATATACTGGTTATTTTATTTAATTTAACAGTGTAAAAATAAATAAATTAATAAATAAATATCAGTACTGCATTTTTGTGTTTGTGGATCACATCACAGTATCTGAGTGTCTTATGACCTTTTGTTGAGTCTTGTGACTCAAAAGAAGCTTCTCCAGATCCAGATGTTGTATGACAGTCATGTTACTTGAAGAAGAGAGGAAGGAGCAATTTTATCACTGACTGTTTTACATATAGAATGAAAGACAGAATATTATTTATTCAGATTCACATAATAATCTTATTATGTAACAAAACCTATGTACTTTGTGTCATCTTTCTCAATGATAGGTGATGTATAAACAAGAAACTGATTTATTCATCTTTTCTAATTCCAATAAAGCTGGTGCATGAATTTTTCTTTTCTTTCTTCTCAAAAGGTTATACATTAAAGAAAATGTCAGTAATCCTGGTTTGCAGGCATATGTTATTCAGCTTTGCCTCAAAGGTAATCCTTTCTTATAAGTCTTCCTCCAGGATGCACAGACAATTAGGTGATTTTGAATTGTCAAGCAATGAAGGACTAGAAAGTATTATGTTTCATGGAGCTTATTTTTCTGCTAGCTATAAAAATTCACCTTATATTGAGATTCAGTAGGAAAGATGAGTGCAGAAGAAAGGAGAATATTTGTAGATGAAAAATTAGACATCAGCTCACGGTGTTGACTTGCAGCCCACAAAGCCAAAAGTATCCTGGGCTGCATCTAAAAAAGTTGACAGCAGGTCAAGGGAGGTGATTTTCCACCTTTGCTCTCATGTGAGACCCCACCTGGACTGGTACATCTAGTTCTGCAGTCCAGGAAAGACACGGGCCTGATGGAATGGATCCAGAGGAAGGCCACAAAAATAGTCAGAAGGATGGAACACCTTATAAAGAAAAGCTGAGAGAGTTGCCATTGTTCAGCCTGCAGAAGTGAAGGCTCCAAGGAGACCTTATTGCAACCTTTCAGTACTTGAAAGAGCCTTATAAGGAAGATGAAGAGGGACTTTTTCTAGCTTCTATAGTAACAGGACAAGGCACAACTGTTTTAAACTGAAAGAAGGTAGATTTAAATTTAATATAATGAAGAATGTTTTTTGCTATGAGAGTGAAGAGACACTGGAAGAGATTGTCCAGAGATATTGAGGATTTTCTTACTTTGGGTCAGGCTGGATGGAGCTGTAAGCAATCTGATGTAGTGAAAGACATCCTTGGGCACAGCAGGGGGCTTGGAACAAATGGGGACCTACAGGTTTGCCAGTGTGGCCTTGGGGTTGGGGAGGGCCATGTGGCAGATGGATCTTCCATGGCATCACATGGCACATACAGGATAAGCAGATGATCAAGTCCACTCTGCATGGGTTTATGAGAAGCAGCTGCTGCGACTATCCTGACCTTTTTCAATCACAGAATCACAGAATAATAAAGATTGGAAGAGACCTTCAAGATCATCTAATCTGACCATCAACCTAGCACTACCACAGTCACCCTTGGATGACCTACATCTCCCACACAGTGGATCAGAGAAAGGCTGTGGATGTTATTTACCCAGACTTTACTAAAGTCTTCGTCAAGAATAAGTATTTTAGGGTAAAAAACTGTTTGAAAGGAACCATCCATATTAATAGTTTTTTTCTACTCTTCTGTGGATAATAACTTAGAAGCCAAAAAGAACATTTCCCTGACTAGAATATCAAATTCATATTTCAAACCTTGAGTTTTTCTTCCCTGTGATGCCTTTCATAGTAAAGGGGCACTTCATAAGAAGTAATAAGGCAGGGTGCATTTTATGAGGCATGTATATAACATGCACCTTAGTGGATGTCATTGTGTCATTTCATTTCACTGCAGTAGAAGGGAGAGAAAGTGACATTTTCTTACTGATTGGGATCTGATTTAGGACATCATGGGTTTCATTTTAGATTTTATTTCAGGCTCATTTTAGGTTTTATTTCAGGCTCAAGTAACAACTATTTTTTTTTCTTTCTTTTTTTTTTTTTTTTTTTTTTTTAATGCTGGTTTTCCATTTGGTTACCCAATGAGATACCAGAGACACCTCAATATGAACTTACTTTGGAACCTCATCTGCACTCTGTGAAGGTCTTAGCCAAAGTTGACTATACCAACTCTGAGGGAGGGTGAGAGACAGCAGTAAAATGTGGAGAGGGAAGAGGCACTATTCAGGTTGAAGAGGTGGCCCATGTTTGATTTACAAAATACTCAGACCTAAACATTGCTTTGAAAAAGTGTCTCTTTCCTGCTGAGTTCCTTTTAAGGGCTATAATATTTTGGTATTTTTTAGTAAGAAGCAGCTTTCTTGAACTGTGTGATGAGTTGATCTTCGATAAAGAACTGAGTACTTTCCAAATTTTGTTTTCCTGCCAGCAAAATAATGTTTATTTCCTGCTTATGTTTATTTATTATGTTTATTTATTATTCTAGCTAATGTTTATTTCCTGGTCTTACTGTTATGTTTTTGGATACACATGTCTGAGTCATAAGCCAAATTTCATGTTTCTCTGCTACTACTTCAAAATGATAGTGCTCTCAATGACATGTACCCCTCCTTCTATCTTCCATTTTCCACTTGCTCAGCATGTCTTTCAGTTATTTTTTTATAATTTTCAGTTTATTCTCTCTTGTGCAGAAACTTTCATACCCAGGGAGAGTTCAAAGGTATCTGACAGCTGTGAATGTGTCTCCCTGCTGATGACAGAAAATCACAGTTCATCCAGTTAGGGATGTGTTTCATTGACCTAAGTAATGCTAGAGTCCAGGCTAGCATGAAACTCCATGTTGCAGAGCAGTTCAGAAGCCTTATGCTTGTGATGATAGATAAAGCAGAGGACAAACAGACATTGCCAGTATCAGCAAGAGTAACAAATGTGTTAAATGAGACAGACCCAAGAAGAAATACTGAGCAGCTGTATTGATCTTGTAATGAAAGAGGCTTATAAGTTGACTGAATAGGGACTTTCCACAAGGGTATGTATTGATAGGACAAGAGGAAATGGCCTTTAGATGAAGGAGGGTTGATTGGGATTAGGTATTAGGAAGAAGTTCTTTTCTGTGAAGGTCATGAGACCCTGGAAAAGGTTTTTGAGAGAAGTTGTGAAATCCCCATCTCTGGAAGTGTTCAAAATCAGGCTGGATGGGGCCCTGAGGAACTGGGCATAGGTGTCCCTGCCCACAGCAGAGGGGGTTGGAATTAGATGATCTTTCAAGTCTATTCAAATTCAGACCATCCTATTCTGTGGAAGCTGAAAAGTCTTCATGGCTCTGACTGACTTAGGTTTAAACTGGAGAAAAATTCTTCCCTGTCCCCAAAGCTATTGATCAGGCTGTCATTGAGAGGACACTGTGAGAGATATTACTACAAGTCCTATGTCTCAGACCTCTTCATATATCAGAGCACCTGCGTGTCATTTCCCGGTCCTTTGTCCAGCTGTGCTAAACACCCTTTCCTTCACAAGAAGACGAGAACTGATTTCTCTAATCTTCTCGGACTCATTTGAATAAGTTGACATGACAGCTTCAAATGTAGAAGATGGGAAGGAGAATACCCTTCCTTATCTTTGTAGAAGCAGCTGAAATTTTGAAATGTGACATGAAAATACCATTTCCTCTTATGTACCAAGATATTCAGTTTTCTTTTCCCGGGCTGGAATGGATGGGTGAACAAAATAAATAGCACAGTTCTGTCTTTGTCATTACTTTACTTTGGTAAAAAAATCATCACACTATCAAATAGTGTACTTTATTTTGTTAAGGAGTTAATGAGTTATTGTGGATCATTTGATGCTTAACATCCAAAGTAAGAGTTAATAAGACTCCTAACTCAGTGCCAGACTTGAATACCTTAGGTATTGCATTACTTAGTGCATTTAGCAAAATATAACTAAAATTTGTACCCTCTGCTCATGAGGGCACGGACCCTGGGACGAGGGAAATGGAAAAGGCTTAGATGTCATTTGACTTCTTTGCCTTCATTTTCACAGGAAAATTGTACTCTCAGGCTGGGTGGTCAGAACTTTTGACAGAAGCTGTGGGAATGAAACACTCTCCAGAGCAGCAGGACAAAGGGATAGAGTACACAAGTAAGTTGAACATACACCTATGGGAGCAAACGTGGCACTGGCAGAGCTCACCAAGGCTGATGTGAGGCTCCTGCTACTTAAAAGGTTACATGTAATGAAGGGAAGTTTGTGATGCCTGGCCAAAAGCGAACATCTCTCCTCTTCAAGACAGGCCAAGAGGATGAGCAAGGAGACTACAAGACGGGAAGTTTTTATACCGGTTTCTTTTCAATTCATATATTATCTTAGGCAGAACTAAATAGGTTTCTAAGTAGCAGTACTCCTGCTACTTAATGCTGGGTATGTGTGTGAGAGTTAACATCCATGTATTCTGTTTTGCTCAAACACAAACTCAAGTAAAATGAACCTTGTGTGGTCTTCTGAAAGTGTGCTCATTCTAAGCAAGACAAAGAGTATTGCTTTTTGAGTTGTATTCATGGCATATCTCTACTCTTCTTTTGGGAGCAGGCGAGATAGAAGGGTTGTTGCTAAGCAGCAGCTGTCACCAGAAAGGTCTATGTGTAATGCTGTGGTAGTGGATTAAATGCCACTGAAGTACCTCTCTTCTGAAGACTTTCTGTCTGTTAACTGTTGAAATAATTTATAGCCATGGTATTCAGCCTAATGTGTACATCCACTTTCCTCCTTCCACCCATCTTTATTGACTGTGATGTCTGGTGACTTAAGAGCTGTCTATATTTCTTGATGTTAGTATTCTGAGGTAGTCTGGCTCTAGAGCCAGGCTGGGCAGTGCTGGAGTAAAAGTCCACCTGTACTGACTTGCTACTCACTTATAGAATCCTCAGTCCTACCATTTTGTTGAGAAAAACAAAATCAGCTGTATGAATAACTCATTAATCCTTGTCTTTTTTTTTCCCATAAAAAATCTCTTTTCTTTCTCACAGACAGAGTTGTTACAGCCAAATCACAAACTACTGGTTGCAGGAAATACTTCTGAGAACAATTTTTTTCTGCTCATGAGAAAGTTATTTCAATAAATACATTTAATGAAAACTCAAATCAGAACAAGTACTGTCTTTCCCATAGGAGAATAAGCCTTAATTGGGCACCACACACTTTTCTTAAACGGACTTTGAGGACTAAAACCATACAGGCATGCTAATGCTGCATAGGTATTTTTAAAAGCTACAAAAAATATGATGTTATTTCTTGCAGATTTTTTTCTTCTGGCTTTGAATTACTGCCTACAAGCAATCCAGAGGTTTTATTACATTCTGATGGGCAGAAATTACAGAAACACCCATGTAAGACATAGTAATGTGCTTTGGAAAGAAAAACAACTAATGCTCTGTCATGCTCATGGATAGTTGTGACTAAGGAAAACCCTTTGCCACTTGGAGACTTTTTAAGTTGTATTCAACCTTGATATTTGGCAGTGTATATTGGAAAGTGCGGCGGTGCGGTGTCGAGCCTTCACC
>JAHXMQ010000807.1:66188575-66214092 GCA_020466415.1 Ammodramus savannarum pratensis
GTGTGTATGTGTGTTTTTATTAATAACTCTGCAATTTCTCTATATTTGCTTTCATTTCTCTGGAACCAGTGCAGCTCCTGGGAGTTCCGTGAGTTTATTGTTGTTGCTTTTGAGAGAAAACCTGGGATAAAGAAGCCTTGCTGCGTGTTCTATTCAAGGAGGTAATTTAGTTTGTTGCCAAACCAAAGTGGAAAATGACACAGTCTCAATGCCATGCTGAGCTCATCAGGGTGATATAGACTGGGTTGCAGAATCAGACACATGTATCTTCCAATGAATGTTTTTGAAAGCACAAAAAATGAAGGTAATAATATTAGATTTAATTTGAAAAATAGTAACAATTCTTCTTCTGGTGTATTCACTCTACCCAAGACATTATTTTAAGATGCTCTATCTTAGCATGCAACATTAACACAGATATTCATTGCTATTAGCATGCAACATTAACACAGATATTCAAAGATATTCATTGCTCAATTTCAGAAAGATGGTTTAAAATAAGATTGATATAGCAGCTTCCTTGCTGTGCAAAATTTCAACTATGATTCTTATACTCCTCTTTTTTTTCCCAGGTCTAAAAACTCTTCCAGTTCTCCCAGAAGCCCCTGTATATCCTCCTCTGGTGCAGGGATCTCTGCTTAAGCCTTGTGTCTCTCTTCTGGGAGAGGCACTTGTTTCTCCCATGAGACCTGCTGATCAGGAACAGTCAGACAGGATTCCCTGGACCAGAATTATTAATATTTTCACCTTTATCTGCTATTCATGGAAATCTTTGGAAGAACTCTTGACTACCTCATGTGAATTAATGGTATATGGACTGTGGTAGTTTGACAACAGGGCATGTCATGGAGATTTGTAATCCTGTCAAAACTGTAGTGGATCATACATTGAAAAGATGAATCTTTTTCTTTCTTTTTTTTTTTTTTTTTTCAAAAATTAAGGAACTGGAACTCAGTTCCTCAGATATTAAGCTTGCCTTAAATAAATAAAGGCAATATATTAGTTATAGACTGAGAAGGTGATTGGAAGGTAGAGCAAAAGCTAATCCACTTATTCCCATAGATGAGATCTGTGTACAGTTTATGAAACTTTCAAATTTAGAAAACATATGACTGCAATTGTTTAACTCATCTTCAAAGAAGCAAGTATGTATGGCCACTTGTACTTTGCTAAGATGCTATACCCTCTTTTCTGGTCCCTGGCATATTTCACAGTTAAATTCTCTCTTGCTACATTGTGCAACTGTAGTTTAACCTCCGTGATGCATATGTTGATTTTTAACAGTGCAAGAAGACTCTTCCTCTGCAATTCCATTTTCCACAGATAAAAAAGTAAAGCTATCCTGCAAGTTGTGTGCTACCTATTCAATAATTGTCTAGATATCTGAAGATGTTGATGTTTGAATAAGTCCTTACATATCAGATATCCAGCAGTTCCTTGTCTTGGATGTTTCTATTAGAGTCTGTGAACTGGACCATGAATTTAAAAGTCAGCACTACTGGGCAACTCATGGGAGTTAATGACAATCCCTTTCTAAATTCTTTGTGGTCATGGTCTCTCTCCAGGTGCTATAACAATTCTGTTCAAAGGTGTTATTTTTTAAACCTGTATTCCCATGAGGCTGCATGTAGTTGCTGAGGGAGTGCTTTCAAGTTTAATCCCTCACCATGGAAAACATTGTCGTTCTTACTTCTGACATTCAGAACAGATTAGGTGGTCTGTTTTTCAAAAATCTTCCAAAAAAGAGGGAAATCACCAAGGGAAAAATTTGCAGGATAAAGAAAAATAAAAAGGAAAACTGACAAAGATTAACAGACTTTATTATATATTAACATTAGGCAATTTCATGCGTTCACTTGTGTTTGCAAGTGCAAATGAAAATGGTAGGCTTTTCATTTATCCAGGTTTGTAGATTTTTAAAGTAATGGAAAGTAATCAGCAAATGAGTCTTTGAATTAATGTTTAATACACACAGAATACATCTGGAGACTTTGTAAGACTCATCCAAAGTAATTTTGAGCAGTTACAGAGAAAATAATATCATCCAAGATTTGTTGTACTGGCTTTGTTTAGAAAATAAAATTATTAAGAAATAAGAAGAGAATGTGGTGCAGTGGGATATGTAATTTGCATTTATTTTGTTTTCTAGAAGCATTTACCAAAGTAGGTTGGTAATAAAGAAGCAGCTAAAGTTTTCATTATGTCTCAACTGATTTTCAAATTAAATTTAGAGTAAAAACATGAAGTTGTCCACAGTACTTGTTAAGGTAAATACAATATGAAGTAATTGAAGATTAATGTCCCCACAGTTTTTTGATAACACTTTTTTTTTAACTGGGCGAGATAGTCTTTGTTTTCTTTTTCTACTTTCACTTAAATTTTTTTTCACAGAAACAGGACAAAGTGGAATTGCATATGAGGTAGTTAAGCAAGATCATTCCAGTTTTGAGAAAGCAAACATGTATTAATATGCTTTATGTAGCAAATTACATGCTTGATCATAAAATATAGTGTTTCCATTAGTATGAATATTAGTAATGTCACTGACATAAATGACAGTGAAAGCAGACAGTAGAGCAGATATTGGGTGCTAGACAGTGGTTTCGACCCATTCTCATATGGTTGTTTTCATCGATGCACTCTGGTGATTCAGGACAGACACCAATAATTTTAGCAGCAAAGCTGGAGAGGGGGGAACTCCTGCTGCTCTTAGATGCAGAATACATCAGTGCATTGGGTCTGGCTGAGCTGTTGATTTTCTCTAATTTTACTACTCCTATCCAAACTAAATGCCAATATTAAAGAGTTCTTTTATTTTAATTTTTTTTCTTCCCTGAGATCACATTTAGAAATCCACTTTCTCACTTGAATTTTTAGAGCATTTACAGCTTTTGTGTGTCAATATTTTTATTTTATTAGCAAAGGTTTCAGTATTAATGCCAGAGGAAAACAATTCTGTGGTTGTTTCTTGCCTTGAGTAATATTTTTTTCACTTTGAGAAAACTGTTTTCCTCCTTGTCTGTAATAGAATTGCAAAAAAGCACTGATTTGTCTTTCTTGTTTTGCCCATTGAATAGCCAAAGTGAGATAAAAATTCACCTTATAGATTTTTCTCTTCCTTTGGACTATGTTTCTCTATTGCCTTTCAATGTTGAATTTTTATGAATGAAAACAAATTCCCCCACCTTTTTATGACTCTGTGTGTTTTTGTTTTCTTTCATGTAACTGCAAACACCATCTTCTACGTAGGACCAAAAAATAACCAAAAAAAAAAAGTGGCAATAATTTCTAGGTAGGAACAGCAATACAAATTAGCTATACATGTAATTTTCAAATCCTTTTGACTAAGAATACATTCAGACATGACCTTGACCCTCAGCAGCACAAAAATTTGGACAAAACCATACCAGCCCCCTGGTGCTTTGTGTTCTGGAATCCATTATGGTTGTACTTGCTTGAAGTCTCAGTCAAAAACTGTCATTATAAGGAACTATTGGGGTTTGAATCATTGATACATGTACTCTTGCTTTGAATTCCAGAAATTCTTCATGTAGTTTGTTTGCCAGTGTTGGAGAATTTTGCTCAGACATGGCTTATGGAGAGAGGCCATGAGGGTGTACAGCTGGTTGAAAAGTAGAAGGCAGCTGTAATCAGTAGTTTCCCAGGCCTGCTCTTATAAACAGTAAGAGCCTGAGAAACTGCAAACGTTCCCAGCTCAACTTTTAACAACAATAAACACCACATCCTTGAATAGGTATGGGAAAGACAGATGAAAAACATGAAGACCTTAAGAACAGTGGATAACAAGTCAAAAAAAGAAAGAGAAAGATAAGTTTTGGTTGAAGAAAACAAGGAGGAATTCGTGTGTAATCTGTATCCAATGATGCGCTCTGGTTTTGTGGTATGGATGAGCTTGGTTAACACGGTTATAAAAATGTGCACAATGAATCAATAAATCGGAGGTCGATGATCATCGGATGGTCGTCTCCCTTCACTTCATCAAGCCAAGACAGTAGTTGTTGCATTATCTCCTTGATATTAAGTATTACTTCTGGTTTCCAAAAACTTTCCTGCAATACGAAGGAAAGAAAAGCTATTAAAACACAAACTCATGTGTATTTTGAATATTATATTTCAATAATTTATTGTGCCTTCAAATTATGGAAGAAGAAATATTACTCCTGTCCTATTTTTATTCTTAGTTTACAAGATAGCAGTTTTTTAATTAAAAATCATGAATTATATCTTGTTTTTTTTGAAAATCAAATAATTGCACAAAAAAAAATATTTACAGTAAGAAGCTTCTTGCCTCTACACAAAAATTTTGTCTGAAATGTAAAGGTCTGTTTTTGTCACATTAAAAGCCATTTTATGACTATCATCCTGACACAGAATATGACAACTTCTATTCAGAGATCTAAAGCTGACTGACCAAATCAGCTGTCTGAACAATTCTATTCACAGGAAAAACATTCCATTACTGCACATGACAACTCTTCAAATAATCAGTCACTATGAGGCCAAACAATCCATAGGTGGTGGTGATGGACAGCAGAAAAGCATAATTATATGGATGAAATGAAAATCTAATAATGGCTTTTGAAATAAAAGGACAATTTTTAGTAGAACATGTTGTTTGAAAAAAGTTTTCCTACATTCTTGAGGGACTTGCACAAAAGGAATGAGCAGTAGAGAAGATGCATTAACTAGTGGATTAAGGTCACAAATAGATACATGCTTTAAGACGACTCTTAGTCATGTGCATCTAATAAATAGATATACAAAGGGCATCTTGTAGCTGAGAGAATGTACATATTATAATAGGATAACTCTCCTGTCAGGTTTTGTTCCATAGCACTGGCAATTAAACAATTTCTGCTTCGTAAATTTCATGAAGTACTTGCTGAAGACAACTGCTAATGAAAATTATATATGAATATATGAAAGCTTGAATGACAACTGATACTTTTTTATAACAGTTCTTGACATTTTTCCCTCCCCAATTTCTATTGCCTGGTTCTGAGGCTATGTTTATATTTCTGAACTGATTATATGAATTAATGCTTTGTATGCAAATCAAAATCTGACATATTTGTCTTCCATTTTAGTGAGAGCAATATTATATCTCAACTGCAGAGTAACTTATTTTATCAAGTTTAGAAATGAACTTTTTACATATCAGAAGTAGGAAGCAACATTTAGGGTACAGAGTAAAAACATGATAAAAAAATTATATTCTTCTTCTTCTTCTTCTTCTTCTTCTTCTTTTTCTTCTTTTCTTCTTCTTCTTCTTCTTTTCTTCTTCTTTTCTTCTTCTTCTTCTTCCTCCTCCTCCTCCTCCTCCTCCTCCTCCTAGATTTTCTTACATCATTTGCTGAGCCCCCTCCTAAATTATGTATAAAAATATTAGCAACTCAAAGTTTTTTGTTTTCTCTAAAGAGTCATCCTGGCTGAATCTGCAACAGATTTAATTTTTGAAGTATCCAGTAAGGGGAATGACCAGGAACCAGAGGCTATTTTATGCCACCTTGCATAATTTTCAGGAGACAGGGAAATGCTGAATTCTTTCCCTTCTGAGACAAGTACCGTGGAAGAAGGAACAGTCAGGGAATTTCAGGGGAGCGGAGCCATCACATGTGAATCATTCACCTCTTTTCTTGTACACTATCATTAGAGTCATTACCTTTAACTTTCTGAACTCATTGCTGTTTCCAGTAAAGTGTTGTTATCTCAACCCATGATATTTCCCTTTTCTGAGTCCCATCCTCCCTTCCAGCCCACCACTGGAGAAGGTGGATGGGAGAATGGAGGATGAGCAAATGGTGCCTGGTTTTAAGTGTGTTTCAGAGCAAATGCTAAATTGGGGAGTAGCATTCCTAAATCATGACATAAGTGGAATGCTTAAGAACACTCAGATTTCATCTTTCTTGCCTAACAGAGCAATTTCTCCCCAAAACAAGTCCAATAAGGTCAGTTCAGTAATGCATTTCTGAGATGCTTTTCATTCTCACAAAAGGGAACAGGCATTGTCATTACCATGGTCAGGGGTGGTGAACAATTTTCCATCAAAACTGTCCTTCTAAAGTCTTTAGAAAAATGAACTGCTTGTGTGAGACAGAATAATAGCTCATATATGCACACAAAGGAAAAAACAATCCAAAATAACATTTTTTGTGTTTGGAAGTCAGTTTCTCATTGAACTCTTTCAGACTTAATTGCATCAAAAAAGTATTTGCCTTGCATGCTTGAGAAAGCTTATCCAAATCAACTGAGTGTGGGAATAAACAGTATAAAATGTCAAAGTAAGATATCAATAAATGACCAACATGTTCCATTTCATTGCAAGACAATATCTTACATTGAACCATCTCTGAAGAAAGTATGTAAGCACAGGTAGCTGCTTTTAAATAAGTAATTCACTGTAGGGTTTTTACAGTTTCTGCAGTCCCATGCTTTTTAAATGCTAAATGTGCTAAAATGCATTAGCCCCAGTGTAGACACATAATCAGAATTAAAATGTCCCTAATTTAATTAAGATTAATTCACTTTGAAATCTGAAGTAGACTACATGGAATTAAAGGCATTGAAAATCTGAATAAAGGGATCAATATGTGGCTTTAATTCATTTCATTACTCCACTTTAAAAGTTACTTCAGATTAACTTTCTTAAGTGTTTCTGCATTGACAAATTCAATAGGTCTTGAGTCTTTAGACGTGACTTTATCATTAATTATGAAATTATCTGTTCCTTCCTTTGCAACCTAAATAGCTTATGGTGTAAGATGTAACTGTTCTTAAACCAACACAATACATAGAGAATAAAAACACAGAATTTTTCATACCCTGGCACTTCTTTTTCTCTGAAGCTTTTCCAATCATTGAAAAATAAACAGTAAATTTATTTGACAATTAAAAAATAATCTATTAGTAGTTAGAATATTGCAAGTCATTCAAATTGTTTACTCTATCATCATTTAAAATGTGCTGTATTTCACATGAATGAAAGGCAATATATGATATTTTTAATAATGATTTTCTCCCAGCAGATTACGTTGTTTCTTAGTTTAGGGTGACAATGAATATTTGAATAATTAAATGTAGCGCCAATATTTAGACCAGAGGTATAAAAGTGTCTTTTACATTATTTTTTTAAGTACACAAGGAATGATTGTAACATTTCACATCACTAAACTGGAATAAAATATGTGTTACTGAAGTAGTGTCACATGAACAGCAGAAGAATGCTTCAGGATCCAGGATCATACCTCTTTTCAGGCTTTTGTTTACCCATGATTTCAAGGAAACGTATTTTCCCCTTATTTGAATTTATTTGAAAGGCCTTATAATTTAGTTAGATGACAGAGATGAACCTTGTGTCAAATTATATGTAAAATCATTATTGTTAGCATCTATTTCCCTTATGCCAAGGTAAGTCTCCAAATGAATAGTTTAATGGAATTCAGATAGGTGTTCATCAGTTTTTCTTGTAGGATGTCCTTTTCTGTTGTTTACACCCCATCATAAATCTATCAAATTTTGACCTTAAATAGAGCTCCTGAGTGTCTCAGAGGATGTTCTTAAAGAAAGGACATTTTCTATTTGTTGGCTTTATAGCATGGAGGCAGCACTTGTTGGAAAATGTAATTTCCAGAGAGGTAATAGTTGTCACTGTTAAAAGAGAAGGCTATGTCAAATTCATGCTCTGCACATGTAGTTCAGAGCATGAATTTGCTTCATCAGTATTAGTTGGCCAGGTTGAAATATAAATGAAATATAAAATATGCTTACTAAATTTGAAGTTGAAACAAACCTGGAGAAAACTGCAGATGTGGAGGATAAGAGGATTAGAATTCAAAGCCATCTGGATAGTTTGGGAAATGGCTTGAAAAACTGGAAGAATGTACAAATTACATTGCACAGGAATAATTAAGAGCACATATAGAGAAACAGAAGCAAAAGCTTGAGCAACTATTATTTGAAAAAAAAATCAGAAAATTAGGATGTCGTAAGGAGGTGAATAAATGGCTGCTAAATTGATAGAGGCACAAAGATTGTATTATGAAAAAAGTAAATAAAAAGATATACAGCAAGAAATTTGAAATAAAGCTCCTATGAAAAGGAGATGTATGAAGAGCCCTTCCAGAGACGCTGCCTAGCTTCAAAAAGGCCTAGAAAGCCTCCCTTTAGCAGATCTCTCATCCTGAACTGACTGTTCATAGGGGCCATATATAGCAGAGCAGCATTTACTCTTGAGTACATTGTCTTTGGCCTGCTCTGGATTGGTAATGCTTTCCTGAAAACACTGCTGAAAATACTGAGGACTGTCCGTTGAGAAAGAAGAGATTTGAACATTCCTTGGAAAATGTCCAATGATTTCACTAAAAAGTATCAGGGCTTGAGAGCACGCCAAGAAAAATTAAATTTGTTACAAGAAAAAAAGGATTACGGAAGGGATGAAGCACTCTCCAAGCATGTTAGAAGTTGATGCAAAAGGGAAGAGAAAGGTCCATCTTCCCCATCTACCATACCTAGAAACATGAAATAATGGACTTCTGTTGCAACAAAACAAAGTCAAGTAAAATATTAGGATAAGAAATTATTAATGAAACACTGAAAGTGCCTGTTGAAAAGGCAGTCACATCTCCATCACTAGCCATCCTAAGAAAAGGATAGGAAAGGATCTGCAAGTGCTGATGATGCATCATTTGGTATGGGGGAGGGAGTAATGCTGTCTCATTGGAATGTGAAGAAAAGAGTAATGCAGTCCACTTGCAATTTTTCCTTTAATTTACTGGAACTTGCTGACACTTGCTTTGAAGCATAGAGAAAAATGTTTATGTTAATAAGTTTTTTAAAAGAATTTTATTTTCGTTCAGGAGTGGTATTCAGCATTTTCTTAAATTCTTTTACTCTTTTTTTTTGTTTTTTGTATATTTTAGATACTTAGGACATATTCTCCATGTTTATTTATTTTAAACCCAGTGAAAATATTGATGCAACATAAAAGTTTTTTTTTCAACAAAGCCTTGCATTATACAGATGAAATTTTTTTCTAGGGTCTTTTCTGAAATTTTTAGATGAGTTCAACATAAAGACACATTATTATTATGATAAAAACAAAACATTAGGAGACCTATTTCAGGAGTAAGGATGTTCTGCATTTTTCTTACTCTTTCTTCCATCTTCATTTAGATAATCTAGATAACACATTGTCAGCTTTATTTACAAAATCATGAAGCCATTGAAACAATTTTTCATTTGCAAAGTGTCAGTGTTTGGAATGATTTAGTTATAGATGAAGTATTTGAAAATATATTAATGTTATTTTCTTGTATTTGGATTGCCTTCTTTGACTCTGTCTTCTTTTAAATTAATTTATAAGAGTAACAGAAACCTCTTTTACACAAATGCCCATTTTTTTAAAATAATTTAAATGTTTGTACATCAAGATTATATTTTCTTGAGAAATTGTGTTTTATGTGTAGACAGGTAAATCATTTTGAATACTTTTGCCTGAAATAAGTTTATTGCATTTTTAAAATTTTATTTGAAAGATCATTTACTTTTATTAAAAATATTATTATAGAGGAGATAAAAAACATGTAGAAAATTAGTAAATGCAATTATAGATCACCTGAAATGAGTCTGGTGGCTCTAAAGAGATTAAATTCTTTTTCCTCGGATGTAACCCACAAGGTGCTTATTACATGGGAACCTCTAATGACATGATGGAGCACTATTTCTTTTGAAATTTCACTTTAATTTGAGATTTCTATTGAAAAGGTATATTGGATCAGAAGGTTAGAAACACACAGTTATAAGGCACTCCTTCTTACAGAATACTTATACACACAGAATACTGATCCTTTCAGTTTAGTGAGAATGCAGATAAGTTTGAATACCAGGCTGATTCATAGAATCTCTAATATTGTCTATGTCCTTTGTTTTCATCTAACCCAAGATACTATCTGTCCATGAAAAAGACACTAGCTCTGCAACAGAAACTACAGATGTGATTATATGCCTCCCTTTTCATGTTAGTTTTCCAGAAAAGTGCAAACCCAAATGCCAAACATAGCTCCATAAATATAAATAAACAACCTTCACAGAAATGCGTTGTACCATACAAAGCAACTGAAGAATTATTGTCCTTGGTATTTTTATTTAGCAATCCATATATTAATAAGCAGTTTTAGTCACAATGTTCATAAATCCATTCCCAGCCCATGAAATTGAGATGCTGCTATCAATTCATGCTTTGTACAGGAACAACACTTTTAAGTTGTATGTTGATTGACTTTGAATAGGAATTTTGAACAATCATTCACTTGTGGGGAAAAATGGCACATGACCTTTTAAACAGTAGCTGTAGCTGCAATGCAGTTGCAGTGGAGCCATAACTCTGTCACCTCCTGAATGGTATTTCTTTTGAGTGCTTGCTTTACATCCCTCTTCCTCTGAAACACTTTTGTGTTCTGAACATTTTTAGTGTTGTATATAACCTGGATGTCTGCATCAATCATCCTGGTCGGAGAGAAAGGATTTGAAAAGGCCAGCCAAATTAAGCATTAACCATTTGTTTGTTAACCAATAACAAATGGCTAAAAAAGCCACAGTCAGGAGTTTGACTAGTTAACCAGGACTTGCTTTGAGAGAACTAGTCTACAGCAGGCTGGTCAGGTTTCATCTGCCAGAGAAGAAGAAGAGCATCTTCAGCAATGGGCTTGCCAAGTTAGTGAAGTGATCTCTATCCATCCCACTCCTACCAGTTTGATGTTACTGCCAGAAAGTGATACCCTGAGCCTGGAAAGGGATCACAGGTCAGGAGGACAACACCTGAAGGACAGTAGCAAAAAAAGTTCCAGCCACCCCATCCAACAAGTCGTTTCACTGGGAGCTCGACTTAAATTCCTCTATGCAAACTTGTATCATGGGAAAAAAAAAAAAAAAAGTTAGAGATGTGTGGAGATAGGGCTGTGATCTTACTGGCATCATGGAGACATCATGGAATGGTTCTTGTGACTGGAGTGTTGGATTGGAATTATAGAGGCTCTTTAGGAAGGATGGGCAGGGAGATGAGGAAGCAGTGTTGATGTCTCTGTCCATGACCAGCTGGAGTGCCTGGAGTGGTGCCTGAGTATAGTTGAGGAGCTGACCAAGAGTTTGTGAGTCAGGATTAAGTGGAGGACATGGACAGGTGACATTATGGTGGAGATCTGCAAGGGGCCACATGACCAGGTATGTTAAGTGGATAAAGCCCTCTATAGAGAGATAGAATCAACTTCACATTCACAAACCCTGATCCTCATAGGGACTCCAAATACTAAAATATCCATTGGAAGGACAACACAGCAGGGCATAAGAAATCCTAGGGTTTCTTGAAATGTACTGAGGATAAATTCCTTATCCAAGTCACAGAGGAGCCAGCAAGGAGAAGTGCTATGCTGGACCTTGTTCTCATCCCTGGACATGATGATAAGGAATGTGGAGCTCAGCTAAAGGGCAGCTGACCATGGAATGGTGACATCCAAGATTCTTAGGACTGGTAGGAAGTGCACAGCAAGCTCATTCCCTGGACTTCAGAAGAGAAGGCCTTTGCCTCTTTGGGGTCTGTTTGGTGGAGTACAATGGACTAAAGCCCTGCAAGGAAGAGGGGTCCAAGGAATCTGGTTACTATTCAAGGATCACCTTCTCCAAGCTCAGGAGTGATGAATTCCAGCAAAGAGGAAGAAAGGCAAAAAGACTGGGAAGCTTGCATGGATTAACAAGGAACTCCTGGACAAATATAAACACTAAAAGTAAGTCTACAGTGGAAGGAAGGACAAGTAGTCTGGGACGAATACAGAGAGGTAGTGTGAGCCGTCAAGGATCAGGATAGGAAAGCAAAAGTCCTAAAGAACTTAACCTGGCCATTAAGGTAAAGGAAAAAAGCATAAACTTCTATAGTTGAGCTGGTGATAAAAGGAAAACTGCAGAAAGTATAGGCCCGCTTTGAAAGAAAACGTAAGATCTGGTGACCTGGGACATAGGCAAGGCTGAGGTACTCAATGACTTTTTGCCTCAATCTTCACCAGTAAGTTCTCTAGCCACACTACCCAAATCACAAAAAGCAAAAGCAGGGATTGGAAGAATGAAAAACCACATGTTGCAGAAGATCATGTTCTTTACTATCTAGGGAACTAAAGCTGCACAACTCTATTGCACCTGCTGAGATGCACCCATAGCTGCAATGAGATGTACCTCATGGTCCTGAGGGAACAAGCTGAGGAAGTGGTTGAACCAGTCACCTTGATATTTGAAAAGCTGTGGTAGTCCACAGTGAAGGACTTTTTTTCCCCCTTGTCTTGTGCTCTGCCATTGAAGAGGTGCACAAAAGAAACTGTAAGGCACCATAGCTGATTGGGCACAGGGGATCCAAACTTACCAAAAGGGATATTCCACACCACAGAACACCATAGTGAACACTTTTCTGTCCAGTAGATTATTTTCATTAAAATGTGTGAGATGCTATTTTTGTTTCCTATGTGGCAGTCAGCAGACATGAATACTGTGGGAAATGGAGGATAGGCAGACATGGTTTGGTAAACAGCGCATACAGAGAAACACAAGCTTAACCTCCAGTCCCTTTACAGACAGGAAATATCAGTTAAAGCAAAGTGGATTAAATTAATAAGTGCATCAGAATTTTAAGGCAGCATGAAATATATTACAGCATACCACAAAATGCATGCATTGCTGCAGTAAAGAATATCACTATCATTTCTGTCTTAGTCTGCAGAAGTCACACAACTCAGTATGTTTTACTTGTGAGTAATATAGGCCATTCCAAGAGAATTGTAATGAAAACTTATCGTAACACAGAAATTCTTATTAATACTTTACTTATTCAGTTTTGGAGGGAATATTTCATCTCACTTTATTCTGTACCTTCAGTGAACTTCTGTGCAATGACCACAGGAGGATTTGGAGAGCTTAAAATAGCTATTTTTGTATAAGTGCTATTGTTTGATGTATGTGAGTGAAATATTTGGAGGTCTGGAAGGAAATCCTTGTATGAATTATTCAAAAGATGAGCTGCCTCTCCTTTTTCTGTAGGAAAGCTATACTGTACCAAGCAAAGAGATAATACATCTCTGGCTCAGAACAGAAACTTTGGTGTCTTAGAAACACTATTTTTTTCTGCTTGGTTGTTTGGTTGTTTGGTTGGTTGATTGGGTTTTAAATGCACAAAGAAAGATAATAAATGCTCTCTTCGATTTAACCTGCTCTGGTAGTTGATTTGCTGTCAACTGAACTGCTCAAAATTACTCAAGTTCTAAGCATGTCTCAATGACTTGCCAGGTGATGTGCCAGTGCAAAGACAGGGTTTCTGAGCAGCCTTCCACCATATTTATCCATTTAAATGTTTAATCCATTTATATGTAGATTGCTAGCCTGGTCATATTTTATCACACAGACTTAAACCTCCATAAAAATATAACAAAAATTAAACACTGAACAATTTAGGAGATTTTCCACTGTGTGAATATAAAGGTAGGTAAGCAAATCTGTGCTTCCACATACACATTCAAATAACACATCCCAGGACAGATCTGGCCTGAAATTTGCATAAATAAATTAACATTCCTCTGTCACTGAAACAGTAGTCACTTTTCAACATACTGGGCTTATTAATGTAGGTGTAATACCTTCATTTATTGTATGCTCTGATGGCATGACATTAATTTCCCACTTCAGTTTTAAACTTTTCAAGGTAGATTTTTTTTTTGTTTTGAGTAAAAATTTAGCCTAGCAATAGATAAATGTTATCTTTGTTGCATAAGGCATTATATTAACGGTACAGGAGTATGCAGGTTACAGAAAAGGGGTATTTACAGGATAAGAAATTTAATGATGGAAAAATTTTTCTAGATTTTGTTGGGGGTTTAGCTATATTTATGAATGTCTATAATATGAGAAAATTTATCTACTATAGTTCTTTCGCAGTTCATTTTTTTAATTCCTCAAGATCATCTCCAAAAAAACTCCCATTTTGAAAAAATTTCCTTGAAATTCTGTTTTCATTAGTGGCATTGTTATCTCTGATTTATTTTTTTTTTTTAATTAGGTTTCTACAGGAGTTTGGATGATTTTTGTTCATTCAAAATTTAATGAGAATACTAACACCATTGCCAATTTTAATTATTAAGCTTGAAAGGGCAAACATGATTTACATTAATTTTGCCCTCCTCATAACTAACTAGCATCTCAGCCTTGCGGCTATGCTTTCAGACATCTTCGCATTTCCATTTGACAGCAGAAGGCTGTTAGTCACTCTCTGGTGTGAAATTTGTTTCTTATTTTCTGACATTATAAGAGGGTCCTATAATCTGAAGACTAATCAAACTTAACTACAGATTTCATACTCTGCACAGCTCAAATCTTTAATTAAATGGCTTGCTAAAAAATATCGTGCATCGCTGAGATTTTTTCTATTCCTCCTTCGAGTGGGTTCTGTGTTAGGCCAATTACTACTGGGGCATTGGTCAAGAATTTTATATATTAAAAAATTATTGATAAAGATCACAAGATTTCTGTTAATATAAATACGTGTAGATGATTGAAGATAGCTTAAGCAATTAAATTTTTTTCAAATATCTTCATTTCTCACACCATTCATGTACATTCTAGCAGAAAAAATGTGTCATAGACAGTCTTAGTTTCTGCACAATTAACCCATTGAGAATTTGCTACTATTGCTTGCAAAAAAAAAAAAAAAAAGGCAAAAATATGTAGAAAAAAATGAACTCACACTATAGGTATGATTTTAATAGTAAGCATTAGAATGATGATAGTAGAAGTGACTTGTGGGTAGAGATAAACAGAGATACCTAATAAGGGAAAGGAGAAGGGTTAGTGCCTTAACTCGAGATAGAGCAAACAAGAAAGGAACTGTAAGGAAATAGAAGGAACTGAAGCTGGAAATAACATAGTGCATGTGTAATAGCATAGCTGATAATATGGAGAGAAACAGTGTATCTTAGACTCTCATTCTGATATGTGCATTTTTGATTCTATATTTTGGAGAAGCTTTTAGATAGGCCAGATATAAATATGTTCTAAATATTTTTTTTTTCGCACCGATTTCTTTTTTATCCTTTCTCTCCCAGAGAAGGTGGAAACTGGATGTCTCTGGCTCTGCGACTGCATTTGAGCTCATTTTCCCTTTTAGTGATACAGTCTGGGAATTCAGCATGTATGCTCCATCCCTCTTCCATGGACATATCATCAATATCATCTCACTGACCTATTCTTGGGAAGAAGATTTCAGGTATGGAGTAAGTATGACTTTCCTTAGGTGTTATAAGTTTCCTAGAACTTATGGTTATTGTTATCACTTCCTAAGCAGCAGATGTGACTAGGAATCCTTTTCTTTCAGGCCTTGCAAAGGTAGCTCTGCATAAAAACCATAAAACCTGAGGAAATTACTATGAATTAAGTAGACTCTATTAAAATTGGCAATTAAGCATGAGTAACTGAGGAAAGGCATGGCACAAAAAGGAAAACAGGGACTGAAGTCAGCTGCTAGTCTTTCAAATTTGCATCTGTGCTAGGGAGGGATATACTGACCTAATAACTCAATGATCACTTTATGATCTTCATAGCAGCCTAGAAATCTAAATAATGGACTGTAGCACTAAATCAATATAATTTCCAATTCTGCAATGTGATCTAGACTGCCAAGACAACTGACACATCAAGGTTCTTGGGGTTTGATTGGTTGGTTGGGTTTGTTTGTTTTTAATATTAATGAAAGAAATCCAATCTTTCCCATATGGTAAATAAATAATTGAAATAGAATGGTACTTACTTTGATGGGTGACTTTTATAAGTACATATTCAACAAAAACAAGGATGTTTTCTGATGCAAATTCCTACCACAGCTAACCATGTTATTAGGGTGTGGGAAAAATGAAGATTAAGAATCTTTAAGAGTATGCAATTTGATTTGCTATTTTTTTTTTATTTGCCACTCATTTTCTTAAATAAGCATTTCTATCCCTGTACCATTTTTGTATCTGACCATTTCTACCATTTATATTTATGTACCTATTTATTTCACTTAAATAAAGATAGCATTTAAGTCCCCTCATCTTTTCTCAACTCCTTCTCAATGCAAATTCTTATTTGCTTACTATTCCTTAATATTTTACCTTCAAACACTTTCATGACATGGTCTTGAATTACAGAATCTTACTGATGTCACATTTCTGTGGTTTATTTAGTCTTCAGCTGCCCCTTTGTACTTTTGGTCCTGTGCCCTGCTTTCTGTTTTGCTCATGTGTTTTCACAACTTCTTCTAGCCTCATATTCTTTCTTGTTAGTGCTCCATTCAGATTCTTTCTCATCTATCCTTTCACCCTTCCCATTGCCTTAATTTTGTAGTTTTGCTTTATTATTTTTCTTAGATACTGTCCCAAATTTCAATCGTAGTCTTGATAGTTATTATGCATTTAGTAATCTGTGTGTAAAGTTTCAACACACTAAAAAATCTTTTTGAGAATGTTGTAAGATTTCTTTCTCTCTCCACTTTTCATTGCAATTTGCAGCCAATGGCAAATTTCCTAAGGGGGACTGATGCATGGCTTGTATGTTTATGTGTTGTCTGTGTATGTCTTGCCAAGCCCACATCACCGGTTTCAGGAAAGGGTAGAATCAAAGAATTGTAGAATCATTAGGCTTAGATGATACACTCAGTGCCATGTACAGCCATTTCTTGAACACCTCCAGGGATGATGACTCCACCACCTCCCTGGGCAATCCATTCCAATGCTGAACAACCCCTTTCAGTGAAGTTGATGTCCAACCTGAACCTCCCTTAGTGCAACTTGAGGTTGTGTTCTCTTGTCCTGTTGCTTGCTGTCTGGGAGAAGATGACAAAACTCAGCTGTCCACAAACCTCCTTTTAGGTAGTTGTAGGAAGAGATAAAGTACCCCCTGAGCCTTGGGTTTTCTCCAAACTAAATAAACCCAGCTCCCTCAGCTGCTCTTCATAGGACTTATCGTTACACCCCCATCACTCAAATCTAGGGCTAAACCAAGGTTCTTTTGTTGTGCATAGGTGCAAAGAAGATAAGTCCAACCAAATATTCTCAAGAAGTGAAAAATACACAGAAGTTTACTGGCAAATTGTAGAAAATTAAGGAACTTTTGCAAAAGAATAAATACTGCATAACACCACATATTACAGCATAGAGTGAGCCCATTGAACTTAGAAAATCTAATAACTTAGTCGATGTTAATGTTCTGTGTTCTCATAAATTTTTATATTCAAAATATTTTTTAAAAAACACTGTTTGCACCAATGCAAACACAAGAATTTATCATTAGAATTAAAGTCTTATCTGTATACAAAAGAATTATTGTTTGTTTAGTATAAAAAAGAATTATTAATAGTTTGGTAACAGCGATAACAACCTTTCCTGGTCAAATTATGTAAAGTTAAAAACAGATGTACATGAAGTTTCTAGTGAAGTTTTCTTTCTCTCTTCTCAACCTCATTTCACTTAGGTGTGAACCATCAGTTTGGGGGAGCTTTCTCATCATCCTACATTCTTCATAAGCAGAGTATGATGATGCTGTTAGTGGTTTCTCCTCACTGCAGGACATATTGGAGGGCACTTTATTTTTGCTAGCACAAGATGTCTTGGTCTTTATTGGTGTGCAAGTCCACATTATATTCAAATACACCATCTGTGATGTGGTTTTTTTTATGGAGACTGGTGCTGCAAGTCTCCCAAGGGTGCCTTCCTTTTACCATTGATTAGCTCCTGGTGAATTGTTTAAAACCCTGTAGACACTGCATGCCTGTAAATTCAGTTCCCCTGCTGTAATCTCATACTGGTTTTCTTCCATATTCTATTTTATCAGCATCGTAGATATCTGCTCTCAGCATAGCTGCTGACAACAAATAGGCCCGACATCATACAACTGTAAAATCTAAACAAAAGCTAAAGAAAAATAACAGTGAGCTGATCATTAGATAACTGCTAGTGCAGCCTAAAATAAATCTTCTGACATACACAGAAAAGTCTGGGAAAAACTTAACGAGTCCCAAGTCTTTTCTGTTAGCCTATCACATTGTCTGTGTCCTGTTACAAGCAATGTCAAAAAATACCATCAAAACAGAACAATAAAACAAACTACCTAACAAAAATCCCACAGACTTGGGCTATTTTTTTAATTCATTGACTGCTTCAGGGAATTGTGAGCTGTAAATTTGCTTCTTCTCTTCTCCAAATTTTGCAAGTACTGTCTAAACATCAAATTAATCATATTTGTCACCTGGATGATGACTGGATGAGTGTTTCATCACTTTGCAGAAGCCATGATGTGTACCTGACCTCAGTGTCAGCATATGCTCATATATAGGTGAGGGGGGAGCATGAGGTACAATTTTCCTTTGCTTTAGCTGGACTTTCAACACCGTCTCCCACAATTACTGTTTTAATCAAAGTTTTCAGTGTAGGGTCTGGATTACTAGACAGTAAGAGGGGTAAAAGATGTTATCGATTATTGGTCTGTGATAAATAGGTGATGCTGGTGACACATAGAGTACAAAAATACATATCCAGTTTAACAGTGTTATCAGGGACTTGGAGGAGTTTACAGATAGCACAGTTACCAAGTAGGTGAAAAATGAAAAGTTCTGATGCTGTGGAGCACTAGTGCAACAGCACAGGCTCATGCCTACCTGTCTGGGAGATGCTCTGCAGGAAAGGACCTGGAGGCCCTGACCAACAGAAAGTGATTATGAGCCAGCAGTGTGCCCTGGCTGCAGAAATGGACAACAAACTGCATCCTGGGCAGTATTTGCAGGGGTACATCCAGGACACAGAGAACTTCTTTGCTGTACTTGGCACCTATGAGATACCATCTAGGTACTGCATCCAGTCTTGATGCCCCCATCCCTGTCCCTCCCAGGAAAGCCACTGACAAACTGAATCAGGCTTGGCAGAGAGACCTTAAACTGGTCAGGCATGGAGAAGTTTCCCTGGGAGAAGAGGCTGAGGCACTGGGACTTGGTCATTCTGAAGAAGAGGTAGCACCAAGATGAACCCAACAGCAGCTTCTCAGCAGTTGAAAGGAGTTCATCAAAGTCAGGCTCTTTAATGTGGTACGTGATGGGAGAACGATAAACAGTAGGCACTAGAAGAAACAGGTAAATATTAGACTGGATGGAAGAAAAAACCTTTTTTTCTCAAGGATATCAAGCAGGAAAACAAGTTTTCCAGAGATTTCATACTTGAGACTCTGTCCTTAGAGATATCAATACGAAGCTGGAAAGGGGCTGAGCAACCTGTTCTGACCTCAGACCTGATGATGCTATGAGAAGGAGGTTGAACAAGACACCTCTTGAAGTAATTTCCAACCTGAACTTTCCTGTGACTTCTGTATCTACTGTCTTAAAGAACAGAACTATTATTTACAGTATTTACAGAACAGTATTTACAGAAAATATTGTTATTAAACCTTGCATTTTTAGCCAAAATCAAAGTTATATCCTTAAAATTTGCATACAGAACAATATCTGTTGGCATAAATGTATTAGCTCCATGGAATTCTAGCAATGGTCTGGAAAATATGTGGTTTAAGACGTGAATAAGTCTTTTGTATTCTCTTCAGTCATTATAGAATGAATTAATTAAAATCCATGTAAAATACCTGAGAGTAAAGTCCAATGAATATTCATAGCTTGATAATAAAGTCATTATATCTACTAGTTCTCAAAGGAGTTTTGCACATAGTAGCATTATGTAGTTTTTGATAAACTGGAATTTTATCCTATTTCTCTGCATACATTTGAGCTTTTGCACTATTTTTAGATGCTGTTGTAAGTAAAAGCATTCTTTCTTCATGGACTCTTCTTGTTCAGAAGCAAGAACAGGTGATTTTTTATATGCAGATTTCAGCTTTTCACAGTTTGCTGGATTTACAGAACTAGAATTAAACATACACAACTACTATTAAGATCTGTACCTGGAGAGCTATTAAAGGCTAGGTATTCATTTGCCTGTATGCCATTGTAGTGGAATCAGCTGTGCAATAATGATCAGATTACTGCTGATACAGCTGTTGGGAGGAAAGGGTTAAAACTGAAAGATTTGGTGAGGAGGGAATAGTTTCATTCAAAGGGGCCTTGCAGCTGAGAAGGCTAAGAATATCACTGTGAGAAAACATGCATTGTGCCTACTGCTGATTATCCTCTGTCTGTTTTGAGAAGCAGAATTTCTGCAGAGATAACATAAATGTTATCAGATACTTGAGAGGCATTTTCACAGACAGGCTTGAGCCTCCTGCTGGGAGAGAAAGCTCAAAAGCCCAGAGCTTGTAAAAAGCACAGAAGCTTTTTGATACAATGGGGCAAGCAGGGAGTCCCTGTCCCCTGCCAGCCTCTGCTCAGGGCTAGGATGAAATGAGCCTAAGGGAGCCTGCGTCCCCAAGTGTCTCTGCTGTCCAGCACTGTTAGCAAGGTAATGAAACAAATCTGCTCTCTGCTTCTCAGTTGGGGCTTGGTGGTCACCCTGCTTACCTGCATGTGTCAAACAATCACCTGTGTGGGAGAAAGGACCTGGTATTAGACACACATAGGAGCCTACCTAAATTCATAAATACATGCATGCTGACTATAGCTTCACAAATACATTTGAATATTCTGCAATATTGAAAAACTGTGGGCTGCAGGCCAGTGTTAAGTTCATGGGTCCCCAGACTTAATTAGGAATATGTCTGATCATAATAACTGTGAAGTTTGATTTTGTCTCTTTGCCGCTGTGGATCACACTGTATACCTGTCAGTGGAAACAGAGCAAGTAAGCACCCTGAGCTTCTTGTTGAGGGCCAAGATTTGATCACAGCTACTGGGTGTTCAAATTTTGCAGAAATCCTACTGTTGAGTAGCCTCTGCTCTAAGAATTGACACTAACCATCCTCATGTTAAAATTCCTTTATCTTTAGGTACGTAACTCATTTGCATAGAACATTTGTACGTGTTTCCCTCCCAGGAGCTATGGAGTACATCATTATATTAGTTGGGGTTGGTAGCATAGTTAAATGGAAAATTATGCTAGAGATAGACACAGTATCAGTCTTTTCCATTAGGGGTGACATTTACAGTTAGACCTCAGAATAAACAAACAAAATAACTTGCAATACAAAACAGTCTAGAAGCCATTGTGTTAGAGCGTATCACTAAGTATATAGGTACTGTGAGACATTGCCAAATTCCTGGCTTTAATTGCTAAGGGTATATCTGGTTTGGTGTAAGAAGTCACACCTTTGGTTTAAACATATTAGTTATTCAAAGAGGAATAGACAGAAAAAAAAAATCTGTGCTACACAGATTGTTTATTAAAACTAAACTTCAAACTAGAGGTAACTGAAGATTTTGATCATTACTCAATAAGTTTATTTTCCAGTCCTGAAGGGAAAAACTTCAGTCATGAAACTAGTTTTAGCTCTTGGTTTCATAAGTAGGTTAATTTTCCCCAAAGTAAGTGTCTGCAGCTTACACATAGATACCACTTTTGCCTCTCCTGTAATGGATGAAAATGATATTCCAAGAGAACATAGTTCATCTGGTCTTGTACTGAGGCCTCTGTGGCATGATGCACTTATTTCCCTGAATTAAATTTCAAGTCCCTGCTATTTTCTTAGCAAAAATCCTGAATTCATTTTTTTAGCATAACCAGTAGTACAAGTATTCCCAAATTGATTCCCTAAATTAATTGTTTGTTGCTGCCTATTTGCTGTCTAGCCCCAGCTTGCTATACTACAGGACTACAAGCAGGAGTAGTAATGTAATCTGAAAGAGCTCATCTTTGGGTTTCATGGTGGGAAATGTAACCTTTAAGATCAAACAATGCCTCCAGGGTTTTCTTCCTAAGATAAGGCTGAAAGAGTAAACAGGTACAAAACAATCACTAAACTTGAAGTGATTCATGAACAAGAGTTGAAGACTCAGAGCAGAGGTAAAACACACACACATTTACTTACAGACAGAGTATCAGTTACTTTTGACAGCTGTGCTTGAAAAATCACCGCACCAAACTCACTGCAGGTACTCAAGGCAGACATCTGCACTGGGGTGCAGGGCTAGCAGGCTTATGTCTCTTGAAGAAGTGACAAAAAATTGTTAATTCTGAGGCTAAATCGAGGTATGCTTTGCTCACTGAGCAGGACTTGTGATACACTGCTCACTACTTCACATCTGCTGTTGCCAAGGAAAAGCTTGTTGACCAAAAGCAGGGCCGACCAAGTGTATTTCCGCGAATACATTTCCTAGCATTACATTTCTGGTGTCTGTGTGATAAAGTATGCAAAATGATGCAGCTTGAAAGAAATTAATGAGCAGACACACGAACTGAATTACAAAGCAAATTTCAGGAAATAACTTCTTTCAAACACAGGCAGAATTGGGTAATCAGTCACAGATGACAAAGGCAATATTGCTTTTCAGAGTATGTACTGCATTGCAGCACATAATTAACACCTAACATTACAGAGCTCTGGAGGCAATTTTGCTACAGTCAGTGGAAAAGAAAAAATTGGTGATTTCAGACCTGGTTTGTGAACCTGAAATCTAATAGTATTTCTTCAGTGCAATAGGAAAAAAAAAAAAAGAAAGCGAATGCCTAGTTCCTTTGGTGCTAGCTACTTCTTTTTGTAAACTTACTTAAAATCATGAAATTGTAATCCCTTCCAATTCCTATTCTAATCTTAGAAGTTTCTATATACATTTTATATGTAATCTGTCTTTCTCTGGGCCATTTATATCACAATCTATAATTGAAGAAAAGTGCTTCATTTTCTCTTCTTTCTCTTGTCCATTTATTTACCAGCTTGATTCCTGGATCAGGTATGAGATGTCTCTTGGAAGGCTTCAAGGGACATCTGTGAGGGCTTTTCCATCCTACTTAAAAGACAAGTTCATAACTTCAGGGAAAATGGAATATCTGACTATCAGTCAAACTGTAACTTAGTGAATAAGGGGTGAATTTCTCTAGTGTATTATTTCTTTAAATTTTTAATAGAAACTTACATAAATATGTGCCAAATGAGGTTGATCTTAAGTTGTGATGTTCTAAGAGATCAAATAATTCAGATTGTTGATGAGGTTCTTTTTGATATATGGCAATATTTTAAACTTGCAAAAGTATCTACTGAAAAATGGAAAGGTATGTTTTCTTTCTTGAAGCAAAAGCATATATTGCATGTCAGCAGTGAGGTCTACTGTGAAATTTAATGACAATACTCACTTGCATTTATACACCAAAACCTCATTCTGAGTCAAGCAGACTTTTCAACGGAGACTCAAATTTTTGTGCACTTCTTACATTTACAAAGATACTAAAGATGACAGAATTTATGTCTTTTGTTTTTATTTAAGGTGATTTCCAAAACATTTCCAAAGAAGTCATGCTGTCATTCATTCTGTATAGTATTTTAAATATTTAAAATAATAATCTGAATGTTTTTGATAGTTAGGTTTGTTAAGACAAACCCTCAGAATTCCATAGCATTTACATTTTCACATACTAGAAATTTACCTAGATCTGTTTACTCATGGATTTAGTTTGAATTATTTCAAGTTCTCAGAATTTTCAGTGTTCGAATGGCTATCTTTGGGACTCATTCGTTTTTATCTAATTTTTACCTTTTGTGTATTTCAAGAAAGAAAAAACAAAGAAGAAAAATGAAAAATAAAAACGTTCCTGTCAGAATAAGAAGGTTTAGACATCCATTCATCCTGGAGGCCAGGTAACCTCTCTCAAACAACTCTCCATCTTTTGTTGACAATGTATTGATGTGTTGCCAATTGGTGTGCCAATGGCACACCTCTGTAGTTAGCATCACTTCTACTACAGTACAGACTCAAAATGCTTTTATGAGAATGTTTACACAGCTATATATGCATGCATTTAAAAGCATGATGTCGCAGACATTTTTTCATAGAAATCCTTTCTTTGGGATTTGTTCATCTTCTGGGAAGCTGAGGCCCCAGAATAAGAATGTAAATAATTGTTATCAGCTGATGTGGAATGCAACAGGTGCAGCGGTGATTGGTCTTCTGTGAGTGTTTGGATTTGCTGATCACTCACAGGAGAGTTTGTCCTTGCTTTCTGCTGGACACAGAACTTTGTTATTCATTCATTCTTTCTATTCTTAGCTTAGCAAGCCTCTGCAACTTCTCTCCTTATTTCTTTTAGTATAGTAATAATGTATTATATATCATATATCAATAAATCCAGCCTTCTGATCATGAACCGAGATTCCGTCTCTCTCTCACCCTGAAGACCCTCATCAGGCCGCTGTAATAGCATATGACTGAATTTACTTAACCTGCACAAAGTTAAGAACTGGGAAACCACTTGAGAATGGAATCCAAAGGCTCCTCCAATTGATACTCTAGCGTGAATATATAATCAACATAATATGTAAGGGTCATTCATCAAGCGACATTTCTGTTTTAATTGCAGGGTTCCCAATGATATATGAACAGAATGTAAAGCAAAGTTCTGGAAAAAGAAATGTAATAAAAATTTAATCTATACGCCTGTTAGTATTTTATTCATTGTGTAAAGAACATGATGTGGGGGTAAGCTGCTTCTTCATTAAGTCCATCCAATCAAGGACCTTTTGCAGTGCTAAAGGCAACAAGTAAAGAGGGAGATGATAACCAAAATCATATGGAGACGTAAGCTTAGTAAATCAGGGACAGAGGATACATTGTCAGATACTAAAGTCTCCAGTTACTAAGTGATAGGCCATCAAGAAACTCAACACACAGCTTTGGAGAGGGCCACATGATAGTTTTAACTGATAAGAAGAGGGAAATAAAAGGAATATTGAGGTTTGAGATATTCAGTTTACATTTGTGGGTCCATGCAAAACTTAGGAAGAAATTTTTAAGCGAATGGTCATGAGGAAGAACAAAGTTGCAGTAGTTTGGTGAAACTTCTCATTTCTAATTCTGTAGCATTAGAAGGACATTCAAAGGACAACTCTGTTTCTAACCAAAATAATAAAGACCATACCAAAATTTTCTGGAAGAAGAACCTTTTCTCATAAGAATTTTTTTTCCTTATTTAATATATTTGGTAGTGAAAAATAATGAATATAAAATAATGTAGTGTCAACAAGAGAAGCAATATTAAAGTTCATTGAAAGCAAATATTTAATTAATTGACAGATAACAAGTATCAAAGGACTTCATCTCTTCTTACTCTCTTGTTATAGGGGAAGTCATATATGCATATCTAAAATATGCAATTTAAAAAGCTATATAACATCACAGAGTTTTTTTCCTGTGTTGAAGAATAAATTTCTCTTTGTATTTAAGGCTTGTCATTTGTTTCCTAGTGCAGGAATCAATAAGTTCTGTAAAATTTAGTGTTTTCCTATAAAAGAGCAGTGCTCCTGCTGTAAAATTATATTCCTGAAAGTTGAGACAAAGTTATTGTTGAAATAGTTGGGTT
>JAHXMQ010000807.1:66214305-66248807 GCA_020466415.1 Ammodramus savannarum pratensis
TTTTTTTTTTTTTATTAGGAGTTCTATGTAGACTTTTCTGGGGACAAAGTGAAATAGGTAATGTTTTACATTCTTTCAGACTTTGAGCAGAACCTGTTGCTTGTAGCACATCTTTCATCCTTTGATTTTTGGTGTTGAGACTGTAAAGCATTACAATGGAAAATTCTTTTAAAAGCGTTTGCAGCATTAAGAAATGTCCAAGAAGATAGTTTGTAAAAAAGATATGTCACATAGTAAAAAAAGATATGTCACAAAGTAATCAATCAGAATTTTGCAACAATGGGTACAATTTCAAAAATTTACCATTTTACTCCATCTTCAAACTCTTTTGAATTTGAAATCATTTCAAGTTTTCCCTGTCTTTCTCCTTATCAATTACTTTGTTGATACCGAAAATCCACTTTTTCAAGGGTTTTTTATTATGTTATATAACAAAAACCACTTTGGGTTAGAGTAGAATATACACCTTTTTAGATTTTAAAATTGATAGATGTGTGAGGTAGAACTGTATCTCTCTCATGTTCTTTGTCCCAGACTTTAAATGCAAAATGAAAGCTTTATTATAAAAAAAAATTCTCCTCCTACAGCTGTAACTATTTTTTTTCCCTGGATCTTGTCATTTATTGATGGCTTCATTTCTGAAAATGTTCATGTACTTTATAAAGTGAATTACTACCTACTTTACTTCTGCTGGTTGAACAAATTTGGAGACAGTGAACAAATATCTAACATGCAATTTCTGTTGCAAGCACTTTTCTTCCACTATGTTTTTCAAATAAAGAAATCATTATTAATCCAATTGTGCAAAATTGAACTCCTTACAGAATCTTCCTGGAGGTTTCTTCTTTCTATATATGCTGTTAATCCTGTTTGTGCAGAAAAAAGTGAATTATGCCTACAGCACTGATATTACTTAAGCATGAGTAAAATCTGTTTCAATAGTATGAAAACAAATGCTCCCTTTTGAGAGTCAAAAGTGATCAAGAGTTAGTTTCCCTCATCCCTCCTCTTCTTTGTTCTAAGTGACCTATGCTACCATGAGAAATACTAAAAGCATTGAAGTGAAGCCAGTGACACAAAAAGGAAGCATAAATTAAAAAGACTGATAAGCAATGAAATATTTACAATACATGTATTTTGTATGTCAGTTATACCAGCTGGAAAGATGAGGTAAATTCTTTGCAAGGAGCCGTTGTACATTGATTTTAGTATTATTGAAAAATTACTTAAATGTGGTAAAAAAACATACCAAACCAAACCAAACCAAACCAAACCAAACCAAACCAAATATTTACTGTAATGAAGTTTTTTTTCTTCTATTATTTATGATCAGTACTTGTCTGCTGTGAGAGAACTGGGCTACATTAGCCAAAATATTTTGATTCTATTAATTATTCATAAAGCTCTACAGGTGATCATTTTTCCAATTAAATAGATTTTTAGGTTTTCACATTCTTGCACTTTAAAGAGCATTTAGATCATTCTGAAACAAAAGGTGAAGACGGGATGGGTTACCTAGTCTGCAGATGAGTATTTTTTCACATACAAAAAGACCCATAAGATTCTTTCACTCTCTGGAATTGAGTTGCATACAATTGACAATATTCATGGTTACAGATCTCCAGAAACCTATGAATTGCAATTTTTAGTTTTGTTACAAATTTTCCTCTTTCCCTGGTTTAGTCCCCCAAATTATAACCTGGAGACAACCTTTGAAGTGCTTTGTGAGAAAAAGCTCTCTCAGTTATTAATTTAGTGTGGTACTGTGAGTTGAAATATATTTTGTTCAGAAGTTCCTATTGTGAATGTTTTAATTGTTCAGGTGTGTTAAAAGGCATTTGATGTTTTAAGGGATTGAGGGGAAACTAATGAAATAACAGTGAGACTGAAGGAAGAGAAGTTTTAATTAGCATTTTTATTCCCACATTTGAGTATGTTCTGTCATGTTGTTGAATGTGACACTTTACCAAAAATTAGAATATTTTTGTTGAGCAAAATATGAATGTTCATTTTCATGCACCACCCATGGCTTTCAGTCTTCTGAACAAACTGTGCACTGACTGGAGGACATTTATCTTTATGCATGCAGCATTTTCCATTGTCATTATTAAGCTTCACTTGTAGTTTGGAAGTGGGGCTATGGAGCAGCAGTTAATAAAATAACTTATTTCTTCAGTGTGACAATTCTAAATTCATTTTTTCTTACAGTGAACAAAAATGAAAGAATCAACATTTAGCAACTCATAAGAATATCCATAATTGTAATCTTAGCTTTACGTGATGTACCTGTTGCTCATTTTCCAGTTATTATTGCTTATTCCCAGAAAATAGACTCCAGTTGTACCACTGTTCTAAATGTAGTGCTTGCTGTTCTAAATGTAGTGCTTATAGGTGTATAATAAGTATAATTTCAAGTGAATATAATCAGTATAATTTCAGGTCTGTTTATTCACAGAATGAGTTCACTCCAGTGAAATATGAAATGGCTGATCATACATTTTCATACTTATTTCAGGACTCAGGTTAATTAGCAATACGAGTTCTTGTGAACATTTTATACCCATACTTCAAAGCTGGGATCTCACTGACATCCCATTCATGTCTATGTGTTTAGTGTCTACCTTTTGTAAAGCTAAATATGCTCTTTAAAGTGCTATTCCATCAGCTCTCAGAGTGCTGTGGATTCTGCAGCTACAAGAAAAATGAAAGTAAGGCTCAGGTTTCAATTAATTTAAATCTCATAAATAACAACATCTTACTGGAGTGAAGATAATAATTATATAAAAACAATTAATTTGGAAGATGGTAGACAACAGTGACAAACCTTCGTGGTTGTTTTGTCTGTTTAACATGTGGACTAATGTTCGAAAATAATTCAATTTGGAGTGAATATGTCACTGGAACCATATCTAACATTTTGAAAAATGAGCTAGCACCTCTATAGTGTAAATCACAATCATTCTGTCCTGAGCAAAAAAAGGCATTGGTCTCAAATTTGAAGATTCATCATGTTTGACTCAAGAATGCTCAGATTATAGATGAATCACAATATAAAACATAAGAACATAAGTTAAGCTGAAATCTAACAGACTCTTAAATATTTCAGAGAAACTTATAACAGTAAATATAAGCACCAGAAAATATTCACTATCTCATTCCTCCTGCTCCATTACTTTGAGATACAGCCCTATAATAGATATTGTGGAAAACAGAGCTTTAAGAATCCATCATGAGCTACTTGCATCAGGTTATTACATTTTTTCAGTACCTCATTCCTTTCCAGACTAATAACCCCAGATTCAGACATTTCAGCTATGGCTAAGCCAAGGAAACAGGGCCAACATTCTGGGGGCACTACTTTGCGTGCCCCTCCATGTCTGCTCTGCTTGCACTCATCCTGGGGTGGTTTTAGTCTCTGTCAAATTGGTGCACTCTGAAATGGTGCCCAGGCATGATTTCAGTGACCAGCATAGGACAGGGGCAATTCCCAGCTTGTAACATTAATTACTTCTGTCTGTCTGTTGTAGGAGAGAAAGGTATGTAGCTACATGAAGACAAGCTCAATTTAACTATTTGGCTTTACAGGCGGAGAACAGTTGCTGACCTGTTGTACAAAATACCATGATCTTCAGCTTTTTTGGAAACATTGATAAATTCCTTTGAGCAATACATTTTAGAGTTTATCTTTTTTGTCCCACAAAAAAATTTAATCTGAAAAGATAATCCCTGTACCCTGTGTATTCCTTCTTCCTCATGTTAAAAAATAATTCCAACATTTACAGAAGATGGTTTCCTTGCTTCTCTCTTATTGTTTTCAAAGCTGGCACATCCATCACCTCTCTGGGCTACCTGCTGCAATAATTCACCATCCTTATCATAAAAATATCTTCCTTGTATCTAATCTGAATCTACCCTCCTCTAGTTTAAAGCTGTTACCCTTTGTCCAGTCACAACAGGTCCGGCTAATAGACTTAATCCCTCTTAGAGGGCTCCTCTAAACATTGAAAAGACACAATAAGGTCACCCCAGAGGCTTCTCTTCTTCCCCCTTCTACCCTGCCAGATAGACCTAGGCTGTATGTGAAGATAGGAAAGCCTACTTCCCGTGTGAACAGCCACTCTTAAGACTTGGCAGTTGAGGTAAAAAAAGCATGGACATGTTGGAAACTCTTTGGAAGAATCACTACTTGGAAAACTCCACTTTACTAAGACTTTGTGTTGTAGAACTTTTGAAATGCTCACTTGTTGCCACATTTCTCTTCACAGAGAAAAGCAAGGCACAATTCTTCCCAAAAATATCTCTGAGTTTCACATTCTCTGAACGTCAGAGAAAGGAAAAACAATTCTTATCATTTGCTGTGCTTGTGTTTGTGCCAAAAGAGAATGAAATATGGAAATTGTTCACGCAAAGTGATGGTGTTTTTTTCCTTGGCCTATCAGGGCCAAGTGTGTGTGTGTGTGAGGACTGTAGGCTGACAGTCACAAGATTCTGTGCTGTGGTGTGAAGAGTTGAGTGCTTGGCATATTCAGTTTAGATGTAATGTAATATAGTGAAATATAGTAGAGAAAAATATAGTATAATAAAGTAAATAATTAGCCTTCTGATAAGATGGAGACAGATGCATTTCTCTTCCCTCATCGAGCTTGCCTACAAATTTGAAACTCATTGGCTCTGGTATTAAAGAAACAAATGTCTATAACCTGTTAAAGTTAAAACCTTTCTTTACAAAGTTTGATATGGATTATTTGATGGGTGTTCTTGCCATGGATGCACAAATGTAAACCTCCTATGCTTAGAGATTTGATCAAAGGAAATGGTCTTAGGTGAAATGATTTTTTTTAAATTGTTTTAACTGATTCACCTGGGTTATTGGTAGTCTCATTGCTCAAGGAAAAAAAAATACCAGAAAACTCATGGGGAGAGAGCCTTGAGGAAAAAGTAATCACATGCTGATATTTATTGGATAGCAGCAACTAAGGAATAGATGAATGAATATTATGAGAAAAAACTTCAGAGAGAAGAAGCAAATTAGCACAGAAAGAGGCAAATTAGAGAAATCTGATTATAAGATGCCTGAAGAATATATAGGCTTGAGAAAAGTCAGGATAAAAAACAGCCATTAGAAATAAATAGAACAATTTCTGGGTAATAGAAGCCATATCATGTAAAGTAAATTTGAGCAGGAAAGTTCTTGAAATTAATTGGTCCACTTGGATGAACAACGATGAAATCTGAGAGAAAAAAGAGCAAAAAATAAAATGTGTCATTGAAAGAAGCATAACTAAAAACAACTTCAAGAAGTGAAACAGAGCCCTTAACTTGATTGTAGCATCTAACCACATCAATTGGGAATGGATCCTAGCATTTCTGAAATGAAGTAGTTCTTTAGTTCAGTAGTAGGTGCGAATGAAAAAGCCAGCCACTAATCTAGATTTATCCAGTTGGATATTAGCAAATCAACTTGTAACCAGGGCTATCAGTTTAAATATACATAGATTTAAATATAATTTAAATTTAAGTATATATTTTAAATTTAAATAGAATTGTGCTCAGATTCAAAATATACTGCCTTGACTTCCACTGGAAATCAATTGACAATATATTTAGTGAGCTGGAAAATTCTTAATATATTCAAAAATTATTTATATTAGAAAAATTGCTTTCATATGTGTAATATTTCTCTCCTGAACAGTAGGCACGAAGAACACTTTAAAATAGAAGGTTTAAAATGTCTGACTGTGGTGAGGTGATACTGTTAGGACGTATTTATCTCCATAAACCACAAGCACATCCAAGACCCAGGCGCACACTCTAAATACTGACTTTTGTGAGGATGAGATCTGAACATACATATTTTTCTCTAAGATTTAGAAAAATAAAACTGAGAGCCAGCTAGGGGCAAGCTCCCAAACATGGACTCCTGGAAATGTTAGAACATTTCCGGACAACATTCTTAAAATAGCTGTTTGAGCGTAATATACAGGCTCCCTAGTCTTTGGTAGCAGTAGTATCCAAAATGTCTTAGTACATTAAAGGCCACTTTATTAAAAGTACCTGGGAAGTTAAAATTAAGAAAACTGACTGGGAATTCTTCAGCAATTGGATCATAATGTGCCAAACTGTATATTCTCTTTTAAGTGACCCGGGTCATGTCTTGTCTAACAAAATGATTTTTCTTCATAACCTTCAAAAGGACAAAAGAATCTTACTTTCCCTTATATTTACACTTTTACTTTGAAGTGTCTGAAGTTTTCTTGTTACTTTTTTCCCTATCCAATCACTTTTAGAGTTCATGGACTTTCAAGTGGTACTGTTACATGTAGACTGAAAGACCCCAAAAACTTATAAAGAATTTTCCAGAATTCTTGTCTCTGGTCAATGAAACTGTTGGCAAAACCTCCCATACTATGTGGTTCAGCCATGCAAGGAACCATATTTTTTATAAGAATAAAAATTTATTTCAGTGACCATTAGTTTTTACCAGTTACCTTATAGGAGATAAATTTAATAGGTCAGAAGTTTAGAAAACCAAAATGCAACAAAAGAAATTATCTTTCCACACACACACTTCAGACTAAAGATGGTCTTTGAGTAAAAAATTCATTATGATTTTTTTGTTCAGCTCTAATTAAGGTTTTCTGCTATCTGGATATGTTTGCTACATTATAAAGCCACAGATTACACAGAATTGTATTTTCAGCACTAGTTAAATAAAAGTTTTGGTTTACTTGATTTACACACCACAGACACTTATTTTTCTTTGGTTTTCATAGTAAAGTATTTTAGTTTAATAGCAGTGGAAGAATGCCAAATGATAGGAAGCTAGTTTTTCTTCCGACTGTTGTTGATGGCTCATATTAAAAGATTATGACCATATAGTGTGTTACATATCTATAAACTGTTTAATCTTGTTCTTTATGTAGAGCTACATAGTTATTTTATTGATGTATGGAAGGTGACACAACCTTGTTTTGTGGTGGTGGTGCTAACTTGCCATTAGTACAGCAATATGAAGCAAAATCTATTTATCAATGTGTCCAAAGACAGACCTTCAAAGTGAACTAGCATAGGCAAAGCACTAGAAAATAGTGAATACCTCATCTACATGATACTTTTTCAAATATTAATCTATTTTTTTCATTCTAATGGCTGTTGCTGTTAGGCATTTTGTTCATATAGACCAGTGAGAAAGGTGTTCAAAAATTGGTGTTGTGGGCTTTAGTTTCTGAATGCAAAGTTTGCCAACTTCAATAAATAGATGTTTCAATTAGCAACTTCTTGATATTAAAGCAGTTTCTCCATGTTCTCAGCATAAGGAAATAAAAGCATATGTAAAAATTACCCCAAGAAAATTACAGAGAAGGGTGAATTCTGAGTACTGCTAGAAGAAGAGTAAAATTTTCTCTGGTGACTTGCTGAAACATATTGCCTACTGGAGTTTTTTTTTTGTTTGTTTGCTAGTTAGTTTGTTTGTTTTTCAGAGGAACCAATTCCAGAGAATGAAAGGAGATATTACTGTATCTTAATGAGCTAATAACACCTAGTATTTTTTCTCATTATTCTAGATTAATATTTAACTGTTCTCAGAAAATTTCTGTCTTGCATAAGAACATGTGTACACTCTCCTTGTTTAAAAGAAAGTGGTATGTGGCCTAGTTCTGATCCATCAATCTGCTTTGTGCAACTGCATCTAAGAAGAAAAACCTTCAAAAAGCAACACATATGCCTACTGGGTTACTGAAAGATTCATCTTCAAAAAGAATCTTAAAATGTTATTTACAATTGCCAAGAAATTTGTATCCTGTTAATTTACCTGTTCAGTTTTTTACTTTGTGGCAGGTTGCCACAATCTAAACCACCTTTTGGTTAATGAGGTAAAGCTGATTTTCAAACATAGAAAATACTCATAAATATTCAAAAGAGAGAGATGTTGATTAAAGAGGAGTTTGGTAATCTATTCCATTACCTCCTATTGGGAACTGTAATCCTAACATCTCCTTTACTTTTTTGAAGACCTGGCAGTTAGAGTTCAGTTAGTGACTCAATTCTCAGGCTCTGCTATCTTTTCTGTTAAATTGGGCAGCACATGAAGTCAGTATATTTTGAACTCAGAGTATATTTTAGCCATGTAAGCTAATTAATAAAGTGACATTTTAGTGGTACATATTTTCTTTGTCGTAAAAAGTGTTACATGAATCTAAAACAAGGAATCAGCAAGAGAATTAAGATAAAATTTTCAAATATAATTAGAGATAAATTTAATTTCATAGAATGGTAGAATTGTTAGGGTTTGAAGGGTCCTTAAAATCATTTCATTCCAACCCTCCATCTCCCCATGGGCAGGAATGCCCCTCACTAGATCAGGTGGCTAAGGACTCCATCCAACACTGCCTTAAATACTTCCAAGGATGGGGCATCCACAACTTCCCTGGACAAAGAGTTCTGGTGTTTCATCATCCTCTGAGTAAAGAATTTCTACCAAAATATATAAAGAAATGAAGTCTCCAGTGTGCAAGTCCAGTGATGATTACTGATGTGGGGTAGAAATTTGTGTTTAAAGCAATTCAACCTTGAACTTCTATTGGTACACTCTATTTAATATTATACCACATCTAAAAGACTCATCGTAATTACATATTGCCATTCAAACTGTGTGCACTATTTTCTGTAAATCAATAATATTCCTCCTAAAATTGATTATATTTTTTTCTCATTGTCTGACACGACCAAAAATGTACACACACATGTATCCCCTCCATCTATATCTGGCTATTTTGCCTATTTATAACTAGTAAATATCCCAAACTAAAATCAGCCATCTATAGTATTAAGGTTTTAAAACTAATTTCACTATAAGATTGATGTTGCAGCTACATTTATGCTAAAATAATTATATGAAATTGCACACATAAAAAATTGCTGTTTAACAGTAGTGTCAAAGAAAGCATATCAGTGTTCAAATGCTAAATAACATTAGCTTATTCAATTACTTAGAGCCTGATTCAAAACTTTCCTGAAAAATTTGTTAAAAGTCTTAGTTAGTCTACTTTGGATTTATATTTAATTTTTGTTTTGTTTTGTGGGTTTTTTTTAATATTTTTTAAATTTGTGTTTGTTTGTCTGAGGCTTTTTGATGTTTGCTTTTTCTTTTTTTTTTTTTAATAAAGCAAGTTGAACATAATTCCAGTTGTCATAGTTGCAATTTGAAGTTTTTGGGGGAGTACATTTTGAGTCAGGTCAAAATCTGAACTCTTAAATGTAGCATTGTATTTTCAGAATTATCTTGCTTATGAATCTTATTAAAACATCAGAGATTTTTAAATGTGTGTGTGTGCTGTGTGATATCACCTGTTTTTTCTCCTTCCTTGAAGTCACAAATAATTTTGTAGAAATTACATACATGAGATTATATGTTTTTGAAAAAAAATTGATCTATATTGCTTACATATGATGATAATTATGCAGAAACATGGAAAAATAATTAGAATTAATAAGGATGTTTATTAATTAACAGTGATCTTTGTGCAATTGTGTCAAATGTAAAACATTTAAAATTGCAATGTGTATAAAAAAGTAAATTTTGCTCAGCCTTTTTGAAATGTCTGTGATAAGTAAATAAAGCTTTCTTAGTGTTTTGAAGTTACATTTCTTCTGAAATAAAATTAAGTAGGTAGTGTGTTGGTCACTGACCTTTAGTTAGATATTGAATTTCTACTTAGAACTATTTCAATATTAGCATTCTGTGCATTCAGTAGTCACATGCACATATAAATGAGCATTTGGAAATGCAATGCTTCTAGTAACTGTATCTTAAATGTGTCTGTACATTTTTTTGGCTACTAGTTAATAAAAAACCAATGTGTATCTGTACAGGGAATGACAGAATCCTGGTAACATCTTGCAAATCATTAAAATTTCTTTGCAATTTTTATCATCTCCAAATATCTGTTTTCCTGACTCCAGAGCTGAACTGCATTAGCCAAGACAGATAGAAGCCAGATAGTCACCAGGTTTATATATATATAATGATACCTTCTGTTTTTTAGGCTGTAACTGCTGGTCAGATTGCTCTGCTCTGCTGAGAGTCATTTCTCTTCCCATAGCTTGAAAATCACCCCTTTGATTTTCAAGCAGTTCCATTTCCAAGTTTCAAAGTGACAGGAACATAGAAAAATGATTAAAAGTTTATTTTTCAGGCATACTTACTAGCATTGGATCTGCATTTACAAACGGAGCTGCATGAATCAGAGCAGAAATGGTTTGTGCCCCACTGGCTCAGAGCACAGGTGAAATTAATATGACAGCTTCCTCATAACCCTTCATTAAGGTCTTTTTTCTTTTCTCATAGTCAGCTGTAAATCTTTTTCTTACTTTCTGTGATTTTTTCAAGTCCACAGCATCTATTCTCTCCCACTGAATTTGTTTCTGCAGATAGCACAACACATTTTGGAAATAATATTTACCAATTGTAAATGAACTCACAATGGACATGGGAAATGTGAGAACTTTTAAAGTTTGAAAATCACAATTAGTTCTCACTTTTGATCCAAGAGTCTCTAGTGAAAAAGTTGCACAAAGTTACTATTGGCTTTCTAACAGCTCTGTGCTGAAATCCAATGTGTAGGCACTAAAGGCATGGACTGGTTAATTGCAGGTACGAAGAGCTGATATATCTTGTGGTGTACAAAATTATGAAATTTTTTTGGGGGTTTATACACAATTTTTTTTTTATCAAAGTAATTTAAAGACATGGTGTACTTGCTTTTTTCCCCAAAAATTTTTCCCTACATTTTAAATCCAAAGGTATTTAGAAAATCATTAATTCTCTGGATGCCTGGAAAAGTGATAAAGTCATTAATTTCTCTGTATTTTTTTTTCCCTAAGAACTATCGTAACTGTTTTCTTGAGTTATGATACCAACTATGAAAACATCTATATTGCATTGCAGGTAGTAATTATCCTAAGATTTCATTATTTTTAGCCACTTCTATATAAAAATCATAAGTAGACAATTGCAATTGTATGCTGGCACCTCATTTTGTGTTTCCTTTTTATTTTCTTTCTTTCTCTTTCCTTTATCTGATTTTAAAGCTTCTTTCACTGCAGCATCTTATTACTATTAATTTTTTTGACACAAACCTGTGTTCTTGGAAGGTCACATTTTAAATTTTGGAGACATTTTTCTGGCCATAAAGTGCAATCTGCCATGTTAAGGAAAGATCATGGCATACAGAACTGTGTGATTTTTTTTTTCCTCTTCATTATCAGTTAATTTTCTGAATTTCAGGGGATTAGATCAGATTCTGATGGCTCCAATTTAATATTTATCACGGCAGTAAAGGTGCACTGAAGTTCCTTATACATGATAGGAATTTATTCATAACTGATTTCTACCCTAATAAAAATGTTATCTGGTATTAGTACCCTTACATTTTGTATTTAAGGAGTCCAAAAATGCTTCCTGTGTGTTCTCCAAAACCAAAATGGGATAAACTAACTCAATGGTTTTCTACATTTGTGCAGAATTTCCTGAGTTTGTCATCACAGAAGAATTCTTGCTCTTTTATTCTGTGATTATATTTGAGTATTTAAATATTTAGTGCTGAGGTATTAACTGGACCAAAACCAAGCTCTGATTTACACCTGAAGAAATGCAGTATTTCTGCCTATTTTAACTGACAACAGCTTTCTCTCTATAAAAGAGCACTCTACAGAGAGATAAGACCTTTTTTCTGCCTTGCCTCTTTCACCTCCCACTGCAAAAATGTGATATCTGGGAAGGCTATGGGGGATTATGACAGAAGTAAATAACACGATATCCATTTTAATAACTCCTTGAAGCAGGGCCTGCTGGTTTTCCCATGCAAGGCTCTTTCTTTTTTTGGATTTATTTTTTTATGTCCCTCTTATCTGAAGCTAAACTATCTTCAGATTTTAGTTAGTGATTTTTGGGGAATGGGAAGGATAACAATAGTTGCAATACACAGACCTGATTTTAAACTGAGCAGGAAAGTTGTGGTAGGAAAGAAAGCATCAAGTGGAATGAAATTTGATTGCTCTGAAGAAACAAAGGGAAAGGAGGAAATAAGGAGGAAATTATGCCCTTTGGCTGTTATAGGTCTTTTAATCAAAGTTGGAAAAAAAGATAAAACTGCTTCTTAAATATTTAGTTGTAAAATGCACAACTAAAAAAAATCTTAAGGTTTAAATATCAGACACAGTCCTCAAAACCACAATGAAAATCTTTATGCATCTAATACCTACCTGTAGGCACTTGAAATTTTGTCAGTGAGTTAGTGTCCAGACAATTTGCTTCCAAATCTTTCCCTATTTGGTAGCACTGAGGGGCTTAATGCATCCTGAATATTTGCCTTCAGCTGGAAACATCTGCATAAGCATTTCACACAGACCAATCCAGAAAGTGTGTCCAGAGTGAGAGAAGCAATGTGCATGCCTCCTTTTACTAAAAAAAGCAAGTGGTACTCCTTTCCCCTCCAGAATATCTGCTTCTACCCATAGAAAAATATAGTAATGATCATTTAAAATCAGAATCAATTCTTGTCTACTGTTGTTTGGACATTTTCAAAAAATTTCTTTTTATTCTTAAATTGACTCTCAAGTGGCTTACAACAAAATTGAACTCTGGCTAATGTTAATTAGTCTAGCAATATAAAAATCTTTTTACTGCAAACATTTGCTATCATATGTTTTGTAGTCACAAGAAAAAAAGCCAACAAACTAATTCAGCTCCAGAACCGCTGCTTAGAAGCAGTACAGTCTGATGCAAAATTATGATGTGATATGAGGATGGTTGAGATACGTGCATGAATATTATTTATCTGAGATCACATAAAGCACAAAACGAGTTTACAACATGAATGATCACTCTGACTCTGAATTACTGTTATTTATTGCATTATCCTTCTGTAAGATTTTGTGGAGTTCAAAGGAGCACACAAGCCTATAGAAAGGGCATGGAAATGGAGAGTGATCTGTTATATGAGTGCAGACCTTTGCAATAAAATGAACAATTTTTTAGCTGTGTTTTCGTGTATGTGATTGCAGCTTATGAGAATACATAGCTTTTCTAACTTTCCTGGTAGTTTAAGAGACAGTTCCTCACATAATTGTTATCAAAATTATATTACAAAATTATATAATTTTATATTAGTAAAGAAAATTGTTGTTATTTAGATGGCTCTAGAGAATGGTCCTTGCCTGTGCAGTTCACCCCCCAAGTTTATTATGCACCCTTTGTACTCTGTTCACTTATTCTATCAGATGATTCTCCAGAATATCATTCAGTTTAAATTCCAAGAGAAGGGATGGTCCAGAGCATGCCTTTATCTACAGTTAATCTTTGTCATTTTCATATGCAAAGCTTCAGGTGTACTCACTAAAAAATCCCATGCATGGTACTCTACTTTAGGTTAATGAAGAACATTATTTGGAGGGCAGATATTCCTATGAGCACCATGTTTGTTGTTGCTGGTAATTTCACTGTGAATTTGCATAATGGTTCTAATCAAACCTACTATTCTAAACTTAAAACAATTTTTCAATGGTAAATTAGAGAAATATGATTAGTAATTTCTGGTCATTCTTAAATTCTTCTTCTACTACAATCCATCAAATTACATCAGTGTTTTATGCTTACTAACATTGGGGAAATCACAACCTCCCCATCCCAATTGAATCTTGAAGCAAATAAAAAGCAATCAAAATTGAGAAGAGTTCTCATGCTATTTTAAACTAGAAAAAACTTAATTATCACAAATTAATAACATTTTTCTAATTGCTTCCTTAGATAATTTTAATTGTTTCCTGTAATTTTTAGCAAATATTATTAAATATTTAAATACTGTCTTAGCTTGCTTCAATTTTAGTGTTTCTTTATTAAAATAAGTGCAGATTTACCAATCAAGACAATTCTACTAGAATATCTTAGTGGTTTTAGTATTGAGTGTCCTTGTTAAAGTCCAAAGGCATAACATTTAAACATATAAATTTACATAAGTTTATTACAATAGCTGCATCCAACAGCAGAAGTTTTTAATTTTACATATCTTAAGTATTTTTAAATTATTTGAAATATTGTGTAAGGATAGAAAGAAGAAGAAGAAGCAAGTGAAAAAATTCCGTTGGTCTTTGTACCTTTATTTCATGTGCTATGTATGACAAACATGTTTTGTCGTTTGGGAGAAAATAATGGCACGACAAATAATTATTCTTGTTCTATTTTTATTTCTGGTTTTCTTCTCTAAATTTCTCTTTCAAACTCTTCCATTCCCCTGACCTGACCAGTTATGGTCATTTTCTTTTTCTGTGATGTTGCAAGCAAAGTTTTTGCAGTTGCTGTACAAAACATATCTCTTTGTGGTCACTCTCAATGTTAATTTGCTGCTCATGAGACAACATTGCCACTCAACAGTGAATGGTTTGAGCAACACAGGATTTAGGAGAACAAATTAATCAAGTACAGGAGCAGGGGTAACAAACTAAAAATAACCTGCCTAAGAACTATTCCCCAGATCCATCTGAATAATTACAGTATTCCAGAACAATATAACCATTGGCTAGAAATATTTTATAATAGTTTTGTGAAGGGTTTCCAATTAGCCTGTTAAGAAATTTAGGAAAGTTATGCATTTCTGCTTACTACCACAATGATTTCAGAAATTATATTGCTTGTGCAGTAATATATGTCTACATTGTTAACTGGGTGTGCAGCTGCTGATTTGCACAAAGGACTCTACCTTAATAAACCCTGAAATTAAATGTGGGAAATTGTTTTACCTAGAAAAGCAGGTTTTACCCAGTTCAGTATGAATTCTGGGTCAAGACTGACATGGTAGCACTTGAGTTTGCTTTACATTGGACACACAATTAGCAATAGCCCTTCTCTTAAATATTAATACAATTTACCGATTAACTTATTACTAGTTATTTTTCTTAAGAAATATGTGTTCTGGATTGCAAGAGTAAGTCGCCATACACGAGTAGCAACCTGAGCCTTGTCTGATTTTGGGGGAAAAAAGAAGCATCTTGTTTTTTCAATAGGAAGATTTTGACTCTGCCTTAAGCTCAATATCTACAAGCATAGGCACCCAGTTACTAGTTTTATAATTTTATAATTTGGAATTACTTTATAGTAACTAGTTTGGAGAATTCTGCACTGCTCATATTTGGTTTTTATTGCTTCTGGGTATATTGCTGTTGTCTTTTTGAGATGTAATTTATATCACGTCACATCAGTAGTATTTTCATGAGCGTTGGAACTATACAAAATAAAGTTGTGGTTTTTTTAAGAAAGAAATCTGTCATCTTATTGTAATGAGAACTCAATATGAAAGGGAAAACCAGATTTTTTTTTTTTTTTTATAGAAATAATGTTTTCTTTTTTTGATATTTACCAGGCAAAGATTTCACTTTAATGTCATCTACTGTGTGGTTTAAAACATTCCTGCGTAGGAAGAGATACTTGTACAGAAACATTCTTTCTTTTATTTTGATAAAGCAATTGCAATAAACCTTCAGCTGGTGCCAGTAAAGGTTTCCTAATACTCAAACCCCCGACCAATTGCTGCATATTTTATCATTGAACTTCAGACCAATTAAACAGTGGTGATATTTTTTATGTTTCTAGAATTAGTCAAACAGTGGAATTCTCCTAGAAAAGGCTAACACTGGGAAGTTGATCTCAATCATCACTGAGAAGGAAAAATTTTTTTTCAGTAGTTTGATGAGCTGAAATATTTTAATTGAGTTTGGGGTGTTTTTTGCAACATTTGAGCACTGTATCTTGGAATGATTTTAGTGTATCAGAAATTTAAACCAATACTGAATAATTGAAAACTTCATAAAATTTCCAATTCTTCTGTTCATATAATAGAAGATAGAAAACTATATAAATAATAAAGTTGAAAGAAAATTTATTAAGTTGTAAGAAATTACAATTAAATTTAGTAAATTTTAGTACTGTGTTTCTTTTATTTTCATTCCTTTTTGGAAGACAGTTATTGAAGTGATTCAAAGTGTCTAACTGTAAAATGAAGTTTGTGTATTCAGACTCAGACACGTATACAGTGACTGTTCTGGGTTGCAGGGAGGTTGATCTCTCTGTTTAACAAAAGACATGTTAACACAATAATTTTTCAAGCATTCATGAGGATGTGATCACTAATAAGAATTGATCTCTGATGTCCATGTAAAATGAAATCAGCAAATCAGTTCTAGGGAAGCCATTTCTGAAGAGGAGTGAAATCTTTCCAACAAATCCCAAATTTTATTCTAAAAGTATTGAAATAGGATTTTTCCCTAAATTTTCAGAACTGAATTATTTCATTTTCTTGGTCATGGATACACATGTATTAAGGAAATATAACTAAAATATTTTTTTAATTACTTTAAAATTTGAATACATGCAAATACTGAAATATAAAATGTATTCCAGTAACCGTACAAGGATAGATGGTGTAATATAGAGGAAAACAGAGTTTTCCTCTATAAAACAGAAAGGACAAACAAATCTGTCAGCTCAGATCTCCAGGAGCTGTATTTCTTTATTTTACTAGGTAAAGTATAAAAAAAGTAGCTTTAAATATTTTTTTTTTTAAATTTAGCAAGTGATTCTTGTAATTTCCCTCAGAAAAGTAGTGTTGCTGCTCAAATAGAACTTGAGATATGTTTGAAATAACCAGTTCAACTCTCTTGATTGTTATTCAACATCATAACACTATTTCTTGTTACACTTTCTTGCATTCTTTAAAAAAGCAATTTTGTCTTTTGGGCTTTCATCCTTCAAATGCTTATTGATTTCTTGTTTCACTCCAGGCCTTAGACAAGCCAGAGATGTGTAATTTTCTAGAATTGTCATGGTTGTTTCTGAAGTCCCCACAGTTTACAAATGTTTATCTGGAAGACAGTTTCTTGAACTGAATCCCATAATCCAAATATTGCTCCACTAGAAATGCCCAGAGAAAAGTGCTGCCTGTTTTCTTTCACTCAAGAAATCTCTGCATATTCAGCCCTAAACTGGAAAGAATTTGGTTTCCTTTTCCATCATCTCACATTATAAACTTACAGTTCATTATCACATGAACAAATTCTTCCTTTTTCTGAGGCTGTCCATCAGGGAGGTCTCCCTATCACACTCATAATTTGTTCTTCACATGGTTGCCTCCTCTTACCCTTTCAGCTCTCTGTTTACAAGGTTGCATCTCAAAATTTCAAACATAAAGTAAATCAAGAAATAACAATTGACAGAAATCCCAATACTCTGCATCATATATTGCCATACTGTAGCCATCACCTGTACTCGTTCACATAGTACATTGTAATAGCCTTGAATAAAAATATATCTTGGGAAAAACTCTCACCTACATGCCAAAGAAAGAGATATTGAGCCCCATTGAGGTGGCTCACTAAACCTGGAAATTTCTCTTGCTAATCTACAAGATAGGTAAAATTGCTTTCTGATTTTTTCAGACTGTGGAACAGAGAAAACACATCCATTACAGAAACATAACATGGTCTGCGACAAGAATTTCTCTCTCACAGATTTTTGGCAAGCTAAAGTGGATAAGTAGAGATAACATCTTTTATTATATCAACTACTGAACTTATCACAAGTTAGACAGGGTCCATAACTTTCCAAAGCATGCAGGCAGAAAGCAGTGATGGGAAGAGGATTGCACATTTGTTAAGGGATTTAGAGGTGTTTTGCAGGTCTGAGTTTCTGTAAAGCAACAGAAACATAAACTTAACAGCAAACACCCACAAAGCATTAAGGAGCCTTTGACAGAAAACAGAAGATTTAATAGATGGCAGAACTAAAAAAGAGTCTGCCTTGATTCAATTTCTTGTGATGTATGATTTAACTGTGCTGATTACAGAGCACAGCCTAAACCCAGAGAAGTAATTTGTAGCTGTAGTTGTGATTAAGATAGAAAAGTGGTGATTTTCAGGGGAAACTGAATTTAATAGATGAAGTGTCTGAACCTAGATATCTCCTGTACAAAAAGATACTTTTTATCTATTGACAGTTGTGGGCAATACAGATAAAATTATCCTAAATACCAGAGATTTTGCAGACTTTGCTGTCTGTAGTGTTGCCAATTGAAAAGAAATGCCAAGCACAGTTTCAGGCCTGTCTGAAAACACCAAAAACCAATTTATTGTTCAGTGTTATTTTCTACTCACATGCTTAAAAAACTAGTAACACCTAACCTTGTGCGTCGTAAATGTATTTGTTACATGATGTCTACTGAAGTTTTCCTAACTAATATTTCACTCTGTCTTTTTCACATGGAGAAATTTTATTTACATGGATCATTTTGAAAATTAAAGACATGGGTTTGCAAGTGGCCTCAATAAAAGAGCTATTTTTAACATGTTAAGTTTTGTTAGATTTTGTTACTTGTGTGAAGTAACAGCCTAAGGTGACAAAATACAGCTTTATTTTGCAATATTTACAAGGTTTTATCATGTTGCATAGCACAATCCAAAGGCATCTTAATACCAAGCAAACATGAGACATTAAACATTGACTTTTTTTCAATTTGGAAAGAAGATGTAATTTATCCACTGGAACACTGGCTGTGGGGAGTCAGTACTAAGGGTCCAGTGTAAGACTCCCCCATTGACTTCAGGTAAAATTTTGTCTGTGATTTGGATTTCATGAGTTTCAAAATAAATGTAGTAACCACATGTAAAAGTAAGGGTGAGACTTAATGAATATTTAATGAAATGTTTCCCCAGACAAATAAGAATTTCACATTTGTCTGGATTTGAATTAGTTTTGGGTTAGAATGCATAGCTTAACAAATATGTGCAAAAGCTCTGAACAAATTGCTTCTTGACATAAGGACAAAATAAAGATGACCCCTAAATTGCTTATTGTAAGATCCCGTACTCTAAAGAATATGGTTGTGATGTATATAAAAAGGAAATATCAATCCTCTTGGCAAATATTTACAAACAAATCTGAATTTCTCTTTCCTGACATGTTAATGAGAAAGATTAATACACATGAGGAGTTGAGCAGCTCTGTGCTTATCTCGGGGTTCATGGAAGCTTTTTTCACATTATGCAGTTGGTGATCTGGCAGCTTTTGTGATTGGTAGATCCCTCACAAAGGCAACTGTAAGATAGAAAGGTTTTAACATCCTTCTGACAAGGAAACAGCTGACAGCATTCCCTGATGGCGTTGTTTGTGACATAGATTTGCCAAATACTGTCTCATTTACTTGAATATGTCAGCAGCTGGAACAGGGAACAAGATGGTGACTAATAATGCTGAATTAATTGTAGCCATTAATTTTAATTGGGATTCAAAATGTTCCTATTTGGTGTACATTTAAATTTTAAATTTAAATTACTAATTAAGTTTCACTCTGTGTATATCTCATATGAAGCAATTACTGATACTTCTCTCTGAGATAAATACCTCAAAAGCAAACTGAAGAAAGATCGTAATTTCCATCATAAACTGTATGCATTTCAATTTGTCCTTCCCTTTATTCCAGTAAGGGCTGGAAAGATTAAAAAAAACCAAAACCAAAAACAAAACCCAATTGTTTTAATAAAATACATATTTTTATGACAAAAAAATTGCTTATAATTTTCAGTACGCTACACAATAATGCTTAGAATTTTAGGATTCTGGGGTTTGGTTAGTAAATTAGTTTTTTTGTTTGTAAAACAATTTGGCACAAAGGGATATCTCCTGATTGCCTGAAATCACATTAGTACTTGTCACCATTTTGGAAAAGTCAACCATCAAACTATGGAGAATTTTCTGTTATCTAGATGATTACTCCATGCATTTTGAACAATAAAAAAGGAGATTGCTAAAAAGGAATTGTTTTTGAACAGGATGAATTATGCACAGAAAAAAATATTTGATAAAATATTTACATAAGAAGAAAAGCAATAATAATTAAAAATAATAAACAATAAAAAAATATAATGGATTGTCATTACCTAAAGACTCCTAAGGCCCCTTATAACATGTTTTTCCAAAAACTGTTGAGATATAAGCAATAATACAATTTACCACTACAAGCAGTTTATCATATCATGCAGTAATATAGAGAAATGATCACCCTCTGAAAAGAAACAACTGAGAGTAAAAACATCCATGTTAAAATGTACAAGGCTATGTGGTGATACTGAGTAGAGATAGAAAACTAAAGTCTTCCTTTCAGATCCTAGTAATTTAGTAGTAAAATCAAAATAAAAGTCAGATGTTCTATATGACAGAACCCATCATATAACTTGAATGTGAGATTTTTAATTTGTAGTAATATATGTTAGCCAGTCAGTTAGTCCTTCTCTTTAGGTGACCATCTATTCATTTTACTATATTGAAAACATTTTTTTTTCCTTTTTATTAAAAAATTCTATTTTTGCTAGGACCCTTGTTAAAAAAAAATGTTGGTTGCCATGATATATATCCAGAAAATTTAACAATGAAAGTTGTTTGCTAGAGAGAAATTTACTTCAGATTTTTGGGTTTGTGGTTTTTTTTTTCTCATAACTTAAGAATGAACTCTGTATCTACTCCAAAGTTGCTTATTAACTTTTTTCCCTTTGTATCTCAATTCACTAGACAAAAGGTTGCAGAAGCATTACAGCTCATCTTCTGATCCTAGGTTTCTTACATTTAACAATATATTTTTGTTGTACTGGTTTTGGCTAGGGTGGAGTTAATTTTCTTTGCAGCAGTTGTTATGAGGCCATGTTCTGTGTTTGTGCTGATAACAGCATTGATAACAGGGATGTTTCAGTTCCTGCTGAGCAGTTTTTGCACAGCATTAAGGCCCTTTTGGCTCCTCACAGAACCGCACTAGCCAGAAGGCTGGGGGTGCAGAGGAGCTGGGACAGCCAGGACAGCTGACCCCAGCTGAGAAAAGGCATATTCCACACCACAGGAATACAGCATACAAAGGTAGGGGGAAAAAGAGGAAGGAAGGAAATTTGGAGTGATGATGTTTACCTTCCTAAGTCACCATCTTGTGTGATGGAGCCCTGCTCTCCCAGGAGCGGTAGAACACCTGCCTGCCCATGGGAACTGCTGAATGGATTCCTTATTTCACTTTGCTTGTGCATGGGTTTTACTTTCCCTATTATACTGTCTTTACCTCAACCCATTAATTTGCCCACTTTTACTCTTCTGATTCTCTCCCCTATCTTACTGAAGGGGTCAGTAAGAATGAACACTGGCATGGAGTTTAGTTACTTACTGGAGATAAGCCACTGCAAGCTTTTAGCTGGGACTTGTGCAGTTATTTTATTCTGTTTATTTTATTTTATTTTATTTTATTTTATTTTATTTTATTTTATTTTATTTTATTTTATTTTATTTTATTTTATTTTATTTTATTTCGTTTGTGGAAATCCAGGGCATGGGGAAGATTTCTTTGTCTGCTCTGAGGTGCCCTGACCCCCAGGGGAGCACTGACTTTTACCCTCCTTCATGAAGAAACTTTCCTAGACTTCAAGACAGAGTAGAATCCACTGAAGTGTGAAACAGATTATAGAGAGTAATGTAGGTGTATCACTTGGTGATAAATTTAAGTTTTGAGATTTTTAGTATGTTGTGGATGGAAGAAAGATGGAGGACACAGGGTGTCGTCTTGCGTTACTTCTTCATGCTTCTTCCTTCTTCTTCATGGGTTTGGGTGGTATTTACTAATTGGGCAGAAAAGTCTGCATTGCAGGCTCTGTGGGACCAGTTATTGGGTTAAAGGGGGAAATAATCTAGGTGTCAGTTCTTAATTGGAAAGTTTAGTCTTAAAAGACTTTGTAACAAGAGATTGTTAGCCATTTTGTGCTTTCTAACAAAAAGTTGCCAAACTCACAGTAGTGAGACTGTTTTGCTGTTAAGAAATAGTAAACACTTGAGTCTGAACATGAACTACTGTCTCAAGTGCCTTCAATCCAGACCCAAAGAAACTGACCAATGGTACCGCCACATTTTAATTTTTTTTTTAATAATTATTAATGAAGTAATGATTATTTATTTCTGTACTGGGTCTTCATGTTCCTTATTTTTCATGCTGTAAATTTGGCGAGCCAGTTAGGAAAATCATTGTCAACAGCTGAATTCATTTAAGAGCTTCTTATGCAAATTTTGAAGATGAGCACACTGCCATGTTTAGGTTCAACTAAAAAAAAAAGATATTTTCTTTCCTTTCCATCTGGGGATAGAAATAGAAAAATATGGATATATAAGAAGTAGGAAATGACAACCCAGTTCTACCCCTGATATATAAAACAAGTTTTTAATACACTGTGAGACTAATACTGTAGGCATTAAGGAGTATATATGTATATGACATCGCCAATAGCATAGAAGGTTTTGTGACTGCAGGAGAAAATCTTATTTCTATTTGCTTGCAACATAGATTGATAGTTTTTGTTTGCTTGTTTACTTGTGTTTTTAATAAAGAAAATAAATGTGGGAGTAAAAGTGTGATGGTGGCATAACGCTGAAATTGCAGGAATTTGCATATTACTGGGCATCTAATTATTAGGAATAAAAGAAATTAAGAAGGCAAGATGAATTCTGTAGAGAGAATGCAAAGTGTCCAGAGAAACCTAGAGAGCACTTTCTGCTCCTAAAAGAAAAAATATAACCAGCTTATTTGTCTGTGAAGTTGAGTGGGTGATGACAGAATCAAATATAAAAACCCTTTCGTGCTACTGTGGAAGATGAACTGCGTGCTCCAGGCAAAACTCAAAACATACAAAAAGAAGGGCAGGTTTGATGAGGCAGAAGAGATCAGAGATCTCTCCCTCAAACTGCTTTCTCACAAAAAAATCCCCCCATGCAAGTGAACCTGAATTTCAAAGACGAAAATTCAAGGAAATACACTATTGAATTAGAAAACATACATGAATAGCACAACCTCAATATCAAACTTTGCATTGATAATATCTTAAACCACAAGTGAATAAATATTTCTAATTTTATGGTTATAATTTGTATAATTTGGATTTTTTTTCTTCTACACAGATTGTAAGGATCAGCTTATTATTATCATTATCACTATCATTATCTTTATTCAGTCCTTTTCTGATGGGCACCATATAAAAAAACACTTTTTATAAGGACAACAGTAAATTATGAATGAATCAATATTTTATAAAAGATATTTTGGACTGAGAGACATTGGGACCCTCTATAATTCTGTATTTTAAAGAAATTTTTGCATCACCAAAATATTAAATAAATTACTATTTTCAATAGATAATTTTAGTTAATCAATTACCTTGGCTGAGCAGTCTCTGTCTTGGAATAGCTTTATTCCATTTATTCTGCAAAATTATAGCAAATATTTCAACATTATTTGATTAAAATCTTGCAAAGATTCAACCATCTCTGGCTTCCATTTGTTTTTGGGGTTTTTTTTGCATTAATCAATTTTCTTCACATGTCTATAGGATTTCTACATTTCCAAAATATCTTAAGACACTATAGAAATAATTTTTAATTTATGCAGTTTCACTGTGCAGCGTTCTATAAATAGAATCTTTTGCCTGTGGACCTAAAAAGTCTATTTAACAATATTTACCAAAAAAAAACAAAAAGAGGAAAATTATAGTTCTCTTATTATGATTAGCAAAAAAGTTAGAGGCTGTAACTAGGGCACTGCAATGATTTAGTTCAATGAATAAACATCAATATTTACAGAAATGTTATAGAAATATCAGAAAAATGAATAGAAATATGAATAAGTATGAAAAAGCTTAGTTTACTAAGTTTTCTCAAAGGAAAGCAAAACTGTCTTGTGGCCAGGGTACAGCAAAGTAAATGGAGATTCTCAGAACTTGTTTTTTTCTCCTAGAGCATCTTGCATAAAGGCGGCGTTCATTAGTTAGAATAGATATAATTGTTGGTAAGTATGAAAATGGGAATAAGAGGATCCATAGCAATAACAAAGCAATTCAGGTAGTTGCAGAATTTCTTTTTCCACAGAATACCTGTTCTTAGACAAAACCAGAAATTCCAAACTTCAGAAAATTCTGAGCAAAAAATGCATTCTATGAAAATAATAAAGGGAGATCACACTCACTCTAACAAATAGAAATTTCCATATTTGCCTGGAAAGAGATGTGAACTGAAGTATGGTCTGGAAGAAAAGGTTTCACAGAGCCCAGAGGCAGAGAAAGAAATATCCACTTTTGTACCTACAGCTGAACTATCCACAGCTGAAGTAACTGAAATATTTTAGTGAGTGTTTGCACCAAAAAGTGATAGATGTTTCAGCTCATAAAATTATTTTTGAGTGAACAATCCAACATAGACCACTGCTAATTATTTCTCTACTATACTCACCTGCACTAGACATAAATTAAAAATAAATTAAATTAAAAATTTTATTGGAAACCAGGGGAAAATAATGTCATATGAATTAATACTTCATTGTAGCTGCAATAAGATATTCTGACACAATCATTATGTTAGATCAACTGCTGTTTATGAACTCAGTATAATGATGTAAGAATCAATAAAAAGGTTCTGAATAGATGCGGACCACATTAGGAAAAAACAAACCAAAGCAACCCACTGACTACAATAGAATCTTTTGCTTGTTGCTTATTGCATGTGATTTAATTGCTGATTATAATAAATACAAAATTACTTCTAAGTGATTTATATGTAAGAAGTTCATCAGAAGATGAATTTTCCTAGGAATTACAATGCCATAAGGTAAATTAGACCAAAATTGTGGTAATGGTACTAATTAATTCAAATAGTGACAGTGATGACTGAGAATGGATTTTTTCATCATTTCCATTATAGAGTTCAATAAATTTCATTTCATTATTGTGTATAGAGCAGGTTTTTAAGGTTGCATAGCAACCTAATATTTTCTGTTGTCGAATGAGTTTGAAAATAAAAAAGGGAAGAAAAAGGAAAAGGAATGCAATTACCTTTGATCAAGAATTGCAGTGCTTTAGATCTCAATAAATCTACACTCAGAACTCTCGATTTCTTCAATATTACAGTGGAAATGGGAAGTCATTAAGAAAAATACATCAGAATTCCTCCCAGTATAGATAGAGGTAATTGACAAAAGCCATGGTCTCCGTGATCCAGAAGATAATTTCTTCAAGTTTGGCACTGGTTGTGATGATCTTGAGAAAGACATTTAACTACTAAACCACTAACACTTGATGTTGGCTTTTCTAGCTTACATCACTTGATGCTGAGAATATTCTTAATTCATTTATATGATCATTGAATGTGTTGACTTTAATATAAATAGCATTTATCATATTTTATTTCAACATATATACCAAAAAGCAGTCAGAATTCATATGTAGATTATTCTACTTTTTTTATGAACAAAACCAAAATATTCTTTCCTTTGCACAAGAGGCCCAAGGAGATGTGCTGCTGAAGATGCTTGAAGAATTTATGCAGTGCAGTGCTTTCTAGTGTCTTGAGAAGATTGTGCCTCCAGCAAAGCAAGGGCATGCCTTCTGGAGAGGGGGCAGGAGTGAGAGGAAAGGCACACAAAATTTGAGGTATTAATATTTTAGTGGTGGGATACTGCTGTGGGGTTTACATCTATTTTTGAAAAATATCATTTTGAAGTGCCAAAGCAAAGGGAGCACTGCCTTTATGTACTCAAAAAAATATAGGATAACTCATTATTAGACAAATTATGGGCTATAGGAACCCTTCTGGCAGACCCAGCCCAGATGCCACTGGAAACTTCTCATAAAACATTGTCTGTTGCAAGTAATAGCAGAGTTACTAGGCCACAAGGTTATGTGTTCATTTAGTTCTGCTGTGGAGAGCAGAGGTATGAAGTTTTGCTTTCCATTTTCTTTGTTTTCCCACTGATTCATCAACTCTCAGGTTGACATACTTTTCCTTAAGTTCAGCCCTTTCCTTGAGACTTTGTTCCTGCCACCTCTCAGATATGGGCATACCTGCACAAAGATGATCCTCTCAGGCTTTGAAACATGCAGTTGGGATGGGAGACAAAATTGTTTGTAGGGATGATACCACTTCTGACATTTCCTTTACTCACCTTCCAGGCAGGAAGATCATTTTCTGCCAAAATTTGACAGAATAGCACTTCTTAAATAGTAAATGCTTGGCTTCTATAGGAAAAAAAAATCCCTAGGATTCATCTATGCTCTTAATATCTCTGCTAACTGCTATCTAACTGCTATCTATCTCTGCAAATATCTATCTAACTGCTCTTAATATCTCAAGCTTTAAGTTCCCTGATGGTCACTTTAAAAGCTCTGAGAATGTATGCAACTATTTATTTCTTTTCTTCCTTCCTTTGGTAGTTTTCTAGAGTTCTAATCAACATGTTGAGTAAGCGATGTTGGATAAGAGAATTAACTAATTTAATTGCAATTATTTTTCCTAAATTATGGAGAAAATATTACTATGTCATAAATTGACAATTTTAATTTAGATATCTATTTTCCTATGAGACATCTTTAACATCACTATTATTGATGGAATTAAAAAAAAAAAGATATATAACTTTTGTGGGAATTGTGCTTCTTTTAGAAGACAGCTCACAACAGATTCATGTATGAAAATATTGTGAGAATAATAATAATTCATCATTATATTTCATAAATAACTGGCAGCAGGATGGAAAGGATTATAAAAATGCCAGTTGTTCCCAATTAAACATTTCATATGGGCTGAATTTCTGTTGATTTATTTATTCTGTAATTCACTTTTTTTCCCTCCAATTTTGCAGTAACAGGAGCTGTAGTTTAACATGAGGAGCAAGGTCTGATTCTGCAATGCAAGGTTTCTTTTGTGGCTCTGAACCAGGTACACAGTGTGTCTCACGACAGCTATCATCCTGATTAAATTTTAATCCTCCAGCCAGGATCATACCTGAGGATTTGAAATCCTTTCAAAGTGTAGAGATATATTTTAAGATTTGATATTTTATGGACTTTTTCTAAGAGGGTCTCATTTTAGTTGAGGCTGAACCCCAAATATTTCAGATAAGGTAATGCTGTAAATCTATTTTTATTTAATGAAACAATTAAAATTAGCTGTCTCTGCAAAATAAAATTAGTAAAATTCTTGAGAGTATTTTTTTTTTTTTTTATTTTGATCTTTCTGGTGGTTTGTTTGTTTGTTTGTTTGTTTTGGAGTTTGTTTTTTTTAGTGCTTGTTTGCTTTGGATTTTTTAAGTTCAGTGAAGATATATAGCTATGTATGAAGTTTAAAATTTAAAGTATCCCTAACTTACTTTTTAATTGAGTTCAATGTACAAGTCTTGTAGGACAGGTTAATTGCATATCTCTTGGGACTGAAAAATGTATGTATAGGTAGGTATATTTTTGCAACTAAGGGAATGCTCAAGGTTACCTCCTTGGTGGGAAACAATCTTCTTCCCCCCCCCAAAAAAAGATAAACACCAAGTAGGAGAAGTTAAGAAGTAACTAAAGACGAATACTAACAAGATTTGAGATTCTGTATTTTAAAATTTATTTTGCGATTTAGAAAAACAGATTTTATTTTAAAATACTGAAGAATTAATTCTACAGTTTTGTAACACATCTGTAATCCATTCAAATTCCTCAAAGAGGAATTAAATTAAATAAAATTTTAAAATTATTTTAAAAATGCATTTCTGGTGTATGTATGCTATGTACAGTCAAGACTAGTTTAATGTTTATCAAATACTGTATAAATACTTGACATTAACATTACCTTCCATGGCCTCAATTGGTTATAAAGCAAAATAGTTTCATAATAACAATATCACCTTCTTGACTAAAATTCTGCAGGATTTTTATATTGGATTAATGCTAAATGTGTAAGCATATTTCACTCATCAGTCAATTTCCAGGCAGCTAATTCAACATTAGCTTTGCAATAGAATGTCACATGCTGTTCCTCTGCAGAGCCCTCTGCATTTCCAGCAGTGTAAATCATTTATATGTGCTGGCAACACAGTTGGTCAACTAACCGAGGCTCAGGTTCTTATTTTCAGGCAATGCCCTGATGTCTTTGCATGTTTAACCATCAAGTTTTGAGCACAGCATATGGTGGGAATCTACTGCCAGTTTGAGTTTTTACCTGTTTAATTTATACATTTTTGTTTTCTGTTCTTGATTATATTCATTTCCCTGCAGAACTCTCATCAAGAATAAAAATCCTGTGTGCTATCCAGTGTTCAGATATATTGCATGCTTGGTGGAAAATGTATTTGAATTGAAATCAGAATTGTTTAGTGTTAAGTGCAACTTCTTCTGGATCCATTTCATCTTGTATCAAAATTACTGATTTTTATCTCCTATTATAAAGCACACTATGATTAAAAACATTTTCCAGGACTAATAATGACAGTTGCCATTCTTTGTTCTTAAGACAGTAAGAAAGAGTGGAATGCATATAATGTAGGGATGAATGCACTGAGTCCATACTCACACACTTGCTCACTGGCAGAAGAGAGAAAATTTTACCTTGCTCCTGGATTAATTTACAATAAAACACACTGTGCTTCTCCTAGATATAGAGCCTTCTCAGAGTATGTAATGACTTTTATTGTGCATCCTTCAGTAATACTTCTGAAAATAGGTATGTGTGCCACTAGCTGATAACTTTACAATTAAAACAATTATGGATATTTAGAATTGAAACGTTCTTCATATTTTGCAGTATTTGAACTTTGTGTCTTTCCAGCATGTGTCTCTTCTTTCAGTGATATTTTCAAGGAGATGCAATATTCAGTCATGTTTTCCAGTGCCTTTTTGTTGGGGCATTGCTTCACTAACAAGCACTGAACCAGCACATCTACTGTCCTGCAGCTCTAGGTTTGCTCCTTGCACTGTCAAGTCAGGCCACAAATCCTCATAGTTTAATAAGTTCTTTATAGCAACAGAAACTTATCAGCTTTTTCCAAATCCTTTAATACTTCTGAATTCAGAATAGTATCTACTCCAGAGGATTTGTAGAGAAGGCAGGGTAGTCTCCAAGTATTTGATTTTTAAGCAAGAAGATGGTTTTCTCTGTGAGGGAGTTTCTAACTTTCCTTGGCTAGCGTGAGGTTCAGAAGCCCAGTCAATACAAAACCTCGCATATGGTGAAATGGTTGTCTATAACTGTTACATCCACACACTTTTCCAAGGTTTTTTAATATTTAGATTTAATTTTTTTCCCCTTATTTACTATGTTCCTACTCCCAATTTAAGGTCTTAAGGTGACCTTTTCCCAATAAATAGCTGATCCTTTAAGCTCTTGAATGTAAACACACAAAAAGACCAAGTATCCTCCCTTGCTTCCTGAATGGGCAATTTTATTTGAAAGGGATGTTTATACAGAGGAGTGATACTGAACTGTAAATTTCAGGTTAAGTGACCATTTATTTTGTTTTTCCATCTACTTCTGTTCCTCATTCCACTAAAAGTAATGTAGCTGCACTTGCTACATATAATTTATAATTGCAGTTTTATTTGTTTTGTAGTGGCCTTGCTATGATGTACTATGATGTATTTGGAGTTTCACTGCATTGGCAAACTGATTAAAAATTATAAGGAATATGAAGGTGCATGAATTTATTTTCGACTTGAAATTTCTCTTTGGAAATACCGAAGATGTTTTAAATAATTTGCTAAGAAAATAGTCTAAAAGCTACTTAAACTCTTGTCCATGTTTTCTGTCAACCAAAATGTGCCAATAAAAATGGTATTTTTACTCTAAATACATATACAGGTTTAGGCTAAGCAAATACTAATGCAAGCATAGAAACAGTCTATTTAAGGAAGAAATAGGACCCAGATATTTTTTCTTCTAGTTATATTGCTAAATTTCCAATAATTTGAACAATATTTTATGCAAAGTATATTCGAGTACCAATTAGTTCACTACTAGGCTAAAACAATGTTTATCAAAACACTGTTTAGTTCAAGAAATTGCAATTGGCTTTTTTATAAATAGTGATGCCTTAATGCATCAGCAGCTCATTGGCTGCATTGTCATTTTTTGTGGAATAAGATGTTCTAATACAAAGCTTCAGGCTGAGCCAAAATTTCTCACCATAAAAAAAAGCTTTAATAGTCATTATAGAGTGTTAAGAAATTCAGTCAATGACTAAGTGATAGACCATCAAGGAGTAATAACATTAGATTAGAGGGCTTATCAAGCACCTTTTTTAACTTTATTTTTTATTACAATGGAGACTCAGCTGCTTTGCTCTGGTTCTCTCATGGTATCACATGCTTTCTCTCATTCTCTTGCATTTCAAGCAAGGAGATCAGAAAAGACTTTTTGGACAGATGGTGATGTTGTGTCTGAGCTGTAATTCATATGCAATCTCTGTCCAGAATTACATTTGTGCCATATGCACTGACTTTTACATTCCCTTTGGAAATGCTTTTAAGAGCAGGAAAAAGCAAGATCTCAAACTTTGTCATTTCTCTTCCCCCTATGGTTACACTAAATGCACTTCTGCAAGGTGCTAATGGACAAGGTGTCTCAAACCTCACATCACATCTCCATAAGGGTGTGACCAGCCTCAGCTGCTGAGGGCAGGTCTCCTAGGATAACTAGTTGTGCAAAAGAGGGAACTTAATTTATAGTGAGATTAAATTGAAACAAAATATTCAAATTTCAGCAAATATTTGGAGCCAGAAACATTATATCAATTGTCTTCCAAAAATCTGTCCCTCTCAAAAATATTTTTTTTTGAAATGTTATTTACAATGTCTTTTGGAATACATTCTACCACTGCAAAACATAAAGCCCTTTCATTATCACGTGATGAAACATCAGGGCCAAAAACACCATTCTGGATTCTTCTAACAACATTTTTTCTGGTATTCAGATTGAATGTTTGTTTCAGGGTCTTGCTGAATAGAAATTTTTCTATTTGCATAGCAGGTAAGAAATAAATTAAATAAATAAATATTCTCTATGTGTGTGATAGCAAATATATTCCATGGAAACTGCCAGACTATAGTCTATGCTATTTTTTTTTTTTTCTTGAGTGCAATGAGAAAGCTGAAACTTCTATGTGCTGAATACTTTTTGGGTGGCAAGGACATCCAATAAATCAATATGAAGTCTCTAAAATGAACAAATGGTAAAGTTTTATCAGATTCTTAATCCTATTACAGTAATTTTATTTATTATCTTTTAATAATTATCAGAATCTCTAGGGACTGGCATTTTTTTCTTTTGTGGTCACATAATTTTTGGGGGGTTGTGTATTTATCCCTGATTTGTTTTTCTCATTTGTTTGTGGGGTTTTTGCACCAAGCTCAGCACTAAGGACCTTATCTCACCCTGGCCAGCCTCATGGAATCTGATTTTCTCTCTCAGTGAGTTGATATATTTGAACTATTGCCAAGCCAACTTGGTCTTTAATTATTCTGGATAGCAATGCTAGCATTATCCTGATTATGCATTTTGGGAGGAGGGATTGTGTGTATATATTATATTTAAATTACTTCAGCTAAATGAAGAGAAAATGTATTCTTAATAATACAAGCTGCCAAAATCTATAAGGACAAAAACAAAGAAGGGATAAAACAAGATGACATTACTTCCAGCCAGTCATATTTTGTTATTCAGTTTATTGTAAATACCATAGACTTTGCAAACATTTGTTTACATGTGTTTTGACTGCACATTTTTCCATCCCCCTTCTTCCTTCTTGGAGAGGAGAAGGAATTTCATAAAATCTGATCTCTGAAGTGAAAATAGTAAAGCAAATCAATACTTCATTCTTTTATACAAGACTTTTCAAATTTTTCAGTGGTATTGCTTGCAAGAGAAGTAAAGAATCAAGGAAAATTAGGACTTTTCATTGATGAAAATTATCTCGAGACCATTTATTTTCTGCCAAGTTGGAACAATGTGTTCTGTAATTCTAACTATTCTCTAAGTTTGATGAAAATATCCAACACGATTTCCCAAAAGAGTAAATTCATCAATGCACTAAGAACAGAGTTCAAACTAATATCTAATACTGCTTCTGCAGCTGAAGAAAGAAAATTCACATATTCCAGTGGCCTGAGTTTTTTAAAGCCACCTTAGAATTATTTATTAAAAAATAATGGCAAAATCTGGGAAATATTGCAATCTACTAGATTGCTACTAGTTTTCTAGAGAAAACAAAACTGATGCTAGTAGGGCACCTATAACTCAGTGGTTGATAATATCACCAGAGACAATACTAGAATTATTACCAGAGCAATAATCTCAGCAGAGTTCCACAGCTAAAACAGAATTTATTGAATATTTGGGTAAATTCCACCTTCATTATTGGAAGCATACTGTTAGAAAAATTGAGAGCAAATACTACATTGTAACATTGACACATGGAATAACAAAGTTGGGAACTGGGAGCAAAAAGTAATGAGAAGGTAATGAAGAAACTAAAGCTTAATATACATTCATAAGTTGTGCTTCTGTGAACAGAAATAACCCACAGAACAGTACTGTAAACAGTAAATGATGAACAGAATTACATTTTACAGCATCAGCCAAATTGCCTTTATTTAAATCAGAAACTTTCTAAATTCAAGGAAATGTAAGCAAAGTTGTCATTAGCAGTGTGTTGCCCCAGTCAAGATTAATTAGATAGCTGTTCAATGAACAAAAGTTCAGATTTGAAATCATGAAGAGCTTGCTATTTCCTTTCTCTGTAGTGTTTCTTTAAGATAACATTCTGGCAGAATTAATACTGAGAATTGAAGTGGTAATGCAATAAAGAAATTATGATTAATCTAAACTCATGCATTGTATTTTAGGAAAGTTAAAAATATATTTTTGATTATGGCTGTAATTGAATAGTCAATGTCTGGAATGTTAATTTGGGAGATTCATAAGCTTATTGTAGCTGTATAAGGACATAGGTGTTGATAGGAATATGTGGATATTTGAGAGGCGGAGTGTGGTTTGTTATTGAATGCAGTATTGATTTTACAGCATTATCATACTAGCAATAATGATGAGCCATAAGCCTCCACTCGTTTGTGGAAAGAAAGGAAGAGTATTTCTAGTACTCAGCTTGCTGTTTTTCTGAAGGAGACAGAAGAATCTTAAATCCATAGTTTTACATACTTAATACGTTGGGGTTTTTAGATCTGGACAAGATTACATAGAAATATATCTATACAAAATGTGTCCCACTTTGAGAAATTGTAATTTTATTTTACTTTTTATTTCTCCCCAAAGTTGGTTGTATTGAACTGTACACTTGAACAGCTCTGTCAGCTCTAAATAAATCTACACATTAAAACATTTTTAGTCCAAATAAAGTTTCCAAATTATATCCTTTCTCAGTATTCAAGTTGATAGAATACTTTGCAGGTAAGCATAAATAATCAGCTTTTGCCCCTAATGACTAGAAATTTATGCTAGGCATGCCAGAGAACATCAAATTCTACAAAGAGACAAAGTAAGGTCTACAAGGTGGCGGATATGTCATAGAATAAATGGTAGAGTAATTTGTCAAAATTTTTTGTCACACTCAAAATATATGGATTTAAAGAGAAGGTCTCAGACGTGGGATGTTTTGCCAAATAAACAAGCTTTAACATTTTATGTGGCATTTTATAGTCAATTTCTTCAGAATAGCAGTAAGGCATTCCAATTATGTTTGGATAGGAAAAAAACCTACAATGTCTATTATTTCTCTTGTTGATGCATATTAAACTATTGATTTAAATCTGCATCATTTTAACCAACAAAAATCCAAACTTTTTTTACAGACATTTGCATAGGATATATAAGTGATTGGAATATGAAGACAAGAAAAAACATAATATGTGATAGGAAACATACAAAATATCCCTTGAATTAATTATTTTCATAATGAATAAATATTTCTATAAATGCAAGCATTTTAGACCTTTGATGTGGAAATTCAGTGCAAATAAGAACAGCAATGGAAAGGAAAAAAAGGGAGATGAAATTAAGTCAGAAAAGAAAAAATGTTCTGAGCAAATGACTGACTGAAACTAATCTCATCAAAACATACATAAATATGAAATCTTGAAAAAAAAACACTAAGGAAGTAAAGCTTATTTTGAATTGTTGGAATTTCACATCTCATTTGTATTTGATATATTTTATTTTTAATTTGTAGAAATAATTTTTTTCCTTTTTTTTCTTTCAGTAAGTCTAACATTGAGAGATTTCCAACTGTTATGGGTAAATTCTTGCATACTGAAAAATTTTGGAGGTAAAAACACATTTAAGAACTTTCTGAAAAAACTATTCCCTCTTTGTCATCACCTTTGCTAAAATTGATCTCTTTCCTCTGAGAACATGAACCCAATCATTCCCCTGATGAACCTGCTTCATTTTTCTCATGGAGGGTTAAGAGGTAAAAAGAGTCTTTTTTTTTTTCCTCACAGTGTTGAATACAAGCACTTCTGCCTGTATGGTCAAGCTTCTCATAAATGGTCATTCATGTATTCACAGGCATGATATTCTACCCTATTCTAGTGAAGCCTCTCAAGCAGGTAATCTCCGAGAAATGAGG
>JAHXMQ010000807.1:66257793-66311229 GCA_020466415.1 Ammodramus savannarum pratensis
TTTGATCACGGTGCTGAGGTGTGCAGCAGGGCAGAGCAGTCCCGGTGCATGTCATGTCACTTGTCTGTTGTGCATTATATGTTGTTTGGTTATGTCATGTCTTTTACCTTAGCCCTTTGAGGACCCTGTCAGAAACCGTGGCATCATTCTCAGCATCTGTGATCTCTGCCTTCCTTGGCCTGGCACCCAGGCCATAGAACTTTTGACTCGGGAGCTCAGCCAGGCATCAGACTCTCTTCTCTCTTTAGAAGCATCCTGTCAGATGTCTTTTCAGGTCTTGTTCTGAGCTGCATGGACAGCCATCCCCCACCTGGATCCATTGTGGTGGATTAGGACTTGTAATAATATCAGGTTAGGTTTATTCCAAGAACAGCATTCAGTTTAGCATCTTCTTCCTCCGGGGTTCTCTGAGCCTCATCAGCTCACCATTGGTCTCAGCTCGGTCATCTCCTTTTGCATTATCTCAGTCCTTGCAGCCATTTTCCTTGCCAAGAGATTTCTGTCCATGTGTTGTGTCCCCGTTGTCTGTCCTGTCCTGTCTGTCCTGTGTCACGGGTGTCAGCACACATTTGTGCGGGGGCTGCTCTGCCCTGCCGCATAGCCTGGTGTAATAGGACAAACCCTGGGGAGTTTAAATTTGTAATGTGGGGTGTAGTTGGACTGGAGATGGGAGTTGTAGATGGACACAGGATGTCTGGAGCTCTTAAGGTATTCTGCAGCCCTTTGACTTTTGTCCTAACTTTCTTTCAGATGCAGAAGGATAAAATCCTGGGCAGAGCCCCCCATCCCAGGTGAGGGAATCCCCCCAAGCAGGTCAGTCACTGTTTTGCTCTGTTCAGGAAGCATAAATGATGGCTGTTACAGCAGTGTTCTTTGTCTCTCTTTTTAGGAAGTCCAGGAAGCGAGTAGCAGTCAAGGCCAGTGGGCAAGGTGAGCATTGAGTAGTGTACAGAAGCAGTGTTATTGCTGAGGTCTCAGTTTCTGGTACAGCTCAAAGTATCTCCTCTATTTTTGTTTTTCATTTTAGGTGGTCCACTTGCAGTCTATCCTGGCTGAGCATGCCCATGCCAGGTGGGTGCAAGCTTCAGGTATTAGTGTGGCACACTTGTCACGGTAGAGAGGTTGTGTTTTCACAGTATCTCAGCAAGCTTTTATGCTTTGTGTCCTTGCAGGTGCTGTCGCTGCTCTAGGCATGCCCAGGAACAGAGGAGGGCAGGTGAGTTGGGGTTTAGGCAGGCTCACTCATAGGTGAGCGTTATGCAGCAGCATGCTAAGCGTGTCCCTTTTCTTTTTGCAGGTATCTTCTGGGCACCCCCTGGCGTCGAATTAAGATTTGAGGTGAGCTGGGGCAGTGGTGCAGAGGACTCCTGGGGATTACTGTTTTTGAGGACAATAGTCATGTTTTCTGTTTTTTCTCAGGTACCCTGAGGTGGCTATTAGCCAAAGCTTGGAAACGGCAGCACCAAAGCACACACATTGAGAACATCTCAACATCCACATCCAACCGAGGATGGATTTTGTCCGCTCATCCTCCAAAAGCTAAGTGTCGGGGCCAGCGGTCAGGAGAAGGGGAAAAACCTTTACTATCATAGGGGGCAGATTCATGTCAGCTTAGCAGGCAGGTCTGTAGTGGGACAGGCTCTCTGGAAGTAAAGAGAGAGGGTATTTCCTCAGCCTCACCAGAGCATTTGCCGGGCAGGGCAGTTCCAACCCATCTCTAGGGTCATGAACTTTGTGTCGTCAGCCTTCCTCGACTTGGCATCGTCACGGATGTTTCCCCTGAGGAGCTCACCTTCAGGTCCGGAGCTATAGCCAGAGTCACCCAGCAGTCCGTTTCCTTCTCTAGGCTTGCTGAGCCTCTCGGGCATCCTCCTAACTGCTTTGGCACTAACTTCTTTTAGCGAGCTACATTTCGTCATCACGTGCTATCGTCATAGGGCTTCCTTTCCTTTGCCATCATCAGCCTCTGGCTCATCTTGTGCTAGCAATCTCAGATCCCTAAGGGCAAAGTTGCCACTTGTCACTGTGTTAAGTTGTCTGTGTCTGTGTTATGTTGTCTGTGTCTGTGTTATGTTGTCTGTGTCCATTGTCTTTCACGTCATAGGCCTTTGTTACATCTCGATGCTTTGTTGGCAGTATTCTGTGCCATATCGCCCATATTCCACTCACATTCCTTTCTCGATATTCCTTATTCTGGCATCTTTATATTTTTACTCTTTGAGCCAGGAAGATCACACTGAAAATGTTCTCATCCGTCTTCCTTCTCACTATCAGCTTTGGTAGTGCCTTTTTTCCCATGCCATTCTATCGGACTTCTAGAGGGAGCGTCTTACATCCTCCTCACGTGACTGCAGTAGTTCTATGTGTTCCATCTTCTCAAAGGGTATAGGGCTCAAGAATTAATCTTCCAGAAAGTTATCATGTTAAGTCCTGGTTTATATTGTATGTACCTGTGTTGGCTTATATTGTATGTACCTGTGTTGTGTGTACCTATGCTGGCTTATACTGTATGTACTTGTACTGTATGTACCTGTGTTGGCTTATACTGTATGTACTTACATTGCATGTACCTATGTTGGTTTATATTGTATGTACCTGTGTTGTGCGTACCTATGCTGGCTTATACTGTATGTACTTATACTGTATGTACCTATGTTGGCTTATACTGTGCGTACTTCTGCTGTATTTAAGTGTGCCGCTTTGTATTGTGTGTACTTACACTGCATGTAAGTGCGTCACCTTATATTGTGTGTAGTTACACTCTGTCTATACTTGCACTGTTTGCCTCAGCTGATATTTTCTGTACTTATATTGTACCACTTATGATTGGAGCGGCCCTGCCCTGGCACGTAGTCCCAGTTAGGTAGAACAGTTATAAAAGCTTTACTGCTCATTTGCCTTTTGTGGGATTTTGGGTAGAAAATTTATCGGTCCAGAGCAGGGACAAGTCCTGGCTGTCAGATAGCCACTCGTTGACCACTTCCTGTCATCTCCCAGGTCCCCGAGGCTAGTGATTTCCCCAGAATCTACCATTTGATGTCAAGGAGCAGCAGCCAGAAGGTGTGTCGAAGCACGTTCTTCAGTGTCTCAGGTAAGGGCCACAGCAAGCGTGTAAGTGGGAAGAGTGTGTGAGCGTGTGTGAGAGCACGTGGCTGTGTCTGTCTGTGTCTGCTTGTCTCTCTGTGTGTGAGCGTATGCTGACTGGATTTAACCTTGTGTGTGTGACTTTTGCTTTTCAGGGTTTTCAACTAATTTTTAAATTTAGAATAAAAAATCCCCAGCCGGAGGGGGCGGGGGGGGGGGGGGGTTTCCCCCCCAGCTGGGTTTTTTTTTCTCCTCGGTCCCGGTTGGTCTGCGAGGTGATGTTCATCGCCAAAGTTTGGGCATGGACCGTCCAGGGACCGGGGTTTTTGTCAGGCAGGAGGATTTTTTTGGAGGCTCCTGGGAACCACGTTCCCGAGGACCAATGATTGCTGGGGTGTAATTTAGCAGTTGTGATGAGAGGGATGGTGAGTTTGTGTGTAATCTGAAGGTAGTGCTTATGGTAGGTGAGTGTTGTTTTCTGTGTACATTTGTTGTTTTGTGTTTCCTGTAACAGTAAATCAACATGTAATGAAAATAGAAAAAGGTCATCACGTGTATTGCTCTGTATTGCTCGATATACAAATTAGACTTTTACCAGTGTGTCTGTGGATTGTATCTGCACTTGCATTTGTATACACTGTTTCCATGTATATTGCTGATGTATAAATAAAAGCATTCATTTAATAAAGTTGAATTCCCCCTAATGCAGATACCCCCTGCCCTTCCCTGCCCCCACGTGGCTCCTGTCTTTTTTTTGTGTGGTTTTGTCATTTCTTTCCACTGTATACCTTTCTTTTGTTCCTCGCTTTTCTATTTCTAACTTAACTTCCATCTGTATCAAACCCTTTGTTTCTGTTCCTCACTCTTTTTCACACTGTGTCTCTGCTTTTGTAACTGTTTCCATCTGCTTCCTTTTTTTATTTGTCCATTTCACTATTTCTGTCTGACTGCATTTATTTTTCTCTCTTTTGTCTGTGCTTTGCACCTTATTTCTTTTTCTTTTTAACTGTCACCCTCGCTCTTCTTGGTTCTTTTTCTCTGTGTGTTCTTCTTTTTCTTGGTCCGTCTTTTTTGGTCTTAGTCTTTTCCTTGTTCACTCTACCCCTGAGTTTTCACTTTAACTCTTTTAACTCTAATCCTAACCACTTTCTGTTCCCTCTAACTCCTGTCCTTCAGTTTTCCCATCCTCCTTTTCTCTCTCTGTCTTGTTCTCTCTGTCTTCTTTTCACTTTTTCCTTCTCTGCTTCTCTTTATTTCAACCCTTACTTCTCTCTTTTTTTTCTCTCTCTCTCTCTCTGTCTTGTTCTCTCTGTCTTCTTTTCACTTTTTCCTTCTCTGCCTCTATTTTTTCAACTCTTACTTCTCTCTTTTCTCTCTGTCTCTGTCTTCTTTTCTCTCTCTGTCTTCTCTGTCGCTGTGTCTTGTTTTCAGTCTTTTTCCTTCTCTCCCCCTCTCTTTTCAACCCTTACTTTTCTCTCTTCTTTCCCTCTACTTTTCTCTTTTCTTTCTCTCTACTTCTCTCTCCACTTCTCTCTACTTTTCTCTCTCCTTTCTTTATCTCTACTTCTCTCTACTTTTCTCTCTCTCTCTCCTGTTTTCTCTCTCTCTCTTCTTTCTCTCTACTTCTCTTTTCTAACTTTGTTTTCCTTTCCAGCTTTAGTTTAAAAAAGCAGCAGTAGAAACTTTCAGGCTCCCGGGGAGTAAAGGAAAAAAATAAAAATTTAAAAATACAAAACAAACCATTTACTCCCCGGGAGCCTGAAATTTTCTACTACTGCACCAGACATATAGTTTTTATTCTTTTTGTATATAGGGACCCCACCCCCTAATCAGTACCCCCCTACCCAGCTGCCACCTATCAACTCTGATCACTGCCCACCCCCTATACACTGATCCTACATAGGGTGGTTTTCTTGCTGGTAGAAGTACAAAACATGCGAACAAAAGTAGAAGTAAGGAAAAAAAAGTAAAAAGGTAAATGTAAGGAAAAAAAGAAGATGAGACTGTTATGCCTATAGCAGAAAAAATAAGTGTCTCAGTGAAACAAAGGACTGTATTGTATGATGTTAAAATTTACTCACTTAAAAGTCACAACAGTTAGGAAATTAGGCCTTTGCTGCCCTTTCAATTGACTAGGAAATGCTGGATGCAGTACTTTAGAGAAAATAATTGACATAATTTTTAAATTAATGACTGGAAGCCAACATCTATTAAATTAATGCATGTAATTTGACAGCTATCTGTGCCTTGTATCTGTGTGTATTGCATTACAGAGAAGTTCAGTGAGTTCACAGCCTTCTGGGAGAGCTCTGTCTTCCATTTACGTGTACGTGAGGACATTAGCACTAAACAGAAAACTACTTTGCCATTAATTTTTAGATAAGCCATTTTTATGTTTGTGTTTTAAAATGCTTATCATAGTTTTGTAGGCAAGCAAGGCTGGATAGTGCTTACACTATCTAACTTAAAAGATCATATTCAATGAAGAAGGGGGCATGCAGATAATTTTAAAATATTCACTGTATACAACAACAAACAAACAAACAAAACAAAACAAGAGACATGGACTATAAATAGATGTGTTTAAAAATGGTTCATTTTTTAGTTAGAAAAATTCAGGTTTTGAACCTTGTAATCCTGAATTCTATTTTTAATGTAAATACCTGTAGCAATGTAGATTAACTAAAATCCTTGTAAAACACTTCTTATTTACTTCAATTTCATCAATGAGCCTGTTTCTTCAAATAGCATGAGCATTTATCTATTTAAATAGATAAATATTATCAAAGAATTGTAGACACTGATAAATGAAAGAATTATTTTGACATTTAAGGAAATTTCTGTTTAACTTCTGAATAATTAATAGGAGCTTTAAAAAGTACAAACATATCTAAATATAGCCTTCATTTTTGTATTGAGATACATACTTTTACCATGTAGCTTTGAAGTGACTTTGTTATCTAGAATTTGTTTTAAAACCAAGCCAGGTCATTAATGACTAAAACTATCTGCTGTGATCAGAGTTTAGTCAAAGGACTTGAATGTGAGTATTTCCAAATCCTGACTTTTCCAGGGATTAAATTATGCTAAGCTAGTATGATCACTTGCTCTTTAAAGATGATTCCACTAATACCTCAGATGAATTGGCAAGACTTACAATGTTCTACCATTCCTTTTATCTCTTTTGTGAACAGATGTATAATTTCTTGCCTATGAGACAAGTGTGCTGTTTGTCAGGGCCACTGGATTCAGCTGAAATACGGAAACAGGGAAGTTCAGTGCACATGCAGAAGTAAACAAAGGATTTTAACATCAAATATCTTTTAATTATGTTTTCCTAGCATTTTAAGAAAGGCATTGTAAAATGGAAATAACAGAAAAAAACAGTCATTCATAAGCATAAAAGCAACTGGTTTTGAAACTGATCAGCAATGTGTGTTTTCTGTGTCAGATTCTTTGATACTCCAAAGAAAACAGATAATATTTGTATAATGTTAGATCATGGAATATCCATTATAAATGCGGTAGTGGTAGTTCAACATGGGGGATGGTTGCATGGGAAACTGTTAATCTTGAAATAAATTTTTGAAGCCTCAACACTGGTAGTATTACAAGCCAGGTTGGATAAATGCTGGAACAACCTTGTCTAATGGGATGTCATTTTTTTATTGTGACATCCAAAACTGGATTAAAGAGTAGCATGAAGAATTTTCTAGAGAAAGAATCTGAATAGAACTGTGAAGAGTTTTATGAGTAGGACTGCCCAGTGTGGAGAGAAAAAAAAACTTGTTATCTTAGTTCATGAGCAAAGGAAGGTTTCATATCCCACCATGAACCCTAACTGAATTACATCTTTGAATTTCTCACCAGAAAAAAAGATGACTACTTCAATAACTATTTTTTAAAATGTAATTACACTACTTACTATATATATATATATATATATATATATATATATATGCCTTCAGATCGAGTCTTGTAGTTGATATTAAGTCTTCTGGAATAAATCCTTTGCTTGTTGTTCCAAGATGTGTGATGCTGAAGACACAGTGATGTGTGGCAGGATGCTGTATGTATGCCATAAAAACAGCCTGATGTGTTTACTAAAGGAAACCAAAGAACACGGATGAAATACCATGACAGGGATCTCCCAAGAGAACTATATCTGCTAATATGTTTAACATAGGCAGAAGCTGGGAAATAATTTGTGCCACACTTCAGAGAGTCACTGATGGATGGGAGAGAGATGGTATAGACAAGTATATGCATTGGGCAGGAATTCTATTTAAAAAAGGCATTGACTCTCACACTTTTTCTGCAAAAGCAGATGGCTGTGTAGCATATTGCAGTTCAAAGAAAACTCAGATTGCCACAGGAGGATGTTCCCTTGAGTAATGAAGCTGGTTATATATATTAAAAAAAAATAGATAGCTTACCAGTTGCCTGAAATAAAGCAGAAGGAGTGAGCAATAGGCCTTATTAAAGAGACTGACTAACCTAATGTATTTAATAATGTCCTAATAAATGGCATTAAAGATAGTGGTGGATTGCTAACCTGCAACCCTGTGTTGTAATTTTATCTGCAGTTTAACATTGCCTTATCTGATGCCTGATGGAAGCTGCATCTTCCCTGAAATGCACTTTCAACTTACGTGTAATTTCTTTTTGAATAGATAAAGAGAAAATAACATTTATTTTTTAAAAGACAAAAAACATATTTATAAAAAATCCATTATATTTAATATAAGAGCAGGTGAAATGATGTGAAGCTGAATTAGTAATTGAATATACAAAAGCAAGATTAATAAGAAGATTTAGATTGACAGCTTTGAAAAAAACAGAGCTGCCTGTTCAAAATGTAAAGGGTCATTGGCTGTATTTATTGCAAACATAATTGTTTTGTTCTATGAAGCAAAGAAATAGCTTTGTTTATGAGTGTGTCTGCATATTTGGCAGCATTGTCTGTGAGTGTGGCAATAAAAAGCATACAACACATGAATTCCTTTCATATGTAAAAACTTTTTTCACAAGTGTTTTTATCTATAACAAAAATAATACTAAAAACTGGAGATAAAATTTGCCAGACAATGTAAAAGAACAATGGTTCCCACATTTTCAGCTTCAAATTTCATGAGCGTTTTTTGAACATACGTATTTGAAAAACTCCAGGATGTATAAAAGTATGCTGAATGACTTTTAAAAAGTCACGGCATTCAGGTGGTACCCCCAATGACTGAAGAAAATGGAATACTGCACACATTTTCAAAAAGGATGAAAAGGAGAACCCTGGGAACTACTGATCAGAAAGGCTCATCTTTGGACGCATGAAACATGTCATCCTGGAAGACATACTGAAGAATATGGAAAACAGGGAGGTAATTAGAGAAAGCCAAGATGGTTTCATCAAGGGCAAATCATGCCTGAGTAGTCACGGTCTTCAGCAATGGAGTGACTACATCCGTGGACGAAGGAAGAGCTATTAACATCATTTCCTTGGACTTCTGTAAGGCCACTCATACAGTCCCACAAAAAATACTTGCCCCTAAATTGGCTCTGAAGAACTGTTAGATGAGAAATGGGCTGGATGGTCTCCCTCAAAGTATTATAGTCAATGCCTCAATGTCCAGCTGCAAACCAATAGTGAATGGTGTCCCTCAGGGGTGTATACTGGGACCAACACTATTAAATATTTTCATCAGCGACATGGACAGTGAAATAGAATGCACCCTCTGCAAATTTGCAGGTGACACAACTTGAATGGCACAATTGATTCACTTGAGTGAAAGGATGATGTCCAGAAGAATCTTGACCGGTTTGAGGAGTGGGCTGATATAAACCTCATGAAAATCAGCCAGGCAAATTTCAAGGTCCTGAACCTGGGTCAGGCAATCCCAAGTATTCATACACACGGGGTGAATAACTGATTGAGAGCAGCCTTGCGGTGAAGGACTTGCAGATATTGAGGCATGAAATATTATGTATGAATCATCAAAGTGCCCTTGAAGCTCAGAAAGCCATCATATCCTGGGCTGCTGAAAAGAAATGAGGCCAGCAAGTCCTGGAGCACAATTCTCCCTCTTTTCTACACATCATGAAATGTCACCTGAAGTAAGAAATCCAGCTCTGGGATCCTCAATACAAAACAGACATAGACCTGTTGGAATAGTTCCAAAGGAAGGAGAAAAAAATTATCAGGGGGCTAGAGAAACTCCTGTGAGGAGAGACTGGGAGAATTAAAGTTGTTCAGCCTGGAGAAGAGAAGACTCTAGGAAGACCTTATTGTGGTCTTTGAATACTTACAGGGACATTACAAGAAATACAGATAAAGACTTTTTGCTAGGACATCTAATGACAAGACAAGGGGCAATGTTTTTAAATGGAAAGAGAGTAAATATATATTAAATATAAGGAAGAAATTTTTTATTATGAGAGTGATGAGCAACTGGAATAGATTGTCCAGAGAATAAATTAAAAAAATATTTGGGAAAACATTTATAATTGTTTTTTCCTTTAGCAGAATAGACAGAGAATTTCTTTTACCCTCCATAGAATCTAGACAGCTCTTGTCACAAAAGGTGATGGTTCACTAAATGTTTAGCCTACTTAAAATGTTTTCATGACTGTTTATTAAGTAATTAAGCATAAGTTTTACTTCTTAGCCATTTATCAACTGTTAATTTAATGCGAATTACTCCCATAATGTGTTACTATTTCCCATAGGTAAAGCTGAGAATGTGATAAAGTGGCCTAATTCTCTATAAAGTGGTTAAAAGTTGTGTTCCATTTCTCTGGGGTTTAGTTGTATGTGGGTTTTTAAAATTCATTAACAAATTAGTTTTTCACAGAAGTCTGTGGTTACTATTGGTTCATGTTTGTTCCTATTCATCATAATTGATACTTCAATAAATACACTTTCCTATCTCACTTGATATTTGCTTTGTCACTGTGTATGCAGACGAAAAGCACTTCAGTATCATCTCAATGACTTTTACATGAATAGCTGAGTTAACAACCAGTAGTGCACTCAGCAGGGAATGCCATTTGTTGTTTAAAAGACAATAAATTATACCAAGTCAGAGGTATGACAGAAATTCACTAACATAATACAAAAGTCATTAACTCACACTGAGACCTGGCTTATTTCCAGCGATTTGAGTGGAATTTAGCCAATGCTAAATTTGGCCCATTAACTTCTGCATGGTTTCTGCTGCACATAAGTTTGTTCATTCTGTATTCAAACATTTTATTACCAAGATTAATAGCCTCTTTCCTATTGCATTAATAATCCAATAGCATGACAAAAAATAGCTAGCACAATGTAAAATGCATAAACTTATTAAAAATAATGACTTTCACACAGTGAGTTGTGCTACTCAGGGATTGATTTCAAATCCTGGCTAAAATATATTGCTGTACTGGCAAAACGTCAAAGGTTTGTGGGATCTAAAACAGACCCTGTAAACCATCTGAATATCATCAAACAGAGTATCTGTAAAGATTATCTACAGAATGTCTTTCTAATTTTAAGAAATTACAACTTTTATTTATGTTATAAAAATTAACATATCGATATAACTGGATGGCTCCAAAATTCTTTCTTAGGTTATGAAATACTTAGCGTTTGATGCTATTTGGCCCAAAAGCCAAGAAGAATTTAATCTTCACTGGATTAGATGAAGAATTACTTGAATTAAATGTAGGCTTTCCCTTCTTCATTATATAAAGTTTCTATTAATACTTTTTCACAAAAAGGTATGGTCCATCTTGAGATAAGGTAATTGCTGAAACAGAATTTCAGGAACATATTGAGTATTTTTCCCATGTTGCTATTGGTTTTCAGTACTATTAGGTTTGCATTTTATTTTAAAAAAGTGAGTTATCTTCATTTAGTTTTGAAAATGGCTTATCTGTAGTTATGCTGATCTTGTCTTTCTGAGCAGAACAATGCACAGCTGTAATGGTTATCAGGGAGAGAAAACAACCCCACAGGGTTCTGCGCAGGGTATGAGGTAAAGCATAGGGTGAAAATTTGTGCAACCGAAGCTCAGTTGGAGATAAAGCTGGTCAGAAAAGTGGGGTCAATAAAAAGATTTTTTTTCAAATATATGAACTGCAAAAGGCTGTGTTGAAATAACATCTGCCCATTACAGGAGGAGTATTGGTACTTCACAAATAGGGATATAGGCAAGGCAAAGCTATGAAATGCTTTCTTTGCCTCTGCCTTCAGCACAGATGACAGATCAAGGATGTCTCAGTGCCCTGGACTGGAGGATCCATGGCTATGAGAATGATAAATTCCCAGTGATTCCTGAATTTGCAGGGGATCTGCTGTGCCAGATGGATCCCTACAAATCGATGGGCCCTGATAGGATTCATCCAAGAAAGCTCAAAGACCTAGCTGATGCTGTTGCAAGGCCTCTCTCAAATGATGATTCTGAGTGATCCCTTCCAACTCAGCATCTTTTATGATTGTTGTTCCTCTTTTGTATTAATTTTGCTTATCTGCATAGAGGGCCCAGAAAAATGGCAAATCAAGTCTGTTTAATAATTTCTGATTACATTCTTATACCACTGTCATGTTTTTAAGCACACATTTTGTTATAGCTCATGAGTTGGCTACAAAGTAACTTTGGTGGTCCCATTTGTGGTATTGTAACAAAGGAATAAATGTATGGATTTCTTTACCTGTTCACCATAGCATAATTTGTGAATGTCTATTCAATTGCAATAATGTAATGAATGTGACAATGCAGTTTATTATTGAGTTCTATAATGATTGTTTGTTGCTCATCACTTAAATGGAAGTAGAAATATTAAGGCCTCAGCTGACAAAAAGATCGGTATGGATTGTGCAAAGCAGTTGACTTTCATGAACTTGCATAGTAATTCATCAAAAACTCTAAAAATCATGGGATTTCTTTTCCATTTCCCCCGTTGTGTTGAAATAAAATACTTAAAATAAGAAGTCTTAAATTCTATACTATAAATGCAGTTCTTTTGCATGCAGTCATCACTATGATTGCTTGACTTGAAAATCATAACACTCTATGGGCTTGTTTATAAAGGAAAGAGTTCAAGAAAGGAAAAAAGCTCAGCAGACAGAGAAAACATGACATGACTGCTTAATACCCATGCATGACAGTGCTTCACTACCACTTATTAAACTATAGAAACAGTAAAAAGGTCATTAGTTTCTAAAAAAATCAAATACCTAGCAGACAACCCTGCTAGTCTTCATTTCCAAGTTCTTTACTGTCATTAAAAGAGCTGAATTCAGTGTGTATAATTTAAAAAGCATTCTAAATCAGTGTTAATTAGTTGTAGTATACCTTTTACTCACCTGTCAATGTTTCCTTTCTTTTTGACTAATACGCTATGATGATAAGTAGTATGTTCTACCCCATGTTTTGCCAACTGTGCATTTCAGAATTTTAGTCATTTTTTATCGTATATTTTTATATTCCAGAGTCAGGATATAACTTAGCAGGTATAATGCTTAGCTGGTAGACTTTACATTTTCAAATGTTTGTCCTCTTAAATCCATTTTCCAGATAAGATGACAACTTGAATCTGAACTCTCCTGAAACTGATGGATCTTCAAATTTGTCTAAAAAAAGCATCATATGGAATTTGTGACATCACAGACATTCTTAAGAAATATAGTCATGTAATGTTTGTATGAGAAGAATACAAGAGCCATATCTAGATTTTTTGGCATGACTGAAAGCCTAATACATGTGTGAATAGACACAGAGTCCTGCAAAATGGATTCCGACCCGACCATTTCTCTGTCTACTGTTTGAGGGCACAAACAGTGGGCATTGGAGACAGCTGGCCATGAGTGTGATGAAAATAAGCTACTTGGTTGGAAAAACAGGGAATGTTCTCTAAAGTAGGTAAAAAATGTAGTACAGGTTAGCCAAAATCATGAGTAACAAGACTGTTAAAATGCTCAAACTGTTATACTGTTATACTTTCTAACAGTGATGAGACTTTTGGCTGAAAAAGTAGAATATGTATGATGGTTGGAAACAATGAACGTCCCAGTGTTTTGAGGCGTAACAGACTGGCTGTGGTTAATATGAAAAATAGTTGTTTTATTTAAACAGATTGTGTTAAAATATTTGGATATCAGTGAATTTATTTGCTAAGATCAGCTTTCTCCTAATTTTGACTTCCATATATATTATAAATATGGGCACAGTGGAAGGGTTTTTTGTGTTTCACTGGACACATTGCATTACGTTTTATGATGAGCATTTGCACTTAAAATAATTGTCAAGTATGCCAACTGCTCTACATGTAAAGTTCAAGCAGAGTATGTCACCTGTGGTGCAAAATCTATTCTGTTGATAGGACTTTCAACAGTCAGCAGCAAAACTGCATTTAGAAATATGATTACTATTTAAAGAAATCTCAGAGAGATAAAGAGCATGTCTAATAATTTAGATCTTTCTTACATGACAGTGAAGAGGCATGAAAGCATAACTAAGTTAAGTTGACATAATGAAGACATTGATCATTGAAGGTTTTCTGCAGCCAGATGCTTAATTTGATTTTTTTTGGTTTTGTTTTCTAAATGTATTACCCTAATTAGACATCCAAAAATGGATTTTGAAATTGAGTACCAGAGAATAATTCAAGGTTGATGATGAGTGTATTATGAATAGGTTTTTTCAGACATTTTGAAAATATATATCATTACACCTGTTTCTAAAAAGTGAAAAAAAGGGTAAAAAGGGTAAAAAAGGAGGACGACTCTAGGAAGTATTGACCAATCATCCTCACCTCCATGCCCAAAAACATAATGGAATATATCTTCCTGGAAGATCTATTGAAATATATGAAAGATAGAGAGATGATTAGAGATGAGCTTCAAACTGAGAGTAGGTTTAGATTTCACATGAAGACAAAAGTTTTTACAATACAGGTGGTGAGACAGTAGAGAAGCTGTGATTTCCAGGTCATCAAAAGAGTTCAAAGTCAGGATGGATGGGGCTTTGAACAACTTGATCTAGAGAGTGATGTTCCTGGCCGTAGCAAATGGTTGAATTAGATGATCTTAAAGGCTGTTTTCAACTCAAACCATTCTGTCATTTTATATTATTCCAAAAAATTATATTTTTGCGTTGAAATAAATTGAGGAATTTAATTAATCTCCACCATTTTTACTACTATTTAATCTAACTGCTAAGCACTATAAAACAGAGTCTTGCTATCACTGGGGATAAAATGAAATTAATACATTAACTTCTACAAGTAGAGAGTGGAATAAAGAGTAATTGGAAGTTGTTAAAAAGAAACTCTTTCAGCTGGTCAAAATTAATAGTTTATAACATCATCTTTTCTAATAATGATTGAAGAAGTTACTGAGCAGCAAATAAAATGTAACCTCTGACTACAATGGGCAGAAAAAGTAGAAGAATAATGGTCCCCTGATTATCATTTTGACATTGTTATTGTTCCAAATTAGGATTGAACTCGCTTTTCCTGGCACAGCATTGCAGCTGTACTATAAATTCTTACACTTCTTACAAAGAGAATCAGTTTTTATAGTTTTAAAAATTTATTCAATCTTATGAGAGAATGCCCTGAAATGAATTCAATACTGTGGTCTCATAAAGATTAACGTTAAATGTCCTTTTTATGGCATGGCAAGAAAAGATAGACTTTGGCCCTGATTAAAACCATAGAAAGAACACATATGTTTACAGAAATAAAATAAAACTGAGCAGAATTTCCTAGTCTGATGTCAGGGCTCAGTATTATAGAAACATGGAATCATAGAACAGTTTGTGTTGGAAGGGACCTTAAAGGCCGTATAGTTCCAGCCCCACTGCTCTGGGCAGGGACACCTTCAACTGCAAGAGGCTGTTCAGTGACCCATCCAAACTGACCCTAAACACTGCCAAGGATGGGACACCCACAGCTTCTCTAGGAAACCTAGTCCAGTATTTCACCATCCTTACAGTAAAAATGTCTTCACTACATCTACTGTAAGCCTATTCTCTTTCAGTTTGAAGCCATTCCCCTTTTTTCTGTCACTACATGCCCTTGTCAAAACTCTGCAACTTTCTTTTGGGCCATTTTCAGGTACTGGAAAGCTGCTTTAAGATCTTCCTAGAGCCATGTCTTTTCCAAGCTGAACTTCCCCAGCTCTCTTAATCTGTCGTCACAGCTCTCTGATCATCTTTGTGACCTTCCTCTGGACTCATTCCAAGGTATTCATGTCCTTCTCATGCTGATAGTCCCAGAGCTGAACACAGTACTCCAGAGTAGAGAAGGAGAATCACCTCCCTTGACCTGCTAGTCAGGTTTCTTTTGATGCATATGTTTGGCTTTCTGGTCTGAAATCCTACATTACCTGGTCATGTTGAGTTTCTTTTCAAATCACACATCCAAGTCTTTCTCTGCAGAACTGCTCTCAATCAATTTTCTGCCCAGTTTGGGATTTGTGACTGGGATTGCCCTGACCCACATGCAGGCTATTGCACTTACCTTGTTGAACTTTATGAAGTACACACAAGCTTGTCTCTGAAGCCTGTCAAAGTCCCTCTGGATGGCATCCCTTCCTTCCAGCCTGTCAGTGAACAGATTTTGGGACTGTCAATAAATCTGCTGAGGGTGCACTCAATTATACTGTCCACGTCATCAGCATATTAAACAGCACTGATCCCAGTATGGGTCTCTGAGGAACGCCACTCATCACTACTCTCCACCTGGACACTGAGATTTGACTGCAATTCTTTAAATATGACCATGCAGCCAATTAGATATCCACCAAGTGGATTATCCATGTCTCACTAGTTTACAGACAAGGATGTCATGCAGGACCATATCAAATGGTATACCCTAATGCAAGTAAATACTATAAGTTGCTCTTCAATTTCACCCTCCTGTACAAGGCCACTAACAATTTCAGACACACTATTTGTTGCAGACCAGCTTCTGTCTTATATGTAGCCCTTTAAATTACACATTTTCCATATGTGCAAGTCCATCTCTGTAAGCGAAAAAAAATTGTCAGATTCCTTCCCTATACCAATATAATTCCTTAAGCACTAGAGACATTATTTCTGTGTAAGATATTTTTATCAGTGTTTGCAACTTATTGAAATTTAGAGTGTGCTTTTATATGTTGGCAAATGCTTAAATAAGTGACTCCTCTATAGAAAATTATTTACTTAAACACATATGGTATTATTGTTTGGTTCTGGGAAAAAAAAATAGTACAGTAATTTGGATTTTGCAATTGGAGTTAAAATATTGGAAGGAAATTGAATTTCTGTTATAAATTTGTCTGCATGTGCAGCCTCATGTCATGAAAGATGCATATCCTGAAAGCACATTTCCTGAATCCTGTGCAAAAGCTGTTCTTAGCACTATCTCCCTTAACACTTGTCTCAGAACTTATATTAAGAACGATTTATTCTATATAGTTCTGTATAGAACTTTAAACTATAAACTATATAGAATATAAATTATATATTCTTGCCTATACTGTATACTTGCCTCAGAACTATGTATTAAGTAAAGCTGAGGTCAAAATCGGGAGATAGATTCTGCCTTCTGGCATACATGATATGATTTCATTACCACTATGAGGGTCATCTACATGCCTCTGAGGAGATTTTACTCAATCAAGTGACTTCACACAATATTACAGGAAAAGAAAATTTCCAAAATTTCAGGTACCAGAAATCTCTGATTAGACTCAGAAGAAAAGGACTTGGAGGAAAGAACAGAGAGGGAACATAAAACTGAGACTGAGATAATGTGTGAGTGAGAAGTAAATCTGATGACTAAAGGAGTGCATTAACCTCAGTAAGCAAAGTTTAAAACCTGAAAACTAATGGATTGACAGTTTGGCAGTGAAAAAGAAGAAGAAAAAAATCTTGACAAACAGACTGCCTGATGCATGAATGCTGGACCTTATATAATGAAAGTCATTAAAAGGAAATTTGGAATAAAGAGAAATCAATTGCTTGTGATGAAAGCATGGCAAGAATAGTTTGTCTTGATTGAATGAAGCACCTTGAAAAATATTTTTTTAGTAGAATCTGAGTGATGACAACACTATGTCAAACAGAAAAAAAGGCTTCATTACTCCTGAGGAACTGAAAAAAATCTATTAAACACGATCTTCCTGACAAAGAATGACTTTCTGGTAGATTTCCCACAAGTATTTTCCAGAAGTCACATACAGATTTTTACTCAACAGATTTTCATAAATTTTGAGCAACTGTATAGCTGTCTTCTGGCAATATAAATGTACTATAAAATGTAATATTGGAATCTGGAATTACTTTTCCTTGCTGAAGTATCACAAACTTGATAATATTTCTCCACACAAAAATTTTAAGTTCTTGCTTCTTGATCAACAATTAAAAACTAAATTGAGTTGATATACATAGAAATTAAAAAAAAAAAAAATAAAAAAACCAAATGCATACACTCTATTCTTTTTTATCTTTATTGTCAGTAGCATCTCCTGGCTGGTTTTGCTTCTCTCTCTTTCAAAACAGAAGCAGTTTTCAGGCTGCTTTGTGCCTACGTGCAGTCATGGTGCTCCATTCAACAACACATGCTTACAGACCTCCTCAACCCTCAGTGAGCTGACACTCCTACCTCCATTTGCCAAACAGGGCATAATTTCTGAAAAGGTGTGAAGTGCATATTGCATACTGCTTTATCTTAGAAGAAAGTATAGCAAATAATGTCTCTTTTTAAAGTCTGTCTGACATTTTTCATTGTAATATATCATTTTCAATTGCTTAGATAAATTAAGCATCAGATGAGTGCATGGATAATCACATTTCTAAGAACTTGGTAAATTATTTCACCAAAGCAATGTCTTCCTAAACAGGAGCTCCAGATTTCCACAGAAATGGAATATTTCAGGGATGCAAGAATTGAGCAAATCTTCTCCTCTATTGACACGGATGATTCCTTACTGAACTCTGCAGTTCAGTCTTGTTTTTTATTGTGCCAATGGAATGTGCTAGAGAAGCACCAAAATATAAACTCATCTCAAATGTGGGGTGGGATGAGAATAAAATAATAAATGCAAGAGCTAGAAGTAAAGAGAAGGAAGGCAGAACTATAGAAAAACTGTGGGATGCCACTGGCAGAGACAGGATGAGGAGCAAGAAGAAGGAACTTCATTTGATGTGAAAGGAAAAAATAGTTGTGTGGTCTTGATTTACAGAAGTTAAGAAGATAGCTCTGTGTGTTGGTATGACAACAATAAACAGCTTAGGAATATTCACCAGGAATTAATTTTCTTACAGTGTGTCTTGCTATCCTCATTCCTAAGTGGCTGTTTGTACAGATTGCTGCAGTATGTCTGTTTGCAGTCCTGAATGTGAAATATGTTTGCAGATTTGAATCTATCCTTGTAAGCTATTCCAGTACCTGGAACACATTTTCATGTTATTTTGCTTGTATTGAGGAAATAGCTGTGAAATTCTTTTCAAAAAGCATTCTACTTTCACACCCTTTAGAGGTCCAGTTGCTTAAAGAGTCTTTCAGTGTCTGGAGGTATTAAAGTTTTTCATCATAAAAGTCTTCATTGTTGCACTTAAATTTTTAAGCCTAATGACAACCAGAAAAAAGAGAAAAAACCAGACAAAAGTCTGGGGGTTTTGGTGGGTTTTTTTTGAAACGTGTTATTGAACATAAGAAATCACATTACAAACCTGTCATAAATGAATTTTGAGAGGATGAACTTAAGCACTCTAAAGATGGGATATAAAGCTATCTGTGGGTTATAACTTTTGCTTTTTCTTCCTTGTAACGTGTATTCTACACTGAGAAGTTTCAGGTAGCTGTAGAACAGACATAAATAAAATACCTTCAGTGTGAAAGTCTCACAGTTTTGATGCCTCATAATTATGCTGCAGGAAAGAAATATTATTTCCATTTTACATGTAGCACATAAAAGTACAGAGATAAGTGTCTTGCCCAAAGCTGCAGAGGAAATCTGTGCTACAGGAGATAATTAAACGTACCAATACCACTACTGGGCAGATGAACATTCTTCTGTTAACATTGTACAATATGATATTGGCATAGGTTCAGACGTTTACACACAAATCCTTATGCACATACAGACAGGACTTTGGAAGGATTTATGTGCTGTTTAATATTGTTAAGCAAAAATTCAAAAAGTCAAAAGTTAAGTGTAACAGAGATATTCCATGCTCTTTATTTAATACAGAGGAACCTAATCTCTTGTCCTACTGTCCCACTTTTGAAACCTATGCTTTTTAAACTATGGCACCACTTAACTGAAAGTCTCCTGTTGAAACCTTATACATGAATGCTGAGGGATATAATATTTTAATCCATTTAGACAATAATGTCAAAATTTGTCCCATGAGAAATGTGTCAGGCAGCTACTTAGATGCTTCATTGTCTCAAAGGGAACAACTAAGATCACTTTCTGAATTGCAAATTTGCAGTAAATGTTACCAAGTTAAACTATAAATTTGTGTCCTTGTATTTAAGGGATATCCTCAGTTTCATTGATACAAGTTTTTTGGGGGGCAATATGTCTTGTTTAGGGAATAACTTAAGCATCTTAGAAAGAAAAAATGACAACAGAACAATTCTTAGTTTAAACATTGCTATAGAATAGAAAATATATTATCAGTTCTTCTTGTGTATGATAGTCTCTTTCTGATGTCATTAAAACTATTTAACCTCAGTGTTCAGGAAACAATTTTGATTCACACAAAAGAGAAAAACCTTGTCATATTTAAAGCAGAGAGTAGTTCAATATTTGCTCTGCTCCCTAGTCTATCCTGCCTGGGAGATAAACCAATTAATTCTGCCCTTTTTTCTTGACTGTGGCCAATATTGACTGAAACAAGGAGGCTGAGATCAAGATTCCATCACCTGTGTTTATGTGTCTGCAGTGCAGGCTAGCTAGTTGTGTCTAAGCTCCTGCTGCAGTCCAACAGCAATAGAGAGTTAACAATGTCAATGAAGCAAAGAGAATTATTCAAATATAGACATGAAAGTTATGGTGAGACAAGCAGTTCTCCATTGTCCACAGTTAACAAGATCTGCATCTGTAACAAGCATCTAGCCTGCTAAAACTTATATTGTGTGTACCTAAACTTGTGTGTGTCTGGATATAGACCTGAATACTGCTCTAGGAGATCACATTTACCAGGGGGAAAGATTCTTCTGGTGGTGCATGCTTCAGTCTGTCGTGCATTTGTAGCCATCTTAGCCCATTGGCCACATGATTCATTGAGAGAGGAAGCAAAATTCCAGATGTTAGTCACTTTTGGAAGGTTTACATGTAACGTTACTCTGTAGTATTAGAAAAGTAAAGCAAGGCTCTGATAAGTCCAGGCCTAAGGACAATACATCGTTTGGTAGCAGAAGTTCATCGGTCTGTCAGGACTCAGGCTTTGGGTGACTTCTTTTTCAGACAGTGGCCGGATTTGAATATTATAGATTGTCTTCAGAAGTCCAAGGAAAGATGAATGCTGAATATACCTGTGTCCCTTCTCATAGAAAGTGTTTCTTCCTTTCCTAGGAGACCAAGACAGCAGACATCTGCACTTTTCAGCCATTTTTAGCCCAGATGCTGTCAATACTGAAGCATCATCTGTTGCCAAAGATCAGCATGTTTTTACAAATATTCTGTTCCTTCTTCAAAGAAAGGGAGTATAAGTCTTACTTGTCAAAACCTAGTTGGTACACAAGTTTTTTTATCATCTAACAGCTTTCAGTGCAATACAGTTAAAAACATGAAAATGAATATAATCAAGTCCCATTGATATATTAATACTGAGGGGTGGAATAGAAAAAGTAGATTCCACAACACTCACTAAAACCTTAAATAGATAGAAAAATACAACAGATTATTCTATAATATATATTATCAATATGAACACAGGAAATATTAACACTAATTGAAAATACTGAATTTAATCTCTTTACAAAAGTCAAGAGGTTTTAATCATCCTATTTTTATAACAATGTAAAAATCTCATTTTACTTTTCATTTTGTAGGAGTATTCTAGAGAAAGGCCAAGCATGTCAATTGCTATGTAGGCAGCAGTATTTTCAGATCTGAATATTTTATCTGGTTTTCTGATCTTTATATTTCTTCAGATCTTCTCAGCATGTAGAATTTATACTGAGCACTGTGCTACTCCATCAGGATATCTCTGAAGTTAATCCAGAGTCATGCCATCATAATTTAGAGCAAAAAAAATGCTTCACTATGCTCTCACAGATGTTTTAAAAGGTCAGAATTCTCCATTAATTTATAAGAAATGTGGTCATTCTAATTCGTGCCAATAAAGGTCTTTTTATTTCCATGTCCCAGTCTTATGCCATACAATAAGATTCTCTGAGATGTGAATTTATGGAGTAATAATTTATGCCTGCATACTGTCATAACTGTTGACCTTCAGCCTTACAGTCAACACATTAAGTCGGAATTACTGGATAGTATGTTGAGCTTTATAGTGATCCATTCCTCAGCCATGGTGGTGTAGGTGAGGGAAGGACCCAGACAACATCATCACAATAAATTACTTCTCTACAGGAAAAAATACTGCATTGTTCTAGTGAATCCTTACAATTTCCTTATATAACTTAATGCATACAGAGAACAGAAGAGAAGGTTAGTTGAGAATATAAGAAAAGATTTGTCCCAGTGGTAACTGAAAATGTAAAATAAAATATTTTTGTTTAAGGCTTATATTGCTGTTTCGATTCCATCTGGGAGCTGAATGTTTCTCAGTGCTGATCCCACATGGGAAATGCCTTCCATCTTTACACTCATCAACAACAAAGCCATTTTCTTTTTAAAAATATATTATCAGCTAGAATTCTTTAGATGCAACTTCATCCTCAGAAAATAGCATTTCCACAGGTGCTACAAATATTTGTATAACATTAGTGAACTTTTAAAAGCACCACCATAGGAATTCCTTCACCACTACGTCTGGAAAACTGTATTTCCTGCATATATATACGCATATATATATATATCCTATATATGTTGAATTATTTTGCTTTTATATATGAAGTTTCCTTAAATGAGTGATCATTTTTATATATTAATTAAATCCCCAAATATGGTTTCCTTCATATCTAAAATTTTTTGGTCTCATATGTTGAAGCACAAACCAGATTAATCACGGATCACAGCACTTTAGGCAGTATGTGATACAGGATATATATGTCTGTTTCTGTTCTCCTGTGTGAGATTTGTAAAATTTTCTCTTATGAATGAAATTTCCTTTATCTCCCCAGATAAGTTAGTGGTAGGGCCCCGAGAGTGCCAACAGGCTCTGCAGACATTCTCTACTGTGGATTTAGCCACCTGTGCTCTAGGCTAGCTCTCACTCGGAGAAGCTATTGGACTCTGACTTCTGTGAAGGAGCTCTGAGAGTCAAATATTTGCCCCCATCTCATGGGATCTGTGTGCGATCAAGGGCTCCGATCTTTTTCTTGAACTGAGCTGCACTGTGATTGTGAGCCTCACTTTTCCACTCAGTGCTCTGATCACCTGCAATGAGACTTGCCTCACTCACTTTGCTTCTCCTGGCCAGGGCCATGCTAGCTCAGGAGGCCTTGTTGGGACAGGACGAGACTACATCCAGCTGGGCAGAGGAGGTGAGCTGGGTGTCTGTGTAGCCAAGTTAGCACAGTTAGCACAGGTTAGCATAAACCTCAGAGCTCTAACTAACACTTTCTTAAGCAGAAAAGACAAAATGCGACCAGTACCTTTTCCCAAACATGAGAATGAGCCTTGAATAGATTTTGTGTATTCAGTGAAATAGAAAACTGAGCTACACAAACAACCTGGTGATCCTCAAGTCTAAACATGACCAGAAAGTGTCCTGATCATCTTGATGATGGTACTGACAATGGAAGCAGCACATGAGGACACAACAGCACAAGCCGAGAACACTGGCCATGTGAGAGACTGGACTGCCAGTGTTCAATGACTCAGTCAACCAAAATAGTCTCAACTCAACCCTATAACTTAGAAAACTAAAGAGGACACGAAAAGGGGAGAGGCTATGGAGGGAATTCAAAATCAAGGAGAACCTGAGAAACCTTGGTAGTTTATTATTTTTAGAAGCAGTTGTGCAATGCCTTTGTTTAGAGACTCATAGAAGATTTTCATAGTGAAATATAAAGAATTCCTGATTATTACAGGAATTCTAATAGTACAACAGTTTTAACCCTGCATTTCTTTTTCTTGTTGATACTGAGATAATTTTTCGTCTAGAAAAATGGAACTTGTATTGCAATAAACATTTTTAGTGAAGTAATGTTTTATAAATCTCATTAATCTACATTTCAACTAATAGCTAGTGTGGAGCTGTTTCATTTAGAAATGCATGAAATGAAAGTACAGTTCTCCAACGAAAGAATATCACTGGCTTTAATTTGGGTTAGGCTGCTATGCTTCAAGGGCTTTGAATACCCATTTTAATTTTTTCTACAAATGATTTTTCATAGCAAAGGAATTAGGCTATACTTAAAGCAAAAATCAGAATTCTATGTTTTAGAACAAGTTAGATATGTTAGTAGTAAAAGGACCTTCAGGTATTTTTAAATTGCTTAAATTGGATCACACATGCATTTGAAGTACATTTTGCAAATTCTATATTTCATGAGAATGAAATAAATGTTACCCTACATCAATTTACCATTGTCTTCTAGTACAGCAATGCATTTAATTGTCACAAGAAGTAGCAACCCCGATTATATTTTTGTTTTAAGTGTAGATGAACTTTTAGATCGTCCCCAAGGGTTATATTTGCTGTGAGTATCAGCACCTTTTAAAAACTCTGCTTCAGTAGTTTGATGGTATCTTGAAGATATTGCATAAATTGCATAAATCTTATTCAGATCTAGAACTTCCTTGTTATTCATTTGAGAATGTTCAAAGACTAGATTAGATTATTACAGACCATTAGAAGATTAATAACTTTTCAAAAGCAGCAGTTTCTCTCCCAGACACACATCTGCCGGGACACTTCCTGCCCTGCTCCCGCCGTCCCCTCGGGGCTCGCAGGGCTGTTTCTCGCTCGCTTCCCCTGGCTCAGCCCTGGCTGCTGGGCAGCGTTTTGCCCTCCCTTGCCCAGGCTTTCCCCAGGGCTCAGGGGCTCAGCCGTGCCCTGCGCTGGCACCACCTCGGGCCCACCCGGGCAGCCCCAGCACAGCCCTGTGCCAGCACCTGAGAGTTGGCATTTGGTGCAGAATCAAATGCTGAATGTCAGTTGCTTTGAAAATCCACTTAAACTGGTTCAGACACCTTCTATCATGGCCGCAAAAAAAAACCCCAGCCGACTGTCCCTGTTGAGCCCCCTCTTGGGGGTCCTAGGCCTAGATTTGCCATACAAGTTCAAAAGTTTCCATGGGTACCTCATCAAAGCTGGAAATGGGGCTTCAGGCAATCAAAATATTACCTGGTATAACTCCTGTCATTGATACCCAATCATAGTTCAGCCAAATTTCTTACTGAAAATCTGTGTTTTCATTTTCACTTTGAAAGACAGATATAGCCATAGTTTCAGTCTTTAAATTTTCTTTATCATCCAACACCCAGCTGTGCCTGACACATTTCTACAATATTTTTTCCCTGAAGGAAGCAGTGAGCTATTCAGTGAAATTTCTTGATTTCACAGCAAAGTAGCATAATCTCTGTAGAACTATTTTTTCTTTTCTTTTTTATTTTTTTCTTTTTTAATGGGGAAAATCTCCTTCAGTGCTCCCCATGGTATTTTTTGCACAAGAGATGCATTTACTGAACAGTTTTGTAATTATCAATATTTATAAGACCATGGGAATTACTAACACTCCATGGGGTGCCTAATTTCCACGTTCTTAACTTTTTATTTTTTGACTATTTCAAGAGATTGGTGAGCTAGCTAGTGTGACTGGATCCACCTGAAAGATTTTTGTATTAAACAAAGGTGATATCCAAATGTAATGTGGGCTGAACTACTTCCCCTTTTTATTTCTTCTGCATGATAAAAAAGAGTAAAACCAGAAGTGCTATTAATATGTATGGGAATAATGAAGCTTCAAGGAGGAAAACTTTATCATCCAAACACAAGTAAATGTGGTTTTCTTACCAAGTGATTAATATTTGAACAACATAAATTAAAGACAAGAAGAGTTCATTTGAGTTGCTCTACCTTTCCGATTATAAATAGAACAGACAAATAGAGAAGTTAATAGCAATGTCAAGGTGCAGTAGGAAAAATATTAAAGGATATTAAGCTGTCTCTGTGCTGAACAAATCAAAGTACAGCAAAACTGTGATGTGAAAACCCATGCTGACACAATATTGTTTAAGGGATTTGAAGCTCTAATTTTGTATTACTACAAAAAGTTCTAGATTACTTTTGGGAAACCTGTTTTGGCTTTTGTTTTTTTCAAAATTTTTGGAAATTTAAAGCAAGCTAAGGAAAGCCCACTCTACAGAGTGAGACTTTACATAGTTCTTTCAAGCTGATATCTCATACAAGTTATAAGCAAAAGAGGGCAGATACTGCTAACGAAAATAAAAAACGTGATAAATTTCAGTTCTCCTGTCAGAGAACTGCTAATTATTACTATTTTTATCTTTGATCTTCATTGAATAATTTTATTTATTAATTATATTATGATTAACAAAAGTCAATTAATTATGAATCAAACCTTGTTTATAATTTGTCCTCCTAAGGCTGTTGCACTGATTTCCTTTTCTAAAAAACAATGATTGAGTAGGGGTAAACTGATGCTGTAGCATAGAACTGAACTGAGCAACTGTTGGTTGTTCTGAAGTAATGTGAACTCCTATTGTGTTTAGAAAGCACATCCTAAGATAAAGATTAACCATATATTCAGAAATTGATGTTTTTGACAATGATTCTAAGTGGAAAGTTAGGGTCTTTTGATATTATTTTAATGCAGCACTCATGCATGTAATGCAGCCTCGACTCTGAAGCCCTGGGGGGAGCTCAGAGTGTCTCCCTGATCTCTCTGGGTGTCTCTTGCCTCTCTTTTAAAGCCATCTTGGGCCAACCACCTCCATAACCTGGGGTAACACATCCCAGTTCTGCTTCCAGCCCCCGGGTCTGAAAGAGACAGTGATGATCTGGGGCAGGTCAGCATAAGAAAACATATAGAATACGATACACATTTTTTTGGGTTACCATGGACAAATGCCCTTGATGAACAAAATAAATACTTTTCAGTGAGCTAAAACACTACTTTTTTTCAGTCCTCTATTGAAGTTTTAAGAAAATGAAATGTCTAAGAATTGCCTTTAATAGCATGCTTTCATCTGTACTGTAAAGTACTTTCCACCTGGGAGTGAGAGCTGCCAGTTCTGTTAAAAATATTTAAAATTCTTTTTTTGTTCTAGAGGACCTAACTAGTTCTACAGCTAACATGAAGATCAGCAGGATTTGCGAAGCACTCAGATGGTGAGTTTCCTGCAGTTTCCTTGAAATCTGTCTCTGAGGAATTCCTTGAAAAATCACAGCCTTTATTTCAATGTGCATAGATGTTCCCAGTATTTCATTAGACATTTGTGATAATATCATCAAGAACTGATTTTGTTTTAAAGAAAACATCAATTCCAATCTTGTAGAGAAAAAAAAATGCACAGAAAGTGAAATCCTGCTACCTCTGTTGCTCTTGTAGGAAACCTCAGCAATACATCTGCCCATGTTACTGTGACTGCTTTGAATAGACAAAACTGCCAAAACTGACTGTTACTTCTTGGACTTTTTTCCTTATTTAAGATAGACCAACTATTTATCTCTTCCACTTTCCAAGTGTAGTTTAGACACAAAATATGACATTACTTTGTTTTCATTTTAATTCAAAGAAAGACAGAAGAAAGGGATGTTACTTCATAGTTTATGGTGTGTCATAGAGGACCCTGTCATCCAAAAGAAAAGCGGAGGAACAATGATTTCGAGTCAGTTAAATTCTCCCATTATCTGAGCTTTCATTATAGTATCCTAAAACTCACAATTTCTGCATGATCCTTTTAAGGATTATCATGTAGAGGATGAAAATAAAAACTATAAATATACATAGCAACATATACATTAACATTAATGCTTTTCATTTTTATTTTTTAAAGTATGGCTCTAATCTTCAGGGTGCTGGAAGTTCGAGCTGCACATTGTAAAAGGAGCATGTGGTAGTGTTGAGTGTACTTCATGAAACAGCAGAAAACCCCATAGAGATCAACCCTAATTAGATAAGATCTTAAAATTGTCACCTTCATCACTACTAGGGATGGAAATTCTGTCAAAAATCTTCTACAGATGTGCTAACTTGCAACTTATGTTGACTAATTAATTTTGCTTTCTGGTTATTGTCTTGTTAAATGTTCATTAAGTATGCTTTCTAAAAACATAATAGCTCCTATCTCTTTCAAAAGAAATCTGATGTCTAAAAAGAGTTGCCTAATTGGAAAAGTGCCAATTGTACTGAATTCTCTCAAAGACCATAACTGGATGATCGCTACCCTCTGTGGATGGATAGAAAGAAGAAAGATGTAATCTTTTTAGATTTCACCGAAGCTTTTGATATTTTCTCTCACAGGATTCTCGAGAAATGTCCAGCAAACAGCTGTAAAAACATATACAGAGGGTGTGCAACTGGCTCATGGGTGAAACACAAAGGATTATAGAGAATATGGTTCTATTGGGTCCGGCAGGCAGTCATCAGGGCTCCACTTTAGGCCCTTTTCTCTTCAACACCTTCATAAATTATTTGGATGTAAAACTCAAAGGAATAACAAGAAAATTTGCTGAAAATAATAAGTTGGGAAGAGGTGTTGATTCCCTTAAAGTCAGAGAGTTCCTTCAGAGACCTCAACAAATTAGAGGGCTCAGTAACTACCAACCACTTGAAGTTTACCAAGGGTAAGTGCCAGATTCCACAGCTGGAACAGGGAATCATGAATGTATGGACTGATTGGGAAAGCAGAGGCTGGTGCGTGCTGCAGAAAGGGACCTGGAGATCCTGGTCCATGGCAAGCTTAACATGAGCCAGCAGTGCCCTGGCAGCCAGCAGGTCCAGCTGTGTCCGGGGAGGCATCGGGCACAGCATCACCAGCCAGGCAAGGGAGGGGATTGTCCTGCTCTGCTGTGCACTGGGATGCCTTCATCTTCAGTGCTGGGGGCACTTGTCATAAATAAAAAATAATTGTAATGGATCTACTGTTATACAATAATTATGTATATATTGCTAATAGATATTTCTCTTAGCTATTAAATAGATAATCAACCAGCCTGAAATTCTCTGGGATTCGATTAATGTACTTTCTACCATCACAATTAACATTAAAATGAATGTTTGCTACATGCAGGTGTTATAGAGTTTGCTAAGTTACTGGTTTGTGTCTTAGTGTCTCTTGATCTGTTTTTAAACTATAATATACTAGGGATTAGAAGAAAAGGCAGAATTACATTGCTGCTTCACACCTCCATCAGTGTATCCTTCCAACTGGCCTGCGAGCCAGCTGCAATCTTTTTTCTCGAGCAGAAACAGTCATTTCTTTTGAATAATTGATCTACCCTACCACAGAAAGTATTTGTCTTAGATGCTGCTGTTGAGTTTAAAATCAAATCAGCAACATCAAAATTTCTTCAGTACAAAGGCTGTGAGCTCACATCAGGCACAGGAAGCAGCAATATAAAGATGCCAAGGCTTTAGCTCTCACTGCGGGTATTCTGGCAGTGCATTCCCTCTCCACAGCACCTATGTTGGCTTCTACACTCCACGCCATAGAGAGCTACTGCAGTTCTAATGGACCTGGGAATCTGGCAAGCTCTTGAGGTCGTCTCAAGATTAATGTCTTCTCCTAGTCTTTCGCCAACAGTGCTGTTTTCTTTTTGTTCTTCTTGCCAGCTTTTAAATGCCTGAAGCTTCTCATGATTTCTGTGCTACCCAGCTGGATTTCTAAAATACCTTCCCTTATAGATGAATCTTTCCTATTATAAACCATTTCTCCCACCTCTCTGAGCATGAGGATGAGAAACAGAGATGCCAGAAGGCTTCAGATGAAGAGATGTATGCCAAAACCATGAATAGCTGCCTCAGCAAATGGGTTCTAGGAACCATGGTAGCAATCACAGGTTGACAGAAGCACTCACAGATCTTTTTAACATAATTTTTGGACTCACACGTTTTTAGAAGACTGATACTCAACAGCAGCCATATACTTTTTGCATATAGCAAGCAGCTTTTCCCATGAGCTTGCCTTTCTATTTCAGCTCACAGACTCATGAGTGGGATCTCTTCAATACAGTCAGGGATGGGTTAAAGCTGTTCTGGACTGACACTACTGTCGCAGACATCTTTTCATTAAAAATCCTCTCTTAGGATTTTTCTTCCTGAGAAGCTGAAAGGCTTCAGGAACAAAATGTAAACAATGGTTATCTGCTGCTGTGGAATGCAACAGGTGCACCTGTGATTGACCCATCTTAGATGTATATAATTAATGGCCAATCACAGCCCAGTTAGCTTGGACTCTGTCTGAGACACAAACCTTTATTATTCATTCCTTTCTATTCTTAGCTTAGCTAGCCTTCTGAGATGAAACTTTTTCTTCTATTCTCTTTAGTATATTTTTGATGTAATATATATCATAAAATCATAAATCAAGCCTTCTGAACATGGAGTCAACATTCTCGTCTCTTCCCTCACCTGAAAACTCCTGTGAACACCGCCACACACTACCTTTGGGAAAAAAATATGATTTTTCTGACTCATAGCATAGAAACCAAGGACAATAGAAACCAAGATCACATTTAAAGCTGTAGATTAGGCAAATGACAACATTATATAAAATAATCCCTCTTGCAGTTAACCTCAAATACAGAGGATTTAGAATTATTTAGTTGAAATCTAAGTCAGAAGATAAAGAAGGGCTTATGATAGTTTCTTTTCTGTCCATGGGACTGTCTTTTGTGAATTGATATTTTTTTTCTTTTAAGTCATGAAACTTTAAATCAATAGAACACACAACCATGAATTTTACAGAACATTGAGTATATAATAATGGTAATCTAGTTTACCTTTCGACTTATACTTTTCTGAAAATAACTAATCTACAGTAAAACTGAAAAAACATAAATCAACCCAAAATTATCAGAAGTAGAAATGTATCACTTTTAAAAGCATGACTGTCCCCTAGACATATGTTTAATATAAACCAAAGAAGTTCCTTTCCCATAGAGTACTCAGATTTTTAGACTCCATTCCATCTCATTTGAAAATTACTTGAAATATAATTCTCAATTATATTATATATAATAGCTCTGGTAGCCAGGAGGGCCAACCCTGTCCTGGGGGGCATCAGGCACAGCATCACCAGCCAGGCAAGTGTTGTCTTACTCTGCTCTGCACTGAAGCAGCCTCTCCTCAAGTCCAGGGGCAGATTTGGGTGCCACAATAAAAAAAGAAATTAAACTATTAGAGGGTGTCCAAGGAAGGAAAAATAGGATGATGAAGAGTCTAGAGTGGAAACTCTGTGGGGAATGACTGAGGTGAGTTGGGGTTGAGCCTGGAGAAGAGAATACAGAGGAGATCTCATCGTAGTCTTCGACAGCCTCACAAAAGGAATCAGAGGGGAAGACACTGATCTCTTCACCCTTGTGACCCATTATAGGACTTGACAAAAGAGCATGAAGCTGAATCAGAGGAGGTTTAGGTTGGCTATCAGAAAAAAGTTCTTCATCCCTCCGGGGTGTTTGTGCACTGGAACAGGGTCTCTAGGGAAGTGATCACAGCACCAAGTCTGACAGAGTTCAAGAAGTGTTTGGACAATGCTCTCAGGAACATGGTAGGATTGTTGTGGGGTCCTGCATAAGATCAGGAGTTGGACATGATGATCCTGATCAGTCCATTCCAACACAGCATATTCTTTTATTTTTGTGAATCTTTCTTTCTATTTCAAACATGTAGGATTTGACTATTACTGTGTTTCTTTCTGCATAAAAGAGTTTGGGATAAAGAGGCCAGGAGAAAATAGTGGGTTTTTTTGTTTTGGGGGTTCTTTTTAAGTAGAGTTAGACTATAAATGAGCATGAGAAGTACAAGTGCTGACTCAGAATTTGTTGGGTACTGTTGACCAGAAGAAGAGGCAACTAGTTTTCCCTTTTCATAGATTTTAAACTGCAGCAAAAGCACTAATATTTCCTTAATTTATGCACTTATGGCAGAGAAATATCATTGCACTTTCCTAGTGTCCCTTGAATTCTTAAAATTGCCCCATTAATGTTTGCATTTGTCTTAAGTTCATTGATAGGGAGGACAGCATACCAGCAGAGAGCAAAGAAGATTAATATTTTCTAATGAAACAACATGAAAGACTATATCTAGGATGTATTTACCATATGCTCTGTAATGAATTTTTTTCACAACAATTTTTTTCAAAACATGGAAAATCTGAAATGGTATTTTAATTTTGAGTACTATAGAATTTAAATTACCTTCCCAAGGTATGGCTTTTCAATATTTAAACACTTCTCTAGACACAAATTAGGCAATTTTGATCTGTTAAGTTGATGAAGTTGTAATGAAGCACACATTTTCATGTTCATTCACTTTCTAAATGCCTTTGAAGAAATGTATGTGGGAAAGGTGCAAAATAATGGTTTTTTCCTTCCCAGAAAAGTACCATATTCTTTTAGAGAGGAAAATTTTATTGGTGCTAAGCAACTATTTCAGTATTTTTTTCTCAATTTCTTTCTCTGCTACAAGTTTTCTGTGTAATTTTGGATATGCCACATAAAGATAGATCAAAAGTTCTTCCAGCAGTAGCCCCTCTGGTGAAACTAGACAGCCTTCACATCCAATACAAAATTATGAAAGCAATTTTTTAAAAGGGGTCACCACTTGAGTTAACCATTAAGTAATTTTGTTTGTCCCTTAAGGTGTAGCATACTTAATTATCAGCAGTTGTGTTAGAAGGGCCATGTCTCAATGCAACGTTGTTAAGGGTCTCTGGGATCTAGTATCAGAACAACCTTCTTGAGACTTCTCAGCTCCAAACTCCAGCTGTTCTCCACAAAGTCTCAATGACTCAAGGAAACTATGACTTCAGATGGGATTGCTAAAGGTTCCCGAGCCCAGCTGCAGGGCGGTTCTCTGCACTAATCCCAGTTACAGGCAGGCTCCTCCATCTTAGGCTAACCAGCCTGAAGCCCCAGCAAATGTGACTGCTCCGCAGCTGCAGAGACAGAAACACCAACTTTCTGGCTGTGATGTATTTGATGAATAATCCACATAGCATTTCCATGGATGTAGTTGTATTAGTTAGAGCAGTTGAAGGACAGACAGTGCATGCTTATGATACCACAAAGGTGACCTCAATTACTCATTTTTTTTCCACTAGTTTAATTCCCAGACTGCTTGGTAATTTTTCTTACCTTCTTGTCTTAGCAAACATTATTGTTTCTTTGTTGTTCTGGGTCAGAAATGAACTCTTACTGGTTTTTTGGAGTATCACAATGGAATGTATTGCCTGCAGTTGTATTCCATCATTCATTTTAAAGCAACAGCTTTTTGAACTTTGTTCTTTATCAATAAAAAAAAGTAATTCTGAAACATTATTCAGGATCCATGGTAACAGATATTTATACATAAAATATGCAAGCAGTAATATCTGCTCCTGAGACATAATCACTTATAGTTGATTACATTATAAGTAAAAACTTACTTTTTTCAATAACAAGAAGTTTTTTATTATGAATACACATTAAATTTTATCAGTGAGACCCTTATTTCAGTACATAACAAAGGAAAATTAATTTTATGGGTTGAATAGAAACAGAACAACATTTTATTTTCTTCTTCTATAAGGGAGTTTTCTATTCTCCTCCTGCTTTGCTCTGAATTTGCCCAAAGATATTTTATGCTGCTGAATTTGAGGTGAGTAACTAAAGAACAGACTTAAAAGGAGGAAGAATGATTACTTCAGAAGGCATTGTCTTCTGAGGAAACACAGAAGTTTTGCACATTCAAATTAGTTTCACAATTCTGCTTTTTTCAGAGTAGAGATGAGACTAAGTCTGTATTGTGGCATATGTAAAGCTTTAGGTTTATTTTGTATATCTTATTTTGGTAAAGTTCATAGAATTTGCTGAGTTGGAAGGGACCCATCAGGATAAAGTCCAGTTCCTGGCTCTCTGCAGGACACCCCGAGAATCACACCATATGCCTGAGAGCATTGCTAAAATACTTCCTGAACTCCGTCCAGCTTGGTGCTGTGACCACTTCTCTGGAGAACCTATTCCACTGCTCAGTCATCCTCTGGGGGAAGAACATTTTTCTAATATCCAGCCTAAATGTTCCCTGAGACTACTTCAGGCCATTCCCCAGGGTTCTGTCACTGGTCACCACAAAAGAGATCAGTGTCTGCCTCTCCTCTTCCCCTTGTGAGGAAGTTGTAGGCTTGATGAGGTCTCCCCTCAGTTTTCTCTTCTCCAGCCTGAACAGATCAAGTGACTTCAGCAACCCCTCATACAGCTCCTTCTACACCTTTCACCATCTTTGTTGCTCTCCTTTGGATGCTCTCTAATGGTTTTTTGTCTTTTTTATATTGTGGCATCCAAGACTTAGCAAATTGTATAACACCTGCATTCAGCATTCATTTTAATTTTAATTATGATAGTAGGAAGTAAGTGAATAGAATCCCAGAGAATTTCAGACTGCTTGATTATCTACTTAATAGCTAAAAGAAGTATCTATTAGTGATATATACAAAATTATTGTGTAACAGTGGATCCATTACAATCATTTTTTATCTACGACAACTTCCCCCAGCACTCAAGGTGAGGCCTCAGAGCAGAGTGGGACAATCCCCTCCCTTGCCTGCCTGATGATGCTCTGCCTGATGCCCCCCAGGACAGGATTTGCCTTCCTGGCTGCCAGGGCACTGCTGACTTATGCTCAGCTTGCCATGGACATGAGTCAGCAGTGGATCCTGAGGTCCCTTCCATGGTGCTGCTTTCCAGCCTCTCATTCTCTAGTCTATACACACAACCAGCATTGCCCAAGACCAGGTGCAGAATCCAGAAATTGCCCTTATTAAAATTTATATACTATATTCCTACTGTTATGTAGTATACAAGTTTTATATTAGTGTGTGGTTTATATCTAGGTGAAGATGCAAATGTAGAGAATACGATTCATGTACTATAAAAATTGAGTGGCACAGTGTGCTCTGTAAAATTAAAAAAGGTATAAAGTTCAACTGAATTGTGAATGCACTTTTGATATTCCCCTAGTTGCAGCTGTAACAGTGTTGTTAATTAAAAAATGTAAGCTGCAGGTACTCAGTGCCACAACTAACAGATGAATGTGTGATTAGAATCAAATGAAGGCAAATTGAATTAATTCCTCCTGGGGTATTATGGTGTATCTGGCATATACTCCATAGTCCCAAAGCTGGGAATATTGTCTGTTGCACTCTGTGAGACATCCCTGAAATGAAAGGATGTTTGGCAGAGGACCAGAAAGCCACAGGAAAACTTCTAGATTTAGCACTTAAAGAATGGCTGTGGTGCATAACTTTTTAGAATGGTTAAAAATTCTTTTATGCTCATGACAAGGAGTGTGATGTTTGCTCTGAAAAATCCATTCCAAGTTCATTGGGTTTTTTTGCTATTTTTGTTTCGTTTTCTTTTTTTTGTTAAGGTGAGGAAGGCGAGTAGAGTCTTAAACCTTTGCAACAATTCTGCTTAGCCCAGCAAATAGAAGAAATGTCAACAGGCTGAATATATACTTTATGTCACTATGAACACACGCTTTAAGCCACTATTTACATGTAGTGATCACAGTGGTTTGTGTGATGATGAAAAAGTAGGTCAGATGTAAGTGCTTTTAAATCATGATTGATAGTGAGACTACACAAAAAGATAATCTGCTGATAAATCCTTGACTCTGTGAAGAAATGAAATGTGGCCACATGGCTGGTAAGACTTACATGATGTTGTCACTCTATAATCTAGTTCCCTATCCAGCTAAGCATCTTATCGCTAAGCTGTGTCTTGGAGAGTCTCCTTCATTTCTATCTCTGAGGTAGGGAGTATTCATTTTCTGCCTCCCAGCTAGACAAGATTTTAAGTCAGAAAAGCTGGCCATCTTATTGATTCATTGATCTAATGAGATCGGAGTCAAATTCTAATTTGACTCAATGCAACTCCAGTGTAAATTTGCTGAAGCACTGCTGCTATTCTGTATTTACAAGACATAGCAGAACATGATAACGTTATCATGTCAGGACTGAAACTTTGGTTGTATCCTGATAGTTTTCTGCAGCTTGGACTTAGCAAGAAAGAAAATACAATCATATGGTTCCAAAGAAAGTAAACTACTTTAGTAGTGTGCACTTTTTATCTTTTTTCTTTAAAAGATACGTTATTCAGTAGTCAATCAACCCATGATGATTATTCAGCATGATCTTTATTTGTCACATTGGTTTCTTTCCATAGTTAAGAAAAAGGAAAAATGAAAAAAAAAAAAAAAAGAAACAGAGAGAAAAAGCCCCAAACAGTTAATGTTACGTATATTGTAATAATATCTGAATATCACATGGCTGAGGCGCTCAACAATTTTTTGCCTCAGTATTCAATGGCAACCTCTCTCCCCACACTCTCCATCCCTGTGCATGGAGAGCAGGGTGGGTGTTGGGGAAGCAAGGTGCTTCCCACTGAAAGTAAAGATCAAGCTCATGACCACCTGAAGACCCTGAAAGTACACAAATGTTTGGGACCCAGAGTCTTGAGGGAATTGGTTGATATAGTTGCCCAACTACTTCCGTAATATTTGAAAAGTTGCAGTTATCAGGTTAAGTCCCAGGTGACTGGAAAAAGGGAAACTTTGTACCCATTCTAATAAAGAATAGGATGACTGGAAAAAGGGAAGCTTTGTACCCATTCTAATAAAGGATAGGATGGAGGACTTGGATTGGGGTAATCCCCAGTATCAACACATGATTGGGCATGAACAGGTAAAGAACAGCCCTAACAAGAAGGGCTTAGGGTTGCTGGTGGCTGTGAAGCTGAATGTTAGCCATCAATGAGAGCTTTCAGCCTTGAAAGACAACCTTGTTCTGGGATCCATCAAAAGAATTGTGGCCAGCAATTGTGGCCAGGTTGAGGAAGGTGATCATGTTCCTCTGCCCTGGTGAGACCCCACCTGGAGAGCTGCATGCAGCTCTAGGGCCTCAGCGCAGGAGGGACATGGACCTGTTGGAGTGAGTCCAGAGGAGAGATACAGAGATGATTAGAGGAATGGAAAATCTCTCCTGCAAGTAAAGCTGAGAGAACAGGGATTGTTCAGCCTGGAAGGGGGAAGTCTTAGAGATAACCAAATTGCTGCCCTTCAGTACCTGAGGGAATGCTACAAGAAAACAGGTGAGGGACTTCTGACAAGGGTGTGTAGTGACAGGACAAGGAGGAATGGCTCCAAACTGAAAGGGAGTATGTTTAGATTAGATATTAAGACAAAATGCTTCACCATGAGGATGTTAAAACGCTGGAACCAGTTGCCCAGAGCACTTGTGGATGCCTCATCACTGAATTGTTCAAGGCCAGTTTGGACTGCTCAGTGAGAAACCTGATCTAATAGAAGGTGCTCTTGCCCACAACAGGGGTGCTGGAACTAGATGATCTTTAAGGTCCCATCCAACCAAAGCCATTCTGTGGTCTCCTTCATATCTATTGATAGTGTTTGGACAAGCCATATGTTACTACTCTCTAACAAAATTTATTTTTTTCACGAACATAGGATTTCTATGCCAGTGAGTTATTTAATACCTTGGTGACTGAAGGAAAGTTTAATTTTTAGTTTAATATATTTTTTGCCTCTGGCAGTTTGTTCTGAAATTAGAAGGCAGCAAATGTCAAACATACCTACTTGCCTGATTTGTTATCAAGAGAGAGAATTGTGACTCACATTGCTATCATTTCCCAGTTGAGATTTTTCTTGGATTCTTATGACAACTATGAAAATGAACCAGTTATATGACATGTAAGTCTAATGGATTTGATAATATAATCCTGTGTAGTACTAAGGTTCTGTTGCACTTCTATCTATTCAATCTACTTCTGTTAAACGTCTGTTTTATTTCTAGTACACGTTTAGCTTCTACAGGAAACTCAGGTGGGTAAAACTGCATCTACAGCTGTGGAGAGAACTAACTAGTGTGCTGGCAAGACTGTTGTCTACAATCTTTGACAGATTGTGGAGATCAAGGGACTTCTCAATTTGTGGAGGAAGGAAAATGTTTCCCACAGCCAAAAGGATGATCTGAGGATGTTTAGGCCACCAGTCTCACTTCAGCTCTTGGGAACATCTTGGGGGAAGCCCTCTTGGAGGTCATTTCAGGACACATGCAGAAGGGAAAAGTGACTAGGAAGAGTCAGCATGGATTTACTAATGGTTAATCATATGAGATTTATTGCATTCTGAGATTTATATTGTCTTTAGCAGAGCTATTAAAATCTGGAGAACTACACAATCAGGTGAGTAAAAATCTGGGTGTATGTTTGGGCCCCAAGAGTACTGCTGAATGGGTCATACTCAACACCTTTGGCAAATGCAATACTATGGTGGTCTATGCTGGAATCTTTTTTGTTCAGTGTTTTTGCTAACAGCTTCTATTTTTTCAGCACAGAATCACTGAACCAAAAGTGGGTTTATTAATAAAGTTAACTTTATGTGTCAGAGAACATTCACATTATCAAGGACCAGTGTCATCTCTGGTAAGTGTGACGAGTGATTTCAGAAACTGGTTTTACTGCAGACTATTAATTTATGGTATCAGATTAATGGGAGGTGTCTCACAACTCATAACAAACAGATGAAAGTCAGGAAATCCAGCTGTTTTGTTTGCCCAGTATATTTTTTGAAGTGTCGTTGTTGCATCTATGATTTAGTGGGTTTTAGTGAAGTAAGTGTTGTCATATAGGACATTTCAAAGGGTTTAGGTGTGCCTCTTTTCCTCATGTTTATTTGTTAACTGAAAATAAAGTTGCAAATTTCTCAACAAGATTAAATTGGTGTCAGTGTCTGAGATGTCCAGCTGTGTAATGTGCCCAGACCTGCATCCTTAAGATTTTTTTTTAATGGGAATATATTTTTCTTCACTCCTTTCTTTCCTTCATATTGATTAATTTGAAGATAAATTACTTTTCGGGTACAGTCTGTCAATGCAGTGTGATGAAAACAAAGCTGCTGCAGCCAACACTAGACACTACTGAAACCAAAAAGATAAATTAGTTAACAAATAGAAGGTTTTCTTTCTTTTCTGATGTTCTAAGGCAGAACTATATGAGAGAGTCCAAACAGATTTGGATAAATTTAAGGTATTTCTTTTTAATGTCCTATGTTCACAGGTAAATAATCAAGAGACCTATCCATGCAAAAAAGAAATTTGAAATGAAATGTTTGTTTTTTGTAGAGGAATGATTTTAGGCTATTTTTCTAACTCTGCATGAAAACTTATGACTCATTAACTTTGTACAGTTCTTAGCTACAAGTACAGAGACCACACATTTTGCCTTTAGTTATTTTGTTTTGTTTCTTCATGAATTTTACAGAAAACAAAAAAAAAAAAAAAAAAGGCATTTAAGAAAGTTTTAATTCAAAGACCCCATGAGTTTAAAACAGATGGAAGGTAGAGACAGAAGAAATTCACTATTCTATTTCTAAATCTCTGTTGTACCTATTCAATGACTATAAGAAGCATATTATATTATTTCCACCAAAATAATATGTTATTTTCCAAAAATATAAGCATGTTCTTTTCCATGCTTAGTTCTTGTTCTTTCAAAGTTGAATTCTACTATTATCTCCTAGTGATATCATCCATTTTCCAACATTGGAAGATTTTCTCACTACTCCTGAGAGTTCTTTTATCAAGTCATGAGATCGAAGCTGAACAGATACCATCTTTAATACTCTTTTGGTACTACACTTGTAAGCATGTTCCTTCTTCATGTCACTTCCACTGACAGAATGCTTCTGCTTTGAGGCATTTAAGGTATTCTTTTTTTCCTATCTCTCTCCAAATTCTTCATTGTCCTAGATCTATTATACTGCACCACCACTTCAGACTGTTTTCCATATCAGAAAAAAATGCCCAAAATACCTTTCAGTGTCTTTTCTTCCAAGGTATATTCTAGGAGTGTTAAGACATGACAATCAGGCTTTAATAATGAATACCATATATTCTTGTGAGGCTGTTAATAACTTCCTTACTTTTTCTAAGAGACACATCATCTATAGTTCTCACATGGATATGGAAGAATATCAAGAATAAGGATTTTTTCATCTTGTTATCATGAGGAAATCATAAAATGCATTACTGGGATTTACCTATGGCATATGTTCCATGGTGCCATTACCTGCAGCTGGTGGAGAAAAGCCCTGTTCTGCTTGACCATACTTACCCTTATTTTCAAAAGCCTTGCTGGAGAGAAATGAAAACTCTGCCCCTTACTATATGAAGTAATGTAGAGAAGTTCCTTCCTTAAAAAGGAACTGAAAGAAACAGATTAATTTTGCCTCGTTTCTCATTTAATTCATTGAAACTTGCACAACTTCTGTGTCTATTTAAGAGCTTCTTTGCCTAGTGTTTCCAAGGAGAAAGCAACTAAAGGCCTTCTGTTAATACTTGCTAGTTAATTGTCATTGAGCAGTGGAAGCTTTTCCCAGTAAGAAGATTTTCATATATACTTTAGTATGAAATATCTCATTATGACTTTAGTACCTAAAAAAAAAAATCAAACTGGGATTTTAGTATGATTTAGGTTCATTTATCCATAAATACCTGGTAGCTGGCAAATGTGAACAGAGCAGAGGATCGCAGCAGCAAATGTAGTCTGCGACACAGATGCATCTATAGTCCACAGAGATTAGCAATTTCTTTGAGAAAACTTCTAAGCCAGTCAATAAAAAAACTGCCAGAAGGTCATGGCACTGGCTGCTGATGTCTGACACTCTGTGTGACTACTTTTTTGACCTTTCCTAACTGGCACTTAAGAACACTTTAAGATCTAAGATTTCTTGATCTGTTGACCTGTATTTCATGTGGGTAATGCTCAACACCAATTCAGTGGGTGAAGAACTCCTATACTTATACAAACCTTAGACAACACAGCATTTTTTGTTTTGCTCAGGAAGGTTCTACAGCTTCAAGACAAGTTCTATTTTCACAGAATAAAAAGTTCTTCCTCCTGCCCTTGACCTGCAGAAGCATATTTTTTGAAACTCACATTCCATTGAGCCTTGAAACCTCATATTATATCCCCTCTTTATGATTGTTAGTTCACATGTGGAGATGCTTGAATATCTCCTGATAGATTTTTTTTTACTGTTAATACTGCAAACTGCTCCAATGAAATTGAGATATTTTGTTGACACTAATCAAAGAAATTAATAAGAAAATTTCAGGCAGCTGAAACAATTTTATAATTGTGGAACTGAGGTTCTAAAGAAATAAATCAAAAGGTAAATTTTGATAGGTTATAACTTTCTGCTCACAGAAATCATAATTTTTACTAAATCTTCTCCATGCAAGCAGATATATTGAAGTGTTTGAGAGATCTACAAAATTATTTGATTTTTAAATTATTTTACGAGATTATAAACTAACTTGTATATTTTTCTAGGGCATAGATAGTATCCTACATGTGAAGTCAAATTAATTGTGTGTAACAGTTTTACCATTGAGATTTAAAATCTACCAACTTCACAGGAAACAGCAACAAATAAGTGCAAGACAACTGCCTCTGAATGTCATGGTATTTCCCAATTGCTGTAGACACTCTGAATTCAAAGTTCTTAGCTCCATTTTATTCTTAATGAAACACATAACTTGATTTCTGTTTGTACTAAAAACTATGTTACATAACAAAGGGGAACTATCTCTTAATTAGTTCATTTAATGGCTCACACTATTGTTTCCAAGGAGCCCAATTCAATCAAATTAAATAAAATTTGCTTTTATCTTACAATATATTGTCCTGCTTTTTAGTAAGTGACTAAAGATTGTTGAACAATGATACAGTGTCTCAGCATATGTATCCACAAGGAAACTCCACTGTAATAGGTGAAAAGGAATACCTCAAAATGTCTATTTTTACATATTTTCCGTTTTGCATAAATTGCCCATTTGATTTTTATTGATTTTTCAAATTTCATGATGTAATTAAAGTCGTATGCCACAGAAGAAAAAAATTCATGCCTAGAAGACTGCACCGAATTCCACAGCTTTCCATGGAGATATTAACGGTATTTGTTGAATTTATGAGATTTATCTGAGATGTATCTGATTTATTTATTTATTTACTTATTTACTCTAATTTGTATTACTTTTTTTTCTAAAGCATATCAAAATTTGCTCAGAATATGAAAATAAACTGTAATTTCAGAAATACATCAGCATCAATGTGACTCAGCCTTTAAAGATGAAGAGTTTTCATTGAAGCACATATAGATGTCTACATGAAAAATAAACTTTAAAGAAGTATAGTTGTTTAATTTTGACAGTATAAATTATTATTCAAATCAGCTACTAGATGAACTATATTAAAGTATCTTTTAAACTTTTACTTTTCATATTACAAATGCTTAACAGTTCCATTTTAAGCAGTTCTTTGATTTTCCCCAAGTTGTCTTGGTAAGTACATCAAAATAGTGAAGAGATTTTAAGTGTATGGAGGCTGTCGGATTAAGTCATAGGGCCTACAGTGTAGCCCAAAGTTGTATATCAAAGCAGTGAAAGACAGAGCAATATCTCCACCTGTAAAAGAGAAAAAAAATGTTAGAACTTTAATTCAATTTAATATTAATTAAATTTAATAAAATAGTTAAAAACTAGAACACTAAAGGAACTGAAAATCTTATTTGTTTTCAAGAAAATTATAGGCAGAGGTATGATAGTATGAAATGAAGAATAACAAAGTTTAAAAAAAGAATACACTAAACACATGAAAGGAGCTCAAAATGGTTTCAGGATTTATGTAAATGATTACAAAAATTTACTATGTATTTAAAAAATTTAAGGATGAGTTCTATTTAATCCCTTTGTTGAGTGCTTTTCTTCCACAGCATTAGTTTTAGTGTCCTCACTTGACTTGATGTTGTTTTACAGTGGTATTCTATGCTTTCAAGTATTCTATGATTTCCAGTAGATTTATTCTGTTTCATGCCATGGTAAATTAAATCAAAATCTATCTCACTAAGCTTCTTCATTGCAAGAAAGGCTACTAAAGAAGCAGTGCCTTTTTGCAAGTTATTTTAAATTTTTATCTAGCATCTATTATTTATGTAAGTAACATTTTTCCAATCTGAGTGTCACCATTTATCTGTAAAAATAACTTAGGCATGTTTTGTACATTATTTTCTCATAGAATTTTTAAACTGGTTACATAAGATCAATATTGGCATCTGTATCATGTTGCAGCTTAGATTTTAACTAAATATTTATTCTTCATGTTTCCCTAAGGATCTTTCTGTACTAAGGAAATAACTAGTTTTATTAAACATTTGGTATCTACTTCTTGGTAGATACCAAGAGGAAAACCCAAATTATTTATTTGAGTCGAGTCCTATTAATGACATGTTTTTCTTTTCTGATTATGTTATGCGCCATTGCCACTTTTGATTTCAGATCCAATAGTAATAGTGAACTAAGTAAATATTTGCATCTGCTAGTAGCAACCGTAAATTGCATTCTAATTATACTCTGCATTTATAAGACTTGAGAAGAATGCTAATGCATGCAGTTACATCAGACCTGTTTCAATAGAAACTTTTCACCACACAAATAAAGACTGAATGACAAAATCATATTTTTTTCATTTTATTTTGCAGGATTTTTTTTTTCTTTAATAAATTATGATAAAATTGAAATAATTGAGAAATCCAGTTGGGGGTGCATAGAATTATTCTACAACAACAGAAAATAAATATTAGGAGACAAATCTTCACAGAAAAGGTGGTTAAGCATTGGAACAAGCTACCCTGGGAAGTGGTAGAATCACTATCCTTGAAAGTGTTCAAAAACTTGTGGATGTGGCACTCAGGGATGTGGTTTAGTAGTGAATATGATGGCTAATGGTTGGACTCAACAATCTCAGGAGTCTTTTCCAGCTTTAATGATTCTATAATTTTATGCAATGTACATCCAAAAGACCTTGCAAATATCTAAAATTTTGATAATTGGAATCATTTTGCCTGTAGACATAGAATGATTTATCAAATAATCTTCACTTGAGTTTGGTTTAGACTAGATTTTGGCAGGTAATAAACACTGAAAACTTTACTATCTGCTTTCATTGAAGAGTCCTAACTTGAGCTGTTCCCTCTGATTCTTTGATTTAAAGTGAATCTTAAATTACTAGTGAATGAAGCTCACAGTACTCAGAACAACTGAACATATTGCAGCTTTTTTTTTTTTTTTAACTAGCTTTTTTTCTTGTTTAGTTGGTTGACTTTTTACTGGATTTAGAGGTCAGAACATTTTTTTTTTTTAATTTTCTCTTTATGGTCTTTGTAAAATTACCTTTTGAAACATGTAATACATAGTTGTAAATAGCTTTAAGGTAAGCCTCTTAGAAATAGTGCCACTGTCATAATGGCCTGAATTAATATAAAAGTAATCCTTATTAAACTGGAAAGAAATCATGAGTCCTTGATATAAAATGATCTGAAATAGAAGGAATTAACAAGAATTCCAAGGGGTTTTTCCACTTAATTCTTGTGTCATGTTAAATGTGTAATTTTGTTTTCCATTGCAACAAAATATTGGACTTTGAGATTTTAATAGCTACTAAACGAGTACTATTTTTTTAACAATGCACAATTGAGTAGGTATGTTTTAATTTTCCCTCAGAAAAATATTCTGTGGCTTCTAACCCTTCCTCCCTCCCTCCCTCCCTTCCTCCCTTCCTTCCTTCCTTCCTGCCCTCCTGCCCTCCCTCCCTCCCTCCCTCCCTCCCTCCGTTCCTTCCCTTCCTATCCTTCCCTTCCTTCCCTTCCTTTCCTTCCTTTCTTCCCTTCCTTCCCTTCCTTCCCTTCCTTCCCTTCCTTCCCTTCCTTCTTTCCTTCCCTTCCTTCCCTTCCTTCCCTTCCTTCCCTTCCTTCCCTTCCTTCCTTCCTTCCCTTTCTTCCCTTCCTTCCCTTCCTTCCCTTCCTTTCTCATATGGAACCACTGTTTTTTGGGCACACCAAGAGAAGCAGACAAAATAGACCAAGCTTCAGATATATGGCCCGTCAAAGTTTGTATGGACTTTTCCTATTTTTCCTTTCCAGAAATGTCAGTAACGCAAAACCTACATATTTTTTATGCTTTTCTTGATTTTTTTTTTCTGGCCATCTGAACCACGAACAGGTCACTTGGACTTCATGTTCAATCTGACCAGGAGTCTGACCCCTTGTTGTGGTTTAACCATAGCCAGCTGCCAAGCCCCACACAGTCGCTCACTCACTCTCCCACCAGTGGGATCAGGGAGAGAACTGGAAAGGTAAAAGGTAGAAAACATGTGGATTGTGATAAAAAACAGTTTAATAGGGAAAACAAATGCTGCACAAAAGCAAAGTAAAACAAGGAATTAATTCACTGCTTCCCGTGGTCTGCCAGGTGTTCAGCCATCTCCAGTAGAGCAGAGTTCCATCAGGTGTAACAGTGACTTGGGAAAATAAATGCCAGCAGTCTTAATGCTGCCCCCTTCCTCCTTCCCTCCAATTTATATATTGAGCATGATGTCACATGGTCTGGAATATACCTTTGGTCAGTTTGGGTCCCCTGTCCCTGCTGTCTCTCCTCCCAAGCACCTACAACTTCCTTGCCAATGAGGCAGTATGAAAAGCAAAAAAGGCCTAGGCTCTCTGTAAGCCCTTCTCAGCAACAACAAAACCAAATCTATCTCTATTCTGATTACTCTATTCAAATCAAGAGCACAGCCCCATACCAGTCTCTGTGAAAAAAATTAACTCTGTGTCAGTCAGAAACAATACACCTGTACAATATACTTGGAGGTAGCTTCAGTATTTGAGGATTTACTTAGACATATGGTACATGCAGTAATCCATTTTACAGTATATTTAGATGAAATTTGTATGCCCAGCAAAATTATAAGAAAAAATAGATCTGTGGGTAACTGTCATATGTAGAGAGAATAATGAGAGTACCAAGGTAGCCATAGATACCTTGGTTCTACCCTGGAAGAACTGTAGTCTGGACTTTCTCAATCAATCTGATAGAGTAAGAGAATTTCCGATCTCTCTATAACATGATATTGAGAAGAGAGTCTTAATATAAGTACCTTTTGATTCAGGTTTATTAAATGTATGAAGTTGTGTAAATTTTATTTAGTAAAATAATTGAAAAAAGAACCAACCCGTGCTTAACAAATATCTTCAGAGTACATGTTCTCTCATTTATGTTAATGAATAAAGTGATGACTTTCTGCTTTTCATCTCAAACCTGAAGTATGAGTAAGCAAAAGGATTACAACTTTGTAATTTTTATTAATAAAATAACTAAAATAGCTAAAATAATTTTATCAATATTTAAAAATAATGAGGAAGAACCCCTAGGATTATATATAATTCCTGATCTATTCAAAAAAGTATGAGCATTTCCTGATATGTTTGACATCAGCATTTGATGAAAACAAATGGATGCATACACATGCAAGAGCTAAGTCTGTGAAATAGGTGACATTTCTGAATTTATAGAAAAGAGCAAGTACTAGTGATTTGAAATATGCATTTTTTTTCTTTATTTCTATTGGCATTACAGGCAGTTTTGGCTGTTTTCAAGAAATAATTTGGTGCTTGACTCATAAAACATAGAGAAATTGGATAAATTTAAAAAAATCTTTGGAGAAATATTTGTCTGCCAAACAGTAATATAATTACTTAAATTTAAAAAAAGCACTTCTGCTGCACAATGGAGAGAAGTGAATCACTTTAATAATGTAGACACAAGATAAGCATTGTTTATTGAGGGAAACTACCTACTGAGAAATTTGTTTTCACTCTAATAGTTGCAGAAATGTGATGAGAGTGCCATTGAAAGATCTTCATATTTGAAGATTTGTGTGGCTTTCAAATAATAGCAAAACTCTCTCATTTTCAATGCCAGTTTTCAGGTTGTTGACTTTTCCAAGGTCAACTGTAACATTATCAATTTATAATAGAAGTACAGTCCGAATAGTAAAACACTCAAAATTTAACATACATTATATTGTAGAGCATAAGCAAAAAACCTTCTTTACCAATTCAAAGTTGCAATACTGTCTGGATGAAGCACTTAGATATAGTGTGTAATTATGGACTATTTATATAATATAGAAAAAAATCAAACTTCTCACCAAGACTTTTCAAGTGAAGTTTTTTTGAACATAAGTACTATTTGGTAGACTTGATTGCAACTCAACTCACTTCTAATGAATCACACTTTCAGGTGCCCAGTTGGTCTCCCCCCCTTTACCATCACCTTTATGAGCTAGCAGTTAATGCAGTCTCTCTTGGCTCTTTCCATCATGACAGACCATTGGATTTAACTTGTGATTTTAATCACATGAACTCTTTCTAAGTTTTTGCATGATTATGTATACTGCAACAATAAAGAGTAGATTAATTTTCCAAAATTGGAAATTACTGCCTGCGTTGCACCATATAAACATGTCGAATGAATATGAATTTTGTATATGTGACTTTGCTTCTCTATTTTTTCTTGATTCTTGTGTTCTCTTTTTAATCTATTTAATGATCATGTAAATTCAGCTCTATGAACTGGGAAATCCTACTGAATTCTTTCAGGAGAAAATAAATACAAATGGATTGCTGTTGCATTCAGATAATGTTTTGGTTTTTTTTGGTTTTTTTTTTTTAATTTATCCAATCTTAGAGGAAAATGAGTTGTTTGAATGAATTATTGAGTATTTCAGATGAAGATCCTATATTTTCCCACTTTTATTCTGTGGCCTGTTTTTTGTTGACTTGCAGCACTAGCAGTTCTCTTGGTGGTGTCAAATTTCCAAGGTATATTATATTAAAAATATTTTTGTTATTATCCTGAATTGCTTATCAGATATTAAAATAATATTACCTCATTTAAGATTTGGTGCAACCATTAAACAGAATATTGAACCATCATATATAATTTTAATAAATAAAATTAAGCACCTATATGTTAGAACTATCACAACTTGAACAAACACATGTCCAATCTAAATCAGACAACCTGAAAAATATACCTTGAAATTGATTATGGAGCACTTCTTTATTTCCCATTAATTTGAAAAATTTCTTTAAAGATTAGCATTAGAGTATAAAACACGGAAGATTTCTCTTCAAATTTCTGTTTACTTCCAAATCAGGTTTAGTGAAGAGAAGTCAGAGCTTTTCAGTTTTGTTTACATCTTATTTAAAGGGATAAAGGGGTGCTGTGGTCCCACAGTTACTGCCATCAGAGTGTCATTGATCTCCAGTAGCCTATGACAGTTACCAGATAACCAGCCATCAATTGCTTATTGTCTTTCTTGTGGAAAATCAACTTTTCTATAAGCTGCTTAGTTCTTTTCTTCCCAAGCTATAAGGCTGCCGTGCTCAAACAGAATCAGTCACATCAGTACAGTTATATAGTTCATACTTAATTTAGAATTTAAGTGCTGCATAACAAAATGTGATATATGCTTTATCTCTATTGCATCTATTTGTTCCATAAAATGATTTGCACAATGTTTGTAATGCATTTGGTCTCTTGCTCCTACATATGTCACAGGAATGAAAGAACAAACATTTGAATGTCACAAGAAAAAAGCAGCACCAACCAACCAACCAACCAACCCACTCTTCAAACTCCCCTTCTTCACCCCACTATTATAGCTAGCGAGAGTGAAAACTCTTTTTTCTGTGTCAAAGAGGAGCAAAAACAGTAGAGATCCCTTACTGCAGAGGGAATGCTAGGAATTGCAAGACTTTGTGGCTATCTTGTACTTGGGGAAGAATATAAAAGTGCTGAATCAAGGTGGAATGCATTGATGTATAATGATGTATATGCTTGATAGTGTATTGATGTTGGAAGTTTTTTGATCTTAGCAATAAATTTCAAGATTTTTTTTTTTATAACAGTTTGCTCAGTGGAAGTCCCAAGAGCAAAATCTTCCTTTCCTCTTGCCTCCTTTAAAACTACCACATTTGGCTTGTATTATTTTAAAGTATGTAACAGAGCTGCATAGCACAACCAAAACTATTTTTAAAAAGATGCTACCATTGGGGATCAAATTCAGCAGTGTTTTTCTATTAGTAATTCATATATTTTGCAATGGACAATTGTTTCTGAAGTTCATTTGCATACCAGAAAGACAGACATTCCTTAAAGCCATTCCATTTTCCATGTCTTTTATTTTTGTATTGCTACTATTGCACCCTGAGCGCAACTGGCAATCTGTCATGATTATAATCACTAGGTAAAATATAGCTATACCAAGTATTTTTTATTAAACAAAGGATACAGAATGAAGATATGCATCCGAAGGAATGTAAAAGAATAACTTGAAATTAACAAACTTGGAAAGTTTATTTTATACTCTGAAAAGAGTAAGCCCAAGGCGCACATTTTTAATTTATAGAATTCATTGAGGCAGGAAAGACATTCAACATGATTTTTCTCCTGACACCACATAATTTTCAGGTGCTAGATCCCTTCAAATTACAGCTGCAAGGTTGCCAGTGTGCATATGCCCCAGGCTTGGAAATATCTGAGTAAATTGGGCATGCTCTAGAGATGAGCTTGCACATCAAGTTAACTGTGAGATTTCATTATTTATTTGTGCCTGACTTGTCTTTGCTCAACTGCTTCCCGTGCCTGCAGCCTTTGCTTCAGTTCTCCAAAGCTGACATACTTATCTATGGCTTTTTAAAATACACATATTTTAACCAGAAGGGGGAAAAAGTAATTTAGGAATCCATCCCTGGTTTCTAATATTCTTAAAAAACAAGTGTGTGAAAAGTTGGAGAGATGCTATCGTGTGTTTTCTGCCTTCAGATAGGGAGAAGGGTAAGAATAGTACCCTGTCCCTGAGTATCCTCTTTTCTGTGTTTGATGTACAAAAAGAATTGATCTGTCACCCTTTGTCAGCAGGCGTGGCCATAGAAAGGGCTTCTGTAGGACTGCAGAGCTGCAGAAGAAGACTTAGCAGTTCAGTATTTTAAGATAAAAGATAAAAATGCTGTGGACATGGCAGAAATTCAGGTTCAGATTGAAGATTTTTTAAGTGCCAAATCATGGGAAAATAAAATCACATGCATACTCTTTTCCAGTTAAATACACTGTGTTTTCATCTGCAGTCTCAGGATCCAGCTTAGTGATGTGCTCAGCACCCTCAAACATCCCTTTGATTGGGCTGCTCATCAGATCCACATGGCTAAAGCATGTAAACTTCTGTAACCAGCAGGATGCCATTAATATTTTCAGCATCAGGTATTTTTACGGTTTGACAGATGAAGAAATTTACAAAAGTACATCAGCAGCAGAATAAATATGAGGAATGATAGAGTTAAAAAAAGGGGGATTCCCTACACTATTATCTTACTGCTTGTTTACTCAAATAAATGAGGAATAGCTTCCCATCTTGACCAAGTGTCGCAGCACAAATACCCACAGAAAAGAGATATAAAGGAAAGAAAGAAACGGGAAATCACTCAGAAGGCATTACTGCCCTAAGTCTTAAGAGATACCTTTAAAATACTCTTTACAATATATCACAATTGTATCCCCAGATAGACACATTTAATTCATTTTGGAAGCAGTAGAAACTGGGAATATTGCTTCTTCCACAAAGCTGCTTTATTTTCATTGCCTTACACATAATTAATTGTTTAGCAGATGTCCTAATATTTTTCTGGCTTTTGAGGAACAAACCTATAACAATTTTTTTAAGTGGAAACTTTTTTATTTTCCAGTTTTATTTGTTCCATAAGTTCTTTTTATTTGTTAGCAATTTTTCTCTTTGCTATCCATGCTTGATTTATAAATGCATCCAACTTAATAACTGAGCTGTTAGAAGTATATGTTTACTGTCCAATTCTGACAAGAAACTCTGGCCTGGAACACTATAGGTCCTACTAAAGGAGTACAAAGATGAAATAAGAAGTACAGACACACAGTCTGTGCATTAATGATACATTAGGACAAACTATTACAAAAGTCCATACAATACTAAAAAATTTGAAACAACTCAAGGCATTCAGAGATGCACAGTTGGAGAGTTTAATCCTTTTTTCCCTGATTGCTGTGAACCTTCTCTTGTATTTGGCCAGGTCCTGCTGAAGCAGAGAATGCTGTGGCTGGAGAGTAGCATGTTTCCTCTTTGCTTAGGAGTTCAAACTTCATGTACACCATCTGAGGTTCTAAAACTGAGATCAAAACCAGGAATCACCTTCTCCTTCAGACTTATATTAAATTTCACACGCTCAAATCTCAGCAGACATGTTTCAGCCAGTGTGGCTGCATAATTCTCCAACAGCATCATCCCAAGCCTTGTCTTCTAGTGAATTGATTAGATATACCCTAGTAGAAGCCTGGGACTTTGACTCTGCAGCCTTTCCTTTATTGCTGATCTCCCTAACACTGGGAAAGATTGGAATATCTGTGCAAGCCTTTTGGTTAGATGGATCTGTTTCTTTACACAGAAATTCTGTGTGATCATCATGTGCTTGCAGAAATAGCATAGCCTACTATCTTATGCCAGCTTTTCTAGCTGAGAAATGTCACTTTGCAGCGGATGCTAGAAAAGGAGAGCTGTAGGAATCCAAAACACTGGAAACTTACTGTACATGGTTTTGCTTCCACAGCAGGAAGCCTGTGACAGTGCTGGATGTATTAACTTTCCTTTGACCTCCATCCCAGAAGCCCTGAAGGTACCAAAACCTCTCCTTCTGTATTCCCAGTTCCTTCATCATGCCAAGAACATTCCACAGCTTTGAAAGTACTCATGTCTTGTGACTGGAATTTCAGATGACAGAGAAGTGTCGAGTGCAAATTCACTCATAGGAACCTTCCACCTTCATAATGCGTATAGCCACACTTGGGAAACAGGACACATTTGACAAGGGCTACATCATGGTCTAGAAAGAGGGAAAAAGAAATGTCTGAGTTTGGGATTGTTTCAAGTGAGTTTGTGTCCATACTAAATCATTATGATAGACAAATTTCTTTTTTCTTTTTTTTTTTTTTAAGACAGCTTTTAATCCTCATTTTGTAATGAGCTGCGATTGAAGCAGAGTTGTTTGAATAAAAATTTATTAATTTCTGTCCCTTCCCTCACTTTTTATATCCTTAAAGAGACTGAATCCTGGAGAGAATGTTATGAAGGTATCTTTTCTTTCTAAAGCATTCTAAATTTAAATTGTAGGACAGGCAGTATTATGTAACATCATTTTCTTGAAAAGCATGCAAAAAAATTTTTTGTGTTATAACAACTAGGTATACTTCTATCTTTTTTGCACTGCCAGCATGAGTTGGAGGAATGAAAGACTTGAGATGAGCAAAAATTTTCCTGAAGAAAAATATATACACATATAACAAAGCAAAACCCCCAAAATTTTACAAAACTAATTAGCTTTAAAAAATCATTACCGAGCATAAGTAAACTTCCTCCTCCATATACACCATCCTTTTAAATCTTAACCTTTTTACAAAAAATTTTGATGTAAGTGTATGTAGGAGTAAAATACGTTTACATTTGACTGCATATGCCTAGCAGAAGCAGGAAATTATTTACTTTAACTGATCTGCTAATTATCTGCAAAAATAATAAACTCATGTGTTTGAAGTACAAATTCCCCAGAGTAATTTTCTGGAGTTTAGGCCAATTATAAGCTCATTATTATTTGTCTTCAGTCTCATAAAACTAAGGTGATAGGTAAGAAGAAGAAGGAAAAAAAAGAGACAAAGAAACCAGTAAAGACAAAAATTTTCTTAGATGTGTGTTGGACTTGCTCTGTCAAATTATTAATAATTCTACGCCTTCTTGTTCCCTTCCTCCCAGTCTCTCCAGTAATTCTGATAACTGGTGATTATTTCTGTGGGAAGTCTAATGATGACAGAAATTATCTACAAAATCCTTTAGACCTCATGCACTAGAAGCAAAATGAATACTGTGTAATAAACCTTGTTTTTCAGAGAATACATGAAAAAAAAGGTTTTTTAATAAAAACATGAACTTTACAGTATATATGCAACTAGTAGGAGAACGTTAGCATTTGGTAAAAATCCCAAACTGTAAAAAGTTACAAAAAAAAAATCAAAAGTTTAACCTAATAGTATATTTAGAATAGATTTTATTTTCTTTTAGTAATCTTGTCAGTTTGCAGCAATCATGTGCCAGTTTGGAAGTACCTGTCTTATTTGCTTAGGCTAACTGACTAGCTGTCTGTAGATAGTGCCTGGTAAGAATTAATAATTTTCACAGAGTTGGATTTGAGTCTCTTAATACAATGTAACATGGTATTTCCCTCTGCAAGTGAAATACATTTAAAATTTAGGCCTGATCAAAGAGCAGTCAGCTCCAAGGGATTTTTGATGGCCCGAAATATTTTCATCTGCATAGCAGTTCTCTATAATTCTGTGGTACAAAATATCATGTTACCAAGGAAATAACCCCCAATAGATTTGCTAAACCAAACCAGCAGAACCTTATCTTTGCCTGAGCATGGTATATAGAAAAAAAAAAAAAAGGAACAGAAACATAGTTTAAAAAATTGAAAATAAATTTCACTGTGTGTCACAGAATATTTCAGGTGGCAGCTTAGTAGCTGACAACATTGCAGGCGAAATAAGTGATTAGATTTACAAAGGCCTGCAAAATATATACCGCAGCTAAAGTTTGGAATTTTCCCAAATTTTTATCTTTTAAAACCCAATAAGATTCAGATTTTGTTTGTGTGCTGGAAGTAAATACACAAAAAATCCGCAGGTTTTGTATGTAAACTGTATTAAAAGCACAGTTTCATAGCTTTCTCCCTCTAAAATCAGAGGTAAAAGGTTTTGCAGGATAACATGTTTATTATTCTGCAAAAAAAGAGCAAAGCATAGCTGCCAATGAGGTCCAAGATGCAGAGTGACGTTAACACTTCTCAGTCAGGATTTGTTGAGAGTGAGGCCAGGACATGAGTTTCACTTCTCAGGTATTGTTTACTGAATAATTCATTCTTTAATCTCTTTACCTAAAAAGTGAGAATTATTCTGCTCCTGTTGGTCTTCCTGACTCTGTAGAATTCAAGTCATGACTGACAGAGTCCTTTGGTGTTGTAGTGTGTGTT